>CM037838.1:13825605-14425605 GCA_021234535.1 Stichopus chloronotus | reverse complement strand
CTAGTGCATAGACATAAAGATATATGCTGCTTCTGGCTGTTTTTGTCTCATTTGGCGAACAGTGCAAAAACATAGCCCACATAGACTTAAAACTTGTTCACATTCATGAGTCAAAATACATGAAACATAATGGTCATTTTGTGTTTTCGGAAAACTAAAAGGCCTTCATCAAAGTGGCAACACAGGATGTATTGTTCCCAATTTGCCATGGCATGATTTATGAGACGGAGCCGAATCTCAAAATAACAAAGTTACACCATGTTGTTGCGAAGGCATTGTACATAGTTGCACGAAAATACATAGTAAACACCATAAATGAAGAATATTCTGTTTTGCCTTATTTCTGTAGCTAATCCCAAGTGCCGTGCACATTCCCGCCTTGGCTTGTTGAATAATGTTATTCGAGTGAGCCTTCGAAGTCGGATTGCACACGCATGATCTCTCTCTACCCACATAATTACAAGTTCGTTTCCTATTTCTTGTATGCAGACTGTTTTACATGCTTGATTACATGATTGTTGGTCAGGTTCCGCGTCGAGCAGTGTCATAATGTGACTGTATATTACTTTCTCATGGGCTAAATTACAAACGGCTGTTTGTCGGGTCGCAGGAGAGGAAATTTGATTGAAAATGTTCAATCGGGGCAACCACTCACAACCCGTTGAAAATCGATGAAATCGGAGTCGTAGGGCTGACCACAATTATATCCGACCCGACGTCTAGTTTCGTTGGGTCGTGGGTAGTCGGTGCGGTGTGTTGCGGGTTATACGTGCACGTACGAGAATTTCAAATGGGGGGGGGGGGGGGTATGCAAAGAGAATTTTAAATGTTGTCCTGATTTTTCCCTTGCATCAAGTGCGAGAAATTTTGGATAGAAATACCTTCTATACCCCGTAGAAATAGGCCTTTCCATGTTCTATGCTTCATGAAATGGTGCTGTTGGCATATTTTTTCTTGTCAACGTGTGTAATTAGCCATAACATCGTCAGAATTATATCCATTACCTTGATTTTCGCACCACATATACTATTACTCACCTGTTTTGACATCCAAGTCACAAAAAAAACCAACTTATTTGGTAAGATACTGAAAAAGACTGAATTTCAGGCTTTTAACCCACAGTGAACACTGGATCAAATCTCCCACTTGCTATGTAGAAATAGAGGGTATACTACCACAAGGTGCCTCCATCGGTTAGGCCGGTACCCTGTCAATAATGTCGTCGTAAGGAGGCAAGACTTCAGACTGTCTACGATTGAGAGGACTCGTTGGGATATGGTGAGGTTTTGCCGAGCTTAAGTTTTCGCTGTAGATAATTGTAAGCACTGTTACCTTGGTAAATATGATGCCTATTGTGTGTTTGTTTGATTTTTTACATTTGTAGAAGACGAATAATGTAAATATTGACAAAAATTGTTATGCCGGCAAAGATTTCATTCCAACCTTTGCTTCAGACACTACCAACAGCAAGGCTTTACTTATGTTTTTCATTATCCTCCCGACTAGGAACGATCAGTAAATGTCACATCAGAAATCAGAACGAGACGTTGTACAAATGCACACATCCTAAAAGCTACATATTACAATTATCTTAATGTACACTCTAAAATGCTTTGGGTTCGTTTGCCTCGTTACAAACTTTTGGGTAAAACAAATACCCAAGTTGGTTAAAAAATACTCATTCTAGGGGAACGTTTAACCCAAGAAGGGTAATTTTCTAACCACTGACTAACTTGGGTGATTGGTACCAAATAGTTTACATGCATAACCATCCTGGAAAAAGTTTACCCACCTTTTGTAGACTGTATGTAGCTCACCATGATAACTTGCAATGTGATTCTGTTTCTATGTATAATTGTATGATATATGAAAAGATACTTTGATCACTTTGTATGTAGTTGTGCTATGTACCCAATGAAGAGCATGTTACGTAAGTAATATAATGCAGTATCCATGTTTTTCTATCTGTTGTGAATTACTGTTGTTTATACTTTATCTTATCATCAACTGAACACAGTTTTCCGAAAGTTGTTGAATCGATCATCTTGTGTAAGAGATGCTTGGAAGAGCATTCTGAAGTGAGGCGGTTCACTTCTTTTTCTTCATGAAAGACTGTTCTCCTCTGTCTAGTGTTATACTTCAAAACTAAAGATATCACAGGAAACCACCTTTCTTACTTCTGTGACGTTGTTCATTAGTTTCACGCGTTGCAATGTAACCACTGCCCCCACTGACTGTTGATAAATTCGCAAATCTTGCATAGTACTGTTTATAATGTCATCAATGAGGTCATCTAGGTTAACATCAACAAAGTCTATATTGAGAAACATATTGTGGCAATTGTGTTTAAGCAACGTCTGCCAAGTTAAGAGTGTGCTTTTCAAATAAACTATTACAAAAATAATTTTCACTCCATCCCAAATTTACATACCAGAGCACGATTTTTATGCAACAGATGCACCAACTTTTATTTAAATAGCAAACAAGGTGTAAGGTAGCTTCAGCAACATATTTCGAATTTAAAAGTACAGTTGTAAGCTTTTTAAAGGCATAAGCCCGTGTTGTCTTTTATCCATTTCGACGGTATCGAATACTTTTGGCTAAGTCGGTGGTAGTAGATATTGGTAAAGATAGCGGTCACATCGCACATCCGTGTTTTTCTTCAATTGTCACCACCCGCAATAATGGTACCTTAGCATGTTTCTCAAAGTCCTTCTACTATGTCGCTAAAGATGTGCATGTTATGGATATATTTCATATCGGCGTGTGTCATTTCTGAGATCAAAGGCGCCGATTCAGAACCTACTATTTGATGAGACTGGTATTCCACAGAATACTCATAAGACAAAAACCAAGATAATTTTTTTGAAATATATTCAAAGCGTGAAAACTTTGTAAAAAAGAAGTAAAACAACATTTCAAACTCAACTTACTTGTTTTTCTTTCATGTGGATCCTTCCAGCGGATATTAATTGCACAACACTGATTTTTTTTGTGTATTTCATTTTCAACAGTCTCTTTATAATTTTATATATAAATGTATATGAAGGAAAACCAATTCGCTTTGCCATTTTTACTTCTTAGACAATAACACTAGTCAATCTTGAATCCAATCATGTATTTATTTTTTAAATCAATTTTATCAATATTTGCTTACGTCATGTGACCTTGGTGACCACCATAACCAAGAGTCTTATCAATATGCTACTAAAGATGAACAATATTTATTCAGATAAACTCTTATAAAGTTACAAATGGAAATTGGGCCACCACATGAACCTTTAAAAATAAATAAAGAAACGTCAAATAAAATACGGACATAAACAATACCGTATGATATATACCAATGTGATAAATGCACTTCAGTCAACAATTTCACTGCAGCGTATCAATAAGAGACGGTACCTTTTAAATTTTTACAAATAAGTCATCTCAAGATGCTTCGTTGTGGATAACCTGAAGTCCATCAACCAATCATTCTTGCAAGAGAGATACAGACTTCGTAAAGTGCATCGCAATTAAAATTATTTAGTGGCCTTACATTTCAACTAGTATGATTTGGATCACACTTACGTTTTTTTTCTGTCATCGTTTCATCGTTTCGTATCATCGTCTCCTATAAATTTATGTAGATAACTATTCTGTGTAATCTTAATAACATAGCAGTTGAATGTGCTACTTTCACCTGAAAAGTTTTCAGACTATAGAGGGTCGGAAAATGTCCTACGCAATAAATACTTCAATGAGATAGGAGAGCAAAAGTTTCTGATCTGATTAAAAATTCACACAAAAAAAAAGCCTTCCACACTTGAGTCTGAAGAACTGAATAAAACATTGAAGAAAATTGAAGAAATGCTTATCTGGTCTCCTTAATCATGTTGTCGTGGCAAGAATGAGGTCTCTGGGTTACCGTCTCCTTTTACCTTTAACGCAGAATAACGTCCAATAAACCACGTGCCCATTTTACAATGTCATGGCTCACTTATCTAGGAATTCTATGTAACCTGCCTCATATAAACAATAATATGGCCAACAAGGCAATGCATATGCTGTTATCGTTCTCCTTGAAGAAATTCAATTGCAGTTACAATATTGATTTTAAGAGTCTTTGCAAACTTCCATTACAGTGTCATAATGATGTAAATGCCCTTTCGTGAAAATTCGTGGGTATTTGATGAAAGTTACATGACATAAATTATATATGCCTTCATATTTTATCGTTTCAAATTCAACACCACAGAACACTTTAATAAAGCCACTAGTTAATGGGACTTCTGGTAAGTGGGTGAAAAAACTACAGAACATAACAGGTTACGAACTATACTACTAAACCAAAAAGCTATTCGACAATTCCAATGCACGTGATTATGCCTACATCAATTTACAGCCAATACGGGTGCGAGGACAAATTATATTCCAACGAAGTGAGGAGTTGAAAGTTTGAGCTGCGCCAAAGAGTGAGTTAGGAACAAATCTTAGGATATGAGATCGAGTCTTCACCTCGTTCGCATTTTGTCTGAACAGTGATGTATAGGGGACTTGATGAAATTAGTGTGTTAAAGTTACAGGCATTTGGTTATAGACTAGTGGAATTTTATCTTAGTTGAAGCAAACCATCACAAACAAATTGTGAATCTCATATCCAAGTCTTTGTTGAAGCTATGGCCGTTGTCGTGTAGTATATAACTTGTTCAGCACTTGCGTTTGTTTAAAGGTCATCAATGTCTACCAAAACTCGGAACTAAATATTGATGAATATTGAGAAACAGGGTTTCGTGTCCAAAGCATATCAAGAGACATAAAACATATACTCATAAATATTGTGTGTGAAACGAGAATGGGTAAAGATGACTTTGTAGAATTAGTGTATTAACCTTTCAGGTATCACTAATGTACGAGTAAAGTGTGATCTTATTTGGAGCAATCTATTACAGAAATTTGTGGATCTCATATCCAAGACTTTGTTGAAGCTTTGGTCATTTCCGTGTAGTTTGTAACTTCTGTTCAACATTCTACAAATACCGTTGGTTTAGCGTCATCAGTGTTTATTTGATCTGAACTGAACGTTAATGACCTTTTCATAAACAACTTAACATGTCAAAGCAATCAGAGGAGGTAAAACACATACTCATGAATATTATGTGTGAAACATCACCATACGGAAAATTTAAAAAAATAACTTTTAATCTGTCAAATTGGACATTCATGACTAACTTCTCCACGTACAGATCCATTTGTTTTATTCGAAATCTGTTGAAGAGT
Organism: Stichopus chloronotus; assembly: GCA_021234535.1. Taxonomy (NCBI): domain Eukaryota; kingdom Metazoa; phylum Echinodermata; class Holothuroidea; order Aspidochirotida; family Stichopodidae; genus Stichopus; species Stichopus chloronotus. The sequence continues at coordinate 14,420,343 of CM037838.1, read as the reverse complement.
TACTGTTAAGCCCGATTTGCAAGAATAAGTTAAAGTTAAGTGATGTGCAACAGAATGATTTTGTCACAACTACCTATCTTCCATTTCTCCTTGTTTTCATAAATGAAATCGATTAAATCCAAGAAATGTGAAAGGTTAGGAATGGTAGTGAGTGTTTCATTTATAAATTAGAACATTTGATTTTCATTCGGAAAGAAACAAATCTAAGTTTTTTCTTCTTTTTTTTCAAAATTGTAGTAGCAGAAATGTAGATGTATTAACTTAAGGTAACTGTACTGCCATTTACGGGGCCCTTTCGATGGCTATCTTGCCACATTCATTAATCGATCAAAATATTATTCGTACTCAAGCATATTGCGTTCACTTATTTCGAACGATTTAAATGATATATTTATATTACTGAAATTGTGGACTGAAGTTCATTCTATCATGTTATATGACCCTAAGATTTGCAAGCAAACAATGTCAAACAATTGTTTATAGATCGAAAAAATATAATTTGGCTCAAGATCAGCTGTTATCATCGTGTAAGAATTAATGATGGCAAACACTTATCCTGTATTACATATGGAAAGACGGGAATGGGAAAAGAATACAATAAGAAAGAAAACATCTGCCACAGGTAGGCATCTTTATTATCTTTGTCATATCATATATCAATTATTTCAATTAATATATGTTGAATTGAATAAAGTATCAGTATTCTTTATATTCCACACATGATGACTTTCGCACAACCTATGCGAATAGAGGGAACGCTAGCACTGTTGCCCCTTTTGAACAATTAAGAATTATTAAAACCATTGAGAATGAATGGCAGCCTGCCTTACCATTCAACTGTTCATGGCAATCACTTTACACCAATGACGATATAGAGAGTAACATGTAACACAATATTCCCAGAAACGAAGTTTTTTTTGGGGGGGGGGGGAAATTACTTTTTCATGATGATTAAATTAAATACTAATTTCCACGATTTTTTCCCTAAGATTCCTCTGTAACATATAGACTAAAGAATTGGTTATCTGTTTATTTTCACTAAAACAAAATGCAATCTGTATCTGGGTTACTGAAACCATGATGTGAAGTTAACTCCCTAGACAGTTTTGACACAGGAAAAGACAAAAATATTAGAAAAAAAAAATTTAATTCTTTCAAACAGCAATTTATTATATTTTCATAAACCCATACTTCAATATTAAGAGCTGGTAAGAATACATCTAAGATAAAATCAATAATACAAAATATTCACTCTCGAAAAGAGAAACCAAATATAGTTGGCTTTCTTTCGTATTTCACAAAGTACAATATATTGTTGTGTCCCCTAAGACTTCATTAATCACAGACAACTCACAATTTAATAACTGCTCGAGCGAACTGCCCTTGAAGCAAATCCTGCAGGATACGCTTTCAAACTTCGGGAGTGTCGAGTCCCTGCTCGTTAAAATGCACATGGAAACTCTGAGAGGATCCCTCATTGTGTTGATGTTCACTCACTTCATGTTGATCAGCGTAGTTACTGAGGGTCGTAAGTGTCTGTTAGTTTAAAATCCAGAATATTGTAAACTATAGATTATTACATTCTTTGTCTTCTTGCTCTCACTCTCTCTCTCCACCTCCACCCTCCCCCTCTCTTAACACCTCTCTCTCTCACCTCTATCTCTACCTCTCTCTTTCTTTTCGCTTTTATTTTTTGATCCTCTGATTCACTAAGTACTCTAACCGCAAACGTAATTATGTCCTTATAACAAGGAGAATTGTTAAAGACGGAAAAATAACTAAATGAAAAGGCAACTTTCGTTAGTGAATAATTTACCAAAGACCCTCAAGGCTTTCGAAATTCTTTGTTGTGATAAAATTTGTATGTATCTTCTCTTTTCTACTTTTTTGTTTTGCAGATATTTGTGAAGACAGAAGCAGAAAATGTGGTCAAATTTACACTACGCCATGTGGTTCAAGTAAGTATTTTGGGTCCGTATCTCCATTACAGTCTACCCAACTACCCAATATGTGCTATACACGCATGCAAATTAAGAGTGCCAAACTTTTTTTCGCAGAGAAAAATAACATTGGCACTACTAAAGAGTTCAGCCAGATGAAGGGTCCAACCACCAGTTTACCAACAACCAACAAATTACCAACAACAACCAGCTTACCAACAACCACCACATTACAGTGTCCATCAAACATGGTTTACAGTAGTTGTGATTGTCAACCTAGTTGTGAACAACCCGTTTGCCCTAACAACTGTAGTACTGGAAATGGAAGTTGCGTCTGTCCGAGAGATCTTGTGCTGATGGGAACAAAGTGCGTGAGCAAAGAAGGTTGCCCATGTTTCTTACAAAACGAGAGGATTTTAATACCGGTAGGTACGTAATGGACGCATGGACATTATGGTATTTAAATCACTCTAGTTGTTCTTTCCTAAAAAAATCTCTCAAAGAATATTCGTTACTTTGTATTTTACTTTATAATTACCTATCAATTTCCTTCAACTTTTAACATTCGATTCAATAAAGAGGCTTTTTACCTAACGGGGGGGGGGGGCTTTACTTGTGTTTATCATGTTTTCCGACCATGCCAGTAATGGTCGCCCTGAAAATAAGGGGAACGTATGGATTTTTCCACAGTAATTAAATCAATTCCCCTCAAAACTTGGATGTAACTTTGAGTCTAATACAAAAGCTTAAGTTATCAGTATTTTTGGGGGGTGTATGTTTCCAGACCACTCTGTCCAGATTTCTCTTTCTTACAATGCGATATTTTGCCACATTTATGATGCACCTACCTCTACGGGTGGATGCGATTAAGGTGAATTTTCCTACCCAATTCCCTGGCCTGATCAGTTCTTACCGTTAATGGTAGATGACCGTTGACATTTCTTACCATTAATGGTAGATATTCAAACACTGTTATGTTATAACACGATAACTCAGGTTTGACGAGTAAGGAGAATTGCGTAAGGATGCTTGCAATACTTTGAACTACCCATTCTTTCATGTGCGCTCCTGGCGCAGTGGATTCGGGGACACTCGTAATTATTACTTACAATATTGATTACATACTAAAATGTTATAATCATGAGTTCGAATCCAATATTTACTGATATATCTCCACCAATATTCTCTCACCTCTAGAGCTGCAAGAAAAAGAAAATATAGTGTATGAGTTTCAAAAAAAAACCTTCGGAGAAAAAAAAGGGAAACACAGCAGTCGTAACTCTAAGTAATGGCGCCTTCTGCCTTTTAGTACCTCCAAAAGCCCATTTTTCTAGGCTCACCCAATCAAAAAGAGCGTCCACATATCTTGTTGACAGAGAACATGTCTGTATGTCTATGTTACATTTTACTAACTCAGAGCAGTTTATACTCTGTAACGGGGTAAATCCATTAGCGGTTAATACTGTAAAGGCAAGGAGAATTGGCTGACTTTTGAGACTAATGCTCCAAGATTCGGGGTTTTTTGGCAATGTTTTGTGAACTCCACACATTGGTTCTTCATATCGCTGCAGAAAATGTTAGATTTCTTAAAAGTGGACACTATCTGGGAGGATTTCCATATTCTTATTTTGAGAACTGCACACTTATTTCAATTAAACATTGAATGAGTATCTCTTAGTTACCTGATACTTGCATTGATTTTGTACGTTCACATTAGGCCTAAACTATCACTGAATTTGGAAGTCAACCCAATTGGTCAATAAGCATTTTTTTCTCCTTTTTATGGTTTCCTTTCAAGGAAAATGAATTTTATGTTTCATCCAACTGCACGCTGAATTGTTCCTGTGTCAATGCAATTCTGACTTGTGTGAGTGGTTACCAAGGCAATGACATGACGTGTGTGCCCTTTGACTGCCTCACTGCTCACAGGGCCTTTCAACGACCAAGTGGTATTTACACGATAAAACCTATAAACTGGACTGGGGAACCGTTTGATGTTTATTGCAACGCCTCCAATGGAGGAGGCTGGACGGTGAGTTAAATATAAAACCCACACCTCTACATATGCTCTGTGTTTTAAAAAGGTATTAGATTTGTTCTTCTTGAAAATTCATAAAATAATTTGTACCCTCAATGTCTCTTATTTCTGGAATGTTAAATAATGAATACAAAGAAACCCTTTAACTATTGTACCATGGTGAACTTAGGTGCCAATTTTCGACAAATTGAAATCGAATATTTATCTACCCTGATGAAAGTTAAGTGAGATCTTAACGTCCACAGATAATTTTATGTTGTTTACATAAAGTTAAAATATGGCCATTATTCACTAGTAGGCGATATTCCATTAGAGAAAAGATGCACGATGCAAAGATGCGAAGTTCGAAGAAAGAGACAGTGAGGAAAGTGGACCGGAACTTCTTTACCGGTGGTTGCTAACACACTCACAATGACAGTTTCTTACTTCGAATTACATTAAATCTGTTCCGTATGAAATAACGTTTATTAAAATCTGATATTTAAGCTGTAGACCGATGTCATACTACCATGTTACAGAATAGGCTATACATATTGAAATATCAACATCATGATAGTTTTCTTGAATATGGAGGAGTAAGTACTAAATTGTTCAGTGTAGTATATCTTATTGGTATCCAGTAGGATCACATCAAAACATTTTTTTCAGAATTTGGTTTATTACAATACCGTAACATATGTAGTTCAGATACCATATTTTTTTAGAAAATCTTATCAAAACCATATCAAGACGTAAAATAACCAATAACGTGGGCATGTAACGAAGTAATGTAGTATGACATGTAGTTATCTTGTGTAATAAATATTATGTTAAGTTAGCAATGAGTTACAATAGGGGATAATGTTGTCTGTTGTATCTTGACATGATTATTACAAGGCCTTCTTTTATAATATTAATAGATTTCTCAGTCCCGTAAGCCGGACTGATCTAGGTAAATTAATTCACTATTTAGTTAATGCGAGATAACTACCTATTTGCAAATTTTCTTATTCTCGCTAGGTAATTCAGCGTCGTATAGACGGCACTGTTGATTTCAATCGTAGCTGGATAAATTATAAGCAAGGCTTTGGCAGACCGGACCATGAGCTCTGGTTAGGGAATGAAAAGTTGTACTTCCTCACCAACCAATTCCGACATGAGCTACGAATTGATATGACTGACCCGGCAGGAGTATTCTACTATGCCCATTACAGTGACTTTCGTATCAGCAACGAAGGTGGTGGCTATCATTTGACAAACGTAGGAAGATATAATGGAACTGCAGGTTTGTAGCATCTACAAACATGATAAAATATTTAAATAAATAAGGTAATTGATCGTAGACACTGCATTTGCATGACTATGGTCAGAGGAGATGTCATGAAATGTAAGAGAAAATTTTATAATCTGCCAGTTTGATTTTTTTAAATTCTTTATGATAAAAACATGAGTAATCATAGAGGCAGTGTGAACCTTTTATAGGGTAACATCAGGATGAGATGAAAGAAAAGAAACTTCAGACGTTCTATTCAATCACGCATCACAGGAAAAAAAAACTAGTTAGTAGAGGCACCATCCTGACTAATTTTGATTTGGGGGATTTTTCATTTTGAATAATGCATATTAATGAAATATATTGCTAAATTGTCCCTGATGACGGTTGATAATATTTTGTCCTTTTGTTTTTACTGCTAGGTCCTATGAGTATCGTCACTATGACGAATCGTCTAAATGAAAGTTTTACAACTTACGACTCAGATAACGATAGGGTGAAAGACACAAATTGTGCCATTCTCACCGGTGTTGGATGGTGGTTTGGAGTTAGTGAGACACATTGTGGCGCCACCAACTTGAACCAATATCGTCCCACATGGTGGCAATCAAGGGAAGGTAAAAACAGGCTCAGATACGTTGAGATGAAGATACGACCTCGCCAATAAAGTCGAGCACAACGCATGGGTTACCTAACATTGACAATACTTGGAAAGTACTTTCCTACCGTTTCTTTAGGTTACGCACAATTACATACATTTCTTTTTCACAGTCCTATATATATGTAGGCCTATGTATTTTCTACTACTATGGATGTCATAAGGTATAAAATGAAAATTTTTGAAATGGTGAAGTAGTGAACTATCTTTATGTAGAATGCTTCTGTCGTAGTTGGCAATTTACCTCAAAATGAATCAGTATCTCTTTGCTTTTTACTATTGTTAATTGTAAGAAATGTTACCTTGTGTTACACAATGTTAATGATCATTTGTTAATATGAGTCAAAGACGAACAGTGTAAACATCAATACACATTGCTATGCTGATACATAAAGAATTTGAAACTTTGTTTAAACGTGACAGTGACACCTTTCTAATAACGTTCCGTACCATCGTGTGAGTCGGAAGTCAATGTAAATGATACGCCAATACTTGTGGAATACAGCCAATGCAGGGGAAATCATTGTATGTGTTGTGTTACAAATTTTATGCCCTAGTGTATTATGTGTTACAACTATCTCAATGTATTTACTTCACAACTCATATCAACTGTGTCTTGCAGTTGGGGGTAATCTGACGAGTTATTAGCAGTCACACTGTGGCATGTTTTGAACAAACAATGCAACTTATTTTGTATTTTGCAAAGAAGCTTCTATTGCAAAGCTTCTTATGTAACAATGGTATCATCGTATGAAGTAAACAGATGAACACTCAATGTTCAGTGTGTGAATTGGCAACCAGGTTACTTACTTGTGTAATTGACACTGTTTCGATCTAATTTATACTTGAGAAATGATTGTCAGGTGAATGTCAGTTCATTTGAAGAGTGCCCTCAATTAAGTATTTTGATTTTTTTTCTAGACTGTCTCAGGTATATAAAATAAAGACACAATGCACCTGTAAGGTCCATGCAATTACAAACATTATAAATAAGAATTCTGGTGTCATATTCAAGGTCCATGCGACAGTGTAAATTTTCATGTAGCCTAATACAGACAACTTAATGGTTTCTAACAAACAAAGGTCAAATCTGGACTAAACAATCAGGCGGAATACTAAATTAGCTAAGCGATTGTTACAAACAACGATTAGTAATAGGAGGTAATTGAATATCCCTCCCTCCACGGTAAATGGAAAACTAGCAGGAACATTGCTCACTTCGTTGGTTGTTAGTGCAATGTATGTAACTATTATCAGTTTTTACTATCGAGTGGTAATGTGGAAAAAATCTCTCACTTTTCAGTTGGGCATAGTTTTATAATCATCCGAAAATGCTTAGAAGCTATAGATTTCTGCAGAGTGGGTTGAGGTGCACATTACTAGAAATTGGAACGTCAGCCAGAAAATCACATTTTCCCTGCAAAAAAGGCACCTAAATTTGATTTGCGTTTTGCGCGTTCTGTAATATATATTTACCACATAATCTGCGAACGTACCCACCTCTAAATCTCATCCACCATTATGGTCCCCCATTTTATCCCATCATCCATATTCGGAACGTGGTTTCAACCATGCGGTCATCCGCAAATGCAAAAATTGTCGCCATGGTTGTCCAGGGAGAGTGACCAGCCTGTCATCACCAACACCAGCAAGATATAACAGTTTACACTGTTAGTGGCAATGGGAGTTCAAACACTTCTTTCAGATTTGGTTCAAGCTGACATTTTCTTTTTCTCTCTTTATGTGGCAAACCTCCGATTGCGTATGTCTACCTGTACACAGAGAAACCGGCCCAATTGCAAAAGAAAAAAAAACCAATGACATGAACACTTCTTTATAGCTACTTACTCGGAAGCTTCATTCCTAAAATATCCTCAGCGAGTGTTCTTAACAGACTTCTTCATTTACTGACGTTGGAACAACAAAACATGAGACTTATCAGCCTAGGGCGGATATAATTTATGCATTAGGCTATCTATGATCATTCGTCGATCTTTTCTTCTTTGCTTCAATGCACAAAAACCAAAATTTTCAAATGAATCACTCATTGAATTGCCTTGACAATCTAGTAAAAATTTACAGTGTAATGTGTTTATAGTCAAACCGACATTGCAAATAGTGAGAACTTAATAACTGGCTTATTATTCTTATGAAGGGATTCGCAGTTTGATTTTTTTTTGTAAGATCTACCTAATTTCGAAGAATGACAGTTGCATAGACATGGGCAGCTTATCCTACATATTCAGTAAAAATACAGTTTCGTCAAGAAAATAACTGAATCTCGTAGATGAAGAAATGAAAATTTAAAATTGAAAAGAACTGTTGAAAAATAAAAGGGGAGCAAAATTCCCATTTTTTGTTATTCTGAGTCTCCTTACATGAAGAAATCACAATTTTAGCTTTTTTTTATGACATTTGTGTTTCTTCATCCAAGTTATTAGGCCTAGTGTATATAGTTAAAAATTTGAAAACGTTCTTACTATGAACACTTTGGTTGTGTTTTCATTACATTGAATACCAATTTCCATAAGATAAAATAAATAGACATGAAAAGATGTGATTCCCAACTCCATGGTTTCAGGAAGTCGGCCAATGGATAAAAGTCTCGTTTGCAGTGTTACAACCAATATAATGACTTCAATCTGTATGAATTCACAATGATTATGACTACATCATTATATTTGAGAGTCGTTGGTACTTAGTTACACCCTCGACTAACAGGATAATACAGCTCAAATTAACATTACAATTTTCGGGAATAAGTAATGCAAAGAGGTAGGGTTTTCACATTGCATTCACCTCCGATAAAAGCTACAACAGTCAAATGTTTGAATAGATATCTATATTGCTCTTACAATACATTAAAAACAACCATATGTGATATCTATTCTTTATTCACCACATATGACAATGACGATAACTTGAAGATGTTATAAAATACTTAGATTATAATAAGCCAAGTGTAAACATATGATTTGAGGTTTGTAATTGGTTGGCTAAAAATAAGCGAATCATTGTTTCATTTGATCATGTTCTAAACTATACCCAATTTCCCTGGCCTGATCAGTTCTTACCGTTAATGGTAGATATCCAAACACTGTTGGGTTATATCACGATCACATACGTTTCACGAATAGGCAGTTAAGGCTGCTTATCAGCTCTTGCCGTTATTGGTAGATGACAATTGATCAGTTCTTACCGCTAATGGTATATTACCCAAACACTTGTATATTATAACCAATAACACATGTTTGACGAGTCGGTTAACAATATTGCGACAAGGCTAGTTGTAAAAACGTGAACGACCCAATCTTCCATGTGCACTCGTGGCGCATTGAGTAAGAATACACGCCTAATGATTACTTAAGTAAGTGTTATAATCATGAGTTCAAATCTATTGGGTACTGATGTATTTTTCACCAACATCCTCTCTCCTCTACAGCTCCAGGGGGAAAGAAAATATAGTGTATGAAGGTCAAGAAAAGGAAAAAACAAAACCTTCCGGAGAGAGAAAAAGAGGAAAACATAACAGTCGTAACTGTAAATAATGTGGTATCCACCTTTTATTACCCCCAAAAAGCATGCCCCCATTTTTCTAGGCTCACACAATCAAAAAGAGCGTGCCTTGATTCTTGTCTGATAGAGCACCTGGCTGTGTTACATGTTACTAACAACAGTATTTACTCTGTAATGGTATATAAATTATTCGCCCTAAAACATTGAAAGTAAAATAGTCCCAACTATTATAATTATTATTATTATTTATTTTCATCTCTTTTACCATTCAACTGTTCATGGTTGCCAAAAGAACATTGTCAGAGGAAATGGTTACGTGCTCCAAACTTCACTGTGACAATGAATCTCTAAATGAGAGGAAAGATTGTTAAAGCGTTACTCTTTGTTCCTCCGTCTACCAACTAAAAATCTGAAGTATTTGGTAAGGTATCTGGATACACATAGTACTAGTCACTCCAGGTCGCATCACCGAAAGCATGACCGAAAGTGAGAGCAAGGACTTGACACTTCTCTCTACTGAAACACAAATCTTCTATTGGTTCACTCTAACCTCACTCTGTGTGGTTTAATTGACTACAAAAAGTTTAAAATGTATCTCAGAAGAAGCACAGTCGTTGTACAATATTTGTTTCAATAACAGGGACTATTTTAATTTTATTTATTATTTATTTATTTAGGCTTCTGTCGCTCTGTAACACGCAATAAATTGTTTATTAAATCGTCTGCTTATTCTCCTTGAAGCGAAAGATCTAACTGTAGCTAGGTAAGTACATCTATTGAAGTTTGCCACGCTCCCTTACAATTTCATAGCAGTGCATTGTGTGGGGGAACTGCAAAGTATTACACTATAGATTGTCATTATAGTGAACTGCGTTGTATCAAATGGCAATAACCTCATATGACACATACAAAATGGTATGACGTTTCCAAAAGAGTAACGAATAATATCGATTTTTCTCTAATAAAAAAATCAGTCACCATGGGATTACATTGTTTTATTGTGGACTAACCAGTAATGGTAAGCTCATATTATACTATTATAGAAGATCGTTGCATTGCTAGGAGTTTAATCACAAGAGATAACTGAGATAAAATCACAAGTTAAAAACTCTTCAAATAAACAACACCTGGGGTAAATTCACAAGATTAATTTTTTCAGGGACTAGGCTCATTGATTCGGAATGATACTCAAAATGTACCTTACGTGGAGAAAAATGTGCAGCGTGTTGAGTTTTACAAATTTAGTATTGATCAGCTTTGTTACCGCAGGACGTAAGTATTCTTCATTGAGAACACCTTTCAGCTATAAATTATTTTCTATCTGTCTATACATTACCAAGTTATCGCAAAAGCAATATGTTTCAACTAAAGAGGTGAGGTATGAAAAAAAAAAGAATAATAAAGAAAACACGATTCAAACTTAGTTGGCAAAGGCCATAAAGTAAAATGTAAATAAAGCATAAGGATTTGTTATGATTAGATTATCTGTTTTCATCTTTTGCCTTCTCCGAATCATGCAGGCCTTTGTGATTTCGAGGAGAGATTCCCATTTGAACGCAACAGAAAATGTGGCCAACGTAATAAGACGCCATATTTTCAAAGTAAGTTTTTTTTTTTTCCGTATCATTATTAAACTTCGTTGTATTGCTATACGTAAAACAATAACAACCTGACCTTACTGCGTTCTAGGTGGTTACAGTACTAGAAGCGTTACTTTAAGCACCAGTAGCATTACTAACTACTAGTAATGTTACTACGTACTAGCAGTGAACTTCATTTTCTTTATAGAGACAAATGACATTTACACTACAGACTGGCCAACCACCAACGCACAATGTCCGGCAAACATGGTTTACAGTAGTTGTGATTGTCAACCTAGTTGTGGACAACCCGTGTGTCCAAACAACTGCGGTACTGGAAATGGAAGCTGTATCTGTCCCAGAGACTTTCTACTAATGGGAAAACAATGCGTAAGCAAGGAGATGTGTCCCTGTTTCTTACAAATTGAGAAAGTTTTAATACCAGTAAGTACATCAATATGGAAAACATGGACGCATAATGCCTAAGGTATTTTTCACCACTTGAGATTCTCTTTCTGCATTCTTTACACAGAGAGTTCGTACCGGAAACTTTGAATGACCCTTCCACGTCATTGACCTAATATTTCAAAATTATCTGCCAATTCTAACAATCGATCCAAGAACCTTCTTTATAAATATATGTGTTTGCTATTAATGACTTTCTTCATTAATGAATTTCGTAAGTGCTGTTGTTAAAGTGAAAAAGTTGCTTGTTTTACAGAGAAAGAGATCTAGAGACCTAAAGGTATTTATTGACGCAGATTCCAGTTTAATTAACATAGAGAAGGGTGGTGACAATCTTTTCAATAAATTATGTTTCTCACAGATAGGAATCCAGTAATTGGTCCCTCTAAATTAGTTGTTCACTTAATGTTCATTTCGTAACTCATCTTGCGAATTATATGTTAGTCTAACAATGATTAATGATTTTCTTTGAAGCTATGTTGGTGCACTTAAACGCCCCTTCAAATGTCATGTGTACCGATTTTCACTTTAATATGGAACGTAGAAATAACCGCTTGGATACACGATTAAATATAATTCTTGTTTGTTTGGTATACTTTAGTATGGTTCTCGATCATTATCCCTATATGAACCCTCACATTGACCTTGTTTGTAATAAAAACTGTAAAGTTATATATTTATGTTGTACATTTTCGCGAGCGTTAGTGGACTCTTCGGGGATACTTTTTCAGCTCTTATGTTCTTCTTCTTCTGCTTTTATTGTTATCATATTTATTGTTAGTATTATTGTTGTTATTGTTGTTATTATTATTATTTTTATTATTATTATTAGTAGTAGTAGTAGTAGTAGTAGTAGTATTAGTATTATTATCATTTATCTTATTATTATTATAATTATTATTATATTTATTATTATTATCATCATCATCATATTATTATTATTATTAATTTATTATTATTATTATTATTATTCTTAATTTATTATTATTATTCTTTCACAACCTCTCGGTCGGACTTCATTTTTGCGTCTTCTTCTCACACCTCGGGGTCCTACCCGGATCCTGGGAGGTGGAGCACTCGTCTCAGAATGTGGGCACTTCCCAGTAATGTTGTTTTTATCAGTGGTCTAACTTCATGGTTGCCTGGTTGCCTCCAGGTTATTGGTGATGGCTCCTAGTGCTCCGACCACCACGGGGACAACTTTTGCCCTGACATTCCACATCCTCTGTACCTCAAGTCGTAAGTCCTGGTATTTTTCTATTTTTTCTCTTTCTTTCTCATTTATGTGGGTATCATTGGGTACGGCCACATCTACTATTGTTGCTTGTTTGGCCGTCTTGTCCATTATTACCAGGTCTGGTCTTCTCGCAGGGATTACTCTATCTGTTCGAACTTCGAAGTCCCAGAGGATCTTGGTTTTATCATTTTCTTCGGTCGGGTTGGGCTTGTGGAGCCATGTGTTACTGTGTTCCGTCTGTATTCCATAGTGCTGACACACTTTATGGTGGAGGACTGTTGCGATGTTGTCATGTCTGGTTTTGTAGAGGCTTCCGGCAATCTTAGGGCAAGCAGTCGTTGTATAGGCGACAGGTCTCATCCTTCTCTCCACACATTCTGCACAATGGGTCTGTTGTTGTGTGGAGTATTTTGGCCTGATGGCACTTAGTATTTAGGGCTTGGTCTTGAGCAGCCGTTATGAGTGCCTCAGTTTCAATTTTCAGCCCCGTGATATCTTTCAGCCATCGGTAGGTGTTTTCCATGGCCGTGATCTGTGGGACTTGTCTGCGATATTGGCCATGGAGCAGCTTCGTCGACCACTTCTCTTCATATTGTTTTTTCCAATCTGCCATGGCTACTTTCTTCGGTTTGTAATTTGTTAGTACATTATTTTGCCATACAGCCTCTATCAATGGGTCTGAGTCCTTGGCTTCCATGATGTATTCCTGGAGGCGGGCACACTGGAATGTCACAGAGGCTGCGACTTCTCTCAGACCCCTTCCACCATTCTTTCTTGGAGTGTACAGACGGTGCACATCAGCTCTAGGGTGTAGTCCGCCATACATTGTTAGTGTCTTTCTTGTCTTCCTGTCGAGTACTGCCAGCTCATTTTGAGACCAGTTTATTATGCCTGCCGTGTAAGTGATCACAGGTAGGGCATATGCGTTTATTGCATCTATTTTATTCCGTCCATTTAGCCTGGACTTCAGTACTTGTCTCAGCCTTTTCCTGTGTGTTGCCGATGCCTTGTCCTTGACCATCTTTTCTTTGTTTTCCATATTCTGGAGTATGCCCAGGTATTTATATCCTTCATTCAGGTCGGCATCCCTGATCTTTCCCATGTCAAGGTCAAGCCCATCGGTCAGCCTGATTTTTCCTCTGACGATGACCTGCCTGGCACATTTATCAAGCCCGAACTCCATCTTGATGTCGTTGGTGAATATCCGGACCGTTTCTACTAGTGCCTTCAAATCCTTTTCATTTTTGGCGTATAGTTTGAGGTCATCCATATACAGGAGGTGGTTGATTTTATGGCCTGTCTTGAGTGTATACCCTTGCTTGGCCTTACGAAGCATGTAACTCAAGGGATTGAGGGCTATACAGAACAGGAGTGGTGAGAGCGCATCCCCCTGGAATATGCCGCACTTGATCTTAATGTTGGTGAAATGTTCTCCTCCGCAAGTTAGAGCGGTGTTCCAGTTCTTCATTGACATCTCTATGAGCCTTGTGATCTTAGGGTCCACCCCATGTGCCGTCATACTGTGCAGTATCCAGGAATGTGGGACAGAGTCGTAAGCCTTCTTATAGTCTATCCACGCCACCGCTAAGTTTGTACGTCTCCTCTTTGAGTCACTGGTCACGGTCTTGTCGATTAGCAGCTGGTCTTTAGTTCCTCGACATCCGCTTCGTGACCCTTTCTGTTCGTGTGCGAGGATGTGATGCTCGTTGAGGTGGGAGGTTATTTGGTCAGCCAGGATCCCTGACATCAATTTCCAGGTTGTGGGTAGGCAGGTTATCGGCCTATAATTACTAGGCTGTGTACCCTTCATTGGATCTTTCTGGATCAGGACCGTTCTGCCTGTAGTGAGCCAGGCGGGGATATGTTAAGGGTGGTCAACTATGTTCTGCAGTTGTGGTGCCAGTCTGCCGTGAAAGCTGGTCAGATTTTTGAGCCAGAATCCCTGTACTTGATCGGGCCCTGGTGACTTCCAATTTGACATCTTTTTGACTTTCTGCTTGATCTCTGTACTTGTAATTGGCTTGGCTCTCTGGAGTGGTACTTCGCAGGGTTGTTCCCACGTCACATCTTCGTTGTGATTGTGTGTCCTGCCCCATACACCTTTCCAGAAGTTATATGTCTGTTCCTTGTCGGGTATCTCTGAGGTGTTTGTATCATTGCGCAGCTCAGAGAACACTCTACCAGGTTGGGTGGCGAACATCCTATTGATTAATTTATTATTATTATTATTATTCTTAATTTATTATTATTATTATTATTTGGAATTTGGCAACAAGGTGGTGACTGAGTAAGACTTGTTCTGCGAAGGGTCTGTAAGTTTTACTCGTTTTTAGGTATAACGTCGAGGTTGAACAACTTTTCTTTGATTATCCTGCATTGTGATTTCCTCGCCGACATTTTTGAGTGTTGTTTGAAGTTTTCAAGTCATGGAATCGAGTGCATTGAAGAAAAAGGAGGCAGGCCAAAAGGTTCGAAAAACAAGCAGCCTAGCCACACACAAAAAAAGCTCAACACACGATAACACTAGGACGTATCAGGCTAGTCAACACTTCGTGCCTTCAGGAGAGCTTTCAGATGTTTTCAACGAAGCAACGGACAATGAAAGTATTTCGAGTGTGGAGAATACAATGACTGATCTGAGTAGCTCTATAGAAGTTTCTCTTGGTCGTATAACCAAGGAGCTAAAACGAATTGAACTGAATTTTGACAAAGCGCTAGAGTTCACTAATAGCCTTGTTGTTGTCCTTGAAAAGAAGGAGAAAGAACATGAGGAAATGTTTAAAATGATGGAACAACGTATTGCAGAGCTTGAATCTATCAACCAGCAAAGTGCTGAGGCCCTAAATAAGCAAGAACGGTTTTCTCGTAGAAACGATATTCGGATTGTGGGTTACCAAAGTTCTGCTGCAGAAAATTGTTTAGACATTGCTAGAGAAGTACTGAACAAAGTTGGAATTGCAAACGCTAACATGGAGAGAGCCCACAGAGATGGTGCCCGAAGAGAGGGACGTAACCGTAATCTTCTGGTGCGATTATCCTTCTCTCTGGACAAGGTCACTGCTCTGAAAAATCAACGAGCTAAACTACAAGATGAAGGATATTTCATTACTGATGATCTGACCTTTGTAGACTTGACGGAAAAAAAGAAGCGGAAGTAGCCGATCTCTACGCCAGAGGCACCTACCTCCCCTTCTCCGCGGGAAAATGGCGAGGACAAGACGGAAAGCCGTCTCATTTTCAATCTGTCGTTTTTCAACCACTATCTTAACGAAGGCCCTTCCGAACTGATCGCCTTTGGTCCGATCTAGTTGACTGGACTGTATGTCTTTTTACTTTCTGTTGATGTGTCGCTGTTTCTTTGCTAAGTTTTGCTGCCAAGTCTTTGAAGTTCTATTGCAGCATGCTTCATTTTCTTGTGCTATCTTGTTTTTTTTTTTTGTGTGTGTATTTACTTTTCGATGTTTTCAGATCCCATCCACAATTTTTATTATTGTGTAGCCAACCTTGTGCTCACTGGATGTATTTCTTCCTTGGATTATTACTTAATTAATATTTATTTTATCACTTGGAATAGAAACGTTAGAAGATATAAGGTATGTACCCTTCGTTATTTCAGGGACTTCTCCTTGTACCTATCTAAAGCTGCCTTCGACAGTTTTAGGCCATTTGAATTGTTTTTGGGAACATATAACATCGTCATCTATATCAATTACAATGCATTTAAAACCTCTTTTCCAACATGGGTACTGTGAAATTTTGTACGTATAATGCAGGAGGGTTGAGGTAAATGTCAAAAAGAAGACAGTTGTTCACTTTTATTCATAACCATAGGCCTGATATCACTATCATTCAGGAGTCGCATAGCACTCCTGATCAGGAAACCTTTTGGACAAACGAAAGGGGAGGTAAAACTATGTTTTCAAATGGGAACAGTGATTGCAGAGGTGTTATGATCCTTTTTAATCCCTTACTTTCTTTTGAAGTTATCAAAAAAGATGCCGACAATGCTGGACGCTTTATAATCTCCGACATTAAAACTAATAATCAAATTTTTACGATCGTTAACATTTATGATCCAAACATTGACGATCCGTCGTTCTATATAGAACTTCTTCGCAAAATGGGAGAATTTAACTGTGGTAATGTTGTTTTGGGGGTGATTTTAATTTTATTTTTAACTTTGATCTTTATAAAAAAGAATGGAGTCCGTCGTAAAAACTTCAAGACTCGGGAGGAATATCTAAATTTAATGTTTCACTTTAACTTGGTGGACATTTGGCACAACAGGCATCCTCTTTCAAAACAGTACACCTGGAAATGAGGTGTTAACGATGACGTTTATTGTCGTTTGGATCTCTTTCTTATTTCCAATGTTCTTACGTCAAAAGTCACAAATGATGATTTAATTTCGAGATTGAGGTCAGACCATTCCTTTGTTTTTATTACAATTAGTACTGCGGTTTGTAGAAGAGGACCAGGATTCTGGAAGTTTAATAATTCCTTGTTAGAAAATAAAGATTATGTTAATCAGATCCAGTCCTTTTTGCATGAGAATGTATTAAATACTAATAGGAAATGGGAGAATCCTTCTTTGGAATGGGATTTTGTGAAGCATAATATCCGTAAAATTACCATAATGTTTAGTGAGAATTTGGCTCGAAGTAGACGAAAACGGGAAAGGAATCTCAGTAAGTATGTAAATGCTCTGGAAAAACAACTTTTTAGTAATTGGGACGCAGATACAAATAGTCTTTTAATGGAAGCAAAAAATGAGATAACTTCAAATTTATAACTTCAAATTGAAAGGTATTCAAATAAGGTCACGAGCCAGGTGGGTCGAGGATGGTGAAAAGAACAACAGGTACTTTCTCAATTCGGAGAGAAGGCACAAAGCCCAAAACACTATTAACTACATTGTTCAAGATGACGGTACTCATGTAACTTCCACTGAAGGGACTGATGAAATTACTTCATTTTTTACAAATTCTTCTGGGATTTATTAGGTCCTATTGTTGCAGATTCTATTAATTATGGTTTTGCCAAAGGGACTTTGTCCCCTGAGCAATGCCGAGGTATAATTACTGTAATTCCCAAGCCCAACAAAGATTTTTCGTTTGTAAAAAATTTGAGGCCTATTACACTTCTCAATACCGATTACAAAATTGCAGCAAAGGCCATTGCTTACAGATTAAAGCTTGTTTTGTCACAACGTATTGGACATAACCAAACAGGGTTTTTGAAAAACAGGTTTATTGGCGAAAATATAAGATTTACTTTATATAGATTTGATTGATTACTGTATGGATTTGGATATTTCTAGTTTCATTATGTTCGTTGATTTCGAAAAGGCTTTTGACACCCTCGAGTGGAAATTTGTACATTATTGTTTAATAGATTTGAATTTTGGTGAAAACTTTATTATTTGGATTCACACTTTTCAGACTAACAGTTCAGCGTGTGTAATTAATAACGGATATTCTTCTAACTATATTAAGTTAATGAGAGGTGTCAGACTAGGGTGTCCCCTCAGCTCGTATTTCTTTATTATTGCAGTTGAATTTTTGGCTCAAAAATCAATTCCAGTACTATTATTAAAGGTCAGCAAGTTTTAAACAAAGAAATTAAGATACTGCATTAAGATAATGCAGTATGCGGACGACACCATTATTTATTTAGACAACACCCAAGATTCTATCCGAGAGGTTCTTCGTGTCCTGAATGATCTTGGGAATGCTTCTGAACTAAAAATTATTTTAATAAAATTATTCTCTTCCCCCTAGCCCTTTCACTCTCTCGAAACGGTGTTTTGTCAATGACCTCCCTTTCACCTGGTCAAAAGGCCCAGTTACCCTGTTGGGAATCACATTTACTTGTAATAGAGAAGATCTCTTCCATTTGAACTTTCCCCCAAAGCTGTCTCTGCTTAAGCGGTCCTTAAACTTATGGAATCAAAGAGATAATACTCCAGTTGGTAGAAACCTTTTATTCAAAACATTTGCAATCTCACAAATTATGGACGAGCCTAAACCATGGAATGCTAAGCACGTTGCTTTGAGGAGTGAGTGAAATTTCCAAGTTTTTTACCTCTTAAGAAGAGAGTTGTTTGGTTCCACCTTGCACTGTGCATTCAGTTCAGTTCTGGGTCATGGAGACTTCAAAAAAACGAAGAGGCAGACCGCCACTATCGAGCCAATCCACATTGTCTCACTCTCGTTCTGAAGCAAAGGGCCTCTTACGTCACACCATAGAGGATCCCGATAACATGGACGATCAAAGTAATACTGATGTAGAAGAGGGCTGGAAATCTGCCATACAAGGGTTTCAACAGGTTGTGGAACGTTCTTTGAAGAATCTCCAGACTTCCATATCCAAATTAGAAAGAGAACTGGGTAAAGCCGTCGAATTTCAGGCAAAACGTATCGATGATCTCGAATTCAAGATGGCGGCCAAGGAAAGGGAGAATGAAGATTTCTCCCGGAAAATTGCGGCTTTGGAACAAGCATTAGAATATACTATGGATGATGTTAACAAACAAGAAAGAATGTCAAGACGCAATAAGTTCAGGATAGTTGGAATTCCTTCAACGCAGGACGAAGACTGCGAATCAATTGTCAAGACAAAGGTGCTCTCTTTGTTCCCGAATATCCCAGACGTAAGGATTGAACGTTGCCATAGAGACGGGTACAAGTCGTGGCGAAAGATCCCCTCATATTCTTGTCAAATGTCTCTCATACAAGGATAAAGTAGCCATTATGAAAGCTAGAAGATCAGCTCTAGAAAATAAGCCGTTCTTTATCGTGGATGACTTGACCAGAATTGATCTTAAGGAAAAGAAGAAATGGGCTGACAAAGTCACTGAACTTTACGATCACGGCACCAAACTGAGATTTTTTGGAGGAAAATGGAGAGATATGTCTCTAGAAAGCCTTTTCAGTTTTGAGAACCAAAGTGTTGCATAAATCCTTTCCTTTGAAAGATTAATGAACTTCTCTTGATTCCTTTATATGGAGAACGAAAGTCGCAAGTATGAACATTTTTTTTTTTTTATTTAGTTGGTGAAATTTCAGAGAAACATTCAACTATTTTTTTTCTCTCGTACAGTTGTCACTCACTCCGCTGGGCAGTGAGATGTTTTCTTCCTACAGTTTTTTTTTATTGATGGTGTGTTTAGGTTTTTCTAACAGGTTCGCTTGGAACCTTCGCAGTCAATTCAAGTCCTTCACGGATTCATTGTCTCTGACTGTTGTGATGTTTCTTGTTCTTTCCCTGCGTTTTTCTCTCTTTTTTCCTGTTTTTCCTTTTCTCCGCATTCCATCAAATATTTCAACATACTTTTACTTATTTTCAATTCGTGCAGCATTAACTTGTATCAATGTTCTTATGCATGCGCTGCATTTAGCGGATTTACTATTCTACCATTATGACAGAATTAAAAATCTGTTCCTATAATGTACGTGGTATTAGACAGTTTAGGAAAAGGCGTAAAGTATTTTCATATCTGAGAATGAATTTAAAAGATATATATCTTCTGCAAGAAACACATAGCACCCCTAAGGATAAATTGTTTTGGCAGAACGAATGGGAGGTCGTATTATCTTTGGCCATGGGTCATCCTCGAGTAGAGGGGTCTGTATGCTTTTTAATCCTTCTTTAGATGTAAACATTATACGTTGGTATGCTCCCCTCGACGGGAGACTTATTGTAGCAGAGGTTAAGATCTCGGGTAGAAATTTTGCTATCGTTTGTTTGTACGGTCCAAATGGGGACGACGAGGATTTCTTCCGTAGATTATTGTTGAAACTTAATGATTTTCTTATTAATTCGCTTATCATTGGGGGCGACTTTAATTTTGTTTTTAATTCACAGTTAGATAAACATGGAGGAATTTCAAGGACTAATTTCAATGCAAGATCAAAATGTCTAGAGCTAATGTTAACATTTGACTTAATTGATATTTGGAGGGCGAGGAATCCATACAAAAAAGATTTTACTTGGAGGTCAAATATTACATCTGGTATTTTCTGCCGACTCGACTTTTTTCTTATTTCACGCAATTTGGAATCATCGATTACTAATAGTTTATTTTGGATTTGAATTCAATTCTTTTCAACTTTATTTGGAATGATAAGCCTGACAAGGTTAAACGCCAGACAATGATTAACCCTATTCATTTGGGTGGTCTTAAGGTAATTCATTTAGAGAGCTTTCTTCACAGTCTTAACGTTACTTGGATTAAAAGATATTTAAGCGATAATAATGGTGCGTGGAAGATTCTAGATTATCATTTGAGTGATTTTGGAAAAGATTTTATCTTTCAATGTGACTTTAGTAAACACGATGTTTCCAATATCAATAATTTGTTTGTAAAGGATATTTGTAAAGCTTGGTCAATATTGAATTTTAAAGAACCATCAAGCAAGTTTGTAAACGAGATAATTTGGAATAACTCCAATATAAAAGTTGGTAATAACATCGTGTTTTATCAATTTATGCACTCTAAGGGAATCGACCATGTATACAATTTTTTTTAATGATGATAATAAGCCAATGCAGTGTAATGAGTTTGTGGAAGTTTATAATTTAGACGATTTTCCTTTTACCAGGTATAATGGTATAATTTCTGCCATTCCAACTTTGTGGAAGCAAAACTTTAATAAAACAGACCATTCTCTTAATCATAACGAGGATTTACTTAAAGGTTGCTCAGTCAGAAAAGTGTCTCACAATGGGCATACGGTTGTATAGTTAAAGAATTTTTTAGCCCTCCAACAGCTTTACAGAAATGGAATTATAACTTTGATAAGGGTAAATGGTCAAATATTTTTTCTAATGTCTGGTTTACGGTGAGGGATATTAAGTTACAATACTTTCAATTTCGTTTTTTACATAACATTTTGGGGATAAATAGTGGCTTAAATCTCATGAATCGAACTGTGAATCCGTTATGTTCTTTTTGCAAAATTCATGAAGGGACTTTTGAGCATTTATTTTGTAACTGCCACATCGTGTCCTCCTTTTTGTTGGCTGCTGAGAGTATGTTTCTTGGTAGATGTTTTGTTTTTTCGAAGGAAGATGTCTTCTTTGGTTTCAATCAGATGCTTAAGCATCCCTACAACTTCTTGATTTATAATTTGAAATATTTCGTTTTTCAATGTAAGCAAAATGATAAATTGCCAACTTTATATGAGTTTGAACATAAATTTAAATTTGCTTTGGAGGTCGATAAGCATATTTCAAAGGGAAATGTCAGTAAAAGATACTTCACCTATGATAAATTGAAGGATACATTTTGTAATATTTGTTGTAATCTATGTCTTTAGTATGTGCTAAAAGATTTTCTGTTTATGTTTAAGAAAATGGAAGATTTTTGATTTGTATCACTTATATAAATGCAAAATGAGCAAAAGTTGAAATAAAATATGGATGTAAAAAAATATTAAAATTATAATAATATAATTATTAAAAAATCTTATTATTATTTATTGGGCGGAAATCCACGTACAAATTTTAACGCCAGGGATAAATGTTATGATCTTGTCGTTGCTTATGATTTAGTGGACATTTGGAGAGAGAAAAACCCTTGCCACAGATCTTTTACTTGGACCTCAAACGTTTCTAATGACATTCACTGTAGACTGGATTTCTTTTTGATTTCACGCTCTTTAGTCTATATGGTTAGACGAGTTAGTACCTCCGCTAGCCTTAGTTCAGATCACTCGATTGTTAATCTGGATGTTAATTTGAGAAACGAACAAAGAGGTCCTGGTTTTTGGAAATTTAGCAACTCTTTTTTGAAAGATCAGCAATTTTTAGTTCTTATCACTGGTGTTATCAACAATGTTACTTGTGAGTATGCTAACATTGATACTGCCATTACTTGGGAGTATATGAAATACTCTATCCGAAAATTATCTGTTGTTTACGGAAAAAATAAGGCTAAAGAAAGACGAAAATATGAAAGAGACGTCCTTAAGAAGATCAGTCATTTAGAAAAGACGTTTTGCAACTCACATTCTGATTATACTCGTAACAAATTATTAGAGGCAAGAAGCAGGCTTCAGGCGATTATGATTTTAAAGTTCATGGTATTATTGTTCGCGCACGAGCCGGTTGGGTTGAAGAAGGGGAGAGAAATACTAACTACTTCTTGAATTTAGAAAGAAGAAAGGAGAAATGGTTACTAAGTCTCTTAACTGTGCATATTTAAATACTTAAATGTCCGATGAACAAGGTAGAGCTATCATTACATTAATTCCAAAGCCTAGTAAGGATCCACTTTTCATTAAAAATTATCGTCCCATTTCACTATTAAATGTGGACTATAAAATTTGCTCCAAGGCTCTGGCTTCCAGGATTAAAAACGTTATTCCGATTGTCATTAACGATAATCAGACTGGTTTTTATAAAGAACAGGTTCATTGGTGAGAATATTCGATATATATTAGACACTATTGATTACTGTAAAGATAATAATGTACCGGGTTTTCTCCTTTTAGTTGATTTTGGAAAAGCTTTGATAGGCTAGAGTGGGGATTTATTTATAACTGCTTGCACTTTTTTAATTTTAGCAGAAGTCTCATCCAGTGGATATCCACTTTACATTCAAATACAACATCTTGTGTGTGTAATAATGGTTTTTCCTCTGCCTTTTTCAAAGTTTCTAGAGGAGTTAGACAAGGATGTCCCATTAGCCCCTATCTTTTTATTCTATGCGCGGAAGTACTTGAATTACGTATTAATTCGTCACCAGATATTAAAGGTTTATTAATTTCTAATCACTAAACACGCATTATTCAATATGCCGATGACACTTACATCTTTCTCGATGGATACCATTCGTCGGTTAAGGCAGTTGTTGATATTTTTGAAGAGCTTCAATTGTCTTCAGGACTAAAAGTAAATTTTGAAAAGTCGAATGTTTTTCCTTTAGGTCCTTTGTTAAACAATAAACCCATTTTTTGCATAATTATGGCTTTAGCTGGGCTGCTAGTCCCGTTAATGCCTTAGGCATTACGTTTGACCACTGTAAAGACAGTTTGTTTCGCTTGAATTATCCTCCAAAATTGTCTCGCCTCAAAAATGTATTAAATCTATGGTCACAGCGTGACCTCTCTCCCATTGGGAAAATAACGCTTGTTAAATCCTTTGGTCTGTCTCAATTAGTTTATCTCTTTCAGATATTGCCGAACCCACCTAAAAACTTTATCAAGGATTTGGAAAGCTATATTTTCAATTTTATATGGTAGGGTAAACCGGACAAAGTCAAGCGTAGTACTTTAATTGCACCCATTTCAGATGGCGGACTCAGAGCTACTCATGTTTTGTCTTTTATCCATAGTTTAAAATGCACTTGGGTAAACAGGTACCTAAACGATACCAAAGGTTCTTGGAAAGATTTTTTTGACATGTATCTAAAGAGTAATGGAAAATCTTTTTCATTTCAATTTTGAAGCAAAGGATATCAAAACCAATAACGCCTTTATCAATGACGTATGTGAGGCATGGGCACAATTTAATTTAAAGGAACCGGTCGATCATTATAACGATCAAATTTTATGGAATAATTCTCATGTAAAGGTCAATAATATAAGTTAATATTATTCTACAAACATTTATTCGAGAAAGGTGTTACCTATGTAAAAGACATTTTTGATGATAACAATCAAATTCTTTCGTACAATTCTTTTATGCGGAAATTTGGTATACTGTACTGCCCATTCACTATATATTATGGTATTGTCAATGCAGTTCCAAGACTTTTGAAGCAATGTATTACTGATGAGGTAACAATGCCCAAATGATCCACCTCATAGAGAGAATTCTCTTGCTGTTCCTGGTATGTCACGAATTGTTTACACACAGTTAGTGAATTAAGTTTTATTCCCCTCCTACGTGTTATACAAAATGGGCTATTAACTTCCCAGAACTGATGAATAGTTGGGAATTAATTTTTAGGATCCCCTTCATTTCTCTTCGGGAAAGCAAGTTACAATATTTTCAATATGGGTTCTTACACAGAATACTGGGGACTAATAAATTACGTCATCAAAAGAAAATTATAGAAAGCCCTTTTTGTACCTTCTGTGGGGACCAGATCGAAACAATAGATCACCTGTTCTGGGAATGCCTGGTTACTTCTTCCTTTATTCTAGACATGGAGCAATGTATATTGAGTCGGCAATTCTTCTGTACAAAAGAAGACTTCTTTTTTGGTCACAAAATACTACTGAAGCACCCATACAACTTTTTAATTTTCCATATGAAATATTATATTTTTGGAAAAAAGGTCGATGAAGATATTCCACTGTTTAATGAATTTCTGTATAAGTTTAAATTTCATATTAAGGTCGAAAAAAATTTCAAATCAAATTAATTCACGTAAAGGTTTACCTTTTAGTGACTACGAAGAGGCTTTCAGTGAATGTCCGATGCTATTTGATTGATTTATTCTGTCAAGATTTATGAATTATTACATTGTATACCATGTATGACATAAGCAAATTGTTAGTAAAAGTGGTACGAGAAATTAAATGAGAATAATCGCCTCACGAACACAGATGTATTATTGAAGTTTTGATAAGAAGTAACGTATGCTCCATGTGTAATTACCGGTAAGACATTTGTATGAAGTATGTTTGTTTTGAACTATGTGAAAAAGGAAACGATACCTGAAAAGTAAGATAATGCAAAGAGAATTATAATTTTTTTTGTACAAAGTCGACATGTTGTTGAAAGGAAGCAAAGTTTTGAAGAAGAGAACAATAAAGATGGAAAACAAAAAAAAAATTATTATTATTATTTCATTCACAACCCTTCTCGGTTGGTTCTTGTTTCTGCATTTCTGCATTTTTTCGTTTCCAGATCTCGGACTCCTACCTGGAGTCTGGGATGTGCAGCTTTCAGGAGGTCAGGGACTTTGTGTGTGCCTGGTATTTCCTCGAGATGTTTGTCTAGGTTTTGTGTAGTGGCTCCTAGTGCTCCGACGACCACTGGTACGACTTTGGTTTTTACATCCCACATCCTCTGGACTTCGAGTCTCAGGTTCTGGTACTTCTCGATCTTTTCCCGTTCCTTTCGCCCTATGTTTGTGTCTGACGGAACGGCCACATCGAATATTGTGGCTGTCTTTCTGCCTTTGTCGATGATCACCAGGTCTGGTCTTCGAGCTGTTATGACTCTATCTGATCTCGAAGTCCCAGAGGCTCTTAGCCTTGTCGTTTTCCTCTACTTAGTTGGGCTTGTGTTGCCATGGCACTGGTTCTTAATGGATGTCGTAGTTTTGGCAGACTTTCCGGTGGATTGCAGAGAGAAGGTCATTGTGTCTCTTTACGTACAGGGTTCCAGCAAGGTTCTGGCATGCAGATGTTATGTGGCTGATGGTTTCGTCTGCCAGCTTGCACATTCTGTACTTTGAGTCGTCGGATACACGGATGATCTTTGTTTGGTGGTATTTGGTGTTAAGGGCTTGGTCCTGTGCTGTGATCAATGCTTCTGTTTCATCTTTAAGCCCTGTGGATGCTGTCCATCTATATGGATGTTCTTTGGTTGTGATCTCCTCCACCTCCCGTGGGTATTGACGGTGCAGTGGCTTCTGCATACAGACCTCTCGAGTTTCTTCTGTCCATTTTCTTTCTTGAGTGCCTTTCTAGTTGATTATTATTATTATTATTATTATATTTACTACTATTATATTTTTAGTTATTACTATTATTATTGTTATTATTATTATTATAATTATTATTATTATTGTAATTATTATTAATAATAATAATAATTATTAATAATATTATTATCATTGTTGTTGTTATTTTTATTATTGTTGTTGATATTTTATTATTGTTATTATTACTATCATTATTACTATTATTATTGTTATTATTATTACTGTTATTGTCATCATCATCATTATTATTATCATTATATTATTACCATTATTACTATTAGTAGCAGTAGTAGTAGTAGTAGTAGTAGTAGTAGTACTTTTTCTATTATCTTTTTTAATTATTCAGGGTGCATGATGTTACATCATATGTATTTTCTGACCACCTCCCTTTTTTTTTTCTTTTTCTTGTTGGGCATTACTTTTCAGGAGAAGGACTTTTACGTTACATCCAACTGCAAAATGAATTGCTCATGTACCAACGGAATTCTAATGTGCAACGGTGGTTACCATGGCAATGACACGATGTGTGTACCCTCTGACTGCCTCTCCGCATACAGATCATTTCAACGACCAAGTGGTATTTACACTATAAGACCTATAAACTGGACTGGTGAACCTTTTGATGTTTATTGCGACACATCCAACGGAGGAGGCTGGACGGTGAGTCGAAATTAGATTTTAAAAAAATCCAGTCATCCTCATTTCATGTTGTATAAATGAAAGACGGACTATTTCATATAGGCCACTATTAACTTGTTATGTTCTGGTTTGCTTTTATGTGTTAAATCTGGAACGATTTTAAGCAATTCCATCTCATGAACCTTTATATCTACATTCATAGCTAAGTCCAATCATGAATAAGAAAGCAGAAACTCACCGTTAATCACTGCGAGATAATTATTTCTACATCTTTTTTTCTACTTGACTAAAGGTAATTCAGCGTCGTCTTGACGGCACCGCTGATTTCAATCGTAGCTGGTATGATTATAAGCAAGGGTTTGGTCGACCTGATCATGAATTGTGGTTAGGGAATGATAAATTACAATTCCTTACCAACCAAGGTCGACATGAGCTACGAATTGATATGAACGACCGTGGAGGAATATACGCGTATGCTCATTACAGTGAATTTCGTGTCAGCGATGAAAGTGGTGGCTATCGTTTGGAGCAAATAGGAACATATGATGGAACTGCAGGTTTGTAATATACAATGATTTGTTAAGGTATTTAGTACATAATAACTACTGTATTTTGTTGAATGTTGTAAGGAAAAGAGTCATGGAAAGTGAAAGTATTCATACTGTATCAGTTTACTAGACGATATATTTACAAACAATCCTTAAAAGAAAACTAAAGAAGTATATAAACCTACAAATGATGTCGACTATTTTTCATACACTGAACGACATTACAATAACATTTAAAATAACATATATACATAACTTCTCTTTCCTCTCTTAAGGCAATGCAGGTCAATAAAGTATAGCATTACTAAAGTGACCTATATATCTCTGATTAAATTTGTATGTGTCATATTGGTCCTTTTTTATATTAACTCAAGGTCTTAATGGTGAGGAAGCGCTGAAGAACCGTGTTAATCAGAGGTTCTCCACATACGACGCAGACCACGATCCGATTGAAGACAAAAATTGCGCCATTGTCAATGGTGCTGGGTGGTGGTATGGCAATAACAACAATAATTGTGGCCACACCAACCTGAACCAATATCGTCCAATATGGTGGAATTTGAAGGAACATGACAGTAAACTCAGCTATGTCCAGATGAAGATACGACTGCTTCATTAAAAGTTGAGTGCGATGTATCAGTTGCTATAGCAATGATTAATACTGTGAATTAAAATAATAATGTGAATCAATCACATTTGCCGTCTCTTCCATGGATTCCCGTGGTACAGATCTATAGGTAATTTTCAGTAATAATGATCTCATCAGACAAAGAATTAAAGTGTTAAAAATGGTAATGTAGTTTATCTTTTATGTACATGGTTTCCGTACTGAACAGAATATTTACGTCACAATTAGACATTAAATCACTGGATCGGAAACCTTTGCGACTTAATCCCAGACCACATCCCAGGCACCGGTCTATCCCCGAAACAACGAGACAAGTCGAATAAAATTGTGGCTGTGCGAAAAGACTCATACGATATCATCATATGTATGTGGCATGATTGCGATGAAACATGTTCATGTAGGAGGTGCTAATAACACCTCCCTGCTTTTACCGCACTCCACACCGAAGTGATTCAAACACGACGGAAAGTGTTGCGATGCATTGGGCAATGTGTCATAGATGTACAAGGATTTCACAGGATAATGAGAGACTTTGTACGAGCAGGGACTTTTGTTTTTTTATATTTTAGTATTATGTCATTCAGCACCCTCTCTCCGCCCACCTCTCCTTCTGGAACATCCTTTTGTGGAAAGTTCTAGTAACTTTTGTATATATATACCCTTGTTGATTAAGAGCAATCCCAAGAAGAATTCCCATACAATCTGAAGTCACTTCGACCGATCTGAAGACGACATCACCATCATCCTGTCATTTCTGTATTTACTACAAGTCAACTGTGAACAGTGTAGTAAAGTTATTTGCCTAAACAGTACTCAACGCCTATTAATATGCATTCATCGCCGATTCCAAGCCTACCAAACTTGCTCTGTGTACATTCCTGCTGCTGTCAATCCTATGTTCTGGGACAATGTTTATCGAATATCGTTAAGGCTCACGTTCAGCCGACGTGGATCGCTAAACGCATCCCCCCAACAAGTTACATCCCAACCATTCCAGCGTTGTAGTCACCTAGGAATCCGAGTTGAAGTCTTGACGTCCAAGCTCTTACCAGTTACCAGATACCACACTAGAATTACTTTAGTCTAATCGTTAGTTAAGTCCTAATTTATGGTGCAATTAATTGAACACCCAAATCATTTTACCCTAATCGAACCTGTGCATTGTAATCTGAATATGTCTGAACCTTAAGTCCGAACGAGTAATTATATTCTAATTGAAACTGAAAGCAACACTCTCGTTCCATCTGTCGTCTTCTTGGATACATTTTTATTAGCATTCCTTTTTGTCGCCATTCCGTGTCATATGTTGGCTCTTAGTTACTTGCCATTTGCTCACCCATTGGTAAGTGATATCAATGATTGTAATGAAGAACATACCAACTTCCAACTTCCTTTGGACAGAAGCAAAAGTCAATTGCAATCAAAATAAAGGTTAAACAAACAAAGGATGACATAAGACCTATCATGCGAGTCCCTATCTTGACGTTACAAATTTGCATACAGCTAATGTTTATTCATATGTTATATGTAAGACAAATTTGCCTGTAAAATTGTTAAATCCATTTGAACCCAATTTTTACCCAATCAGATTTCAATTGGAATTCTTGCCTGGGAAAGACAGGACGTCAGATGAAAAGAGCTAAGTAAATGAGTCCGTCTTTAAAATGTTGTGTTCTTTTATTTCTGTATTGATATCTTTCAACAATTACATTATAGGGAAAACAAGGCGAAATAAAATGGAAATTTACCAATCAATGCATAGAATAATGTTTGTGTTTTCTTTAATTGCAAAATGCATCTTTACGTTAGTATATCCAAGTTCATATTATGTCGGCATGCTCAAAATGATTCTCAAGTGTAAATTCAAGAAGTATAAAACATACTTTATAGTGTGTGCAGAATTTTTTTTTTTTTTTTAATTTGTAGAGCAAATTGTGCATTGAGGTGCGTGATAAACATACACGGATAAAGTAATATATGTATACAGCAGCCATTTGAGTCGATGACTTCATAACCAACCCATGGTTACATTTGGTGCATGAGGTGTCTCATATGCATAGTAAGAAACCCCAACTTGAAGTATAAACAGCCAATGGGCGCTTGTGGTACAAATATGAATAACACGAACAAATATGTTTACGCCAATGACTCAGTGTTAAGAATTCAGGTATGTGGTGCATGGTTCAGCCAATCAATACGGATACCAATAATTAATGATTGTTTTGTTCTTCACATCAATCTATGATGGCGCATTAATAGTGATACTAAGAACCAACAATTAATTGTGACGGTGACTTACATGAAAACACATGAATGCACTTGGTACATGGTGTATCACGTATCGATATTAAGAATCAGCAATTACTTAAGCCAATGTTTGCACTCAAACAATGGAAGGCATAATATACTAATTTTGTATAGAGCTGGTCATTCCACGCCACCATAATCAAAAGCTTCATACAAAGTTCAGTCTTCTGGTATTTGCTAGAGTTTATTAACCTTTTCTTTGTTCCCCTCAGACAGTCAGATTAGACAAGGCAATACTTTAAAAATAGAAAAGTGGGACTCTGTTATTAAAAAGATTTCGCAATACTTTGCTGATTGGTAGATCACGGGTAGCGACTATTTACGTATGTCGTCATAGACAATCGTTGCTTCTATGATTGGTCAACGTTATCAAGTAGACCACGTGACCATATAACCCCGGGAAGCCACGAGGCGAAGCGTCAGCCACAAGGCCCGCACTGTCTACCTGGCTGTCAATTGGTTAACTCTCTCTCTGTGTTCCTGTTTTTCTCTGTCATCATGTAACTTTGTCATCGATCTTTCTCGAATCATCATCAAATTAATTTGTGTGTGCGGTCACCTGTTCAAGCAATTGTTATATTTTAGTGTCAATTTTTACAATTATTTAGTATTTTATTTCTCTTGCTCAGGATTCACATCATTTTAACAATTACAGTAAACAGGCTTCTCAAATTAAATTTGAAAATTAAATAAGCAACGCGTTTCTATTGCACGTTTATTTAATCAACTGAAGTGTTGTTACCGTGTGTGATAAAGGTTGTATCATCTGCATATTGGACTAGCTTGAAGTATTTTCTTCCAATATCAATACCATTAACATCTTAACAAGACCACTCAAAGCTCAACTCATAAGACAAATAAATATGGAGAAAGAAGTTCATATTTTCTTAATATTTTAATTCTTATATATATGGTACTTATTCGTATGCTATTTATATTAGTGCATGAGCATCCATGTAGGCATTAGGTGCATGATGAATAACATATCAATGTTTTACACCAAAACTTCTCGAAGGCACAATACATGAAAACGGATAACATAAGAACCAATACTATGGTTATTAACAATCCAAAAATAACGGACGGACTTCACTGATGATTAAATAAACAATCGAAACACATTATCCTTAATGCATAAATATGTTGTGAAAAGGGCGACGGTAGCACATTTGAGTAGAGAGGAAGGAGCAGTGGGAAATCATCCCTTTTAGCCTTATGGTAGCTCAGCTACTGTATTTCCGTGTATTGGAAATAAATAATAAAATCATCTTGAGTCATCTTTCTAAAGAATTTTTACAACGCAATAGCAGCATTCTTTACCGGAAGACTGATCAAGAATAAAAAATAAGTGTGATCTATATTTCCAATTCATCTCATCTTCAGTCATGACATTTTTTGATAAATTACTACCGTCTGGCCTCGAACTGTGATAAACATTTTACGGACTGAGGTTCTCTAACCTGGCCATATATCATGGTTACGCCAAACGATGTTGATATGGTTAAGTACGTACACTGTCGGTACACTAAAATAACACTAACAAACGAACATTAGGAGAAAAAACTTATACGGTAAAACTTTCCTCGGTTCCAAAGTAAAATTAAAAGAAGCTTTTGAACCGAAGATTTCGAGGAAGATAGTTTCATATGAATGTGGGAAAAGACGTTGTCTATTAGAAATCTTACATTAGATTCTTCTAAATGATTTTGTAAAGTGAAACGTGAGGTAAGATAATCATTTAATTTTAGTGAAAGCACCCACAGTCTCATCCGCTAAGTAGTAGACTCTGACAGAATTCTGATAAATATCATAAGATATCATACAAGATGGTAATATATGAGAAACACAAAGATTACTTGACTAAAATCTGAAACGAACTCCGAAGCGTCTGTTTTATTATTTTGTAATTTGTAGATGGCGCTATGATCTTCGTTTAGATCGGGAAAGAGCCTCAACTTCATGTGGCGTAGAGGTCGTTGATTTCGTACACAGAGAAGATGAAGCTTACGCAGGGACGTTACATATAAGGTTATCGCAGAGTTTAGCACGAAAAAAAGATGTCGGTGCCAGAGAACAGGTAAATTCCATCTCGTGAATTAATGTCTCCATTTTTTTTTTTTTTTTTGACAAACGTGAACGCCAGAAAGAATACCTAATGTTTATATTGCGTATATTTGTTGTGGTATAGTTCTGATTAACTGTTAGAAAGAATACAGTTTTTCTGCCTACGGCTCTGACTGAAAGTTTAAAGGTCAATCTGATGGACAAGTACTCAGATTATGTCAATATGGCAATCTGAATTAAGATTGTGATGAGTTCGCATAACTAAAACTCATACAGAATATATTAACAGTAAGCAGGCATTTTTGTTTAAGCTGTAGTCAGGCCCCCTAGTTCTTGTTTTTCATACTACACTTATCGTTTGTCTAAGTGTGGAATATCGTTTTACCGACCACATAGCCATTGGTTATTTTAATTACCTCGCAGTGGTTTTGATCTACTCTGATTGCAAACAAAACCCCTTCAAATTAACAATTTTTTTCTTGTGCTGCAGTATTTCATTTTGTAA
Organism: Stichopus chloronotus; assembly: GCA_021234535.1. Lineage (NCBI taxonomy): Eukaryota > Metazoa > Echinodermata > Holothuroidea > Aspidochirotida > Stichopodidae > Stichopus > Stichopus chloronotus. The sequence goes on along the minus strand of CM037838.1, from coordinate 14,387,303 downwards.
CAGTGGATATAACGCCAATGCGCATAGGCAAAAATGTTTAATTGATAAGGGACTAAGATTTGCTGACCTTTTACGAAATATATTCATTAAGTGTTGTTGCAGTCGTAGTGTACATAGACCATGCCCACTTTTTCGTATTGGACATTTTAAGGAAATATCCTCTTTGGTTGATATCCTCTTCGCTTGATATCCTACACAATTTATCATTCAACTTAAAGTATAATTTTCCCTGCATCCATTGTGAAGTTATAACTATTAGCCTAAAACACTAACAAAGTATTGAAAGGGGATACTACTGAAGTGTTAGATGTAGTTATGTTGCTCTTGTTTACAGTCTAGCAACATACGTTATTATGTTAGTCACATTAAATGTTAGATATTGTTGCATTGTGGTTACTTTCAGTCTAGTAACATGATTAGTCCACGTTTGTCAAATAAAAATATAATTATAATGTTCTGACATAACAATATACGATAGTTATCAACATGTTTGAAAGAAAATTAAAAATAAAAAAATACTAACAAACAAAAGAACAATCAGACTTAACATGCATATCTTGAAACATAAAACTACTAGAAGATAATACTAATATACTGCACTGTTCTACCTACGAATAATATCAATAGAAATAAAGTGAATTGAATACTTGTAATAGAATACGTAGCAAAATCAGTGTAAATGTATATTTTCTGCAGTCGAAAAACTTCGATGGATCCAGAAATCCCTTAATGAAATTCTACAAACAAAGGAAAGAGATATGACGTAGTTGGTATTTGTGAATGACTTAAAGCGGTTGCGACAAAATAACATACCGTAACTTAGCTTACCTAAGTGGGATGTTCATGTTTCATGATAATTAGAAATCAGTTCGTTTTTTCACTAAATAATTGAATATAGAGACCGTAGCTCAACGTATTGTTAGTATTTTCTATTGAGTGTGTGATCATTAGTTAGATTCAGAATAGTAATTTAAAGTATCATTGTTTTCTGTTCAGTTTTTACCTGTTTTTGTTTGAGAATTTCTTTTTGTCCTAAATTTCTCTCAAAAAAGTCAAGGAATTTACATACTTTAAGCACAATGGATGTTGTTTGTTATTTGTTACGAATTTGTTACTTGACTTTGCTTATGTGAATTCTTGCCTTTGATTAAGGTGCATCTAAATTTCAAGTGTTTGAACGGTTCTGGGGCAACTTCCCCCGGAAAATTCCCAACGGACAACTTCCACCCGGACAACTTCACCTTGGACAATACCCGCCCCAGAAATTCCCAACGAGGACAATTTCTTTCGGATAATGCTCACCTGCCATACCATTTAGATATTGTCAGAGTCAGGTGTCTAACGGGGGAATTCTCCGAGTAGGAAATTTTCCGGGTGGAATTGTCCGAAGGACGTTGTCTAAAGGGGAATTGTCCGGGGAGAAATGTCCAGTCACGTTTTGAACATTGCTTACACACCTTTTCATGTCCCGCCCAGGGACACGCACCAAAGAAGGGTGAAAGTAGTAACAATGCGTAAAAAATAAATAAAACTTTACATCCCGGAAGTTGTACGAAATACTTACAGGCTGTGATAGCCGTAAGAGAAGACTTTCTGAGGAAGATGAACTTGAATACCCTCATACTTGTTCAGGCGGAACAACAAGCGAACTGTAAACTAAACGATTATAGCAAGTCTAGCAAACATGGCGAAAATAGGGGCGCTCCTCGAAAATGAGCAAAAAAGAATTCCAACGCAAGAGTGAAATTTGATGATTTTTTTAAAAAAAAAAAGCAAAAAGCCAGTTTTGCCCCAAAATTTGTATTTCCACCATATCTTGAGAGCTAACCAAGCATTATACTCAAAATTTTGCAAGGCCGTTCCTGTGAACACATTTATGAAGATACAGTATATTACTCTTATAGTAACGGGTGAAATTGTATGATTGTTTGGTAACAAACTTAGAGCCAGCATCTGGATCGATCATAGACACCACCTTTTCAACTTTAGCCAAAACATCTTTAGCAGAACTGACCCCTGTGGATAATGTCTTTTATGAGAACATTATTTTTAAGTCAAACACTAATTTTAGCAGAACCAGGTCCTGCACAGGTAAATAGGTGTCTTAAGTGCAAATACCCAAAGAGGGATGCTCTTATTTTTATATCCTGCCCCTAACTCTAACCACTAAACTAAGCCTAACCTACATGAAATTACCCAGTGTTATAATTGTGTTATGTAGCGTAATATGCACAGATACTTTTGAGCCATTAGTTATCGTTACTTAAGCCTAGTACTAGTAGCACCAGTCTATAACCTTAAGTTTGCTATCTTACAGTAGATATCAGTATTGAGATGCTTACCACCATTTTATGCTGGGAGAATATTTGCCACTCATGTACAACCAGTTCCCCGAACTAGGTCTCTGTGAGATTTGGTTGCAGTAAACTATTACAAATCCCTGCCCTGTATTTACATCAATGCATGTTGGCGATGAGATACGCAACTCCGTGGATTGCCCTCTTGTTTTTATTTTTTCTTACCGTTGCTGGTCACTTCTTGGCCATTATCCATGATCTTATGTTGTAATTATTACTTATGAAGGTTACAAACTAAGCATCCAGTTGTTACTGCAGCGTCAGATCTGGACTTTGAGAAAGGCGTATATACGGTAGGCTACTTTGCTGAGAACAAACATGGTGCCACGTATGCTAACTTCAATAACCATTTGTAGAATTTATGTGTAATTTCACATTTGCAAAATATATATTCCACACTTTTTGTTTCCGAAACGGGTAAGTTCTATATATATGTTGGTTCGTTGTGCAATTTTACTATTACTATTTAATAAGAGCGATGAAAACATGGACAATACAATCTAATATTGGACGAGGCTCTGTGGCAACATTAAACCCTACTTAACATAGGTTCATACAAGTGGTAGTCAAGTAGCCATTGAGTTAAAACTCTGGCATAAATTAAATATATCTTCCAATGCAAATCTAATGTCTTCAACGCCTATCTGGATCATTCTTCTTCTGCTGCAGTAATATGAACAAAACACACATCGTTATGAAAATGGCATAACTAAAATTGGCGTAGCTGGGATTTTTCCACCGGGGGGAGGGGAAAGATATCAAATTTCCTGCAAATGTTTTCAGGGTTACATGGGTCTTGCTTTGATGTGGGAGGTAAGTGTGGCATGGATGGGGATATAAGCTGGGCTGAGGACAATGGCGGATTCATGGTTTTCTGGAAGAGGGGGGGGGGGCAATCACAGGGTTGCTGAATGTGAGTGCGTTTGTGGAGTAAAGGGAGCCCCACCATCGGTTGCCGCAGAAGGCGAAGCATATTTTGAAAAATAAGGACCCTCGAAGACAGCCGGAAATGGCATTTTCCAGGCTTATGGGAAGAATATAACCAGTCATTATTTCGCACTTTTGCTTGCAATAAAGTATTCACCTCAATAAAAAAAATGAGCAAATGCAAAATGGTCATAATAAATAAAAGTACCAGGTAATGGTAATGTAAAGTACTAAGCTTATCATTGACATATGCAATCTTATGTTTTGTGCATTCTACAAAACAAAATTGAACTATAAGGATTCCCAGATTTTCTTTTTCCACTTTTTCACCAGATTTTCCACTATCAGTCGACACGCAGCGTAGAAAATCTTGGTGTAATGAATCACTCAGATCACCAGAAATAGCCTTTCACAACCCCTATAACCACATCACTGTTTTTAACTCAAACTTTTAGGTTGCAGTTAAGAGACTGCAAAGTGAAATTTGCCAACAAACTGATCCAAGGTCTCATGAAGAACATTTTTCTTTTTAATTTATTAGGCTGGGTAATGCGAGTTGGTCAATGCCCCCACACCCTCCCTTTTGTGAGATCGTCTGAGCCTTTATATAAATGTGAAATTGTGATATGATGGTTTCGATAACTGACTGCCATCTTGGGGATGATCGTTTGGAAAATTTTTGATTTTCTAGAGTGAACTAGATGCAAAATTGTGCTATATTTGATGTTATACTTGAACTGAATATGTCTTCAAAAATTCCTGCTTTTTTAAGTAATGATTTTCCCTTTTTTATTTTCCCTTGCACTGCAGATGAAATATTCAGTTGGTTACATTATCTGAGTATGTCTAAGTCGGATTCTAATTTCTTCAAGCCTGCAGATTACTTCAGACTAAACTGAATGATGTTGAACTAGTATTCCTGCTGATGCTTGTAATCAAAGACATCTTCTGTGATCTTCATGTAGACGTTTGGGCTAATTCCCTTTTTAGTTTAGGTCACAAAAAAGTGTATGTGAGCACAGTCAATTGTACATATTTCCATGGCTGTGTAGTTCCACTCACTAAACTTTAACGTACCACGGATCTGCACTGTTCTGCTCTGCACTGCACTGATCATAATAACACCCGCGCATTCACTTCCTGTCTGCTGTAGAGAGGGAGGGGCATTTCTGTGGAATGCTATTCGGACATACTTCATGCATGACGGTCAGAGATACCCTAAATCGGTTGAAGTAGGTTGTTAAAAATATGAAACATCCATGTAAATGTCTCACCATTTTGTTATCCTAGTAAAAATTTTAGAAATGGTAAAGAAAATATTGTTTCTCCAAATTAATAAAATTCCAAAAAATTCCTTCAAAACTTTTTCCAGAGGGGGAGTTTGCCCCTGCACCGTAGTTTTACACCACAAATACTACACCAAAATAACTGCAAAAAATAAGTACTTGGGAAAGTGACATTCAAGTTATATACTTAATTGATGTTCAGATAAGTGGAAAAGGAGAAAAGGAAAATTCTTTTATTCTGGTAAATAAGAGTAGATAAATGTCCCACAAATGGACATTTGCAACAAATTTCAGTAACCCACCATTCCCATTTAAATTAGTGCACTGTTAATGCAGGTAGCAAACATGATCCAGTGTAGCAGAGAATGTTATTTTAAATATTCCTTATGTGAATACTTACTACCAAATTACAAAGATTTTCACATTCATAGGTTACTTAGACACATTTGGGAACACTTGCAAGACATTTTTGTTGTCATTATGCACACTTTAATTTTGAAGAAAGTATTTTATTATTGTTTTCTACAAAGAAAAAAGGGTTGGGCTATTGTGTATGAAGATGTTTCTTAGGATGAGAAATATTCTGATTGTGCTGGAAACAGTAAAGCATGCTTTCTTCGGTTAGTTGGAGATGTTGTCACACTGTACACCATGAATGAATTTAAACTGTACAATGCGATGTGAACTTGCAAAAGAGGTGTAGATGAAGTCTTAGATAAAGGGATCGAAGAGAATCAAAGATATCTTGGAAGATGGGCAACTTTACTTATATTGACTATTACTACTGTAGTACTGTAAGTTTGATGTCTAGTAGTTAAACCCAGAATCTCTCATTCATGAAATGATTATCTTATTGGTTGTTGATGTAATTTACTGTTTCGTCTAGTAGAACAGGGCCTCGAATTCCGATATATGAGAAGGCTGGTGTCACATGTAGAGAATCCGTAGACTGGCCGTACATAAGTAAAGGGCAGTTAAAGATTACAATGCTAGCCTTAAGACTCTTACAGTGGGTGTAGCATCATAATTCAGTAGTAACTGAATGGGTGGTAGCAACGCCTGCAATATAAATGAAGGCTTGCATAATTGTAACAGAAAGCCTTTGATTTCTTACCAAAGCAATTACGAAAGCTAGTTAGGTTGATTGCAATTAGGAGGGTATACGGGATGCGTTCATGTTACTGTATGGTACGATAGGATTCGCATTACTTTCTTCTTTTATAAAATATACAAAGATGCTTTAATTGTGGATCAATCCACTGAGATGCATATCTCATCCCTGTCATGCGTTGATTTCAATAAAGACTTAAATACAGTTCCTGCACATGAGGATTTGTAATAGTTTACTGCAACATGTCACAGAGACCTAAGGGACATTTGAGCAACTTTTGTGGTATTTCATCCTGTGAGAAGGGTTCGTTTGAGGATTTAATATTGTAGTAGGCGAGTTGAGTTGTACATGGTGTGACATTAGTTCCAACTGAAGCAATTATGGAAAAGTTATAAACTTTTAGCTGCCGCAGCAGTGTCATTGAAGGCAACTTGTGATTTGCCCAAGTGAAAAGGTATAATAACTTTAACGGCCTCTACGAGAAAATCTAACCAACTAAAGTACGGAAAATTGAAAGTGCCATGAATGGCTAACGTGTCAGCTTTCCAAAGAGTTTTAGCTTACATCTGTTGAAGACTTCTATAAGGCATTAGAGATCACATAACTTTTGCGACTTTATGTGTAAGTCAATGGGGCAAGAAATAGGGGTATGCTATCTTAAAGAAAAACAGAATGCTTGCTGTCGATATGATTCTGCCTTAGGCAATACTGAATAAAATTAGCAGAACTGAAAATAAAACGATTATATTGATATCTAAGGTAGAATGACTATGCTTAAGCGATTGTGCCACTACTTAGGCTCATGTAATGACTGCCCAAAAGTATCTGCTCACACTGTAGTTAGTTATACATTACACAATTAAAACGTTGTTATTCTATAGGTTAGGCTTAGTGGTGACAGCTAGCAGCGGGATATAAAAAGAACCCCCTGTGGATTATTCTCACATTATTCCCCTATTTACCTGTACACGACCCGGTTTTGCTAAAAGTATTGCTTGGCTAAAAAAGTAATGGGCATGTCCAACAGAGCACTGTGAGCACTGCATGGTGTCAGCCCTTATATTTAATGCCAAGATTTTTTTTATTTTATAAGGAATTAGGGACTTAGACCTTAGTGGAAATGTATTCCTTGTTGTCGTAACGAAAAGGGATTCCAAGTAGAATTGTAAATAATATGGCATTTTATTAGTAAAAATAATGCAATGTGGGAAGTGGAAAAAGTTATAGAGATGGTAACGAGAATACAAAACATCAATTGTGTGGTGATGGCGTTGGAACTAACCCCCTGTTATCCTTTGCCTACACTTGGTTTATTTTAGTAAGTATATAAATTAGTTATTGTGTAGCCTTATCCATACTTAGGCTTTAACCCTTAGCCTGGAGTAGGATGGAGTACCACCTGCCTCCAGCTCGAGATTCAACCCTGAGTGGAGGCCGGTGCTCTCTGACGTGGTTATTATTACAGTGGAGGAGGAAAAGGAGCTGGCGTTCAAATTATCCTTCTTAAGGCCTTCAATTTGAACAACACCGGCTGGTAGGAGGATATTACCCTCACTGAAACCACGTTATCGGTATCACCACTACTTAAAACAAAAACAGTACTGGAACTTGAAAAAAATGCTGTAAATCATTACGCAATCAGAAGCAGTTATTAGCAACGTTATACGAGTCTCGTTTTGTTATAAAGTGTTTTATAACTGAGCTTTATTTTATGACTGGGTTCGTTGTTTGTGTATTTACTTAATTCTTCGAGCCTTGCGTTGGTAACACCCATGAGGGTACTTCAGTTCTTTCAAAACAATAAAAAAGGAAGTTTAATTTGCAATAAAGATAAAAAAGCAAAAAATTTAATTGTATCATTTACTTAACTTTGTATTAAAACAAATTGGTGTTCTCCTTTATTGCGCCTCAACCTTACCCTAGGGTCACATGTACGAATTAACTTAATTGTGTACAAAATTCCTGTGACAAATAATGGGGAGGGGAGGAGTGCTGTAAATCCTGAGAAAATTCCAAAATGCGTACATGTATACCACAAGACCCGAACATAAGACTTATATTTTCGTAATACATTCACCCTTTTTTTCATAATACTATCCGTTCTTCTTTTTTCACAGTGTCGTGCACAAGGGACTCTCATGCTTCCTCCGTGGAAGGAATTGAAGGAATTTATAGAAAAGGAAGGACAAAATTTGCAAATTGCAAGGCGACGATGAACTGCAAGGAAAGAATTCTCAAAATTCCAAAATTTTTAGACATCTTCAAATTTTGGAGCAAATCTTTTTTCTCAAAAATCAGCAAATTTCACTGGATTAACCATAAGAGTAATGTTATATTGAAAAGTGTGTTCTCAGGTAAGTCCTTGTATAAGTGAATTGTTCTAATAGTTCTTAAGATGTCCGGGAATTGCATATGTTTCGTCAAATTGGCTTTTTTTTCTGAAAGATAAGCGCACTTCACTGTATTTATCATTATACTTTTATTGTAATATAACAATTGATCAATATGTGTTTTTCGGTTAGGTCTTGCAAAGCATTGAGTTAATAATAGTCTAATAGTTTTCGAAATATGCTGGAAATCCGAATTAGGGGGATTTGCTGGGTTTTTTTTCTAAAAGAATCAGCAATTTTCACTCTGTTAACTATAAAAGTGATATACCTTGAATATAACATTCTCATGTTCCGTCCTTGCCAATGCTAAACTTGTTAAACTTAATCACTCTTGTACTTTTCAAGGTATTTTGGAAAAACCATTATTTCAATAGGTCCGGGCACACACACTCGCACACACGCACCCACGTTGGCACGGATACATTTTCATATATACCAGGACCCCACTTTACCCGTGGTCACTCTATCATGGGTAGCCCTGGAGTGTCGCTATTCATCCATTCCGAGGGTTCCATGGCTGTAGTTCTCCCATGGGTTCACAGCGCAATATATAGCTCCACTAGCCAAGTGACCACAATATCTCATCTTAGCCCCTAAAGGGCGATGAGATAATACTGTACGTAGCAAAGAACTATGTCTATTGTATTATTGATTTTGACACTTCCACATACTAGTAACTGTGAAGGGCCATAGAGTAATTTATTAGAAAGAAATAAACGTAGGGGAATAACAGAAATTTCCAGTTGTTGGCATTACTTTGAATTTATTGTAAAAGGGAGCTGGAGGAACTAAAGTGTTAGAACGTATGAACTGTTCAATGCAGCATATTTTTTATAGTATTTGAGATTTTTGAATGTTTCTATGTAAGCCTTTTTTTATGTTGGGCACAGAGGTTAGTCGTGATGTCACAGATACGTGAACTTCGATAGGGAACTTTATTGCTTGTTTACATGCATAGTTCCTCTTTTACATTCATTATAATTTTTAGGTTTGTTAGTGTTTGTGACATGGCCTCGTGGTGCAAGAGAACATATTTTCTATTCGTGAAGATGTGAGTGATGTATCTCGTTGTAAATCAGGTCAACCAAGCATTTAATGTATCTATGTTTCATTATCAACCACCCGCTAAGATCCTGGTCTTTAGGAAACAGAAAGAAATGTATTTGACTGTAAAAACATTACGTTCTCTTGAGACTCCCCACCCACCCCAATTCATTTGTAGAGGTGGGCAGATTCACGTGACTTATATTTACCACAGCGGAAAAATATTTTCTTCTAAGAAAAGGGGTAGGCAGTACCTCCATACCGCTCCTCTCGTGTAGCCGCGCCGTTGCATGTAGCACCTATGGTTAAAGCGGAACCTGGTAACCTTTGAAACGCGAAAAGACATAATCATGGGGAAAGTTAGTTGAGTCAATTTGTCAAGCATATGGATCGGCTATAAGTGATGAATGAAACATGTAACGTTAATTTTAACAATACATACAAAAGCATTACTCATTTATACTGCGATGTAGTCCTAGACCCTCCGCCTAATATACAACCAGACTAGTCTTTCGATCATCAAGGCTCCTACTGATGGATTGAGTGCAATCATTTTCACACACCATCCGGAAAAACATACAATAACACCTCCCCACCAATCACTTTCTTCTGTACCTTCTTCTATAGCTATGTTAGTATCATTCTTGATTTCGAAAGAGTTTCTCATTTTTTGTCATGTAGGTCTACCATGACTAAAGCTTAGTAACATGTATGTTTAGTGCAAATTCCTATCGCTACGCCAATTTTTCTCTAAGAATCAAAATTATTACATATTACTGTGTTAACGTCAGTGTAACTGTATATCCGAAGCAACGAGACAACCTCAGCTGTACATTGTGCAGAACGACCCTGGTTTATTGAATAATGCTATTGACCACAGTTAACTCAAAAAGAATAAAATGTTACAATGTGCTAAACATAAACAATATAAGCATTCCCACTTTATATTCTTCTAATATTGTTGTATTTAATAATTCCTTTACAGATTTCAGCCCTTCTAAATAACTATTTACTGTAACCTCATTCGTTGTCCCTCCGCTCTAAGTGAATGCATACCCCACAGGCCTAACGTGTTACAGAGACAGGTGTTGACAGTTCAACGACACGATTGCCAGTGCGAAGCCTCTTGGCTGCAGAAAGCTAACCTATATGCCTCTGGGGTTGAGAGTAACAAAGTCAACCAAAATTTGACCAATGAAATCGTTACCACCCATGAATTAACCGATCCCGTAATTGTTGCGATATCTTTCCAAGCAACAGTGTATGCCCAACCCAACTACCCAATTCTTAAGTATTTTATTGTCTATACTAATTGGCTAAAGCGAAAAAAGAAAACGTTCACAAACTCGAATAAACTACGGAAACTGAACTTTGTGATACCCCTGATGTACCATAGCTCATATCTTTCATCATGTACAACCCTAACAATGTAGATGTAACATCTGTAACATATATAAAGCTATTGTTGTTTACAACTTTACGTGACTCCCAACAATCCAAACAAGAGCAGGTTGCCTAAAACTAAAAACGACAGTATTAACGAAATAACTAAACACATTTAGGCCATTCACTAACAAGGAACTCCATGAAAATGAGCTGAGGAGGTAGAAGTCACAACAGTAGCAACTACATAACAAATTTAAGGGAGATTATAAAAAGTCAGTTATGGATTTTTTTTTTATGTTTTGACATACAACCTAAATGTTGTAAGTCGATGAGTCTCAAAATTTCAAATAGTGTATATTTCCATGACGATTTGGAACGCTGTGGTAGTGCAGAAAACTTCAGTCCTGTTGTGAATGAGGCAGACGACAACCACCACATTGTTTACCCTATAATTCTGTAGCGGTCCTTAAAATGTTAAGGACGAAACAAAAGACAGGTTGCTCTGTAACCTTATCCATCTTGCTTACTTGTTTTCAATAATAAAATGACACATCCCTGCATTAACCAGTGAGGTGGAGGTGTGTAGTGAAGTATCTTCGTCTTCCGAATATCAAACAGTCATTCATTCATTCCATCCACCGATCCATCCATCAATCAATTCTTCATAATTCTTGCAGTCGACAAAATGCCGAGAGAAATAGGGAAAATGATGAAAAGAAAGGGTTAATAAACAGGAAAGAGAGCTATTGATTTGTTTGTCAAGATACAGAAACGGTGGTTGGGGATACCGTATTTCTTCAATCCAGTGACTGTCAAAGTTTCGATTTTTATCTCTTTGCAGATTTTTTTGTGATAGTGTGGAAAGCCTTGGAAACAAACTTCTCCTAATTACTAGACGGCAGTCTACTAAGAGGATGATTGTCTTGACCGACCTAAGACCAAAACGACGAGAGATCAAGACACGTGGTGATGCAAAACATTGGTGACTTTGATCCGATGCTTAAATGAAATATTATTTATTTTGTATTTTGGCTCTTTATCTCTAGTGCTATATCTTTAGTGTGAACATCACAGTAATATAACTTCGTGGGATATTCGAATTCCAATGACTTTGATGGTAAGAAACCTGAATGAAATTTTTGAGATGCAAGAGGCCTACCAGACACCGTAGGTTGTGATTAGGCACAAAAGTTAGAGAGAGATTCATTGACGGAGTGCTCGCTGCCATGCAAACCCATTTAATCTGCCAAACATTAGTAACTTTAATTGCATTTTTTTATCTGGGCTGTGATCTGTCATGGTATTTCCAGGACGACAAGTTTTTACTGGGCGTTTCGGGTAGACTACAAATGCAAGTGATGATGGAGAGTTAGGTTCACTCCTTTCCTAAGTGAGCAATTGAACAATTTTCAGCAAAATGTCCAAATGACAACTTATTGTATATGGTAAAGTCAACAATTCTCTGCAAAATGTTGACTTGTTGACTTCTATTCTAAATGAGCAATTAAAGATTTTTCTGCAAAATAATTAAATGACAACTAATTACATAATTTGGGAAGAGTTGTACACTTGAAAAACCATATAAAAGAGTAAATTAACACGAAAATGTTAACAAAAGTCATAGTTTATTACGAACGTTTTCGAAGATATCACATCTTCCTCCTCAGGTACGTGAAATATACAAAATTATGAAGACAATATAAGATAAGATAATATAGGATCAGAAATATAACATCTGACAGGTTTTAAAAGACGCTGAGTGTGTACGATGATCCATGTTGGAACAGTTGGTGATTTAGAACAGGCTTGAGTTTTTTGATGTGTAAAGCTTCTTTGATTTTGAGTTCAAAATCTGTATTTCCGGTATCTATGATGGTGAAATTATTGCTGTTTGCTGTTAGGCAGTGTATGCACTGAGTGATGTGTTCATGGATAGCTGATTTTCCTGAGAGATGTTCCTTGATCCTGGTTGCTAGATGCCTTTTTGTCTTACCAATGTAATTTTGGTTCTTATCACAAGAACCTTCAAAAGAATAGATGGCATTAGCTTTAAGGATCTTAGAAGTCTTATCTTTCAAGGAAAAGTAGCTACCAACTTTGAAAGTTTTGAAAACCACATGGCATTTCTTATTGATACTTCTAAGGTGATTAGTTAAAGATCTTTTAAAGTTTAGTGATGGGTGACCTGTGAATGGAATGGTGACCATGTAATCAATATCATGATCCTCCTTATCTTGACTATGCATTCCTGGACTGATCTTATTATTGAGGAATTTCTTTACACAGTTATCAAAAATCTGACTAGGATAACCATTGTGGTAAAAGATTTCTTTTAATTTGGATACTTCTACATCGAATAAGGACCAATTGCTGCATACAACATATGCTCTGTTAAGAAAACAATTGATTAAACCATTTTTCCATATCCATGGACAGATAGCATGAAAAGTTAGGATTACATTTGTATTACTAGGCTTGCGATAGACTGTTGAACAGCACGATGAATCAGGTCCACAAGGTAAACAGACTTCTGTGTCAAGGAAAGCTAACCGGGTTGGCCCAATTTCATAGGTAAATTTCAAATTTGGATGTAACTGGTTTAGGAACCCAAGGAAACTATGTACGTGATCCAAAGAGTCAAAAACACAGAATATATAATCCACATATCTTAAATACAAAACAGGTGCAAAATCATAGCTTTGAACCATGAAATCATTTTCTAAATGAGCCAGGAAAAAATTCGCCAAAGTTCGTCCCAATGGGCTACCCATCGTTACACCATCTATTTGGCAGTACAATTTTCCTTTGTGGCGAAAGTATCCCCAGTTGCGATCTGTAACAGTTTTTTGAAAATCTCCTTAGGATATTCTGGCCTGGAATCTTGCCGGTAGACATATTCACATACAATACCAATAGTTTTAGTGAGAGGGATATTAGTGAATACTGAAACCACATCATAGCTCACAAGTTTTTGAGAAGATTTGAAATTGAATGACTTTAGTTGTTCAATGAAAGAAGTAGTTGATCCCAGCATATAAGTAGTTGACATGCTGTCATTGATAATATTCACAAGATATTTTGCAAGTTTGTATTCTGCAGTTCCGATCATAGAGACCACAGGTCTGAGTGGAATATTTTCTTTGTGAACTTTAGCAAGCCCGTAGAGTTTACCAGGCTGACTACCTGAAGGTACAATACTTCTAAATACGTTGTCAGGAAGCAAACGTTTGAGATTTTTGTTTAAGAATCTAACTATAGAATTTTCTTTAGATATTATTGGGTGTACTTTACCTTCATCCACCTTGATTTCCTTAAATTTTGCACGATCCACAACTAAATCATTAAGCTTGGTGTAATAATCCTGATTATTAAGTATGACAAGTCCATTTCCTTTATCGAATTTGCATAGTTTGATGCTATCATCTTTACTTAATAAATGTAAAGTTCTGTGTAGTTCTTTGTTTTGTTTCTTGCGACATAACTGTTTTGCGGAGTTCAGAAAGTTCAGCGTTGAGTGTTTCACCGCTTCCAGAAATGGGGTGGGTAATTTTCCATTCTCCTTCTTTAAGTGGTAGACCTGTTTTTCTATTGCCGTCTTGACATCTATCTCATTCACTGAACGGGGCAGGATATGGTGCTTTAAGCCATACCGGAGTGCTTCTTCTTCTTTAATGGTTAATTTCATGTGGCTGAGGTTGATTAGGCAGTCAGGTAATGGGTGTCTTTGAGACTTCCATAGTTCCAAGAGTTTCCGTTGGTGGTTTCTGTTGATATTCAGTGTCGCCTCTTTAACGCTGGCATTCAGTTTGGCGATAAGAGTATGATATTCAAGGAATGATAGTTGTTGTTCAAATTTCCGTTTGAGTGTTTCAAAACCATTACGTTTGACGTGTAATTCCCTTCTGAGTAATGAAACCTGTTTTGGTAGAACTGATGCCCCTATGGTAGAGTTTACATCTTCATAAACTTTCAGTCTTGGTGCTTTCACATGTAAGAATTTGGGAAACAATCCGAGGTATTCACAGTCCTCAAAATATTGTATATCCAGATGAATTTTTGCATACCTGTTTGCAATGCGTACATATTCGCATAAATCCTTCACAGGAATGTTTCTCTTCTTGCTCACTTCATAATATAATTTGGGAAGAGTTGTACATTTGAAAAACCATATAAAAGAGCAAATTAACACGAAAATGTTAACAATCATAGATACCGGAAATACAGATTTTGAACTCATATCAAAAGACTCAAACCTGTTCTAAATCACCAACTGTTCCAACATGGATCATCGTACACACTCAGCGTCTTTTAAAACCTGTCAGATGTTATATTTCTGATCCTATATTGTCTTATCTTATATTGTCTTCATAATTTTGTATATTTCACTTACCTGAGGAGGAAGATGTGATATCTTCGAAAACGTTCGTAATAAACTATGACTTTCGTTAACATTTTCGTGTTAATTTGCTCTTTTATATGGTTTTTCAGACAGCTAATTACATTCTGTATGTTCAACAAATTTTCTGCAAAATGTTGATTTGATCACTTCTTTTTTAGTGAGCAACTAAACAATCGTCTGCAGAATGTTAAATTGTTCATATCTTTTTAAGTGAACAATAAATCAATTTTCTGCGAATTGTTCAAATGACAACTACTATCATCATGTACTTTGCAGTTCTGTCTAGAAAGTGAACAAGTAGACATTTTGCAGGGGATTGATGAAATGACGAGAACAAAAAATGACGTAGTTGCAAGTAATTCTTTTCATAGGGTGTAAGCAGCAAATGGCACAATAAGCCGTAACCAACTAATCATCCCTTATGAACTCAAATTTATTACAACGTTAGAAAGGATTAACATAAGTTAAGCCTTCCTGGTTTAATTCTTTCTTTTCCTACCGCCATGATTAAATATGGTTATTTTTGTTAGAAGGTCACACTTTGGTCTTTTGAGCAGTCCTGATCTGCACCTCAGTATTCTGTACTAATTATGGTAAGGATTAACTCATCAAATTTTGTCTTGGTGATCAATCAATTGTTACCAAAGACATTCTTGGTTTTGTGTTATATTTATCTCGTCGACATTTCTAAAGACAGATAATGGTATCATCCACATTACCAGGATTTCTGTTAGGTCATATCAACAGGATACATGGTTGAAATCTCTTCGTTCGGTTCTTGTTTGGATAGATTTATGCAGATAAATCACCAGAAATTTTTTAACCCTTTGTAAATTCTAACTTCTATTTGAAATCTCTTCGTTCGGTTCATCTTTGGACAGATTTATGCAGATAAATCACCAGAAATTTTTTAACCCTTTGTAAATTCTAACTTCTATTTGAAAGTGGAGGAGGCAGAAGAACTTGTAAATAGAATATTTGTCGAGTCTGGCCCCTTGAAAGAAAGAACGACAAAAAACTATTTGACGTATTTAGAAAAATAAAAATGGGAGTGAGTTTTCGATTTTCAATGCATTGAATTTTCTTGGGGCTTGGTGATTTTGGCGACTTGAAAAACTACACAATGCCGAATGGCAAGGGATTTTGCATAGAATGTCTGCTCGATGTTTGAGTTTCTGCCGTGTAACTTCGCTATTCACAGGATTATAGGCCTGTACGCTAATGTTCCAATTGTCACCTTCACAACGTGAAGATTGAGTCTCATGGTCCTACATTTATAGATAAAAACTAGAATTTGTCATTTGGCAAATCATCATTGACCACAGATCTGTCAAATCTGTTCGTATGGTTATATTCCATTCGATGGAAGAAAGTTAAAAAGTCATGGAAGATGTATTTCGCTACTACTTGTCGTAGTGTAAAAGTTCAAGCTTATGGCAAATTAAGCTATAAATCTCAACAGCATTATTTTTAAGTGATTTCAAGTGGGTGTATTTGCAGCAATATTAACATTTCATGAGTAATAGAACCAGTAACAGATTATACTTTCCACATATATCAAAGGGAAAAGATTTTTCTTCTTAAAAAATACTGACATTCGTATCATTTCAAGGAACTTACTTCTTTTCTTTCAGAGTGTATTTTCATCCAAACTTTCTGGCACATTGTAAAAGCGAAGAATCAGGACATTTTTCAATATTTTCAGGACCCCACCCCCCACCATGTTTTCTATGTGTTCAGTCCCAAGGTATTTTCTAAAAACTCGAAAAGAAAAGAAAATGGGTAATTCATGGAGATTCTTGATCTCAACACATGTTATGTGTACTATCATTTTCCCCTTTATTCATTAATGTAAGGATTGCAAACATGAACTGAAGGCTGGGTAAACATGCAGATTGAATGCACACTGTAAATTTCGTTGCCATCTGGAGCCTTTTCTAGGGCCAACTAATGTTGGCGATCAGCTTAGATCTTGCCATTACTCAACCCCCTCCCTTACCCCGTATGTTTCTGTTTGTAAGCCTCGTCGCGATTGATAATACCCTTTTCCTGAAGAAACTGTCGTGGTAGCGTTGCGACTCATTTAGAAAAACATCCAACAAGACGGAATTTGGGATCT
This sequence comes from Stichopus chloronotus, assembly GCA_021234535.1. NCBI lineage: Eukaryota > Metazoa > Echinodermata > Holothuroidea > Aspidochirotida > Stichopodidae > Stichopus > Stichopus chloronotus. The sequence continues at coordinate 14,370,284 of CM037838.1, read as the reverse complement.
TCACGCTCGTTAAAGAAATGGCCCTATCTGCGGTCCTGTATTATTCCTGTATCAGATTTCACTTAACAAACAAGTTGATAACTATGGCAGGTAATTAAGCCTTCGAAAGTCACTGAGCCTTTAAAATTAATTCCGTTGTCATTTTTTTTTTCTTGTCAAAAGTCGTTAAGCCGTCAAAACAAAACTAATTTCAAAACTCATCATATCACGTCAAGCTATATTAGGTCTTATTTCAGTATGCCTCCGTAAGTACTTAAGATTTCAAGAATCATTCCCAAGGCCTAAGGGCAGTATGCCTTCTACAGTTATTAAGCCGTTAAAGCTAATCAAACTATCAAAACTTATTTCGTATTTCATTCACGAGCACATGGATAACAAAGCAGTCATACATTACTCTATAGCGCCGTTACTTAGTGGGTGAATTCGAAGAGACAGTAATCTTAATAACAACGTGACCAAAACAAAAGCTTTCCTCCTCGGGGAAAATAACAATTGGAATGGCGTCAGGGGGAAAAAAGACAGATGAAACAAAAAATAAAAATTCAGGAAACTACAGGAAGATAAAAAAAAAGGTCAAAAAGTGGAAGAGAAGGTAAAGGAAAATACAAGCGTCAGTTTTTTTCATCCATGGAGTGATGGTGATGTTGCTCGCGTTCAGCCTTCAAAATTCAAGCAAGTAAATAGTTACAATCTTCATCAGGTACCGTCGCCCTTTTTCCATGTTACGACGGCCACTTCGAAGGCTTTTGCTTTAGTCACGGGTAGATGAAATACGACTTGAGTTCTTAGGGTCTATAGGGTCTAAAGTTTTGACGGCTTGATGACATTAGACTCCATAATAGCGTAAGACAACGGAATAATTTGTGAAGGCGTAATTTGTTTTGACCGGTTTAACAATGGTTTACTCATTTAAAGTACGTTTTGTCGACGGAATTCCTTTGACAGCTTAGAGATTTTTGAAGGGGTGATTAATTGGCACAAGAGGCTTGCCATAGACAACAACAGATGATACTAAAATGATGGCTGATTGTCATCAGAAACAACAAATAGTGTGGCACATAGCATTAACAACAAAAGTGCAGACGTAAAGGTATTAACCACTGAAGAGATTTGGTATTTCACAAATTTTTGCCATCGTTACTGATGAAAACTATATCTCGATACAATGTTCGTTTCGGACATTTAGAATTTTCAAAGTATTTATTTCCAATTGGTACATTGCGTATGATGGAAACCCCGCGTGATGTTAACCAGGTATAACTGTGTGTTGACTGTGTTAAAGGAAACATCTCAATAGTTCAATAGAAGAGACCTTAATGTCCATTTTTTTCAGGTAAATGTGGAATACACAAAATCTGCAGTTTAATTAATGTCAAATTTCAAGGTTAAATAAGGTCTTCAATTTCAGAAACAAGCGATGACCTCGTTGCAATAATTTTCCATTGTTATGTAGGGTTTCGTTAACCTTTTGACGCAACTGGAAATCTGTCTTGACCAGAGACGTCTTTCTTTAAACACCAATATCTTGAGTTAGGAACGAGAACGATGACATAGGTGTAGAAATGTCTGTAGTTTAAATCCTCCACCTTTCATCTATATAGCACTTTTAAAGCGAAATTGGACCTGGTTAGATAATAGTTAAGGAGACATAGATTTCTTTGCTTAAGTTCAGTTAGTTACATAAATTTTCAAACTTTCTTTTGTAATAGGCAATGAACTCTTAAGGAAAATTTACCATAAGTTGGGGGAATTTTGGTATATTTACACATTAAAGTTTCCAAAAGTTGGTAAAGAAAACTGATGCAATTGTTGCAATTTTTTAGCCCAATGCAATGTTTAATATATCCTTGGTATAATGCAACAGTGCACTACATCAACCATGGTCTATAAACCATAAATTCAACAGAAGGTCACACAAACAGGAATTAAACTTCAAATAGAAATTACCCCTTCTAGTATGTGCGAATTACAAAGCACCCTCACATTACAAAGGCCTACTGAGGCCTACTGAGAAATGATTCAACGAAATTCACCAGTTTGCCTGCCCATTTTACCACCATTGGTGACGACATATTCCCAACCCATACGTTAAACTATAGCAGTTGCAATTATTACCCTTCCCAGCCCATGGGAGAAAACGTTTCTATAGAAAAAAGTTTATCTTTTTCTATATTTTTTACTCCAATAATTTTGTAACTTCTGAACCAGCAATGACAATTATTTCTGTACGCTCACTTTTTAGCTCTTCTGCAATCAGTATTGCGACGCCACAATGATGAGAGCAAAGCCATTCAGTGGGAAATATTCCAGATAAAAGCAATCCAAATTATTAGCATTTTTCATAAATAGATTGATAGATAAAGAGAGTGATGTTTTCTCCGTTCATTGGGAAATTACAAACATTACATCCCTCTGTCAACGCTGTGTGCATGCAGTGTAGGACACCCCCAAAATGTCAATTACCAAAATTTTCTTGAATGTTCTCGCTCACTGATGATGCTCCTCTTAGATAGTCCCCCTCCCCGAGTGTCCTCATGCCAGACTCCTTCCCTACTTACAATCTTGGATAGGCGCCTTTATTAGAGGTACAGTGATGTATGCTGTCATCCTGGCGGGCCCTGCCTATGAATCAAATCACGCTGAAAACCACGTACTAGATCATCGTTACCTCAAAACTTTTGCATCTTTGTCAGTTTGTTTATGAATATAAATGCACACTATGTGATAGTTAATAATAATATAATAATTAATTATTAATTAATTAGTAATCTTAACTTGTTAGTTTTTGCAAGAAGTTGGTTTTCAAAACGTAAACTTTGTGAAAGTATATCCTACCATACCGTTCACGAACACTTTGCATCTCACTGTTATATGACTCTAAATTTTATTCCAAACGGGAAAGGTACCCCTTCTCACTCATGCTCGTTGGGGAAATTGGATACTCCCGGACGTCGTCCCACTGACCGTCACGTCATAGTTTGTACTGATGGTATGAGTGATTAAAAATAGGCAGCTGGGCTCCTTGGTGCTAATGACACACCTTTCTAATGCCCATACTTATTATACTAGTTCATAATTAAACGTGTCTTTAATATTACTTTTAATTTCATGATTATTGTGTTAGCTGTTCTTTGATGCGTTGGTATACATTTAAGTTCTGCCAACTTCGGAAAGATTAATTAGGCAAGGGGATGTCCAGGTTTTCTTGTTTCTAGCTGTGTCAGGGTTACATGACTATAGCTACTTTATACCTGGTCCATTGAGTATCCCGTGTTTAATGGGGTAAGTGATTGGTCCTGAAACACTTCTCTTTTAACCCACTTAGTGTAACCCCTGAATGGGAGACATTTTCTTTACATGAGGAGATCGTGCTACATCACGTTCACCACCGGCGTGTGTCGGAAGTTGAACATCGGTCCTGGTAATTTCGTCCACAACCATCACCAACCTATGTGAATATTCTGTAAAATATGGCTATCAGAACGATCTTGGTGGAACAGGGAACGATTATAGTTGACGTCACCAGACGACGGTCAAAAAGTTAGAGGAAGGCTCACTAAACATTGCACAATGAGCGAAAACATCCGCAGAAAATAATGAATTGATTCCATGGTCAGAGAATCATTTATTTTCGTTGATTCGAGAAGCTCACAGAAATCCGGTAAAATAAGGTTCGTCAACGATGATCAAAAACTCACATGACACTGACGAAAGAAAAAGACTGTATACGATGAAACCGTTCTAAATAATATAGATAACGTATTCTAAAGAATGAGCTCATTCTTTACTGTCTGTACAAATCGATTTCAGTTAAAAACCGTGTTTCTGAAGACTTTAGAAGGCTATTTTCCTGCAAAAGAAGTATCACGTGAGTATATCAGCCAATCAGATTATGCACATCCGTTGCTAGCTACAATTCAACCAATCCTGCAAGTACTGCATAATGTCTTCTCAGTAGTATGCATGAGGTGCAAAATCCCTTGTATTATATATTGTCTGTTAAAAATGAGATATGAAACAAAGGGAGGATTAATGGCAACAACTTGCCCTGTAATGAACCTACTATAAAGGACAATTCGAATTTATTACGTGTAGGCCTAAAGAGTGCAAAGGTAACACGTCATCAAAACATAAAAAAACGTCATGGCCATGTTTTGCGAAAGTCTATTAGTATGTTTTGGTACCACTTACAACTCTTTTATTACGTGAGTTCAATTAAGTTAAATGGATGAGAATGATCAGCCCAGAAACAATGTCAGACTCTCCAAAAAATACATCATAAGGCAATTTTTGGCAGATTTTTGTGTCTGTACACACGTCAGAGTTCTTGGTCAGAGGTTACCGGAGCTGTTAGACTAACTAGTGCTTACAACATCTTCATTTGTTTCCATTTAGGTTACGACATATGACGTTAAGTGCATGGATAAAACTGTAATCATGAGTATATTTTTCCTCTCATGCCGTAGGGTCTTAGTATTTAAATTGTATTACCTTGGCAACTTGTTTCTTATCTACAATAGCATACACTAACATCTTAATAAATATGATATTTCTCGAGACTCTATCTCACGAAAGATAAATTTTGGACTCTGGTGTTGATGATAAGATGTTAAGATGGTTGAAGCACTTAATGTCCAGTTCACATTTAACCAGAGGCATGTCCGATTTGGCTTTCTATGCCTTGCACGGTGTTTACAGATCGGAGAAAAATCGTTCGATAACACTTATACTGTCACATTACAAAGGGGTCGGCACGGGGTACGCACGTTGCCAGGGTGTTGGCTGGCAGGTAACTGGCAGATTTTTCTGGATATGTGCTCAATGTTATCATCGGCTGGTCTCTAGTCGAACACTCCACCGGTTCTCTTTCGAAGCCCTTACGATATTCGTCAGGGTACCTACCGATTCTTGAAGACCAGTCAGTGTCCGGAACTGCATCCTAAGACGCTTGACTATTACCGGGAGAACAACGACCGGACTCCGGTGGACATGGGTCAGTTTGTGCATGTAAGACATCATTACAAGTAGCAACGCTGCACAACTCCGTTAATTTCCCAAAGAACTCCATGGAAACAAACGAGAGGAAAATAGAGTGAATTCCTCTAAGACCTTTGAGAATTGCGCTGAAAACTATTGGCGTTGGTGTTTTTTATGACAGCAGAAAAAAGGTAGGAGCAAAGAAACACCCAAACCCAGAAGAAGATAGCGGGTGCGTACCTGGCTTATGAAGTGACTATGAGAAGTGTTGGTTACTAGGCACAAGCCTAAAGGAATGAGTATACTTCAAAGTACAACAGTGATAATGATAGTGTTCAACCGTAGCAACCCCCAAGGAATTACTTAAACGACTGTTATTGTATTGTATGTGTTGTACATATCAAAAGTAAAATTTTAGGATGAGAGGACAGTTGTTGTCAATGAGATGTTGTTGTTAAATTTATTCAAGGTGTTATAAAATGACACCAATCTAGTTCATGGAATAACTATCGGAAGCTTATGGGATGTCTCTTGAAAAAAAAAGTACATGAAATAAAGCTTTTCTATCCAAAACAAATATTTTAATAGTAATGTCTAAAATGAAGTTACATATATCTGCCTTTTAGGAAATGAATGGCGTTATGACAAACTGAATTTTGTGGTTAAGTTTTGAAGACGTGCATGCAAAACAGAAACTTGTACCAACTATTGAACCAAAAGAGAGAAAATGAAACATGTAACTTGAACAGAAAGGAAACAAAACATGGACAGAACGTGTTTTTTCTTTTCCTTATTTAGTTTGAATTTTATTATGCTTTTATTTGCATTACTCTTTGCACATTCCCCTTTCCATTGCCTTTTTTTCCCTTTTTCACCACATGTATATAGAGCAGCTTTAGCATTAGGTTTAGAATCACAAGACAACATCTGTGAAGTAGTTGCGAGTAGTTGTAATCACACAAGTGTGGCAGCGACTTAAATATCGCCTTACAATCACCGATGGTGTGCCACTCTTTCGCCGGCCACAGTGATTGTACCTCGATTGAGAGCTGATATCTGACCCATCGACGGGTAATCGGCTGTCAACCGTACGGGAACCAAACCAGCACCCGCAGATGAACCTACCAATTAATTTAAAGCCACAGTGACTCGACTGCCGGACGATTGCCAGATGTCCAGCAGGACATCTGGCATCGAGTTATCGAAGCATCAAGTAATCAGAAAAAAATCTCTGGTGAGGACTTCTCGATGCCTAACGTCGTGACTGATTTAAACCATAATTAAAATGAACCCGACGACCCTACGATTCACGGAAATGGCCCTATGGAACGCAGGAGGTCTGCAGGAGATCTGTCTATCCGATAGTGCCTAAAGTCTTATTACAAGGCATGCCACTTTTGTTTCAGATCTGTATTTGGACGAAATATCCTTAAATGAAGAATATAAAGTAAAAATGAGGTAACCCAAATTTTAATTAATATGGTCGTCTATCCTCATTTATGGATGGCTCTTTTGAATTACATTACAATATTTTTGATACTGTATGAATTGCATTTAAACAATTTATTTGCTTACTTTGAATTTGCAATAGTTTAAACTATTCTGAAAGATACATGTATGGTATAAAGAAGGAGATTAACTAATCCTTCAAAACAAAGTTTGGGTGACAGCTTGCTTCATTTATTACTTCACAAATACAACAGAGAGCGTTACCCTGCAGAGACCTTCCCTCCGTGGTGCCAAATCTTGGATTCGCACATGGACCCCGTATAAATATGGTGGCTCCTGGACCAGTTATAAGTCTTTTCATTTAGGCTCCGTGGACCAAGCAGGGTAATATATGCAGGCCCTCCAGTATCCATTTGTTCAATCACTGCAATTTGCATGCTCCCTCTCTCCGTGGCCCCTTAATTGAGAAGTCTAGTGATGTAACTGTTGACGACGGTATGTTGGCAGAAAATTGTGCAAGACGCCCACGAATTGAGGGGCGGACGCTACACCAAGCTGTCGACGTCACATTACTTTCACTTTCTCGCTGTCATTCGCAAATAGCTCAATACGTTAGGGCGTTGCTTCTTTCACTGGTTAAGTCACGCATTGCTGACCGTAAGTGAAGCTCTACTCTTCCCTGGAATTACGCTGACAGAAAACAGACACAACCTTGTCACCACAATTCTGTAATTTTCTGCCTTTTAATTATAGCTACAAATGTTAATGTTCGATAGGTTATAAAGCATAAAGCATATTGATTATTAAAAGGTTCTGCATGACAGTACATGTGCAATCCGAATATTCTGTGGACAATAAACCTCTAGGTGGAATTAAACCATGTATCCCATTTTGACATCTAAGACACCCAATTTTAACTACATAACCACGGTTTGCATTTCCCGTCTTTGGTTGAAGGACACTCACTCGCTAAGTAAGCTGCCGTCTGGTAAGGAGTAGTTTGTTTCCCAGGCTTTCCGAAACATTACGAAAAATCTGCAAAGAAATCAATATCAAAACAAAAAAACTGAAATGAAGTAGTGTTCACAAAGACATTTTCTTAGTATTTCGAATTTTCCACTCCTCCCCATCCATTTTCTCCATCACATCTTTCTCTTCCTTTCAGAGGAGACGCATGCTGTCGTTTTCATTCCCTAAGCAAATAAAAGGAAATGAAGTTAAATGAAAGAAAACCAGTATGAAATCATGACTTCAGAAAGAGGAAAATACAGGATTGGCCTGCTGATTCTTGGATGACAATGGAAGAAACATAAATTATTGTGCAAGATGGCCACTGGCCTTATGCATAATTTCATGTCTATTTCTTGCCATCGCGCACTACGCTTTACACAGATTAAGATGTAGGAACACATTCCTGAACAAAACGAAAATTGTGGGTACGAATACTGCGGGGTGAATACTACTATCTATGGCTATATTTGTTAAACTGCCACCATGCCAGACTGGGTATGTGTTCAAGTATATGGTTCGAGTGGAGGGCAAGGAAAAGGCAGACCCAACCAGTGGCCTAACTGGTTAGGTCAGGGAGGGGGAATTTCCCCTGCAAAATCTCCCCCCCCCCCCATGAAGGTAAAAAAGGTTGTACAAAACAAAAACTACTACTAATAATATACAGTGTATTTAACTTAAATATGACATAGGCTCAGCTTAAATTAGTATCATATAGTAATGAAGTGGGAACGTGAATCAACCTACACTAATATCCCATACCATTCGTAGTGGAAATGTAAATTTCCGAACCTTTGTTCTATAAGATTAAGTAAATGTTAAGTGAATTCATAAAGTCAGAGAGACTGAGAAATGCCATTTCATACAATCTGAAAGGCATTTTTATCCCATTTTTTTCTATGTACGCTACACGCCAATTGATTGTGGCGCTCCACAAAGATAGTGTCATTACCGCCACCCTCACCCTTCAACCCTTTGCTACCCTTAACCCCCATGAAAAAGTCTGGTTACGCGACTGTCCAGTGGTTGAAGGTTCCTGGAAGCCTCCTAGGAAGGAACTGTCTCCTGTGAAAGCGTAAGGGAGAATATGTACTGTGTATTTCATTTTTGTTGATAATAACTTAACAATACCGACCCCTGGAAAGAGGGGAAGGCCTACCACCAATATTGTGCTTTCTCTCACATAGGCTATTCTAACGAATATGTAACCTAACTGTCCAACTTGGGCAAATTCAAATCCTAACGGTGACGGCGAGACCAAACGGAAGACAATTGCCTCAGTCAGAACCACCCCCATGGCCCTTACTGTCCAATCAGCTGAAGTACAGTATACTGACACGTATCATGTATATGTCTGTTACCTGTGTATATACGATACTCGCTCACTTTCGCGCTAATATCTCCTTAAATATCCCCAACTCCCCCCCCCCCCCCTCCAACCGTTTGTCCCCGATATGTGCCAAGATCAAAGTGGGGTTGGAGGATGGGTGGAGGTAGGCAGTCCACCTACTCCAATATTGGAGATTTCCTATGGAAAAACGAAACAGGATGTTTTCATCATGTTCTGTAATAGTAATTTAATACGTATGATGAAACCACTGTGGAAAGGGGCTCGCATGAATAAAGAAGACCAGGTGCTCCGGGGACCAACATAGGTTTTGTGTCATATGCGAAATATCTCTGGAGATGATGAAGAGACAGAAAGTTGTTGTCTACCCAAGAGCCCTTAATTGAAATAAAATTGGTCTGGATTTCCATACACGTGTGTGTGGGTATCCTCTTTCAACTGCATCCTATTTGACTTGTTTTGGCTGAGGAGGCTCTCGGTATGAAATATTGTCATTTAGAGACTGCTCTGTCATTAAGGATTAGTAATGCAGGTATAGCTGAAATGGGGTAAGGATCCCCTATGCCCATTGGATGGAGACTGCTAATATGAGCTGCATGTCTGTTGTCTCTTCACTAAAACTCAACTTTTCGCTTTAAAAGCACTTCACTAACACAGGGGAAATGTCGCTCAAAATGAGACTAATTTTTTTAGACTAAAAATGTTTGATGTATGAAATAAGATTGCTGAACTGAATTCATCATAGCCACCCTTTTTATGCCCGAATGGGCGTTGGAACAAGACGAGGTGAAAGCCCTTACTAGGAAAAAAAGAAACATTTGTTTGAAACTGAAAATGTGTAAGGTACGGTGTAGGAAATTTGAGTGCTGTACATTTCTGGGGTTAAAGGCCTGAAATGCCTTGGATGAAGTAAGTCGGAGGCGTCAGTGGGGATGAGGAGTTCAATATATGTTGGCTTCAGAGGGGATGACAGGACCGACTTCTTAGAAGGATGTTAGACTGTATTAAGTGGTTAGTTAGAGACTGCTTGGATACCAAGTTCAAGTTGGAATGTAGAGCTGGTTGGAGTCTGACACTAGAATGGTGAAAAGGCGAGTTTCTAGTCGAATGCGACAGAGCGACGTTAAGTTGGTTGGAGACTGGCTTCAGAGAAGTAGAGGTATCTGGCTTTAAGTTGTATCTTCATGTAACAAATCTCTGCGGTGATGCCGGTGAGAGGAGAATTCAGAAAAGTGGCGACAGAGGAAGTTGGTACGTGGTGAGTTGGAGACTCTTGACGTTGGCACACTTGTCGAGGAATGGGTCACTTTAGAATCTTAAAATGCGGCATAAGATGTCATTGGTATCGTCACTGGTGTCGAATGGATGGCGACGCGCAATTCTAGACGTGTTGCGTTAACTAGCTTCATAAGCTTCAGTTTGACGAGTTGTAATGTGGGCTAGTGCCGGCGCTGCGCGCGTACGCCAATACTGAACAGTTCACCATTCTCTTGAAAATGAGGCCCGTTGCTCTTCTTCTGATCTTCAATTTTAAGTAGGAAGCTGCTTCACTGGATAAATCTCTTGTGTGTTCGTGGTGGTGATGGTAGTTGAAAGTACAGTTTGTTGTACATAAAGCCCAAATGGATGGCATTAAATTCAGGGGTAAACTGTGTGGATGGCGCCACTACCTCAATGACCTCACAAAATGGCTGACAAATTTATGTACTTATGAGACATTAAACGAAATTTCCTAGAGAAAAACGAAACAGGATGTTTTTATCATGTTCTGTGATAGTCATTAATACGTATGATGGAACCACTGTGAAAATGGGCTCGCATGAATAAAGAAGACCAGGAGCTCCGGGGACCACAAAATAGCTGACAAATTTATGTACTTATGAGACATTAAACGGATGTGACAGAGAGACAGTTGAATCTTGCTGTTACACAAATCTGTAAATGCATATGCCTTGAACGGACCTCACAGGAAAAGTGTTGGATCTCCCATTTCATAACACCAGATATACACAGCCTTGTGATTCGGTTACTCATGAAATCCGATGTGTCTGCTTTCTACTATTCAGATTTTAGGCACCACTTTTTTCCATATTGTCTCCGTTAAATTTCAGTATCTTATCACAATTCAAAGGGAGAGGCAGCCTTTGCTTTCGGCATCACCAGATGCCGTCTCTATCCACCTCACACCCCCACAACACACGCACTCAGTCAGGCTCCACCTTACACTTGGACATCAACATAATTATCCCTCGTTGTTGTAGAACATTTTTAGTGAATGTTATATATTCGCAAAACTATAGCGCAAAAAGCACAACATTGGTGGTTGTAAATTTCGAAAAACAAAATGGTCTTTTTCCCGAGGTGTTTCTTACACAATAGGTTTCCTCATATGTATTGGTTATTATCGAAAACAAACTCAGAGCCAACCCATTTTTCCTCGCGCTCTCTCATGATACCCCTGTGTTCCAAGATGGAGGACAGCCTTCTTGGACGTCTGACATATGTCTGACCCCAAGCCACCCTCTATGTATCTCTCACATAGCTACACACATCCAAGCCGGTACAATCATTTTGATGCATTTTGACATTCAGATAAACCTGTTGGCTGTCCAACATTTAAATTCGTATTGGGCAGACAGTGAGTGTGATATATTCGCTAATATATGTGAGGAAAAATGCTAATTTGGGTCAGCTGATTTAAAATTCAAAATGGCCGATTTGAGGAGCCAAGTGCTACGTTTCACCATGTAATCACAATTGAAGGACTGTGTTTCTCACCTACAGTGTATCTTAAACGTAGTGTAAACATAGGCCTAGGTAACACTGATCTTTGATAGCTTGTATCACATATGTGTTTCACTGCATAGCATAGCTAACATAATGAGTTCGGAGCGTCATGGAGCGTCTCGTTCTATCCCAGGAGTGGACAATAACGGTAAGGTTAAAAAACGAGCAAAACCTAGTAACTAGACAAATTCGATATCACATACGATACTTTTACAATGCATGCACTGTGTAGGCACTGAACTGTGTAGTTAGAAATGTTGGTTGTACTATATCTCGTAACACCAGGCTAGGAAATTTCCACATATAATACGATCGAAGGTTAATTAAACCACTTTGGATCATTAAACAAAGCAACTGAAGAAAGTAGCAGTACAACAAGGTAAGTAATGGGCGCTGTTCTATTTCGCTTTTTTTCCAGTTCTACTTTAGTAAAGATAACAATCCATCTTTCAGCTTGCTGTTAGTAGATACGTTTGTAAATATTTTGTTCTAAAAGTCATCATAACCCACTGATTATCATTAAAAAGGACCTAGGTCCAAAAAATATAGTATGAACAGTTTTACGACGATTCTGGATTCTGCAAGATACAACAGTCGGTAAGTATTTCTTCCAGCAGTGATATAACATAATTATTTCATTAAAAGAAGCAATTATTCAACATTGATATTGCTCATCTATTACTACCATAATATAGTAATTATAATAGTAACAATGATAACTATAGTAATAGCAGTTACAGTTAAAGTAGTAATAATAATAATATTTCTCTATGCCTACTTTCTGAGAGCTACTCATGAAGTTGTCATTTCACATTTTAATTTCAATATTACTAAGAAACATACAAATATGCTACTTCTTAAAATTTGCATGATCAACTCCCCGTAATAGACGTTTTTTCATTCATGCAAAATACTAAAGAAAAGGACTATACCCATACCTCAAGACCCATAAGAGTCTTTTGTGGTTGACTTTTCTTGATACAGGAGGACAGTTTCTTTGGGTTCATGATATGTACAACCATGTAACATTCTTAAATTATACATGATATATAAAATTTACTTTCAGCTGCAAAACGGATTAACACTGATAACACTCAACAATCACAAGGACATCATAACACAGTATTAAACTATACAAACTATACCGGACAACGTTAGTCTAGTCATACCGAGGCCTATTATTACAAAAACCTTAATGAATTGGATCCAATATTTTAATATCTGTTTCAGTTGATTATCATGTTTGTTTTGTATTTTAATTAGTATTTATTAGTATTTGCAAACAGAATAAATAAATAAACAAATAAATGATGAGAAAAACAGTATTCGATATTTAAAAGAACAACTACTATCAACGTATTATGTAGAAAATATTAGTATTGTAATGGTTTATCTTAATTTTCAAAAGGTCGTTTTTGCTTCTGATTATTTTCCATTCATTATGTGATAGGCCTATCCCTGATGTAGTGAAAGACTACACTGTGAAAGAACATTCTTATTTGTTTGTAATTGTTTGTTGATGATACCTTTCTTTGGAACAACGACAAACAAGAATTTGTTAAGAAATGGTCTGATTTACCAAAGCAGGACTGTATCCAGTGGAACAATACTTCAAGTTGAATAATAATAATAGTAATAACTACCAAAAAACAATACGTTATGAAGTAATAAATACGTCTCTGTACACTTAAAAGTAATAATTGTAATAATTACTTCACTGAAATAGTAAAAAAAACAGGTACATATGCTCGCAGTTTCCTTCCATTAACTTTCTTAATGTTTACCTGAGACTTCAAATGATGTATACATGTTTTATCTTGAAAACGTTTTTCTTTAACATTTTTCTCTTGTACATTTCTATTGTCTACTAAAGATACTTTATCTTTTTTATCATCGAAATCAGCCACAGAACAGAGAACCAGAAGGCTATTTTATCATCTCTCTGAAAGAGGGTTTCCTGTTTGCCATCCAACCTGTGATAGCTCTGCAGACAATAACCAAAGCTCCCAGCAGTCAAAATTTGGTATTTCCCAATCTAATATTTTAATATCTGTTTCAGTTGATTATCATGTTTTTTTTTTGTATTTTAATTAGTATTTATTAGTATTTGCAAACAGAATAAATAAATAAACAAATAAATGATGAGAAAAACAGTATTCGATATTTAAAAGAACAACTACTATCAACGTATTATGTAGAAAATATTAGTATTGTAATGGTTTATCTTAATTTTCAAAAGGTCGTTTTTGCTTCTGATTATTTTCCATTCATTATGTGATAGGCCTATCCCTGATGTAGTGAAAGACTACACTGTGAAAGAACATTCTTATTTGTTTGTAATTGTTTGTTGATGATACCTTTCTTTGGAACAACGACAAACAAGAATTTGTTAAGAAATGGTCTGATTTACCAAAGCAGGACTGTATCCAGTGGAACAATACTTCAAGTTGAATAATAATAATAGTAATAACTACCAAAAAACAATACGTTATGAAGTAATAAATACGTCTCTGTACACTTAAAAGTAATAATTGTAATAATTACTTCACTGAAATAGTAAAAAAAACAGGTACATATGCTCGCAGTTTCCTTCCATTAACTTTCTTAATGTTTACCTGAGACTTCAAATGATGTATACATGTTTTATCTTGAAAACGTTTTTCTTTAACATTTTTCTCTTGTACATTTCTATTGTCTACCAAAGATACTTTATCTTTTTTATCATCGAAATCAGCCACAGAACAGAGAACCAGAAGGCTATTTTATCATCTCTCTGAAAGAGGGTTTCCTGTTTGCCATCCAACCTGTGATAGCTCTGCAGACAATAACCAAAGCTCCCAGCAGTCAAAATTTGGTATTTCCCAAAATGGGTACCCCATAGCAACACCACAGGACACCAGATGTTACGGTCTACAAATCAATCTTTCATAGTTAAAAAGTTTTTCTTTTTTTTCTACATACCGGCACACCGGAGGAATAGTAAGTGGGCATGAAATGCATTCATTGTTACAAAGTTCTGTATTTAGCAATAAATTAATTTGCGACAGCTTGCAGTACTGTGATAATGCATACTCATATTATTTCAAAGTCAAGTTTATAAACAAATTGAGAGTCCAAAATAAAAATTTACCTGTCATCTGTCACTGACGTCTCCTTTGTGATAAACTCTGTGATGAGTTTATGTATCTTTCTAGTGTAGGATTCGTCTTCTACGTTTTCAAAGCCAAAGACCTCAACGTAGCCACATGGAGCTGAAGTACCACCACGAAATAATCGAAGATCTGTTCGAATCCATAGAGCAATCTAAAAATTAAAAAAATAAGAAGTGTATTCACTTGGATGTTGATGGAGAGATTCCGACGTGAGATTCAGATAGATATTGTTCAACGTTACTATAAATCCTTAAAATTGTATCATGTCCAGGAGGAAACAAATCTAGCGATGAGATAGTGAATTGTCCTCTCACATTATCGTTACCATAGTGATCTCAATTTACCTCTTGATTCACGTTGAACCATTCTTTAATATGTTTCAGGAACTTCTCGTGAAAATTCTCGTCGAACACTTCTCGGCCGGCATTTGTATGGACAACACACCTCATTTTGTAATAGTTCTACGCAATGTTCCTCTTTTTTGAAAGGTCCTCAGTATAATTATACCCTTTCTTACAAGCTGTCTAACTCATTTCTTCTTCTTTGCTTCCCTGTGCAACGGTATGTAGTATAGACATTAACTGAATATACGGTATTCATTTTAAGATACCCTCAACTTATCTACTAGCAATATGGAATTTTGTGTGGAATAAAACGAACGAACATCAGGTCTATGTAAGTAATGATATATTGCATCAATTTATCAAATATCCATATGGCAGTTTTGTAACTGAGACATAATAACTAAAGATTAAATAGATATTTAAAGACTTTACGTCACATGACTCTCTTCATCGTTAAAAATGTACAATGCGATTGTTAATTTCATAAAAGCTTTAAAAGTAAAAAAGTTAGCAATTACAATTTTACTTAAGATAAAACTTATCTTAACTTGCCACCTCATAAAGGGGAAAAGGTAAACGTGACCGTATAGGCATTATTTAAAATGCAACCCATTTAAGGAATATTAACATCAGATTCAGAATGAGAACGTTAGTTCTGAACTAAAGTACACCAGGCGGGCAAGAAGGACTTGGATTCCTTATAAGTTTTCTAGTGTTTATATTTTTTATTCGATGTGAGGATTGCCATATTGATACACAATGTATCACATGCCTTTTGCAATGTAGTTTTAATCATGTTCTCATGAAGATGTATTTTTGCATCGCACTTAATTGATATGTCATTAACCACATGCCCTCCTGAACTATTATGGGTGGTCATCGTTGATCAATCTTTCATTCTGATCTCATGTATATTGATACATCATACGAGACATGTAATGGTCGGTCTGTGTAACTATTGATCCTTTTATGTGATTATTGATAAGTCATGCCCTTGCCCCACTCAATATATGAACATATATAAAATTTATGGAAAAATTTCCACTTTATAAGGAAAGCTATACACTGTAAAACCCAACTACAGTGATTAGTAACTGCTACTCGGTCAGAATGTGTTGTTCTTACTTAAACTGTGTAACTATTGATCCTTTTATGTGATTATTGATAAGATTACAAAGAACTGAACTTTTCATGTCAACGTAACTCGCGCGCCCGAGGTTAATGTAAAATCAACAAATGTAAACGACTGGGAAGGACAGGTTAACTGCAATAGAGAACAAAGGTCACACAGGACGTGCACATTCGCACGTAAGTGACGACCAAGTCCTGACAGTCAAATCGAATGAATCGATGAGTATCAACGATTTTGAAAAGCCATCCAGACGTTCAAACAAGGTGAGCGTAAAGTCGAAAACAATCCTTATTTCTTCTAGCTTAACTAACAAAGTTTGAGGTAAATTGCGAAAAGAATGATCGCAAAATCTGAGTAAAACCTTACGCCATCCCGTACGTAGTGAATGCGCACCGCTTTGTGTGTGTTATGTATGGAATAATGATGCCACTGACTAATGATACACATAACACTAGGCCCACTGAGAGATATGAAATGATACGGTGTAACGGTTCCGAACTTAAAATACGTATAGCCTATGTACAAATACTCCTGCCATACTAACTAATAAAGCTGGCTGACCAAATGGCTAAAAATGGATTGGCTGGCATAAAACTTGAAGGGAAGGAACAAGTACACAGTATATGTTTTAATGATAATATCAAGTGGCCCATACTCCATAGGCTGAACTATACTTTGCCATGTAACGAACAATCACAGGCGTCCGCCACGTAGTACTAGCCTAGACTATGACCTATATACACTGTAAAAAAGGTCTGTAAATTTACAGAAATTAAAACAAAGAGATAAATAAGAATTACAGAAATTGCCTGGAAACTAATAACCATAACATTTCTGTATTTTTTTTTGTATTTCTTCATTTTATTTTCTGTAAATTCACATTTTACAATTCACATTTTAACAGTGTATAATGTATCTACAAGTTAGGACACTCATTCTAACCGTACTTAAAACTTGGCCTATTTTACATCCTTACGCCCACAAACCCTCGATATCACGTTGTTCGATGTAAAGTATTAGCACTCTTTACGCACCTGCGATCTCCAACGTATTCATAAAATCACCCTTAAAGGAGAAGGCAAGTCAGGACTTTTGACAATGTTAAATGAGAGACTAACATATGGTGAACACCATTACCAAATTTCAGTTAAATACGTTGCTTAATTCCCAAGATATTGCAATTTGAATGCTCATATAAAAATTATGAGGAAGCTGCCATTTTGAGATTGTGATGACATCACCAGACCACATGTGGTTGAAAAGCTTTTGTTTTTCTTTATATTTCATTGTCAATAAATTTTAACAGTCATGCACAGACTCAAGTCATAGTATTAATGATTTGATTATTACATGATACACCTCAGTAATTCAACACAAAATTTGTACAAGTGTGTTCCGGATTGATAGAAATAGTAGGTAAAGAATATAAAGAAATGCATTAAAATTTTGGCTATCTGTGGTTATGTGACATCATTATTCGACTTACTCAAGTTGTTTTACATTCAACTTAGGCAAAAATGGAAGCACCCTTCTCTGAATTTCAAAAGTGTGTAACTTGGATAGGAAACGATATTTCTGAATGAAACTTTGGGAAGATGTTTGTCAAACACTTCTGCTTCACTTTGATAAATATACTTCTAGGGTTTCCTTCTCCTTGAAGCTTAAACAGAGTTATTAGTATGAATTTGTCTTAGAAAGGAAAGCGGTCTGGGCAGTATGTGTGGCTGGCTATTAATACCCTACAATCCATGCAATGCAACGAGCATGAAGTACATAGCAAACATTGGCTGCGCAGGTGAAGACCGGCACTTAGTCACTTCCCAATTCATGTGCAAGAAGTGTTGTGATTGGCCAATACTTCAGATAGCAAGAAGGCAATAATTTGCCATATTGTACTCCTCTTCCACTCAAATATGTCGTCACTTTTGAGACGGTTGAGACTGTCGATCATTCTATAAACTTGATCATCCTGTGTTTGTTAAAATGCACTCCAACTAGTCCAAGTTGGCTAGTTTGCTCGTTTAACCATTGAGCAATCACAACGCTCCTTACACATGAATTGTCAAGTGACTGAGCGCTGGTCTTCACCTGCATAGCAACTGTTTTTGCTCTGTACAATCACCAAGAGGGATTATTTCAGAAATTGAGAAATAACTATTTCAAATGCAACTTTCCGTTTTGTCTGAAAAAGTGCAAAGCATACTTCTGGATGATACTGTGTCTTCCTCATCAATTATGGTCACCGACAGCATCACATTAGATGGAACAAAATACTCAAAAGACATGTTTCTCTTACTCCACCATGGGAGTGGTGAATCCCAGTTTGGAGAAATTCAAAACATATTTCTACAGACTGTGGTCAGGTTCTTGGTAGGGTTGTACAGTGCTGTTTATGTTAACCATTTTGGAGCATACAGGGTCACTGAAACAGATGAGTACAAACTTGTCCAACCATCAGAATTGAGTAGCTATTATCCATTATCTTCATACATGGTGAATGGATTGAAAACAATTGTAATGAAACATTTTGTGCTGATGAAATGTGAATAATTTGATGATAGAGCCAGTGTATCTTACTGTATGAACGGTACTTGTGACTTTAGAAAACCCTGGCAGTGTTTTCATTTTTCCCTGTAACATTTTCCATGAATTCCTTGCTTAGCTGTTGTAAATCTGGCATGTTCATTATGAGTGGCTCATTTGATCAAATTTTGCTTAACTGCTTAAAAATTTATTTTATATACAGTTGCTCATTGCAGTATTATGGACTATTTCCCCCAGGTTATCCAGAGATATGGCGCCATGCAAAATGAGAGTTATTGTCTCCGAGTCAGATATACGAAAACTGTCTGTACAAACAAAACCAACTTCTGTTGACGGTTTGATAGACACTGTAAAGAAAGAATTTGCTCTGGAAAGTGACTTTACAATACAGTTCTGCGATCCAGATTTCGGTGGAGAGCTTGTGAATTTGAGCAACATCAATGATCTTCCTGAGAACAGTGCATCTCTTAAGTTGGTTTATTCCCTACCACCATTGCAAACATGGGACAGTCATATCAGTAACCTTTCTAGTATTTCCTCAGGCCCTTCAGAAAGCAATTCATCCCATGATACCGTTAGTGTGAGTTCCTCGGATGATATGGAGTCACTGGAAGCAAAGTTGAGACAAGGAACATGGCCAAATGTCTTTGAGGTACCCAAAGTTGGACCAGAATTAGAGATAGCTTTAGAGACAGGAAATGACAGATACAAAACTGAAAACGTTCAGCTTGTGCTGAGTAAAGATCTCAAAGGTCAGCTTCTTGATGCATTAGCCAATCAGGTTTGGGAGTATAGGGCATATCCCTCACATTTGGAATACGTAGAAGTGGCAAAAAGTGTCATTTTGAAGTATCCTTGTCTCCGTGAAAAAGGGTCTCCATCAGGCTATGAGGGATTGGTGAATAGCTTAAAATATAAAATGGGCAACAAGAGGTCCAAGATGAGAATTTTAGGTTCTTTTGAAATGAAAGTCAACTCAAGGAAATGAATGCCAAATGATGAGACACCGTCCAAAATAAAGAAACCCAAAAGAGCAGAACTGAATTATCTTCCAGACCTTCCAAAAGGTGAAGATGAGGTTAGTATGGAAGTTTTCCGAAAGAATATCATTACAGAAGTCCAGAAGAAGAAAAAAGATATGAAAGAGATACACTCCCTGATGGCAAGGACATTTGCTCACCGCAGAAGGGAACTAGTTCTACATTGCCCAGCTGTGAAAAAAACCCTAGAAAGATGGCCAGGCTTGTTTATCCCCAGTGAGGTACGTACAGTTACAGAAATTGTAACCTGTTGCTACCTTTGTACTTAACTGTAAGTCTCATCTGAACATAGAACTCAGGAGTTACACAGGGATATCTCTTCGGTGAGTTTGTGTATGTGTGTTGATGGTTGTGTTTGTATGTGTAAATGCAGGCCTGTGTGTCATGGAAGCTTGTGAACAAAATTTCACAAAAGTTGTAAGGGCTGGGATTGTGGTACTTGGTAGACAGTAGCATCATATGTCATGGAATTCCTGTACTGAATAGATTCTCAGCTCCATGCTTTTATGGCAAAATCTTGTAGTCATGTGTTTAGGAAAGATGTGTGATTCCAGAATCACCCTGTGCATGGCACATCTTTTGTTTCCTTATTCTACTGTAAGTCAAGTAAACTGAAAACTAGCATTTTTGACCATTGCTGGAGTGTCTGGTAGATATTTGAATCATAATCTGCAGCTATTCAGTATTTAATAACCCTTCTCTTTGCAGGACTATCACATTATAAGCCAGAGTTGAATTAGCAGATTTTCTACATGTACCTACTATAGTGTGACATGCAAAGCATCCTTACATGTAGGTCTACATGGTCAGTGCAATGTAGTACTTTACCTGAACTTGAAGGTAACCCAAAGCACAACTTCTTAAAAATCATATTACAATTTGACCCACCAAGTAAATTATTTTAAATGTTTTTCCAAACTTTTTACTGTAAATTTTTAATCTCTCTTTAAATATTATTTGAAAGTAAGCTTCTTCCAAGAGATTGTTTTTAGTGGCAATATAACCAAATTCAGAACTGTTACTCAAAAGGGAATGTCAGTTAATGGACTGGCCTGAAATGCTAGATCCTTACTATACAGTAGTTTGCAAATTCCAGCAGACTCATTTTTAAGCTGTGTGAAGGGCATATGGTCAATAAAAGGTTTTTACTCAACAAAGTCCTAAAAATTCAAACACTATAGGCAACAACCAAGCTGGGGTCAGTCTAGGAGATAATGATATAAAACTGATTTACATGTATTTCAGTTGTGCTTATAAATCATATACCATGTGAAAGATGTAATTGACTTTTTCAACTATTTGCAGCTGAATGCAGAATTTGGGAGATTGGCTAATTTAAATCTGCACCAGACCTTCTTTGCTTTTCTGGATGGTCAGTTAGATGGCATGCTGAACATTCTGAGGACTAGACAGGGATTGCATTCCCAACTGATTCAGAAAGAGTTTAATTCATGGGAAGATAAGGTAAGATAACAAAATCTCTTCATTAGCCCATTAATTAACTAGGAAAAAAAGATCTCTTTAGGTTGTTGCATTGCTAAGTTTGGAAGAAACATGACAAACCTCATCTTCAGGCTGTGAACTTTGTAGCAGTTTTCAGGGTAAGATGAAAGTTACTCGCTCAAATGCTCGTCATTTTATATTGATACAGATTTAGGTACCTACACTGTACTTATTCCAGAGAGCAACAAAGGATTTTCAGGAAGTGATCATTGACTTGTGTCCTGTTTTGAGATTTAATGTTTGGTGATGTGATTCATTGATAGCCAATAATGGGTACGGGGGTTGGGTTTACTTGCAGTACTTACTAGAATTGGGTTTGTAAACCCCTGTGGTCATTCCAATGGACATAGCTCACAGACATTAATTGCTAAGAAATTGGGATATTTTAAATTAACTACAGTGTATTTTTCAAAGACATTCCAAAGAGATGCAGGAATTTTGAGATACTTGCCATAAAAGTAACAAGACAAGGTTTACATGTACTGTAAGATTTGTAAGTTTCCAAATCTCTTCAGTCAATCAGTGGTGGTACCAACATTGTTTTTCTGTAAGGGAAAAATGAGGAGAGGAGTCATCCTCACGACCTACCCAGCAGAAGTTCCCCAGTACTGACACTGTTTTAAAGAGAATTCATTAAGTTCTCTTTCAATACTTTACAGGATACCACTTCAAAGAGGACTGCGGTTTTGAAATGTCTTCCAATTTACTTCAAAGAACAGATGTACTATCAACATGTTGAGGTGAGAACTTCTTAACATTTGCATCAAGATGCTGCCATGAAGATACTGATCTCACAACCTTTTCACAGTGATGACCATCCCATTCATCATATGGCAATTTCATGACCACTTCAGATATTAGCAAATTTACCTTACTGTAGCTACATTGAAGGCAGACCAAATTCCTCAGAGATGTAGAGAGTGACAGTGCATGTTGAGTTATCCGTACTATTTCTCCCTTAGAGGTGTTTAATGTGGCTAATCATCTCTTAACCGGTGGACTATTGATCATATCCTTTGGGCTTCATATCCTTATTCAGTACAGCCCATCCACTTCTGCTAAAACATGTTTTGATGAGCATGAATGTTCTGTGGAGGATTCTGGATTGACCCCCTGCATGAATGTGCTTAGCGCACTGTCAGCAACTGCATGGGCTGGATTATGGGTCAAATAACAGCAAGCACTGTTTGGCAAAGTCAGACTTTCTGACCTAAAATTTCTGAAATTGTGTATAACCTGACAAAGGCACCCCAAACAAACCCATTTGAGTTTGAGTATATGTAACTGCTATGGATTCCATTGAACATTTTTTCTGTGCAACAGTAGAACTAAAATGTCTGTAGGGATGAAACAATGTATGCATCGCATAAAGTCCAGGTAGGCACAGTTATTAGTATATCGTGTGAACACAGAACCCAGCAATCATGTAGTGAGACATGGTTTGAGAATCCCTTTGTGCTTATCAGGTCATGGTGTGCCAGGGCTGACCATCATTGCCCAAAATATATGCAATGCCTATTTGACAATGTGAGTTTGCCTATTCTCTGGTTTATTTAGGATTAAACACAAATTCTCCCAAACTAGGCTAGTGCTGTTGTACGCTGAATGCGGCAACGTAAATTTTTAAATACATTTCTACACAGAAAGTTCTTCATTCTTTTGGCACTTTTAAGCTGTTCACTATGTTGTCATTCTTTATGGAATTCTGTAGGTTTATTACAATTCAAAACCTAAGCATAATACGGCAAAGTATGCAAAGGTAACTTCCCAACCAACCAGCTAGTCAAGGTACCTGACACTCAATTACGTCTCTTATGACATCTACAAGTCTTCCATAAGTTTTACTTCATGCCTGCTTAAAATTTTCCATGGGACGACCGTTGAATAAGAAACAGCACAATTTTGAGTTTATAGTTAGGGTCGTATGTTTGAAACTTTCAAAATTCTTTTGTTTCCAAAAATAGTGATAGTTTCCTCAATCCTTCATATTATTAGGACAGGCAGTCATTGTGCTGGTAAATGTCATCTGCAATAAATTAAAACATATCCCAGAGAAATACTATGGGGAGCTGTATCTACAGGATAGTGAGTGTTGGGGATGTGTTATGTGGTTTCAAGGAAACTCATTGAAGATTATTGGAATTAGCAAATTGGTTCCGCAGAAACATTTAGTATGAGCTGCTGCGCCAGTTTTACTGGTAAATATTTTGATATTGGGTATACTTACTATCTCAATTGCACAATTTTCTGTTATTCTTACCTACCCTGCTGCTTACTTGCTTCCGCAAAATGCATAGAGTTAGTAACTTTTTGATAACACAGCCTTTTTTTTTGTCTTGCAGAGTTCAGACTTGGAAGATTTTGTGGCAAATGGTGAAAAGCAGCGGATTGCTGTTGTAGGTGGTGATGAGGACACCATGAATATTTGCATTATAATTGATGGTAACATTGTTCAGGAGGATATTCCAGATTTTCCTACTGCCCTTATGTTATATTTTGGCGTTCATTACTGCCTCCACCTAGAGTACGAAAGAGGTCAGGGAAAGACCATGGAACTGATTCAAAAGGTGTTCTTGAACTTAGATGGCAATAAACTGACCCCTAAAGTTCTCAGTTTCAAGAACAAACTGTTTGCCTAAGATGTGTTGTTTCCATGGACAAGTTTGTTCTAAAGCTAGTTTTAAAAGATTGTTTTGTTTGAAGTTTCTGTAGTTTAAAAGTTATATTTATGTCATCATTTCAAACAGGGTTGATATCAGACTGTGCTTTTCACTTATTTACGATTCTAAACAAAGTTGTCAGTTTTCCATCAGGGGCATTCTCACCTTACAAAGGAAACTTGCTTCTCTTTAAAAAAAATTGCAAGCTTTCAATTCCTTGCTAGCAAGGTCTATACCTGAACACTTACATTTGTAAGAGACCTACTGGTAGTCAAGCTAGGCTATAAAGGAGAAAAATGGTCAAATCTGAAAAGTGGGTGGTTTGGTATTGAGAGAAGCGTGTTTCTTTTGAAGAAGGTCGAATTTAATACCGTATGACTATGTCACTTCACCTGCCATGCCATGCCATCATTTTCACAGTATGAGCCACAAGTATGGATAATGTTCAGTTTCATATATATATTTGCATTTCTGTTTCATTTGTTGGACTTTCTATTAAATATTCTGTTTTGGTATTTGCCATTGTGAGTGATCTAAAGGTAAACCACAGGGATTAATAGCCTCATTGACAAATTGTCAGAAAGGAACATATAGTACATGAAACTGCTTTGCTGATCTATGCTCTTAATATCCTGTTCATTTCATCCTTTTAGTCCCCTCCACCAAAAGTTTGAAATCAGGCTTATTGCTGGGCTCACCAAAATATGATCCCTGCAGCACCTTGCCACGAATTGGGAGTTGCCCATGTGCAAAAATTGTGACGGAATGTGTTGATGATGAAATTCAGCTTAACTATGTAAGAGGTGTCGGATCCTATATGTTTGAAAAGTGAAGTATGCAGACATTATAATTCATGCAAAGTTCACTGAAAATTCATCACTAGTTACATACTGTATTTTTCACTCCAAATCTTTTCTTAAACGCTTGTGACACATGATAGTTGCTTTCTCAAGAGACTTCTTCATAGCAGCTTAAGCAGGAAATAGCATTCTAAGAAACTTTTAACTACCAAAGACCATCTATTTCTATATTTTTATTTAACTGATGTGAACATTATTGCTTTGCAGTTTGAAAAAGTTCTGATTGTTTGAAAATAAATTTAATTTCAGAATAAAATCATTTACTTATAATGTTAACTTAAAATTGTTAAGTTGGATTTACTCAAAAGGTCAGTTGGGATAACTAAAAAAAAACAAGGTAACTTGCTGCAATGACTTTTTCGAGTTATGTCAACTCAATTATTGAAGTTCTCTCAAATGGTCATTCATAAGCTCCATCAACTTCTGTTAGGTGAGTTGTTATGGCTGAGTTTTTTCCAGTCACCTGGACTGAAATTGTTTAGTTAGTATAACTTGCACTTCTGAGTTAGGTTAATAAAAGAACCTGTGATAAGGTTACTTGGCAAACTTCAGTTGAGATAGGTTAAAATTCTGTTAGTTGACATAACTTGAAAAACCTATTGCAGCAAGTTACCTCAATTTTTTTAAGTTATCCTGACGAGCTCAGTTTTACAGTGTACAACTTCAAACTGCTGAGGAAAAACAAAAACTTTTGCAACAATTCGCCTGTGTTACATAATAGTTTGTAACCTTGAGGTATCTGGATATCTTCCTTGATCAAGACAGTTTTCTACAAAAAAGCAATACCTTGAGTTATGAACAAGATATAGGTATGCTGATTGCACGCATACTTTTTTCATCTAAAAGTTTTGAAAATGTCACTGGGTTATTGTTGCAACTAAAACGATTTCTCAGCCTCCATTAAAAATAGAAGAAAACAATTGCAGCTTCCTGAATGTAAAAGAATACTATGTCAACGATTTAACATAACTGTAGTGGTATCCTGACCAACACAGCATTTTTTTTTACCATTTTGTTTTATTTTTTCTTTAAGTAATGAAACCCTTTCATGAGGGAATGACGTTCACTAATAGCCCGATAGACTTGTAATTGGTCAGGTTAAAGCTATATTACGGGGTCAACAAACTCTACTTCTTCAATGAGGCAGGACATGAAAGTCGAGGTATGTATCCTCAAATACGGCGACATCAACGCATGTCATATACAGCATAGCTTGGATTAGCGCTCTTCCTTAATCACAATGTAATTTAGAAACATTTTTTATTGTCAGCACATGATGTACCAGGTGACATTAGGTGATTTATTAGCTGTGGTACATGTTAATTTAAGAACTGCATCAACATGCAACATTTTATTTAGATTAATTCCCCGGCTTATCTTAATTTTTCACATAAAAGTATATGAAAATGATGTAAGTGCCTTTTTAAAAAGAATCTCTTTTATGTAGCATGTATGGTAAATCCGACATACTTTCATCTGTTCTCTTTCTTTTTCTTTGTTTTTTTTTCCGTCCTTTCGCAGTAAAGTGTTGATTTGAATAGAAGAAATCAACTAACCTTGTTAACATTTTTCTGTGAATTTGTTTAATAAGATCAACGCTTGGACCACCAGAAATCCGTTTAATACAATGTTCCAGAGAGTTGACGGTTATTATGGCCTCCCTATGTGATCACAGTCTCTGTAGCACTGAGTATGTCTTAAATGGTAAAATAACCATGAGTGATTGCGACGTAACTGTTCCACCCATGATTGGTTACAGTAAGGGTGATGTGTACATGCGCTTTTACTTTCTAGAGCAAGTAGTTTAAGTGGTAACTGACCAGAACTGAAGTGATTCGAGTACATAACACCCGAAGCTTGTTATCCCATCTCCAGTCCCGGATATATATGATCCACATTATATTCGTTGCATATTGTACTTTATTTCGTATTTGGAGCACAGGTCTTTCAATGGCCTTCAAATGTGTTGACACGCTCATTAAACTCTCAGAAATCCATGACCCCAGTGTCGAGATAGCATACTAAAGTCAATGAGCAGAATGCATGCATGTCAACAAGACAAGAATTGATCTGCGTTTCCTCGTCCATCAATTGTGACGAAGGGTTTGTTATTGCCCAATACGCAGACGATCGCCCATCTTAGGACTGAAAAACGCTGCATATCTCGGTAAAATAGGCGTAAGCCCATGAGGCGGTGAACAGGGAGCATATAGCCCCATTTCTAACAAAACAGTGAAAAAACTCCGGCAAATGAGGCAGCCAAGGAAACATCTTTTGTTCGGTTTTGCCGGCATGGATTTAGTCCAAAATACTGGGTGTTTCACTGCAGAAAAGGGGATACTGTATTTCCGTATCACACTGTAGCTTACCCCCTCCCTTCCTCGACAATAACATTGTTAAGTAGGCAAAGCTTCAAAATTCGGTCAACTTGGTGCAAAAGTTGGAAATCACTCAAAAATCATACTCGCTCCCCCCCTGCCCCGACAAAAATATTGACCCCGGATAAAAATAAAAACCGCGTTGTAAAAACTTGCATTTTATTCAAACGAGTCTACAAGACATAGTGTTTAGAGTTCGACAATTGTCAAGTAACATCACAATGAGATAAGACAGCCAGACTAAAAGAACGACAAAGGCTTTGGTGACCATCTGATATATCACTAAGCATACAACTTCATACCGGTAGTTTTTGCATTTATGTCAACGGTAAAAAAATGGAGAGTAAACATACTCCAAAGATATTGATAGACATCTTCCATATGGCCCTCCGGATGTGGATGGGAATATACAAAATATCATGAGGGTTGAGAGCTTTCGATTGTGGTTGTTTTCTGGGCTTTACTTCGGGAAGTTGTTCGGTCTTGGCAACACTGAACTGAAAAAAAAACTGGGGAAACGTTTGAATAAAATAACACAAAATGCCTCTATGCGTGTTCCATACCAACAAGGCCCACGAAACAATCCCAGATTCGAAGATAAAGGAACTATCCCAAGTAGTCGCAGATGCACTAGGAAGCCAAATCGATGTAAGTACAAGCGTCAGATTATCTAAAACCAGCAAGCAACCTAGTTTATGAAGTAAAGTAGGCTTTATATTTAACAGATCTGTACTTATCTCGACTAAAGTAGCCTTAAAGAAACCGCTGTATACAATTTTGACATAAGTTGCAGCGAATGCAAATAAATTAAATTAGCGTAGTATTTACGATAGTAATACGCAGGCTCCACGATAGAACAATACTAATTCTCGTACATCTACAATGCATCTTTCTTTTTATTTGACAACATAAGTATCCAATTTGAAATTTTCAAAATTATCCAAAATGAAAAATTTGTTATCCGAAGGTTACAACAGCTTGTACTCACATTCTCTGACAACGTTAGGCTTATGAGGCGACTTATCGCTGTAGAGCGCCACAGTCTCTCAGGTTCAGGAAAAGAGTCACCTATTAGTAAATCATTAATTTCACATTAAACATCTTTTTAGCACGTTATTTGTGATTAATTACATCATCTTACCCTCTCTTAATGAGGATTACGTGCGTGTACATGTCGGAAAAAACTGATAAAAAGTGAAAAGTACTTATATGTATACTCTTTCATCCTCAAGAACGTTACCGTGGAGATGAGAAGCGGGAAACTGATGTGTCGTGCTGGAGATATAGAAAAATCGTGGGGGTTCTTTGAGCTTCATTCCACCGACAAATTTTTGAACCCAAAGGATTCTCTCGCTATTGGCAACAAGATGTTTGAATTTGCAATCAACGAGTTGGACATACCTAGAAATTGGTAAGCAAAACTCAAGATCGTGAGCTCTGCTCGCTTAGGTCACACTTGCCACGTCGGTCGTGGGGTCTAAAATATTTACGGCCAATAGCATTTATAGGGCCTCACCATTTTTGATTTGTGAAGATCGAAAACCTGCGACTGCCTACGAACGTTGAAGTGACGACAGAAGGTTGCATTAGGGCGTCCCTGCGGGGCCAGTATGTTTTTACAAATACGAAGGCAGACACAAGGTACCCCAAGGTCGAACCATATACGGCGACCTTGTGATGAGACTGACGTTATCGTGTGATAACTGCAGTATAGGGGTTTGTCACACAGGACAATTTTACAAGCCGGATTTCATCACAAAGTTTCTGAAGTAAGTATACCAAGAATATCCCTATACTGATGATGGTGGCGCTCCACTCAGATGATGTATGCAGACGGCATTGAATCAGGATGTGCCCAGTGTTTTTCTGCATTTTCAAAGATACACCAAGAGGACTGTCTATACTCCTTTCAGTTGTAAGAAGATGTAAAAACCACCGTACCGTGGTTCATTTGTCAAATTTTGCATAAGGAGTTTTGTTGTGGTAGCATTTGCACTCAAGTAGCCACATTTACCATAGGGCCCGGTTCCGCTAACTATTTTGTTTTTTTTTTGCCGAAAAGGATAAACTTCCGTAATGATCGCTCTAATATTAATGCAATTTTTCGTGAATGAAATGTGGCAGATAGATGTTGTCTTCTAGATAGTTATCAAATGGAAGAGAATGATGAAAGAGTGACGATAAAGGCTAACACAAAGTACATCGTGCTTTAATGATTTTGCTGCGATCTTAAGTTCTTTTGTGAACGTGCGGCACCGAGGGAGCGAATTGCGATATATTCGACGGGAATTACTCCAGACTACGGATCAGAAGTTATTATCATTTTTCAATCATGTTTTTTTTTTCCTCATTGATTGGGGAATTCCAGATTTGAAATCTTTACTGAGAACGTGCACCTTAGGACACCCGGCAAGCGCGGATCCAGAGGGGGCGCACCCGGCGCAGGCCCTCCCCCATGCACTCCACTTTTCGATAATCAACTTTTTTTAAAAAAAATCAGCAAACAGAAATGAAGAATGTATTTCCTAGATGCAGCAACATAGGCGTCGATTTGGAGGGGACTGGGGGACATGTCCCCTCCACTTTTTTGAGGGGAGGAAACACTAACACATTCCCCCCCCCCCACACACACTTTTTGTAACCTGAAATAAAAATATAGTAGCAATATACATTATTCTTAGTGGAAGTGTGAATTTTCTAACTTATTTTCTAAGAAATAAACAAAATAAGCAGTTACTAACAGGGCCAGAGAGACCGAGAAGTGCCATTTCCTGCAATCTGAGAGTGATTTTTATCATTTTTTTTTTTTTTTTTTTTTACGGTACGCTACGCAAGTGTAGAGGAAGTACACAACCTTAATGGAGTCATTACTTCGCGCATTTCAATTTTTTGCTCAAAGAATCCGTACACAAATGGGAGGGGAACAGGGAGCCTCAGGTCTACTGCTGTAGCTTACTTAATTCTGCTTTCTTTTTAGTAAAACTAAAACTTATCCTCAGTTGCAGCTAATCAGCAAAATAGGTGAGGAGTTTAGCGACTACGAACTGTGGATATAACTAATATGCGCAACTAAAATATAATATATGAAATATTTTCCGTTTTTGTGACGAATGCAAATGCAGGACAAACGTTAGGGTAACTGTTATGGTACCCATGCAGCTGCGCCTGTTTTACCATGTTGATATGCATGGAAACGCAAATCTTCCATGGGCTTGACCCTCTGGACCCCTGTAGGAGGTTGCACAGCATGTTCCAGCCGAGATCCTTTCGGACACCACGTAGAATTACTGGCATACAAGTTCGCGTGCTCCTTACAGTGTACACGAAGACTGGCGGGAAACCAGAGCATTTCAATCATGTTTCAAGGGAAATTGAGCAAGGTTTTCCAACACTGCTGGGAGATCGGGGTGGGAGTATGTTCAGCTTCAACATGTGCCAAGTGCTCAAAACGTAAAACAGGATGCATAATTCAATTATATGATTTTTATATAACGTATTAATTACGTCAATCTCTATTATTATCTCAAGCCATCTGATGTATTTTTTCATAGATGGAATTTCCTCATGATTGAAAGTGAGAAATTGCGGTCATAAGATCCCTCTTTAAAGGCTGGCTACATCCATCTTAGAACAAACAGAAAGTGCCGTTTCCGGCCATGGGGGGGGGGGGGTGCAGAGCCCAAAATTTTCGTGGTCGCTCCGAGCTAACCGCTTAGATAGTAGTGCCAGTGCTCACCCTCCCCCATATTCTTTTTCGTCCCACCAACTTCCGTCATGGCTTACACCACAGTTAGGAAAAAAATAGGAATGTTTCTTCCCCCCCCCCCCCCACTTTCAATATCAAATCGACGACCAAGTGTAGGAAAACCCCATATAACCGCATACAGAATTCAGATTTTCTTATGGGAAGACCCCTAAATCACCTAAAGTGGTTTCGCGCCTTCTACGCTCGCTAGTCGACGGTGCGTGCGCCCCCTTTCTCCAAAGCCTGGATCCGCCCATGCCCGAGAAGTGCCGTTTCCTGCCATGGGAGGGTTGATAAACACAAAAGTTCCCTGGTACGAAAGCGCTAGCCGGTGGTCAAATGGGCTTAAAGGGGCCCTCAGGTAGACCTCCACCACCTGAAATCCTGGGCACATGTCCTGTTATAGATGTATGACAGTAGCCCCCCACCCATCTATCCAACCGAAAACAAGGGCACCCACACACACACATACACACACACACCAGCACTGGATTGCATTCTGACGGAGCCCTTGCTCTTACACAGTGGATATAATAGCGTCCCATTCACTGTAAGTCTGCATTATTAATCGTTTGCTACAGATTTCTTTTCTTTTTTGAGGAGGTGAGTGGATTTCAGATGTTTTCGAATGTCGATTATTTTTGTAGTTTAGCTAAGTCTATCAAAGACAGAAAGGGCAGTCTTGGAAAAGTTACCAGGTTGGAGTGGAAATAAAAGATTGAAAAGAAACATCAATGTACCTGTACTGCGAATTAGTAACTTCCCATTCAGTGATCAGTACGGAGTGACTACAAAAGTGTCACTCTATATAACGGATTGCCAGTATAAGAATAGACTGGAGAGGCCTGATACAATACGCGCATAGCATACTCGATGTAAGACCGCCTACAATCTCAGTGGGTGATGTTGGCCGAGCGGGAGCCACCGTGACAAATAACAAGACTGATTGCAACCAATTGAAATGAAATGTCATGCATGAAATGGCTTAGTCCAGTGGATCTATGTGCTTTAAAGACGACACGGTAAAATATAGAGACAACTGTTAATAATCATAAAATTGCTTAATATTAGCGTAATTATTACGAGCATTTTGTTTTCAATCTTCCAACAGTCTCTTTGTGCTGATGCACGAAAATGACGCAAAGCATGTCGGGATACATAGCAACCAGCTGTTGAGGGATTTGCCGCGCTACGCTAACTACGTTAAACCGGATTACTACAAGGGCCTACGAAAATAAATATGAATATGTTATATGTCCCTTGTAACTTCACCGTATTACACCAGGAGTGATTGTTTATAAAGACTCGTCTCCGTTTTTATAGAAAGTTTTTGAAGTGTTTTAACCGCGTCCACCTTTGACGAATCGTAGATTTACCCACCAAGTAAAGTGACCGACCACCATCCTGTGGATCATTAGCATACCAAGTACAAATCTGGAATGTGTGAGAGTAGTAATACAAGAGCTGCATATTGATGGTTTTATTGTGATATCTTTACATACCTCGTGCACCCGTTTTTTAATGTTGTTAGCATTATCTACCACCATGATGAACTGACCTCACTAAAATACTCAGAAACTTTTTAGGGAAGGACTAAGTCTTAGACAACATGTTTCACACACCCCCCCCCCCCCCCCGAACACACACACTGTAGCATATACATATACATCAATATACATCTATATACATCAATAACAAATAAACGCCCAAGCTCTTGGGTGCAAGAGCATGAGTGTTGCCTCGTTTTTTGGTCATGATGAGTTGTAACGCCACGCCTGCTCTGTTGGCATTGGATTTAGGACAAACCAAGGGCAAGGGGATCTGCTAAACTTACTTGCAGAAACAACACTCCATCAAACAAAACAAAAGCTAAACATGTTATTACGTGTCTAAAACTATCATTGAACATCTCTCTCGTGTTGATTGAAATTACCTCCAATCAAATGTACATCTCAATTTGAATGAACCGGTAACCATTCCTTAATAAATCTCCTATAGTCCATCTTACAAATAGTGATCATGAAATCATTGGTCTTCCTGGTCCCCTGATGACACAGCGTGGTAAGACCAAGGTCGGTGGTTAATTGGTAATTGAAAAATTTCTTGATAAATTTAAAATGCCAAATGAATTTCTCATATTTTAGTCTAGAAAATCTGAAATACCAGTTCAGAATTTTTCACATCTCAGTCTACAACGACATACAAAAGATGCCAAATAATGCACCACACATACGGGGAAACGGTACCTGAAAAATGGGAAATGGTAACAGAAAAATTCCTCAATAATTTGGAATTAAATTTTAATATCTCTTGTTTCAGGTCTATATAGAAGCGACGATTATCGGAAAATTTGAAACACCACTTGGAATGATTCATAGCTCAGTCTAGCACATTTTATGTAAAGTAAATGATGCCAAATATTACGTCTAATGTTAACTGGTGATTGAAACTGGGTATTTTCCCTTTTTCCAGAGTACTCTGTTTCCATTCTTACAACTCCCTGATTTGTTGTTTTCACCAAGCCTGAAGAAATTGTTTCCAAGTAGAAAGAGCCAGTGATTTGCAGGAAATAAAGATCTGTTGCTGTTGTAAAGGAGGACATCTAAACGTTAAATGATTAGTTCACTAATAAAAAAAAAAGAAAATACCCATGTTATTTTTGGTTTATATTACGTTTTTGCGTTTTTATATTATGTTTTCACCTCCACGCTCCTTGGAGATATATCACTCAGACAAACCTGACGCATGCCAATTGGTTGATAAGCAGCCAATAAATCGCTGACACCATAGAGATAGTAATAAGGTGTTTCCGAGAGAGATTACAGATTAAATGAACAAATCGCCGACGTTTTCGTGTAAGTTTCTGCTCATCATACGTCATTTTCGCAGACTATTATACTCCTGGTGAATACGCATGAGCATCTACGGCTGTCGTAGTTTTTCTCCAAAAAATTCTTTGCTACTGAAAAGGGGATCCCGTCGGACCCTTCCCCTGTATCCGTCCTTTCTCAACTAGAATGTTCCCTATTCTGTCCTTTTTTGGTTGCTTTCCTTTGGTGACTCTTGGGTATTTTTCCTTTTTTTTTTTCCAGAATATTCTGTTGTCATTCTTACAAATCACTGATTTGTTGTTCTCATCAAGTGTGAAGAAATTGCTTCCAAGTAGAAAGAACCAGTGATTGACAGGAAATACAGCTCTTATAAAGGAGGACATCTAAACGTCAAATGATTAGTTCCCTAATTAACAAAAAAGGAAACACCCATGTTATTTGGCTTATATTATGTGACATATCGTTAGTAAGCAGTTTTCTTAAGTACAGTCTACTGCACTTGTGCTCTGTCCTCATTCCCTTTCCTATGGGTTCACCATTCAAAGTTGCACTCATGAACCAGGACCTGTCAGAACTATCCACCATATAGTGCTTGCAGACGTCTCGGTCAGTTTAGTCTTCGTAAATGGTTTACAACCATCGTCGTCTCATATATTTGAAGTTAAAGTTTAAGCAACGCTGGACAGAGAAGAAGACGACAACTTTGGGTTTGTTAATAACCATATTTTTTTTTTCTTTTGAAAAGGAAACCCCAGAAAAGGTAACACAATTAACAACGTGGCAACACATTCCAACAATGAACGTGTACGATTGACAAAGTAATACAATTGTTTTGTTATAATGACGTAATAAATCAGTTGACAAAACGCTATCCATCTACGGATTTATTGTGTTCATCCGCTGGTGATTTTACCCTTAATTTACCGCGCGGTCATCTGAGAAAGAAAAAAAACACGCCCACCTGTAATGGGCCAATGGGACTGTAATGGGCCAATAGAAGTTGAGGATTGTTACTTCGTATGGACTTCGTGTACAGTCCGGAGCTCTAGTCTTTGGAATTAACGAGGAGAGTTGGATGGGTGTGGGAGACAGTTGAGATTTTCAGTTGCACCCTTAGGTAGGGCGAACCAGCAAGATAACTGGACACGCAGTGTTCTGCATGCTGATGACTTAACCATATTGCAGTATAATCAAATGTCCCGACGATATTTGCAATAACCAATCTTTCGTTACGCACATGCCAAAATTCCTATGGTAGCATACCCCTATTAATTGCCCCATTGACTTACACACTAAATCACAAAAGTTATGTGGTATATAAAGTCTTGTAGAAGTTTTCAACAGATAAAAGCTACCACTCTTTGGAAAGCTGACATATTGGCCATTCATGGTACTTTCAATTGTCTGTACCTTATGGTTAGATTTTCCTCCAGAGGCCGTCGAAGTAGGCATTTCTTGTCACCGGGGCAAATCACACTTCGCATCGAGAGATACTGCTTCTCCGGATTAAAAGTCCGTAACTTTTCCACAATTGCTTCAAATGGCACCATTTTCACACCATGTATACCTCAACTCTCTTTCTTCAATATTCAATCTAGAAATGAACCCATCCCAAAGTATTAAATGCCGAAACATTTGTGCAAATGTCCATTGTAGGGACTTTCACCGACGGTGAACAAGACACGGAGGAATCGCCTAACTTCTATATAGTGTATGCTGCCCTATCCAGATAGACCCTTTTCTATCTAGCGCCCTCACATATCATACAATCGATTGCGCCCTAATTTAAGGTGCCTTTATGTCGTTCTCCAGATGCTTGAAGTACTAAAACAAAACTTACATGATTGCTAAGTCAAATTTTTGTTTTGTCCTCTACCATTTGAAACAAAGTGAATTCATTAAATCATGAATCAAATGTTCAAAAAGGCCAGGTGGCAGATCTGAACTCACTTGCTTATATAATGAGTTCAACCTTTCTACAAATTATTTCATACACGTCCATTAGATGGAAAGGAATAGGAGTAGCCAAAAAAAAAAATAATAATGATAAAATAATAATTCAGGCTCTCTTGCCTTGCTATTCTTCTGACATTCAAAATTTAAAGCAAAAGTGAGACAAAACTACCAAAGTAAACGTTTTAGAGGCTACCAGCTGGTGATTGACAATATACGATAATGTAAAAATTAAGGGATAATGTAAAAAGACTCTTTAACATAATATCAAGTTAACGGACAGTCTTGTACCCGATAATGATGTGAAAAATGTAGTAACCGATAATGTAGCAAAACTCCTTTTTATAAACACCCCTCAGTCTTTTTTCTTTTTCGTATTCTGTATATATTTTCCATCGCAATTATAATTATCATTTTGTAACTTTTTTTTTTCAAGGAGACTGAAATAAATGTTATACAAACAAAACAATAGTGCAGAACAGTGTACTAGTAGTAACTGATGTATCCAACGTCTTAATTGAAAAGTATTCATAGTCCAGACGGGGAAACGTTTTAGACCCCTGATTAATTACACTCTCAAATTCGGTTTCCTCATTCAAAATGACCACCATGATTGCAAAACAAAATCAGCAATTACTAGCTTGAAGACAATTACAAACACCTGAAAACGAAACAAATGCCAGTAAAATGCTTGGTAAAAAAGAAAAAGCTATATCGAGCAATGCACAAAATCCAAGATGGCTGTCATGCCAACATAACAATGCATCAGTGATAAGCAATGCCCAAGTAACGGATTTAAAGCAAAATACAACAAAACCAAGAGGACTTCCAAATTTAAAATTGCCACCACAATGACAGCACGTATACAGAATTAAACCTCGTTACATTTACAAACTTATAAAAGAGTCTCCTTAAACCAAAATGATGATGGTGCCAACTTAATGACAAAGTGAATATTATGTCGAAAGGAGTGGAACATTCAAGCAAAACCAATTTGGCCTTCAATGCAACTAGTATATCACAGTGTTACTATTTGCACGTTACACAGTGTGGGAGCACGGAACCTCACATTAAACGTGATCATATCTGATGTTTTTGTACGTCCTCTTTAGTTTATGTTCAAAGAGGCAGAATCAAGATCAGTCTTTGTAATTTTGTTGTGTAGGTAAAATGTTTTTTGCCTCAACATTTTTTTTTTCCGAGATGTCCAGTTAGCGTAAGTCGGCGACTCGCCATTTGCAAAATCTTGTCGCGATAGCAAGTTATTTTCAACTGGATATCTTGACCATGACATGAATTTTGCATTTTTTTTTTCTTAAATGATTTCTTAGACTATAGCAGAAGCCGGTATCTCTGCGATTTGCATTTTTTTTTTTTTTTTTGAGATGTCAAGTTATTTGTAACATGGTATCCCGACGATTTGACATTTTTTTTTTCGGGGGGGGGGGGGGGTTAGCGTAAGTCGGTATTTCCACAATTCGGAAAGTCGGTTTTCGAGATCACAAGTTATTCTCACATGATAATTTTACCTCTCGCATGTCCCCTTATATCTGCCTTAAGTGCCCCCTCCGTATACATGTGCAAACTGATTAAGTCCATATGATTATTGAGCGTGGTCCAAAAATGGTACCATTTGAGCAATATTGTGGATTTGTGTGAAGTAAGGTATAAGGTTTCAAAGTTTCCCACCCAGAAAGAAAAGTGTGAAAAAAATGGAATTGAAGGAGCATATCACGAAACTTTTACGGATGAGCATATCAACTTTAAAATTTACAGGAGTCAATGTAGCAGGTAAGACGGACAGGTGTCAGTTACAGAAAAAAAAAACATCCAACCATATTTTATTCTAAAGGCGGTGTATTCCCGCTAAAAGGGACAGAATGGGAACGTGGATATGCATGTATTAAATAATTTTGAAAAAAAAAAGATGTCGTTTACTTCTCATGGAAGTGGGGGTGTGTAAAGATGATGGTGAGGAAGATGTGTCCGTCCCTAAGGCTAAAAGTCAGACAATTTTTTTTTTTTTTTTTTCGGAAAACTGTTAGCTAAAAGGTTCTCGAAGGTACAACATCTTTTGACAACTCTGATCGTACATCCCCTGAAAATGAACAAAATTTTGTCAAATGATTTAAAGGTAAATACGTAATTTTGAAATTGTGAGGGAAGGACAGTGTTCCCTCATTGAATGCTGTCGAAGTGTTAATTCTTCACGATATCAAGAAGAGTAGTGAGGAAAATCACATTTTCCTTCTTTCCTTCTTTCCTTCTTTTTTTTCTCTTTTTTTTTTTTTGAAGTCATGCATGGATTTTCTTCAATAACACCAAAATTGATTTGTCTTCCTAAGATGAACTTATGATCACTATTTACAATTTTATACTTCTCTCGCGTGCATATCCCGTGCAGACT
Organism: Stichopus chloronotus; assembly: GCA_021234535.1. Classification (NCBI taxonomy): domain Eukaryota; kingdom Metazoa; phylum Echinodermata; class Holothuroidea; order Aspidochirotida; family Stichopodidae; genus Stichopus; species Stichopus chloronotus. The sequence continues at coordinate 14,332,166 of CM037838.1, read as the reverse complement.
CGCCTCAGTTATTTAAATATGGCAAAGTCCTTTCTCGTAGACTATAATTAGGATCTGACATTGCTCTAACTTTCTTATTTTGCTTAATTAATTTCAAAAAGATATGTCGAAGTTTTAATCATATCGAAAAAGTTGCAATCACAAACCTTGTAAATGCTTTACAGTGTGTGGGCGCATGGTATATCTTCAGGGTTTTTAGTTTTTTCCAGCATTCGGGGTTGTGTTTTAAGACCTGGCTAAACTGGATTCGTGATGTTGATATTATAACACACCCATTGAATACTTTTTTTGAATGAGCACACCGCTTATAGTTTTGTCGGAAATCATTAGGCCTATATGAGATTGACTCTTATGGGCAAAAAGTCGTTGCGCATCTCAAGTTTACGTAATTTAGAGGATTATAAATTGTAGTCACAAATGTATTTACACGGCTAAACGTATGTGTCATATGTAGCAGGATGAGAAGAAATGAGATCCATCGTCAATTTTGTCGTCGGTAAACCATGACGTGGGGCATTGGTGTTGGCATGACGTGGGGAATTTGGGGAATTTCCCCCACATCATGACGTCATAAATTTTTGAAATGGTAAAAATCATGTACTTGAGTATTTCGAATAAAAACAGGCATTTGAGTTTCAATCAGATACATCATTTCGAATCATAATGATTAAGCTAGAGCCTCAATGGGAGCAATTTAGAAATTTGGGTATAAAATGAGCAAATTACAGTTGTGTCCGTATAAAAACTGTTCCACTGAGGATATGAGAATTTGACTAAATGTGGAACAATACCCATAGGCCTACCTTCATTTTATTGATGGCTGTCCCTTACGATCAAATAGTTGATATAACTTACAGTGGGGAAACAGGGCATTTAAATGCACCATTTACGTGGCACACAAAGAAACTACTTTTAATCATGATTAAGCCATTCAGGCTCGAAAGCGAAACTACAAATAGCATCATACCGGTAATGTTGGAGACTGCAAAACATATATACGTCCATTACGTCAGCCACGGATTTGGTATCCAACTGGGAGAGAATTCGGTTTGCGCCACCACTTTTCCAGGCAGATGATGTTATGATGCTATTTGACGTTCATTTTGTCAGTACTCCGTCACTTACGTATATGACACTGTAAGTTAGTGTAACTCCGTACCCTGAGTATTTGAGTAAGTCCAACGTACGTACGTACGTACGCGTTATGTATTGCATGCAGCTAGTTAGCATTACGACCTGGCAACGATACACAGCTGAACATTATTTCAAGTGGATCGAAAAAAATTCATTTGATGTCACCACCACAAACATCAGTCATTGATTATTCGATGGAGACCGTGAAGGTATAGGTTCATCGGGACTTGCAGCTTCATGTGCTCTCAGTCTTGGTTCAAGACCCAAGAGTAAGTTGCTTCGATGTCTCGCTTAGTTTATTATCGTCATGTCGTTGTTACGAAGATGGTTGGTAACTTGAGACATTCCTTGCATTGTGGAGTAACGTAAAAATCTGCTTGTGGGTTCATTTACACTTACAAGTTACACTGGTCAATACATTACAGAAAGGCAAAGGTTTGACTAGGCCTAGTAGTTTTAGTAGTAGCCTACAGTGTTGTTAGGGCGATTTCTCATAGTATATGTCCAGTGTCGGTGTTTTGGTGTCTAACGTTAGCCTTCAAAACAGTTTAACGTTAGTGCTGTATGACTATGGGGACTATTTTCATGTTTGACCACTGAGGCAAGATTAAACTTTATTGCTGGTAGTGGTATTAATATTTTGGATGAAGCCAGGTTGGATAGGTAGCCATGCTTAGCCTATGCACAGTTTAGACTTAGTTAACCTGGGCATTATAACTAAGGTCGGTTCAAATTGATGAATCAAGTGATTAAAAAAAAAAAAAAACCTGGATGAAGATTATTGGGTACTCATTAAGAATCAGTGACCGAAAGTGATGTGTTCTTGCTAAAATCCTTTTTGCCTAATTTCACTATAAACTTAACCATAACTCTCAATTTTAACCATGATTGGTGATAATTTAGGTTAAAGGTAGGCCTAAATTGCTTTTTACACCTTCAACATGGTTCATTCTCATCAAATACTTAATCCTAACGATCATCAATAACCTTCACTGATTCTAAATTAGAGCCAAATATTGGTGTCCAGTGAGAGCAAGAAAATGATTAACTTAAAGAGAAAAATTCGCACAAGGAGGGATATTGTTAGGCAAATGAAAAGCTGTGTGAACTTGTACTGTAAACAGCACTAAGGAAGGGCAAGGTTTCACTGCACAATTTATCATTTAGGCCTGATGTAATTTTTTATTGTTTTGGAACACATACCTACAGTTCTGTAGATTTCTGAACAGCGCCTGCACCAGCGCTCACAAAGTTGTCAATGAAGAGTTGAGGATTTGGCAGAAGTATGGAGCCCGCAAGTCTGAAGCATATACAGTAACTCAATACCCTGTGAATTTTTTAGCTTCACAATTTTTTAGCTTCATGGATTCAGTGCTTGTGCTGTACTTTTTAAACCTCAGTGGATTCAAAGTCACAGTCAGGCAATAGTTCTTTTTAAGGATGACACAGTGTGTACTGTACATGTGACTAGGCGAGGGTTCCATTGAAATAGTGGTTAGTCCAGCTTGTCTACCTTGAAGTGGCTCCAATGATCCAAAGTCACAGTCAGGTAATACCTTTTTAACAAACACACACTGTGTGCATGATGAAGGGGAATTTTTTTTCTTTTAAATGTCATAGTCCAGTGGAGTGGCTCCACGGATCCGGACTAAGTCAGGTAATACCTTAAGAACAACACATTGTGTCCATGATAAAGGGAAATTTTTAAAAAAAATTGCAAGTCCAGTTTTGTCCAGAATAAAGAGAAAGTAAGAAAATCATGTTATTCATTTGTTCTTGTTGTTCATTGTTGTTCTTTTGTTCAAATGCTCATGAGGCAGATTGTAGAAACATTACAAGTACTATATAGTAGGCCTATCAGCTTTTTTCAAAATCTCCAGGTTTGAAATGAGAACCTTTTCAAATGGTTGCCATTCTTCAAGTTTGCAAGTCTGAGAGGATGTGGGTGAATTTACTCATAACTGCCAAGACACTCACTTTAAGTTATATCGCCCTAATCTCGTTAACCTGTCACATTTGTTTGTTCGAGGATTTTGAAGACTTATTATTTCTCCCTTTGTTTGTGCAGGTTACCGTATGTGCATCATTTGCTGACTTTTGTTTACAGTAGTTGCAATGAACTAATATTCTCGTCAACGCACTGTACAGTATACTGAAGAACATCAGGAGTATTGTACCGTCAGGATACCAGAATAAATCGCACGAGACGTAAAAGTCATCGAGAAAATTTTTGATCAGCAGCTGGAAGAGACCTGGGGCATAAGAGAATGTAAGGCTGAGCCCATGTCAGCCCAGCCTTCATCTCACATTCTGAAGAAAAATCATGGGGAAAAACTCTAGTAAACTGTCAGCATCTGAAATAAAAGTTCTTCAAGACTGCACTTACTGTAAGTATGAAGAAAGGAATGGGGATAGAGTGGGAGTGGGGGGAGGGTGGGACATGGGAGGGGGCAGGGAAGGGTGGGACAGGGGAGGGAGGATGGGAAGGTACGAGTGATTTATCTACAAAATTAAATTTGAACATTGCTGTTTCCCAGTTAAATTCTGTTTCTCAGTCTATAAGCAGGTAAATATGTATTTGAAATGAGTCAATATCCTTTGCTTGACCATTCATAAGCCAGCTAAGTCCCGTAACAGATTTTGTCCTTTTTCTTTATAATCAGCGATGTCACTGCACTGAACGGCACTGTGTGTCCTCTCGCAGGACTGGTTCATTGAACCTGCCACCAATGTTAAAATGAAAACATTCTACTCGGCAGTTTTTCTCACTAACGGTGCTATACTCTAGTTGTATGATTTTCGAAGAAATCTCGATCTAACATCAATCTCAGAAGGAGACAATCAAGAGTGTAGAAAAATAGCCACAACAATAAGCTTTAAACCAAAAAATATTGAAAATTGGCAATAAAATTTTCTGGTGAGTGGTTTGGGCTGTAATTTACTGTAGTGTAGTACTAGTAGGCTAATACTGCAGGCCTATGGGACTTACAAAACTACTGTACGTGGAATAACCATTACTGTACTGTACCATGCATTGGTCTGATGACAAGGTTAAGATGTGTTTCCCTAATCAGCTGTCATTTGATGCTTGCTGCTGTACTCTTGGAGAAATTACAGTACAGAAATGAAAATGTGGGAGAATCATCTGTTCAGCCAAGAAAAGGGCCTACCGCATCTGAATGTAGAGTGGAGCTAATTGACTTTGGTCTCCTTGTTACTTTGTTTATACTGAAGATATTGTCTTTACATTCAATTTAGAACCTCAATACACAATTTTTGAAAGATTAATAAATAGTTTATTTTTCTTGTTGTACAATAACACAGTACAGTACGTAAAACTGTTTAATGTTTTTATTGTCCTCTATTTTAGTTACTGTATGTGCTGTTGATTTCATTTGTGTCATCTTTTCTTTTCAGTTGACAAGAAGGAACTACAACAATGGTAAGTAAATTCGTTTGTTCTCTGTAAGTACTGTAGGTGGATTTATGTGTTCAAACATGTGTACACATGCAAACCATAATCTTGGGAACACCCACAATACAAGCCTGACTGTCATAATTTGGAATTATTTGATACTTTACCGTGGAAGTATTAATTAGAATTGTGCTTCCATGTTTACATTATGCACTGTAAATGTATCCAGCACACAAGTGTGTGCACACTGCTCATATAATTGTAGATGAAACATTAGAGTAGTGTTTCTGGCCATGAATATTTAATTACTGTACTGTAAATGCCTCAAAATACACTGATTTTCTGCATGCACTGCTTTTCCGTGTGGCACTGTGGCATACATTGATCAACAATCGATTGATGTTTCAAATTTTTATAAACACTCCATGAAATGTTGCACACTGGTTGTGTACCAAACTTTGTTACATACATTTTTGAAGTTACACTGTAAGAGATCCCAAATTGTCTCACGAAAAGAAACAGTAGGGCTCATGTAAAACCTTACGAAAATTGAAAATAATCATACCCTAACATAGTGAGGTATAGTGAGTAGCCTGCCTACACTCACATTTCTGATTCCATAATTCATTACCAAAGCAAGCAGCTGACTACACTACTTGTAAATTTGAAATTTCAGATTGAAACATTTAAATTAAAATTGTTGTTTTGTTTGTACTTTCAGTTTAAAATGTGTAGAATCATTTTCACTGAATTTTTCAAGATTACCTCGTTTAAGGTTGTGATTAAGGTTGTGATCATCTAAAGCTAGGTCTGTGTGAGTACGTTAGTAACCAGTTTCACTTTCCTTGTGTTTTCGTGGGTAGTACCAAAGTCGATACTCATGGGGATGAACTCGGGTTGTTTTGATGCTCACACTGGTGTTAGTAAGAATACCGTTCCTTCTGAACACGCTGTGGAACTTTCACAGTTTCTTTCATATTCATCCCCTCCCACAATTACAGTTATTTTGTAAATCTTACTGTCTCATGAAAAAATTATTGCAATAGTAATTTGTGTCATGTTGCTTAACACTATACCATCGGCATTTGCAACCAGTTTACGCCTTACTGCCCGCTGTGCGGTGCGCAAAATGCACAAAATGTAGCACAGTAAGAGAGGCCCTTTGTGTTAGTATTCAAAGATTTTGCGAATATTTTCCCCACAACACTGCTCTATAAGCCATATAGCACGCCAAATTGCTGCTCCCTGGATCCCCACCAGTATGTTGCCCTGGACCCTTCCAGGGTTGCTGGTGCGAACTCCTGGGCCTCACCATGAGTGACCAGTCCCTTGTTTAAACCCTGGCACGGAAATTTGTCTAGAACTACAACCCTGCCAGTATAGGCCACCTGTACCATACTCTACCTGTACACCTGCTTTCATTTTTCTAATTGTCACTTTACACTCAAAGGTTAAACACTTTCACAGGTACAGTATATGTGTATACTGTACACTGAAAGTAGCACAAATTTTGTCAACTTCAACTCAATTCTTTCATAACGTTAAATTTATAACAAACTATGTAAATTTAAAGATGTTGTTGCAACCTCTGTTACATTACAAGTGTATTTGGAAGCTCTGTAGTTAGTGCTGTGTTGTGGACATTACTGTCTAGATTGTCAGTGAATTTCAATATGTGGTTGCATGTTTTGTTTAGTTGGTCTGAGGATTGTTAGAGCTGATTCCAAGAGCTATGCAGTAGTATTTCAGGCTCGGGGTAATCATAGTCAGTGATCATAAACTGTAGTGGTAATTGTAATCGTAATTGATTACTTTGTGAAAATTGAAAAGCAATTGTAATCATAATCGATTCATTGGCAAAGTAATGGTAATTATGGTATTATCATGAGTGGATTGCATTAGTAGGAATCAAAGAACCAAATGCTATTAAACATTTTTTTGTTTTATCAGTGCTTATTTCTTGTTTTGGAGTGACTATACAGTACTTACTTTGTTAAGGTGAACCTTCTGTCTTAAATGCTCTAGCAAGACAGCCTGAGTGAGAAGTGCATGGAATTCAGTGATATCCACTTCGGTACACTTAGTTCTCTTATTGGTACAGTCAGCAATTTGTTTTGTTACTTGCACATTATGTTCACTCAGCCACCCTTAATCTGAAAGCATTCTTGTTACACAACTGGTTGACTTTACAAATATTTTAAACATAATACAACTTCTACATTGAAATAAACTTATTAGCTTCACTGGTAACAAACTATAGTCCTGAGCGTGAGCCTGGAGATAAAAATCCTAGTAGCAGTTATCTGTGCAATTTGTGCCTTGTTGGTATTTGTATGGTACTGTATACAGTGTGCGTGTTATTAGCGTGTTGTTGTAGTACAGTATTACACATCTTTACAGTATTCTCCACAGAGTTTTAAGGATCTATGGAAGGAGTCACACATTGAGAGCATGAGTGAGTACAAAGCAATTGCAGGGGAGAGGTTCAATCTCACTGCCAGAGAGTTTCGATCATTGCAATGCAAAATGGTGCCACTTGGACACAAATGGCACCTCTTGGTGCCATTTGCACTTTTAAGAATGGAAGCAACCTATTGTCAGCTTTTTTTTTTTAGCCTAGCCTGGCTTTTATAGCCGGGAGAGTATTTTTGCACATATTTGCTATTTCAGGAGAGCAATGATTTTTGCTTGGTTGACAGGCCACCTCTAACAACCAACTCCCCTCCACCCCAGAGAACACTGCTTTAAAATATGTGTGCTAAATCATAGAGGAGGTGTATTACAAATCAGAATAACAGATAACCTCTAGAGTTGTCTCTTAAACTCTGTACTGTGTATGTCTTCTTCTCTTTGTATCATTTTATCATTGTCTAGAAATTACAGATACTGTATGCAAAAGACGATCAGAAAAATGTAATCACAATTGCAATCATGATTACATTGTAATGTAATTGTAATCATAATCGATTACCTGCAGATGTTATGGTGCCAACCCTGCAGTATTCCTCTTGTAGTTATACTGTAAATACACTGAGCACAGTCTTTACCACACTGTATGAAGTCAATAAATAACTAGGCCAATTTGGTGGTGTTCCCTGTTACACCCAACGTCAATTAGTGCTCTACAATGCAGTAAAGTATGTTGCTGGTACCCAGTCTATCTTTGTTCATATATACTTTAGGCCCAGCCTCGCTTTTGCTACACAGCTGTGGTTGTTGTTCCACATTGTGTAGTGCCATGTGTGGGAATGTCATTCCAAGAAACTACCATGTAATGTACAGTACAATGTCCTGTACAACTAGTAACATGATTTACCACAGAACATTGATGAACATAGTTCTAGGCATGTTGTCAAAATCTTGAGCCTAAATACTTTACACAGGGAAATACGGTGTTTCAACTTCACCCACATGGCATACAAACAAAATATCTTCATTTTCTGTAGCTATTGTACAATGTAACCATTCATTGTCACCAATAAACATCTACTCTATGTAGTTTCAACTCAGGGCTCAGAACATCGTGCATGCTGTACTGTACAGTAAGATGAATTACAGTAGGAAAGATCATTCAAATTATCAAAAGTTTGGGTCAACAAGTTATTCTTGGGCAACAGATAATAACTGAATTTCTGTCTGTGAGAAACTCACTTATTTCTTGAGAAGAATCTCACCATCGTTCGGACTCATTTTGAACGATCTGTGACACGTGTGAGCGTGTCTATGAATACAGTATTTGTCGATTTTACATGATCTTTTCTGTGAAAGAACTTGCCTTTTTCCGTTTAATGTGAATCCTAAAAAGTTTGATACCTCTAACAGTTACCATGCTCAACAGAACCTCAGTACTTAAGGCTTCAAACTGTGGGGTTTACAGATGATGCTTAAAGAACTATAGAGAGGATGTCTGATGGAGTTTCTCGTCATTTTGACCCCTTACCCAGTACCGTATGTTTGTACTGTCGCATCGTCCCAGTAGTTAGTTATGAAGGTCATTCAAGCGAAACCATACTACTGTACTGTATCATGGGTACTGTTTTGTGCATAAAACTTTGGTTAAGCTGACCCATGTATGCAGTTTGTACATTAGGATGTTTGTTTCATACGGTACTTATTTCACTAGACATGATTACATATTACATAAAATTTTTGTCAACTCCAGCTTTCAGTATCTATTGCCATACATTACATGTACACTGGACGTATGACTAAGTAACGTAGGTTTGTTGTCTCTGTCAGACCAGCTACTGTACTAACCACTGTACATAACATCAATAAAGTGCTGTATATTTGCAACTGAGTGTAACTTTGTGTAAAATATCATACCGTATGCAAAGTCTAGTCTACTGCCGGAAGACAGGCTGGCTCTGCACATGTTCAAATACAACTTTCGCAAACATTTCTCCCATCGATTAAAAGTCAACGTGGACAAACTGGAGCCATTACTTGCTCGGCCATAAATTAACCTGTGAGTGCACAGTGAAAAATGAGGGTATGAAGTAATAGATTATGTTGGCAAGAGTAAGACTAGCGGTACCTAATACAGGAGAAAAACAGTGTGTTGAAATGCTATGCTGATATTCCAAGATATGCCTTTCGAACTCTACAATGTGTCTTAGGGACATTCTTTCATGTATGTGTGAACTCTTTTAAGTTATGAGTGGGTGTAACTTTTTTGATTGGTTCCAGTGTGAGTTGTACCACCCTGTAATGTTGATCATTTTAGAGAGAAACAAGGAGTTTTTATGTTTCTCATCTCACAACATCGTCACATACAGTAGACCTTGTTGTGAGATGAAGCACATACTGTAATAAGCAATTCACAGGAATTTTTAAGTTGCCATATGCCATTTTGAATTGTTTTTGCATATATATGTAACCAACAGGATGTGGGTTAATGCACTGTAACAATAGATCTCATACTGTATTTGAAACTACAATAGGACAAAGCACAGAAAATAAATGCAGATGAAACTTTGGCCAGATTTCAGTACGCTCTTGCATTTTTGTACTGTATGAACTTTTGATGTGAAGTTCTGTTTAAAGGCAAGTTTGTGTTGATGAGAAACCTTTTAAAGCATATTTAGTAATTCATACAGTACTTAATGTAAAGTACCACCCCTTATGACTGCACAGTAGTCTCATGTTTGTTGTGTTCAACTTGGCAGCAGCACTTAATCCACACCTTTGTACACGCTAATTAGTTTGTATAGTGCAGCCCAGTGTTGGCAGGTTATCACTTGTAAAAGTACTGTACAGTGGCCTGTAGATGGTAGAAGATATGAAATCCGTGTGTGCACATGTACTGTATGTAAATTTGAGTTTGTAACTTTTGTGGTGGACATTGCATGCCAAATGATTCATTGTGCTGAATTTGACAAGTTTGACATTCACTCGTTCCACTGTGTAGACTTCTGTACCGAATGAGTATTCTTTGTACTTATTAGTTTAGAAGGTAATGTTTGCATCATAAAGTAAAACAGATCTACAGTAGTGGTAGAAATTGACAAAATGTTTTGTAAGTTTCATTACTATTATGTACAGTACAGAATCCCTGCTGGTAGTGTGAAACTTTACGTACACTGCAAATACATATCACATGTTAATGGATCATCACGTTTCGTGAGTTTGCAAGTAACAAATTTATCTTGCAATTTATGAGAGTCATGTTTTTTACTCTTTCTTGTTTTTTCTTCTAATTTCTTTCTTGGCAGGTATAGAGATTTTATGAAGGATTGTCCAAGCGGTGCCCTGAAGAAAGAGGTAAGAGCTCAGAGTATACACCCAACAAACATTCTCGATTCCTCTCATGTGTTTGTATGGTAATATGCGCCGTACTGTACCAACTTCAATTGTAGAATTAAATGTGCAGAATTTAATGTACAGGATTAAATCTCTTTTACAACTGTTCCATGGCCAAGCCTTCAGAAATTTAACATCATTGCACTTTCTTTCCCAAAATTTAGCTGGTTTGCAAAGTTTGAGCAAATTTGGCCAAAAATGTAATGATGGTCTTGGATCATTCCCAGTACACACTAGAAAATTTGGTAACAAAAATCGCAACCACTCACCATCCGTGATTTTTCCTGTGCCAGATTATTTTGGAACGTTCTAGCATTTCCCTGGTTAACAGTATGAGACTACCGTTACAGCTTAGTCATTGTAGGTACGAAGCAGCCATGGTGTGGTATTGTGTAGAGGTGTGTATTGTATGCAGAGCATCTGTACTGTCCTCTCCACAGTAGGCAGTGATCATGTAGGCCTACAGGGCAAGGAGGTGTAATAAAGACTACGCACTACACAGAAGTAATCTTGCGTGCTGGTATACTATTGCACGTTTGAGTTACTCAAGACATTTACTTAGGGGAGGCGTCCATACTCGTTTTTGCAACTCCGCGCGGACAGAGATTACCCCAGCAAGCCATGAATATGCCTACTATGGTCACTTGCTCAATTCCGAAGTTCCCCAAAGTTTAATAAGCCTCCCAACTTCTCCCCTATTGTGCCCTGTTGACAATCACATAATAGTGGGTCGCGCAGTGAACAGATCTCCGACAAGATTGCTGTTCAATGACAGCAACGTCTTTACAAAGCGCACACACAATATGCATTAACCAGAGAATCTTATTCGAGTCTGACCAGTGTTAGGTAATCCTGTAAGCCGATTATTTTTGGAGCGTGTTTTACACTGACATTTGTAAATAGATTCTTCCGTACAGCAGAAAGTTTTTTAAAATATATTTATGATTTGATTAAGTTTTGAACGAAAACATTTTCTTTCCACTCCGAAACCACACGTGAATGAAGCCCTAGTTCAAAATAGTTACGTACGTAGGCTTACAAAATTCAATACAAGATTTTATAACCCGCCGAGTTGAGGAAGCTCCGACTATAGGCTATTGTAATTTTTAGGAAGTAAAATATGTGTTCTGGGCTTCAAAAGCTCTCGGGTAGTGTAAAACGACCTAGACTCTAGCCTAGGTTGCAGGGTGTTATTTGACTGCGTTGAAACTTAAACAGTTTCCTTCGACCATTTATCTGTCTAACTCTAAATGCTATACACGTAAAGAATCAAGAAATTAATGGGTCTACACTGTAGCCTAACAAAGAGGAATTAACATTAGGCCTATACTACAGCTAACGCTAGCAGCCGTACCGTATGCAAAAGTTAAGATAGGTGGAACTTTCATAAGCCTTAATTTGGTAGTACCAGACCCCCTTCCCAAACAAAACACGCACACATTCAGCTGCACGTGTGAATTATATGCAACTTTATGCAGTATTACCCAATGAACATTGCAGTGGTACATGTAGTGAAATTGTGAAAACTGAAAACTAACTTACTGCGCAGCATTTGGCTGCGCTAGGCTAACCCATGATGCTAGCAGTATGTATACAGGCGCGATTAAGTAGTTAGGTACCAATGTGAGGTGTATGTCCGGTGCGGCGAAGTTGACATGTGTAAATCATAGTTAACTGCGGAAGTGTCCATTGTCGATGAATATTTATTAATTTCAACGCCAGTAATTTAGGAAAACGTCCCGAATTTCGGAAAATGTCACCACTGAGGTCATTTACGTCGAATATTTTAACAAACCACATTGGTTTATCCTTTGGATGGGTTGGACCAGGGAGGCATGAACTTATAAATTAAAAGCAATGACGCAGTTATCCACCGACTTACAAGTCGACGCAACAGGCCGCTGCGTTTTGCCTGTGTCCCGTAGCGTGCATGCCTGTCAATATTAGCAGTTACGAAGAGAAGTGGGTATCCGTCGGGAGATGCAAACATTACTGTAAACATTACTACTGTACAGTAAGTGCGATTTGCATTTCCATTTTGAAAAAGAAATAAGTAGGCATAGCAAAGTACAGTTTTTCCTTTTTGGGGGGCAAAACTTCATAATTATTATGGCTAATGATAGGGATAAAATTGGCTTTGTTTTACTAAAACCAGTGAAGGGAAAATGCAATGGCCTAATCTGTAGGACCTCGTGGCGATAACACAAGGCCGACTGATTAGTTACCCCTTTCAAACGCAGACGATTTCTTAAAACATCGAAGATCATCATACATTTTTACTTTGTTTGATGAATTTTGCGAGGAATTTCCTCATTTCTAGCAACATCATGGTCACAGTCGAAGGTGCCTTTCACAGTAATTAACCATTCAAAACGAAGCTCAATTTACCGTGACAATTTATGTCGAACTAAAAGAAGAAAAAAAGTCAAGAAAGAACAGTAAAAGAAAGACACACACATGCGGAAATTTATTTCATTTCGAATAACGTACAAAAAGGAGGTATTTAAACTTGAGGGAAGAAACCTGGTCGATCTTCTAGCGTGAGTTTTCTGTTCACTGCTGTAGCTGTACAAACTAAGGTGAAAGGAACAAAAGACCTGTCTCAGAGCTTTGATGTTCAAAGCTGTAAACTAGGCCATTGTGCTCTGTAATCGGATTAGATACAAGTGTAGAGGAAGTTGTGCATAATTCGGAAAGTTCTCGGCAGTGCCGTGGAGGGCAATAGAGGTAATGAGTCAAGCTCCAATGAACACACAAATCTGTGTCCGCGCGGCTTTGCAAAAACGAGTATGGACGGCTCCCCTTACACAACAATAAATACGTTCTGCCAAAAAAAAAAAACGTTCTTATGAAGCCATATCCCAAAAAATATTAACCATGAAATCTCATTCCCATCTACATGAACCTTTCAACACAATGAGCTCAATTAAATATTTCCAAAGTTTTTTTTTTAAATTTGGAAACCAAAATCTGGGTAGACTGAGGTCCTAATGTACATTGGTAATGTGTCATTTAAGGGTCTCTAGATTTCAGACTATATTAATACCTCATATATTTGAACAATTATTGTGTAATTTTGCAATTTCAAAACAAAGGTGTAAACAAAAAAATTGGAATCACTTGATATTGTTTAGATTATCATCTTTTAATGCTTTGCAATGCTCTGAAAATGGTGCTCATTATTGATCAAGCTAATCACACGTATGTTCACACATTGCATCATGATAGACTGAACACCCTTTTACGTAATCTTTGAAATGAGGCATTAATTCGTCTGATATCTAAGTAATCCACTTCTGCACTCTTTAGTTGGACTCACTTGTCAAGAATTTGATGAAAGAAATGAACTTTGTTTTTTCTTTTTCTTTTTTGAGAAAAAGAAGTGAGTACCGTAATTTATAGTTTGCTACTTTGCTCTCTGCAGGCAATATTAGTTTAAGCATCAAGCAGTCATAAAATAATTCCCAGTAAGCTTTTAAAGCAGTTTGGTAATATAAGAGTGCTTGTAACATGAGAGTGTTAATAAACCAAATGAGCTATTAGAAAAATAGAGCAGTGTTAACCTGTCAGCGACTTGAGAGAGCCAATCAGAACTTAGCCCAGAACAAAACAGACTCTAGGTACTGTACTGTACACAAAGTAAGATAATACTCACTAGCCTCACTGCATGTTCTTTACAAGACTGGTAATGAGTAATACTATTCTCCATAAAACAATTTCTGGAATCGTTCGATAAATGTGACCTGACCATCATTAAGCAAGTTTGATTATATTCAGCTCTCGCAAAGGATGCTGGGATGGAAGGGGGATAAACAAACTGTAGCGTAACACAGCCATACACAAATGAAGCACTGGTAATGTGGCACTGTAAACACAATCAGCAATATGCCACTGTTCTGTTTGTTAAACTCCAATGGAAATTGGTCACTGATTGTGGTTTATTGATGGTTATTAGTTATGAGATTAAATCCTGGATGATCACTTACAGTAGTTTAGATCATCATCTTGCCAATTGGTGAAAAGCAATATCGCGTCATTCGGTGATTATAGTGTTGGCTGTTATGGGCATGTACACACAATACTGTACTGTAGACTTACTGTGCGTTGGCTTTGCATTATAGCCTAGACTATACCTGCCATATAGCTCAGGCCAGACTGCAGTACCACTCACTTAAGCTCCTGTTCGGGGGTTTGCTAGTAAAACCATTGCAGTAAGCACAATTTTGAGCTTCAGTCAGTTAAGTTAAAAAAAGAGATCAGGAGGGACAAATTATGGTCTCTATCAAGGACCAAGAGAGGGACACAGTATAGTCTCGAGGGCCCTGCAGGAAAAAAATCTGTTCAGACAAAACCATGGACGCTGTTTCTATCTTGTATTACCTGCCTTCTCACTGCCAGCAAGAACCACATCCTCAGTGAATGTCTTCCACTCATTTACACCCTTTGATAAAAGAAGTTTTGACAGACCCACTGATTCTATTGCACCCTTTTTGGAATTTGAAGAAGTGGCCTCACGCAAAGTATTTTTATTGCTAAAGTAAAAATGTTATTAAAAGACAAATATGCAACCATGGAAACCATGAACCATCTTCATCTCAATTGGAGTGACTGTAATTGCCATAGCCTACAAGTGTTAAAACCAAACTACAGCGCTCTGTTGTTGAATGATATTTTGCATAATTTAGGTCCACCTCCGTACATGGTTGCACAGTACATTGCAAATTTTCATGCTTTGAGTTGCTCCTTTGAAACAGAAACAGGGATTTCAAATCAAAACCTGTAGGGATTTAGTGAAGCATCTATTTTCAAACATTGTCGTGAACTACACTGTCACCACAATATTTAAAGTTTTAAATGAAAACGGCTCTTTCCATTTCTCATCTCTGATGAAGGAGACTCTCAAATTTGGTTTCACCAAAAAAGTACTAGTGTGAGTCGTTTTGTCCAACATTAAACCCTTCATTAGTAAATTTACATTATACAGGCAAATAAAAGGCCTGCATAAACCACACTGAGAAGACGAGGACGAGCATCCGTGTGTCTGGAAGTAAGATTCTCTTTGATTACCCGCTGGTAGCAAGGAGGAGGGGTATAGAACTCCTGCTTAGTACAGGAGGACTACCATATCTGCCCCATGTTCTGTTTTGACTGTATGTGTGCCACTGAATTTTAGAAGTTGCAACTTTGACATTGGATGCAGACAATAGTGCAGTAAATACTGTACTGTATGATGCAAATAAATTCCATTTTTACCTACTTTTCTTAATACCCTGTCAACCACTCTTAAAATCTACTTTTAAGCTCTGGGAAGGTACATTCCATTTGTACTCAAACTAGCTCTCTGAGAGCTGTGGTTCTACATGTTAGTTTCCTCTCCTCAAGCTCGTTTTGTTACAATTAGCACACCCTGAGGTCTAGTATACTGTATCAGTAGAATACAGCATATGCTCACCATGATGAGTTTCAGATTGCTCATTGCGCAACTGGTTAGTCTTCGAAGGTCTCCATCTGCTAAACTACAGTATTCTAAGCTGTCGCTTTTTCCGCAGTCTCTGAAAGTCCTTTAGACAGATAACAGTAACTTCTCCTCAGTCATTACTGTACTCATCTGTTTTTCAAAACAAACAACTCACGTTTTGCAGTGAAGTTTGCTATAAATTGCAATCATGCAGTACAGGCGGTACGTGTTTCTATGTGGCAAGTCCCTTGGCGTTTCCCCTTCTCCTTTTTGTGTTGTGAATTATCAAACTCTCTTTAGACTAACTGTACAGTATTTGTTGCTATTTTGAGTGCATACGGTAGTGATACTTTGTTCCCACAGATATTGCTTTAAACATCTTCTACTTTACTGTATGCATTAGTCTAGGGTATGAATATATGTTGCTGTTTTATTTGTCATTGATATGTAACAGCTTCTCTTCTTGCCTGTAGCGACCCATTAGATTTTTTCTCTCATCTTCAAACAACCCACTTTAATTTTCAGAAAAGTTGTTTTATGCACTGCAAATTTAAATCTTTGTTAAAATTTTGTTTTTAGTTCATTGCATCATGCATGTGTAGTCTGTAGCTCTTATCCTACATGGCCAAGGGTGAAATGTTAATGCAATTTATATCATTTCACTTGATATCAGCAAAACTGGCTTTTGACCTCTTCAGTACTGTACAGTACATGCATTTTTCAAGGGATTACAGTTTCTGTAATTTTCTTTCCAGCCATTGCTTTATTTTAAAGGCTGTTTGACATGAAAATTTCACTTTGAAATGTTGGGTGCATATTGAAAATGTGAGCAGTAGCCACAAAGTCAATCAAAATCCATCAAAGATTGACAATTTTACAGTCAAATCAATGTCTCACAGCACATTGGCATTGGCTTCTGACACACAGAGATGGACTTGTATGATATGGCTCAAGTTTGTTTACTAAAACTTTTTGCAAGGACATCTGAGAATATTTTATACCATGAAAGTTTTATTTGGGAAGCATGTGTCTTCAAAAATATCCATGTCACTCACCAACTGGTGTGAAACTCAGAGACAGTGAATACAGGCGTAACGAAAGAAATACTGGCACTGGGCGAAACTTCACGTCATTTGTTTTGCAGTTTTACCATATTTTGAAGAAGTCATATTTCAGAAACGGTAATCAATCAGTAAAATAGATGTAAACAAAATTGCGACAGATTTTTACTCTCAGGTTGTTACAGTACTTCACAACTTCTGAATGAAGCTCCGCTGGCTCTTTTTCAGATACATGTCACACAACCTTTAAGTTAAGCACAGGCTTGTAACATAACAACCAGCCAGTGCTACAGTATGCAGTCATTACAGTACATACAGGTACTTGGAAGATGACTTGCATGCATTTCTGTAACTCATATCATTTCATTTGATATCAGAACAATCAATATTTTACCTCCTGCTGAATTTTGGAAGGTATGTCAAACTCAGGATTTGCAATGTTTTCAGTTCATACAGTACATCAAGGAATGATCTCTGGAAATATAATCATTTGAAATGCGATTACTTCAAACATTATCCATAAAGTACAGTAGTGCTTCATCTTTCGGAATGCTTTGAAGGAGTACCTCCTCATTTTAACCTCTTTTGTTCCCATCCTGATAGCTTATATTTGGATGGACAGTTAAAACCATTTTGAGACATTTACCACTTGTTTGAAACGTAGCTGTCAGCTCATTTTAATCTGCTTGTGGGCTACGTATTGACAATGGAGTCCATTCTTGTGAGGAAATTTACAGTTGGTGTTGTTAACAAAAATTCATACCCTACAGTACTACTACAGTGGCTTTTAAATTTGTTTTTCAGGTAAAAGTGGTATTTTTTTAAAAAAAATATATTCAGTGGCTTGCATAACGGATACTGTACTGTGACATTGAATTTTACCTTGCACTGTGCAGTGAAGTGTGCAGTACTGTGTCGTACTGTAGATCCAGGCCTCAACCGGGAAATGGTTTGATCCTGAGAGACTGCCATATTCTCAAATCATCCTTGTGTTTCAGATTAAAAGGCACAAACATGCATCAATGAAGATTTAAGATTGCACTGTATCATTCCAATGAAGTCCAGGTACAGTAGCCTGAGCGAGCGACGAAATGGGTGTATCCTGGACTGGAAGGTCAATGTAAAGTCCAAAGAATTAATTTGATCAGTGACTCAGTTTTCTCAACTCCCAATTTTTTCTGAACCTTATCATTGTTGATACTAGATGGAAACACTTAGAACTGTCATGCTGTACATTATAGTTAACCTGTGCATTGATATTACAGTGCAGTGACACCCTGTATGTACATAAAACAGTCTCTACTCTGAAAACTAACTCATCATATGGACATGACCATGACCATGACCATTTTTAAGCATGATGACGTACAATTTAACATGTAAAGAAATGAGTAACTCCATTGTTAATGACATTAATTATTGATCAGTGATGATATTGACAGCTCGACGACAAGAAGTGCTGTAACAGAATCGAGGATCAGAAAAGCAAAGCGTTAATGAACCCATAAGACAAAAGGCAATATACATGTACTGTGAACAAATAAATATTTAAAAGAACTATTTAGTTGCATGAAGATGAGATGCAGTCAACAAAAAAAAAGTATTGATTGATGTGCAGAAGTATTCTGTACCTGGATACCTGGGTGACTGAGGGAGGCTGAATCAACATTCAGAGATAAAAATTAAAGATGAAAATTACAGTTACCAGTAGTGTAGCATTGTCAAATGTTACAGTACTAGAAGTGTGTCGTTGTGGAGAAGGTAAGCATTTTCACAGTGTGTGTCATCCTAAAGTGTACTGTACAGTTCACACTATCAAGAACAATCAGGTTTGTAGCTACTGTGGTGGGCAGTGGTGGGCTTAATTGTCTCACCTTACTGACCACCACAAAGAAAGAAAAATACAAGTATTGACCACGACAACTGGACAACATCAGCACCATCACCGCAACAGTTGAGCTGTTGTCAGAGTACTGTAGATTGAAAATCACTCCTGTGTTCACCTGTGATAACGCACTCATGATCAACGTCCTGGAGGATTCTTGTGGTTTTCCATGATCATATGATACTCAAGTTCCCATGTGATGACGCACTCTCGGTCTGATGACGAGCTCATCATCAACTCGTAATCAAGCTGGTCTTGATCTATGTTTTTCAAAATATCAAGCAGTAGCAGGAGTTTCAGTTAAATAGTACTTCCCGAGTTGCCCACTGTAGGCCCCTACCTGTTTTGTGAAATCTGTGTTCTGTGTATCACAGGAGTTCAAACCGTTACATTGTGTTTGAAGACTGCCGCATTTCGCGACGTTCCATCAGTTTGACTTGAATTAATTCATTGCCACAAGTGTCTGTACAGTAAAGACCTGCAGTTCAGATTCGGACCAGGGTCTCCCCCATTGAACATCCCCCGCATGCTACAACTACCACTATTTTGTTATACAACTCTATTTTGCCTATAACATTAGGCAGTTACAGAATCTAGATAATACTATTTACTATTCACTAACTACTAACTTTTGCCCAGGCTCAAACCCATCGTTGAGTAAACTATGTACAGTAGGCAAGGCCTACAGCAAATATGGCTCTGCCAGTTTCTGCAAACGTGTAACAGTTCAAGTAGTAAAAGAGCCAATTCCGTGAAAAAAAAAAAATTGTTGATTCATAAAACGGTATCATGAAAATCCACTGGATACGTACAATATCGACAAATAGCTGTTGGTAATAGTACATAAGTATATAACGATACCAGGATTAAAAGGCAATAAAATTCAGGAATATTGCCTAGAGTCGTGCATATTTGAACCTAGCGAACAGGTGCAGTATGTTTTGTGTATGAAAAGCATGCAAATTGCATGTACAGCATGCATGCAAGCCTTAACTACATCGCCCAGCTGCAAGACATGCGCCGCTGTACGTAAATAGGAAGTTCCTTCCCTGGCAATAAACAAGTTATCACATCTTTCAAGGGTTCCCATACATTTGCAGTCTGATGACTTGACGGACTGTGATCACGATCATGGGAGCTTGATGATGGCCACGGGTCCATGGCCATGTTCACATGGATTTTTTATTACTTGGCTCGTGATCTGATCATAGCTTTAAGATGAGCGCGTTATCTTGGTGAACACAGGCCTGGGCTCACTTCGCTCATAAGTTGATCCGCAAATTAGCCACTACCTTTTTCTTTCATGCTGTTACATACTCTACTGTACATCTATAGGAGGCTGTCTTCACCACACTGTGAATGGCATAAAAGTGGATCATCTTTTTTATTGAGCTGGCAGCATAATCATATTTCTTTTTTTCTTTCCAGGAGTTTCAAACGATCTACCAGCAGTTCTTTCCAAACGGTGACCCAACGAAGTTTGCAGGCTTTGTTTTCAATGTTTTTGACTCTAATAAGGTATTTCTCTACCATCTTTTGCTGAGTATGTTATGATTATTACTATGCAATTAATTTGAGCAAGAAAAAAAAAAGGCCCAGTGGCATCGTTGGAGTTTGCATCGTTTGAAGATCTTCCCAGCAACTTTTTGGCTATGCGTGGGTGTTGTAATCATTTTAAACCTCGACGTCCATGTTGTCTCCTCTGTTTTGTAATTGCAACTACTGTAATTAATGGCTATGATCTGCAGATTGAGCTGAAGACAGTAATGATGTATTTAGGCTTGCAGAAATAAAAAACCAGTTTCCATAGAGACAGACTTCCCCATAGGCTACTGTTTGTCAGCAGCCTATACCACGGAATGCATACATTGCAATAGCAAACAGTGTTGATGATTTTCAAAGGCACTCTTTATATGTTCTTTGTTTATTAAGTATGTTTTCTTTCTTCTTATCGATTGGTCGAAATAAACCACTCTGTTGTTCTTGTTTATTTTGTCAAAACACATCCCCTCATCTCTTTGTTTGACTTCATTCTTGAATGCTTC
This sequence comes from Stichopus chloronotus, assembly GCA_021234535.1. Taxonomy (NCBI): domain Eukaryota; kingdom Metazoa; phylum Echinodermata; class Holothuroidea; order Aspidochirotida; family Stichopodidae; genus Stichopus; species Stichopus chloronotus. The sequence goes on along the minus strand of CM037838.1, from coordinate 14,311,366 downwards.
CAATCAGAAATTTTTGTTGCAGTTTTCATACTATATGTAGGTTATGCTGTATGAATTTGTACCTCTATGCCCGAAGTGACTATGCTTGTGACATAAAAGATACAGTTACCAGAGCAAAGTCTCTTCGAGAAGAGAATGTATGCCCCAAGCAAGACAAAGCACATCTGTTTCTCCAAGTTTTTGGTGCCTTTTGTGCATAAAATAACCATCCATTACTGGGTCCTAAGAAAGGACTGAAAATTATATGTTCTGTGTCACTGAAGTGTCAGATGAAATTTTTATTAAGGGGCGGTGTGGTTTTCGTGCCCAAAGCCAAGCCACCGCAATTTAGAAAAAGGAGGCAGTTTAATGCAAGGTACTGGTAAAATTAATAATGGCAGTTTGTCTCATCAGTTTTCAGCCTGATTGAAATTAGTATATTGTCGGCAGTGATCAGTATAGCTTTGATGCACAGAATATTTGAAACTGTATACTCAATCTCCAATGCTCCATTTAAGATATGTAAACCCTCAGCGAAGCTGAGCTATTCCCTTCCCCCTTTAGCCATCAAATGTTACAGTTCTTGGTGTGTAATTTAAATCTACTACTATTGCAGGGTTTTAAAATGATATTCCAGTGTTTCTTAAATGAAAAAGCAAAAGTTTTTACTGCAGGCATTTTAAACTTATTTACACCTTTATCTTTGTTCATCATACTCAGTATATAATGCTGATTGAAGACAAGACAGATTTCTGATCAATATTGATTTCATGTTGTCTCAAGGTTTACAAATTACAAAATTTTATGTATGAGTGGCAAATTGCTGCAAAAGCCTTTGTTGCTTTTTGAAATTAAACTGGTTATTTTAACCTGGAAATTTAACACCAGTGAAAAAATTAGAGTGGGGGGCTTATGATAGACCATGTAGGTGGTGTGGAAATTAAGGTCACAAATCATATTGTTACAATTGTTTCTTTGGAACAAGTTGAGATGAAAGAAAGAAATACAAAGGATATTTTTATTGTTGGTCTATTGTTTAGCTACAGACTTCCCATAATGCATAAACCACTGTGGAACACGTTTGTGTATGTAGGCCCCTAACTTCCAAGCAGAACACGGTGATGAGGTACTGTGTGGTTCTCACCAATAATGAGAAGGAAGTTTCCCATATTTGTACGAAATTTTAATGTTCTTTACTGGCCAAGCTCTGCAATACTGTACTGTGCCTCAGTCAGACAACAAACCTGCAAACCTGCAAACCTGCCATGCTTTCTCTAAATTGCATTTGTCATACAAACAAAAAGCCCATCCTGTAAGTACAGTAGTAGGCCACTGCAAAACCAAAAAAATGAGGATTTCTCCAGTTTTGCTAGGTACTGCACAACGGTTCAGGATTTTCTTTTGCTATAAATCACAGTAAAGGGCGAAGTTTATTCAAGTTTCAAAACATAAGAAACATTCAAAGCTTCTTTAAATTTTGATTCCATTCAGAGCTAATGCATATTACAAAAGGGGAAATGATCCTCTCTAAAAAGTCTTGGGGAGAAAGATGCTGTGCCTTTCAACTGGTAAATTTCTGGAATAAAAATTTGTGAATTTGTAAGGAAATTAAGGAATAGTGGAAAGGCAGGTACTGTAACTTTTACCCAGTGCAGTTTATGTACACAATCCACAGGGCACCATCAAAGAGGGTATTAGGCATGCATTCTCATGGTGGATGTATGATTTTGTAAAACAACAGTTGCATTCTGTATGTATGGGAACATATACTGAGCTGTGTGTGCTAAGGTCTCAATTCATTTGAAGCCCCTCCACAGATTTCAGAAGAGCCAAAATGTTTGCACTAGGAGTACATGTATCATTTAGAAAGTTGACTCAGTCAACATGGCGAGTATAGAACAAGCCTGTCGACAGTGGATGACATTTTGATAAATTAAATTCTTGAAACTGATTCAGTACAACAGATTCATAGTCTGAATCTGAAAAAAAAAAAAACAGGGACAACAAGTCATGAAATGCAGAAATTCTCTTCAATGTTAGGAGGGTGTTTTCCCTCCGCCACAGAGCCACATTGAACAAAAAGTAATGAAGTGAGGTTACTCTACTGTCTGAATAAAAATGTGAGCAGTTTGCACTGTCACCATACCTGCACATTAGCTTAGAGTCAGTATCAAGGGGGCAGCAAGTTGTGTTACAATTTAAGAAATAAGTGCCATGGGCTGGTGAGTTATTAAAATGTGAATTGCAGAAAGTGAATCCATCTTGGTGTTTGCAGGTTTGGTTTTGCAGGTTTGGTTCAGTGCACACCCAGATAGTTACCATGAGGCAGCACTGTTGGCACTGTGACCAAACATATTGAAATGTATACAGTACAGTGTGCAGACTGCTACTTATCTCATTTTTGCACAATGAAAGGAAATTAAACTCAGTGCTGCTTTAGTTGAAAGTTATTTGCAACTTTGTTTCTGTGCAGGATGGTTACATTTCATTCAAAGAATTCATCTGCGCCCTGTCCGTGACATCCCGGGGTTCACTGGATGAGAAGCTTGACTGTAAGTTTTTGGGGTGTTTTTTGTTCTGTTTTTGTTGATTCGTTTTTGTTTTTGTTTCATTTTTGAGTTTTACATTCATTTTCTGAGACCATCTTTGAGCATGACAACTTTGCCATTCTCACTTGTGTAGGTGCTGCTTGTTGGTCATGTACTGAAGGTGTGCTATAAATGTAGCCACGTGATTTCTCACGCTCTTTGTGATATATTATCACACATATGATATAACTGTATATTTTAGTCACTGTGTGTCACAGCATGTGACTATAATCTGCTTTGTAAAGTTTTCCACCATTAAAAATTCAAATTTATGAGTCTGCAACTTCAGATGTTCGTATCAATTTCATGTCAGTGTGAACATCTTGCATCGCTTTGCACGTAGGGAGTCGTTATTTACATATGAATAAATTTTTAACCAGCTAGATGTATTAATTTATAGCCACATTGCTGGTACCAAAAGAGAGCTTACAAAGAAGTCTCAATTTTTTGTTGTTCAGTTATACTGTATCAAGCAAGTTCTTGGCAGGTACTTTGGAATTGTAGATTTTCTATTATCATCAATTAATGGTTCGCATAGGCTACTGTATTTTGGCAGTTGGTTTGTCAGTGATGGTGATAGGTACATGTACTGTACAATATCTTTCGGTGTCATCGCCTGGGTTATGGGCTTAGCAATCAGGCAAAGCAAGGCTTCTCTTTTGTAAGCTGAGTGAATTCCAGATAATAAGGATTAAATCCAAATGCTGAGACCATTGTTGCCAACATAAGAGACCGTCAGTGCATCACGTAATATGACAAAGATGAAAAGATTTTTTGGGCAAAGTAAAATGTTTTTTGGGTTAATTTTTTTTAAAGATCCCAAGTGCTGTACATTCACTCAAATTTGTACAATTGCTGCCGTCCAGACTTGAAAGCAACTGAACAAATACTAAGTAAAGTAAATTATGCATACCGTATATGCTATATGTTTGGATTATATGTGCTCTAGTGTTTATGTTGTTGGTGGAGTTACATATTCGATGGAGTGCATTGATTACATTTCACCTTACTCCAGATTGAGAGTGTTGTGAACTAAGGACTGGATGAGATGGTGGCAGCCAATAATCGCACAGTCAAAATGTTCACTGAGAAATTCCTCAGAAAAAATTCATTGTAAACCAGATTTAATACAAAATCTGTGATAAACAAAAAGTAAAAGAATATGACAAATGTTTTCTTTTGGAGCACTAAAGAATTGTCAAATGATTGTTGTTCTTATTGTGATGCTATATACTGTAGTGTTTGTGTAATAACCTACAGTAGGTGCAACTCTTTCAAGCAAGAAAAGGGGGAAGGGCTGTAGTTTTGTCTCTGACCCCTATCTTTCCCCCACCCCAGCCTCTCTGGTGTAACACTCTTTTGACCATAAATGTTTCTGTAGCCCATCCAGTCACTGTACAATCAATAATATTGAAGTAGGCTGGGGTCGACGTTGAATCTCAGCTCCTTTCAAAGACTATCAGGTATATGCATAGTAGAGTGTCGAGTAAACCGTTGCTTCACAATAACCGCTGCAATTTCAAGCGCCACGATAAAGGCATTGAGTTAAGTTCTGTGCAGACTTTCAGTCACAGTGTATACTGTATGTTGGATTTATATTTTTAGAATAAACAGGACATCTACTCTATTGAAATATGAAGCCAGCAAAGCCTGGATACAGAAATTGAAAGGAAGCTTGCCTCATGTCCCATCTATATGTTCAGACAATGTATCGATCACAGATGGTGGAAAGGCGGAATCCGATACTTTAATAAAAGACCCAAACCCCTCGAAAGAAAAGCAGGTTTTAGTGGCAAGCAGCTGTGAAAATAGAACCGGAAACCAACTGCAGCAGTTGTGGACTTTCCCCTTGGTGCTACTGTATGTATCAGTCAGCCATGGTACATTATACATTCTATTCTGAGAAAACGTTGCTGTCGTGGTACTGAAGGTTTATTTGACCGTACTGTTTTAATTTCCAGGGGCCTTCAATCTCTACGATTTGGACCAGGACGGCTTCATAACCAAGCAAGAGATGCTGGATATAGTGGATGCTATTTATAAAATGGTGGTAAGTCCTGTGGTCGGTTTGAACTTTCACTGGCAGAAATGGTACAGCAAATTGGCCTTTTCAGCTTGATGTACTGTATGTAAGAAGGTGTATGTCCAACATTGTAAACAGTCTGTATTCAGTCCCTGGCATCTGGTCTTCAGTGAGAGTCCAATTAATGGCCGTTTTTGTCCAATCATCTTTGTTGGATAACCAAAGATAACAAATTAGAGGAAGTTTCATCAACATTTTGCAATTTTTGCGTCTATTTTGGAAATGTCAAAATTTTATGCAATAATCTGAGGTGATCTTGAAATAAATTTTGTTTTGGTGATATAGCTTTGGTGAGAAGGCACAAAGTGTTCTCCATAACACTTAAAATGTTATTAGTGTCACTGTTACAGCAATACAGCCACTGGAATCGTACATGATTGTGCAAATGTAGTTGTCTCTACGAGATTCGAAAGGTGTTTACCATATTTCACGCTTACCAGGCTAACCATAAGCAATGCACTCTAGCCTTTTATGTCTAGCATGACCTCATAAATTGACCACTAGTCATATTCAGCATGTCTTTTTGTTTTTGATATGTAAACTGTGGTGTGTTTGATGGATGTTCAAAATTGGTTGATAAATTGATTAATTCATTCATTCATTTTTAATTCATCGATTCCTTCACCGATTCATTGATTCATTCATTCGTTGATTCATTCATTCATTTTTCCTTCATTCATTAATTCACGGATTCATTCATTGATTGATTCATTCGTTGATTCATTCATTGATTGTCGATTGATCAATGGATTGATGAATTATTGATTGTGGGCCCACCTAAGATCATTAACATTTTAGCTACATTGTAGGTTATGCTACTGCTGATAAGAAACTTCCAAGAACAAGCAATGTTTCCAAAGGACTTCCCTCTAGTTCTTAAGCCTTGTAAATTGGCTTGTGATCTTGTCAAGGACTTTGAGTCCTTCAGCAGAGGCCCACAGGGATGGTTTTATTCAGAAGCATCAACAAGGTTGCATTATGTTAATTGCAGGTGTGCAGTGTACATGCATGCTGTGGTCCTAATATGTAACTCTTTTGGAAACTTAGAGCAAACAAATTGTGAGAAATACTAACATCTGTATAGATATAGTGTATAGACTAAGTTACTGGAGTCAGAGGTATCAACACGTCAGGCTAAGTTATGTTCTCTCCTCTTCATGATTTTTTGTGGACAAAGGGTTTGCCAAAAGCTTTGCTCTTTGTTAACGTTTGCATCTCTTGACATGGAGGGATCATCCCTTCCAATTTATTCAGTGATAAATGAACCAGTTATTGACGGCTAGAGGTCAACCAGGAATGTGACCAGCATAGAACAAAATTAATGGTGCCATACATCTTCATACTGTTTCTCTTTTTCTCTCAGGGAAATATGATAGATCTTCCCAAAGATGAGGACACTCCAGAGAAGAGGGTTGACAAAATATTCTCTCAGATGGATACGGTAAGAAAAGATACATGCTTTCTGAAGGTATGAGATCAAAATGAGCATTTGTAGTTATCTGATGAGCTATTCAGTGAGATCAAGACAGTCCTTCAGATAACTTCAAGAAATTTAAATGTCATGCTCATTTAAGTTAAGGGAAGGAGAATTTTGGATAGATGGTCAAACAATATTTTATATTGCAACATTTTTCCTTTAAGGGAATGGCTCTCACCTGGGGATCCTTGAGAATATGACATGGAGCTGTGTCAAAACACTGACCATGTTTCTAGTTCAAGTTGTTCAGGAAGTTGGTTGAACACTATCTAGGATCATTATCCGACACTGATAACAGCAGTGAGACTTTGAAATTGACCACCAGCCTTTAAAAATTGTCAAATTGATTGACATTTAATTTGGAAGAGTTTGAAGTGGGATGGTTGCATGAATTGCTTTGTTATTATTTACATGGAGTGGTTGTCTAGTATTGTAACTACAAAGCATTCTACTCTTTCAAGCCCTGGATCATATAAAAGAAACATCCATCTGCCATCTAGGTCATTTTGTTCATTTTCTTTGATTTGTTGAACATTCACCCAAAAGCACATCTTTTGTTTGCCTTTGTGGAGATATTCCGCAAACAGGTCTCTTATTGGAAAGGTCTCCTATTGTCTTCTCAACTTTCCCATAAGTCTGAAAAGCAGCAATGTGGCAAAATTTTGTCTTCTCTTTTGCAGAATCGGGATGGACATCTGAGCATGGAAGAATTCCGGGAGGGCTCGAAGCATGACCCTTGGATAGTGCAGGCACTATCTTTAGAGATACCTCAGTGACAACTTGACCCCATTTGTGATGAAATGACACTCGCCCATGCTGGAGGGGAAACACTTAACCCACAAGTTTGCATCGTAAAAAGAACCTCTCACCTTGAACTATCCACACTGCCAACATCTGCCGATGGAAGATAATTGCGAATGCTGCGGCGGTCTTGTGCAGAGCCCTCTGTTTTGGTGGTGAAGTGTAGTGTAGATTAGAAATTATTTGAGCTATCCTTCTTGACTAAAAAATCCATCCATCCTGCCTCAAGGTTTGAAGAAAGTCGGCTCAAAACTTATCGGCACACATCGAGAGCTATCCATCGCAGAGATTTGTAATGCAAAGTCTGATCTTAGCAAGAAGTAACTATATGCAATTTTTCATAGGGGTAGCCTTAAAAAAAGTGGGGACCTTAGCCGTAGTAGAAATTGTGGCGATGGTGTTTCATTGCCCCAAATTTTCCATCATCATAAGATGATGGTCATCAGAGCTTTTGGATAATTATTTTTCATGTGGGAGAGGAAAACCTGTATTTTAAACTGAAATAATACTTGAATACATTGTATCCAAGGGATTTTAACACTACATACTGTACTACAACAAATTATGGCCTCTTTCAATGAATTGTCCCAAGCATCCACGGGATGTAAAACATAGTTGGCTTTATGAAAACATGGAATCAGAGGAAAAGACAGAAAATATAAAGTCTTTACCTTGCTTTCATTAGCTTCAATAGGGTCCTAGAATGAGTATTTAAAATCTTGAAGGAATATAGGGAGTTGTAAAGGACATCTCACATAACTATTTGCTCTTTCTCCAAATCAAGTAGAAGCATGTATCTATTTTACAGATTTGGGGTGAAAAATGATTTGCCAATCACGAATTTTCAAGATAGAATGTTGTGTTGAAGGTTATCAATGTCTACCTGGACTCTGCCGGTAGACATTGATGGCCTTTAACCAACGATATTTCTGTTGCAAAGTTTAGGAGAGGCATAAAAGACATTATCTCACCTGCCACAAAATTAAAAAACTAACAGTTTTTTTTCCCTCTGCTGGTTCACTCTCTAACAAAATTTGTTATTGACAGGTCGTTTTTTTACCACAAATGTGTTAAATAGATATGCCTCTACTCCATTTGGAGAAAGACAAGACAAAAGGTATTTGTCAGATTTATTTTACAACTTCCTGTCCTCGTTTTCTGACACCAGTAACATCAAAACATAGAGTTACTTCATGCATGTCCACCATACTGTGCGTTTGTAACATTGAAACTGCCAAACGACATGTCACACCTGTCACACGGTGTTGTGACTGCTTCAAATGTCAGTGATCTTATCCTTTTTCTGGCTCTCCATGCTTATATCATATTTTGGAAGACTAAAGGCAAAATATTACTTCCTACAAACTTGTAAATTTTGTGAAAGGTTGTAAAGATTGCCGCAAACTATTTGGAATCAGCAGAAAGTGTTCCATTAGCTTTGCAGCTGACTTGGAGTTATGCAACTTAGAACACTTTGGCGACTTCTGTAGATGTTTTTACCATTCATAAGGATTTTTCTTTTTTTGCCAGAACAAGAGATCAAGTAAGTTCCATAAAATGTGGGAGACCCAGTTCTGTGATAGGCATTAGTCCTGCACGTTCACTGACCCTCAAAGAAAGGCTATTTAGCTTGGTGAGCAATATTTTGGAACTGTTCAAATTGATCACTAGGTTCCTGCCCTGATAAATTGTTCTCTTGTTATTAGCCAGCCCAAAATTATTGAGAATATGGAATTGTTGTAAGAACGTTGGGTTTGCTGTACTTGTGTTTTTGGCACAATAAAAAGCAAATGGTTGATCAGATATCTGAAGTTTTTCATTTTCTTCAAAGAAATTTTTTATCATTGTGGCAGGACTGTTAAATGAGCTAAAACAAATTTTGTGCATCTTATCACCTTCAGTGTTTATATACTTCCTTTGTTTTATTTTCAGTACAAAATGCTGTGAGGCCTAAACATAAGACAATTGACAATCATTAGAGTTAAAGTAGTATTCCAAAATGTGCTAAAGATTGCAATTAAATGTGACTTTGTGTATTATTGCAGTCTAAATCATACAGTCTTTGCACTGAGGCCACATGACTAGTAAGTGACGATACACTCTTTGCATCCTGGTCTTAGGAATAAGTCAATATGGGGCTGGGTGTGAATGGGGGGGAGGAAGGTTGATCCCATGTGTACGCTTGCTGTCTCTCAGGGTTGGGCCCACATATTGGTGCTGAGGAAATCCATGTATACTTTAACTTGTCATTTGTTGGCAGCAAAAAAACGTACTACTCAATCTCTCCTGCGTTTCGACAATCTTTCATCCGGTACTAAGTTTTGATGTTTCTATTTATTTTTAAGGTCGTGGCTTTCAAAAGTAGCATTTAGTAGCATGTCCTGTCATGTAAAAATGTGCATCATTGCAAAAGGTGCTTTTCTAGGAGGTAAAATCAACCAAGTTCACAGCAGACTATAACTTACGTGTAGCTGATATCTCATAAATTTGAAAAAAAAATTTGATAGAGATCCAGGTGATTTCATATCAAAAACTAAATTTTGGACCTCCAAAGGTATTTTAGAAGTCTGAAAGTAGAACGTCTGGCTACCTGCTTAGGTTTAGGTTAAATAAAACAGTTAACAGAAGAAGACAAGGACAACTATTTCTCAAGTCATTTTTTTAAATTCACACTTCATGAAGTGAAAGTGAGCACCATCAGACAGTTGATGTTTGATGCAGAAGAAGAAGAGAAAAATTCTTTTGTTAAAGTCACTTCTTAATTCACACCTCGGGAATTGAAAGTGAGAACCGTTACACACCGCTGTCAAAGAGACGCTTTAGTGTGACGTGGCGAGTAGGGAAGGAAAGCATCGCGATTGTGAATTACCAATGCATCAGTAATTGCCATATTTAGTTTGGAAAACAAAAAGTATATCACGAAAGGCTGATACGTAAGCATCTTGATTAATACCACAGCACAACTTTTTTGGAGACACTCTCACATTTTTGTTTGTTTGGTATTTTTGTTACTCTGATGAAATTTTTAATAAGTTTGACTTAAGGTTCTTTTTTTTTGTGTGTGTTCTGTGTTCGGTTGTGCTTTTAGTTCTGTCCTAATATTTGGGTTTTCCTTTCACTTGTGTTTCTCAAGGGTATTTAAGTCTCCTTCCGTACAGTCAACCAGCTTTTACCGCATTTGGATCTGAGATCACCAACCCCATCCCCACCTCACCTTTCACTCCTACCACCTATTTCATATGATCCTTCACCCTCATTTACTGCCAGTTGTTCCTGCAATATGCTAAATCATCAAATCTGGTCTCTCTGCTCTAAGTTTTTACCATCTAAAGCATTACCACAGTTTATCAGCATTTTAGTTTACCAGCCTCATTCCATATAAGGAAGTGTCTCTCCCTAAACATATTCGTGGGAGAAGAATCTAATTATTGAAAGGAACAAGATTTTAGACAATCAGCAATCATGATTAAAGTTACATTTAGTGGTTAGGCCTGTATGCCCAGTGTTCCTTAGTGTAGATTCAACCTTTGTGTAATTTTCCCTTACATTTGACCAGGTCCCAACCATGTACTGTAATGGTTAACTTTATACCACTGTGTACCTAGCAGATTGTGGATGCCTGTAATTGGTCAGTAATAAATGTCATGATTGCCTTTATCCATCTTACCTGCAGTGTCTGTTCCCACATTTGTGGTTGGGACTTTGTGAGGTGTTGTGCCTTTCTTTTTCCCCGAATCTTGATTTATATGGTGGTGTCGTCGGTGCCAGATCTCTGGTGCCGGTCACATGAGTCATCAGCGCCTTGCACACCATGTGGTGGTCTGTAATTTAGACTGTGTTTGCTCTGATTCTGCAATATTTCAAATGTTAAAAAGCTTTACTTGAGTCTATTTGTAAATACTTTTTGCTTAATTTAATATTTCAACTAACTGATATATCTGTAAGTCTGCATTTCCCACAAATGGGCAACCTTGCAACATCAAATTCTGTGTAATGGCTGCCTCAAGCCAGGCACCGCTGTTCTCATTTCAATTTTTTGGAAACTGTCAAAGAGTAGCTGATTTACATTCATAGATGTAATTATTTATGAACTTTTATGATTGAGACTCCGTATTTTTTTAATTACGTTTTGTTTTTCATGATATGAATTTCATATGCATCCACGGGTGGATGGGAGCCACTCTCCTACTGCAGGAGAGCTACTGTACTCCCTTACTGGTGGGCAGCAGGCCCGGATCCTAAGGGGCTCGGGGGGGTCGGACGAACCCCTCCCACAAGATTTGGAGTTCCGCTCAACCTACGATAGTAGGCCTACTTTAACAACATATATAATGAGTTTTAATTTGTTGATCGTAATTGTCAGGTAAAATGTTCCACTTTTGGTAAAATTAAACAGGACCCCCTCTGAAAAAGTTGCATAGGGGCCTGGGCAACTACTCTGCAACCAGAGGGTAGCCACTTTCTTACTGGAGGGCAGCTGCTCCCTCACAAGCACTGCAACTGCTACCTCACAGGATGGTAGGTGCTCTCTTTTTGGATGGCAGCTGTGCCCTTACTGGAGGGCAGCTGCACCCATACTGGAGGGCAGCTGCACCCATACTGGATGGTAGCTGCACCCATACTGGATGGTAGCATTTCCCTTACTGGAGGGCAGCTGCACCCATACTGGATGGTAGCTGCTCCCTCATCAGAGGGCAGCTACCCCTTTACCTTACTCACTACTTGAAAGAGCATGGTTTGAACAACGTAAAGAAGGAATCTAAGCTTGATTTTGCTATCACTCATGTGTAAACAGTGACACTATGTATGCTACTTCTATTCTGTACCTGTCTTAAAGAATAATCTGCATGGGTTTTCTTTAAAGGAGAACACACTAGGGTAGTTGTGAGGAAAATATATTGTGCTATGTTGCCTTTGTCCAGGTGATCCATGAACGATACATCCCACAACAATTATGAGAACAGTCTTAATTCTGACTTATAACATGCATTTATCCTGAATGAAATGTGGCTTGCATTTGGAAATTTTCCTTAAAAGTGTAACCTTCACTTCAAGGAAAGTTTGGAGTAAAATTATCAAACTAAATGGATGTAAAAATTCTGGCCATTTTATCCAGTTTCTACTTGCAATCTTCTTGCCAGATGCATGCTCTTAGTACATTTGGAGAAAAACTTCACCAAAAACAAAGTCTTTTTCTACAACTAGACATATCCCCCCAGACAATTCTCTCTTTGAATTCTATGCATTGAACATCTCTATGTTGTCTGTTGCTGTGGACACTTCATTAAATGATAGCTAGTTAGTGTGGGGAGATAAATCTCCAGCCATTTACGTGATTTCTAGCACATGCACATTCAGTATGTTTTCAGCATTTGTGTCTAGTTTCTTAAGAGGTCAGTACAATCCAAACAGATGTTGATATGTTTTATGTAAATATAATGTTTTTGCTCCATTTTGTAACTATACATTGTTTGTGCCTTGAGCCTTCAAAATCAAGTGGAACCGGGAAGGGTCGTCCCCTCTGCAGTAAGACTACCTGTATGGATTACAGTATTCTTGCATCAAAGATTTTAAGGTCCATTCATGTGAGGTGAGTAGAACATGTAGTCGTTGCATTTATCAAACTGTAACAATTTCAGCAAATGACAAAACCTTTTTTCAAACGAGGTCAGCATGAGAGCGACATTTCCAGATCGCTGTTTGTACGAGTATCCGACTGTTATTTATGGTTTAAAATTATTATTTCTTGTAAGGGGTTAACAATGTTTGTGTAGTCCAAGAGGAGTGATTGAAACATTGAGCTGTAATAAGTGTGCTTGTTCGCGATCTAAATCTTTTTTCCTTGTACGGAGAACAAAGTTGTTACAACATGAAGTCATGTAAAAAGGTTAAGTCTTGATTCAGTCAGTGAGTTTAGAAGCATCTCTTCCAGTCCGTAAGATTTTGACATTGGAGATGAAGACAAGAATCCCTTGATGCAGTAGATAATTTTGGAACGCTGTCGTCGATTGTTGGACTGCAGTGTGTTATCCAAAGTGAGAAAATAAGTAAGCCTATTCTTTTAGGGAGCATACGATGCAGTGTTATGCACATCATATTGTACATTGGTTTTTAATAGTTATCTTATCGTCCCCCTACGGCAGTGGTTGTCAACGCAACCTCTACAGTTGCATTTACAAAGTAATGTCAGTGTGAAATTGTTATTTCTAGTGTGATGGCATTATTAGTATTGTATAGATTGGTGCATTTGCGGGTGATTTATGTCAGTGTAAAATTCATCTTGAATATGAATGAAAGAATCTGCATTATTTTTATGTGCAAAAGTATTTCTGTAACAGTAAGAGGGTACCCAAATGATACTGTAATGATGGTAGGTGTAAAGAAAATTTGTCTCAAATATCCTGTGCAGATCTCTTCCAAATCTGCTATCAGCTTCCCCTCCCCCTCCCAGAAATGTTTGATAAAAGCAGTCTCGAGCATTAAATGTCAGACAGCATATTTTCAACACCAGTGGAGGCATGTTGTTCCATGTTGGATATTCCAAGAATGGGGGTCAGGAAGTCAGTAGAGGGCATGTTATTGTTGGTCCTCTGTTGTTTTTGTCATCACCTGCGTCTTGCTTCAGAGTGAAGAATTGACCTCTAGGGGTCCTATTAATCAGTACGAGTAAAGCAGTGACTGTGCGTGCCTATTAGAACACGAATCACCAGGTGCTACCACTTTTGATGAGGCTTAGGCCATGGTTCCCCATCAACGTCCCATTCACGAAAAAAAATTTGAAGTCAGGAGGAGAGAAACCTCCTCCACATTGTAAATTAAAAACCCTCGTTATGCCGTCTTCCCCGGACTATCGATATTTTTTGGTTTCTTTTGAAAGAAGTCTAAATTATTTGCATCTCAGGATGAGCATCTAGTCAACCTGAGATCTTTCGTTGCAGTCTTCTGCAAACGTTCTTTTCATCATTTTGTCTTTTCAATTCCGTCCATCTGCTGTGATCGGAGGTTTGCTTGGGTTTCTATCGCACATTTTTAATTTTTGTTAAATGCTTTTCTCGAGTAAGTGTAATTATGTCAACAGTAGTAGACTCCGTAATGTTCTTTTGCATTATGACTTTTCCAGTCGACAGAGTTAGGTTTGGTAGCGTCTGTCAGATGAGGAACAACAAAGAATTTCGACCTGCAAGAGCGCTTCCTCACTTCACACCTTTTGTCATTATTACATATCAAGATTGATCTAGGAGTGATTTGTGTTGTATTAACATCAGTTTCATGTTGCTGACCTGCTACAGCCTTCAATATTTAGAATTTCATGCAACTCTTAGCAATGTTTACACCCTACCAATCCCATGTGTCTGCTGCTCACCAAGTATTGTAACTCCCCAATTCATTTCCCCTATCCGACAGAGGGGAGTGAAAGGTTCGTTGAAATAAACCCATATCAAGAATACGAACATTGTAAAGAGTGTGTGATGTGTACAAATTGGTATGTCATCGTGGTTGTGTAGCCATCCCTTACAACAACCCCTCTGCCCCCACCACCTTTGTTACCTGATATCAATAGAGACGAATTTCATATGCAAATGTAATTTGATGTAAAGCAATATTTGTACCCTTAGTGGCAAGAGTTGTACCCTTCATGGCAAGAGTTGTACCCATAATAGCAAGAGTTATACCCCTCCTCCATTTGTCATGGTGGCAATTCCTGTGCAAAGAGAGTATTTGTGGAGTTAACAATTACATTAATTATTTGTGCACAGTGCTAATGTTTATATTCAAATTTGAACCAATAATAGACAATACAGGGTTAATTGTTAAGTTTTTTATGTTAATTTTTCCTTTTTGTTTAATTCAGGGGATCATGTACTATCAGTCGCCCACTTAGCTAGATTTTGGTGTTCCATTCAAATGAAGGACCTCGTTAGGGACTTCACAGATTGACGACGGTGCTTTACCATTTCGTCAGTTTTGAGTGGTTCCTCTGCATCACTTCCAGGTACATGTTTGCATGGACATCAGAGTGTTGGCCCCATCAGAGCCTTGGCCCCAGTGCTGTTTTTATCATCTCATATGAACTAAGTAATAGTCAAAGTTTGACATATTCCATGGTAAATACCGGCAACAATTCAGCCACCTGATAGAATTCTTGCAGAGAAGGTACTTTTTAAGATAGTATGTCAATATACTATCATGCTTGGCTATTTCTTTCTTTGAGTCTTGCTTACAAAGTTCAAAAAACATTCTCTGCATGAAACCAGAATATTTCGTTTTGGACAGAGCAGCAAAATTGCCCAACCAATCTTCATCTTGGTTAATGAATGAGGTACATTTCTTCCTGCAAGTCCTTTAGTGTAATAGTATAAATCATAAGACCTGGTTGACTTGTTTGAAGAGAAACTCATAACCTCATATTAAAACAACTCATTTGACAAGTAAATCGTTGACTCCTTGTTCATATTTTGATAATGTTTGTTGCTTTTATTTTCTTTTCTTGGTGCATTTGACTCTTGTTGATGATGAGGGCTGCTGAGTGTCCAGCAGAAAGACGCCAAAAGGAGGTAGTGAAACAAAGGAACGGTCATCTTGTGAAACAAAGGGTCTCTGGCCCTGTTCCACGGTCATATGAAATCCAAGCATCCCATCCCTGTTTAACTGCTGGGAAAAGTCAGTGGTCAAGAGATGGCATTGGTTCATGTTAATGTGTGAATATCCATTGTAGAGTGAATATTCATGACCTGTTAGGTCACTCTACATGTGTTACATAAAGGTTCATTTTTGATGGAACTACTTATCCACAAGGAAATGCATCTCTGTGGCATTAGAATGAGATTTTGGATTCGGACATAGATCTACGTCAGCCTTAGTGGCTAAGGAAATGTATCTTTTATGCAGTTGCGAGGCTGTACCGGTAGTGGAATGTTGTAACTCGGCTGTTCTGTAATTGATACAGTTCACGCCACACGATCATGTAGGAGGAATACTGTGGACATAATAAGCATTCTGATTGGTGGTGGACCGGTAGCGGACAGCAGAAAGTCTGAAGTGGTGCAATATTACCACTTACAAGGTGGAACAAATTAAATTCTAGTAAATGGAAAATAATATGTGATTGCATTTGTAAGAAATTACCCCCAGTAATTATCCTGTTTTCATTATTTGGTTTAAATGTCTTGTAAATATGTGTGAAGGAGGAAAAATGGTACAAGCTGACAGATTCCAAAATGATCATGGAAAAGTTTTGCTCATTGTTGCTGTAAAATTGAAACATGAAAATAAGTGTTTGAAGTTTTTTTAACATGAATTCAGTATGTCAAATTTACAATTCACCTATGTCGTCTCTTCTTGTCTGTTTTCATATCATTCTTAAATGAGGAGCATTCACATTTGAAAATGAACAAAAGGAAAGAAAACGACGACAACAACAAAGTTGTGTAAAATGCCGTAGTAATTGGTCACATCACTTATATTTGTAAATCGGCAAAGCAAACAAAATGTGCATCATGTTCAGCAAACAATCCATTATATGCTCTGTATTGATAGATAAAAAAACAATCTTAAATAGACTTTTGAGAAATTAAAATTGCAAACGCAAAGCAAGCACTTACAGATATAGTTAACAATTTCATTTTGTTACAATGAAGATAGAGAAAACGAAAGTTCACAGATGACTTTGAAGAGTGGACGGAACTTTTGTGGAATAAACTCTGAAGAGTAGACGGAGTGAACGTGCAAGAACAAACTCATTTTCAATATATGCAAATGAGAAAGTTTACCTTAGAAAACCCAAAACAAATTTAGCTTTGGCATAATGCCAAGAATAATATTCAAGGCTATGGAAGGAATGCCCTGGAATACAGCCTTTCAGATTGCAAAATAACAAAGTTCAATGAAAACAATACTGTTAACAAAGCAGTGCTTATCTTCCTATTCTTAGTGAACAAATTGTTATAAAAGTTAGTGTCCTGGCGAGACCCTTTAAAGGTGATTGTTTCTTTAATAAATATCTGATATGAAATCAGTCTTTCTTGGATAACTCTGTGCTTAAAGCACAAATTCACAGCAATGAAACTGGTAGAACATGGGTATGAATGAAGATTTTGCTATCATAACAGTGCTATTTAGTGTACAAGTGTGTGCAAAGAAGTAACTGAAGACTAGAAATGTCTGCAGAGTTTACTGATCACCTTTAACTGCTTGCCTCCTAGGGAGATGCTGCTTCGATTAAAATGTCAGGATAAGTAGCTTTCAACAACAAAGCTCAAGACATTGCAATGTATGCAACCATGCACTATAATGCAGTCTTTGTCTTGGTTCTGATACCAGGACAGTGCAAACTTATACACATGTAAGGTGTATACATCTTCAAACTTTTCCAATACAGCCCAACTATATGTATGAAAAGCAGTAGCCATAAGGGGAGAGGAACAGCGATTTTCACTCCCCAAATATGGTGTCCTCTGACAAAAAATGTCTTAACTGATATTATCTTTCATACATATAAGATTTTCTCAGAGTGACCTTTTAGACACTCACCTCCCTCTCCCAAATGGAAGATGGTGGTGCCCTTTTAGACTCCCCCCCATCCACTGTCAGGGGGTAGTGTCTGTGCCCAACCACGCAATTTGTTCTCCTCTTAGTTCTCACTGATATAAAGGGAAAGACATTGAGAACTGGTACCGCAAATGGCACCGAATTACATAGCAGGCAATAACATCTGGAGTTGGGACAAAGTCAAATAGATGTACCCACCTTGGAATCGTGAGAATTTTGCCATCGTTGTAACCTTCAGTGAGCAACACACATAGTGCTAGAACACTTGTAATATTGTTCAGTCATTTCAATTCATGAAACTCCTTAAAAACTTAAAAAAAAATTAACAAAGGACAACATTACTTCATACTTAAGAAACCTTGTCTTGATAAATGTAATCAAAGTTACATCAACTACTTGGATCTTTGTCTATTATTGTATTGCAAAATGCCTTTTCATCGATTTGCTGGATACTCGGTCGGCAGGGCAACATACCAAGGTTACAACTCACACAGACCATCCTGTGATCCTTGCAGCTCCTGTATGTCAGCCTCTCAGCTTCAAAATATTTCTGATCATACTGATAACAAAAAAGGGGCTCCTATTGATCCTGCTGATTGATGGATATTAAACAACTGCCACTTAACTTCTTATGTTAATTAAATTTAAGTTGTGATTATGTATTCTAATACGATATAATATTGTTTGTAATACACAGAAATGAAAGAACTGTTACAATAAATAATGTCACAAGCCACTGATATCAGATTCTTGACAATCTTGTACAAGGTGATATAGTTATTGCAGTTGGAAGAATGAAAACAATTTACAAAGCACGAGCTCTTTTAAAATATTTATTCAAGGATGCATTTTCTGTAAGTTCAATTAAAATCTGATAAAACAATTTACACAGAATAAAATTTAGATTGCTTTTATTACAGATGCTTGTGTTAGGAAGCTGCAAAGCATTTGGAAATACATTCACATCCGGTGAATTTCTGAAGAAACTTCTAAGGTAATACATTTTTATTTTGTTTTAATCAATGATACAAAAGATAAACTTCAAGGCGCAAAATATATGATACAATCAACTCATTAGTGTATGTTTCATTTACATAAGTAGCTCACAAATTTAATACAGTTTTTTTTTTTTTCGTTTTAGTGATGCAAAGGCTGAAAAGTAAAATGTGTGTGTGAAAATACAAGGCCTAAAGTCAAATAGTTGATAAAATAAAAGAGACTATTTGGGCTAGTTGGTTTTATCTCTTACCTGGATTTTGTCTCACTTGACATCATCTATACTTTGTGCCAATGGCTACTGGAATTAAAATGAAACTAGTACATAAAATTTACTTCTTGTGCATCTAAATCAATACTTCACGTTTGATGTAATTTAATTTAAGCCAAAATTGAAATTATGTCAAACTTTCACAGAGAATTAGACTATGTTTTATTTCTCTTCAAAAAGTGAGTTTTCAGAGGGCATGACTGAAGTGGCAGAGTTATTTCTTCAAGGAATCCTCCGCCTGAACTTCTCATGTCTTTTAAAAATACACTGTCTCATGAAATTAACTGTTCTTACTTCCATGAAATAACTCGTAAGATTCAGAAAAAGAATTGTTTCTGATAACATTCATGGCAACTGGTTGTTAGCTATTACAGACATATCCAGTTTGTTCATGGTTATTGATACAGTGTACAGTGCCAGTTACAGAATGGTTCTGATGAAGCATTTTTGACGAACAGAAGAATCACTTCACTGAATGTAGCTATGTTAACTGATAGAACGGAAACAATTTTCATATATATTATATTAACTTTTCTTGTTGGTGGAAAATTCCTTTTACAGCCAATATAAGCTCCTACTACCACAATACTACACCTTGGGCCAATCTCAGAGATCGCAATGGCCTCAAGGATTAAAAGTTAATTTTTTAACGCTGAATGTATCACTTTTCTTAATGTCATGAAGTGAATCTTGTAGAGTAGAATGCCAGATAGTAGACAATATTATCTGACAATTAATGAGGAGTTTGAAGATTTGTTTTCAATTTTCAAGGTTTTTGATGTTGAGCTACATCACTCATGCCTCAAGTCAAAGGAGAGTTAAATGCCAAATTCACTTGAAACAGCATTCAGTATATATTACATGACAGGCAGAATAGGTGTTTTGATCATAACTGCAAGTTAAAGAAAATCTTTAAATGAAATGATAGGTTTTCACTTGATATATTATTTAGTATCATAAAACAGGAGAGGCTTTTTGTGAGCCAAAGAGCTAACAGAATAAAAAGAATTCTTTTCTTTCCAAGTTTCACATCCTTGCAGAGCTGCTAATGAGCTCTACATATATAGTTCTTTGTTGGGTTTAATTATTCCATGAAAGTTTTGTATGTTACTAGATGTACCCAGTCAATGGATGGAATTCCCTGGTAGATTTTGAAATGGTAATGTCTTAGTGAAGCTTAAGTACTAAGTCAGTCATATCGACAAAGGTTTCAAAATATCGTTCAATACTCGTGGATGCCGATAACAACATGTGTGACCTTTACACCAACCTACAAATTAAAACTAACGTTCTTTTGTTCGGTCAGCAGCTAGTAATTTCTCGGTGACACATCTCTCTCCCAAACTCTCTTTTGTGGTATGTACATTACCTTCAGCTACAGCAGTGGCACATTAGAGATTGCAGATGATCCTGGTACGAAGGAGACAGCAGGTCACCACCGACAAGACACTGGCGGAGGTTGTAGCTGTTACACAACGGTTCTGCAAATCAGAAGAACGGAGAACGAAACGTCAGCAGAAAAATTCACTGATCCCCAAAATGAAAAAAAAGTAGAAATCACTGACGTGATGTTAATACCATCCTTATCCTCACTTGCACTATGTAGAAAGACGAACACAAGACCAATCTCTCAGATTATAATTTTCCTCGCTAATTGTTGGGAGTCTAAATTTGTGTCACATATCCAAAACTACTTAACATTCTTAGCTCACCGTTGTGCACCCAGTCGTCCTTAGCGACGTACATGACTGCGGGTACGCAGTACTGAGCCACGCCCAAGGCATCTGGTTCCATGCAGTTGAGCATCCACACAGGCAGGACAACTTTCACACAAAACTGGAAGGAATTAGTAATAATATAACAAACGATGAGAAGAAAGTCACAAGAGTAACTGCATTGGACACATTATTGTCTAAGGGCAAACAGAGACTACCAAAACGAGAAGAGAAATAAGATCATCCTTTGATGACAATATGTAAACAGCGTCAAGGAGATGAAGTCACCCCCAGATTCTATATCATGGCCAAAATGACCTCCTTATTCCACACACACACATCTCAAATTGCCTTCATATCATGACCCAACTTACACTCTTCCTGTGCCAACATGAAACATCTCAAATGGTATCAACATACAACAAATTTCACACATTCCTCTCATCCACGCAACTTTAAAAAAGTCCTCAATATATAAGACCAACACAACCTGCACCCTTCTCCAATCCACACACCTATCAAACAACCTCGGTATCGTAGCTCAACCCGCAACTTTCTCCCACCTGGATGTCTCCAAACTACCTCAATATCATGGCCCGTCTTTTGCACTTTTTCCAGCCACACCCTCTCAAACAATATCATTGTTGTTGCCCAAACTACACCTTTCTCAGACCTGACCACCTCTAAAACATTCTTTCACTGACTGTTTGTTCGTTTGCGTCATTGAAAGTTGGGATTTCACCGTCAGGACACATGAAATATTTACCACTGCATGCTAAGACACTTTTACCAGTTCCTGTAACCTCTACTAAGCTGCTACTGGACCAGTTTTCAGGACGTATTATTTACAAAGGCCTACACGTGCATTACATCCATGATACAGAAACCATGTAGAGAAACAATGATCCCAGACAACACCAACAGAGTTCTAGCCAGAGAATAATCAAACCATGAAACCAACATGAATTTCATTTTCCTTCTCTGCAACTGGTGTGAAAATTGAGCATCCAGTTTGCAAGATAGGACACCCAGTTTGGATTAAAACACTGTACTGAAAAAAAAAAAAAAAAACTGTCTGTTTCTAACTGTTACAATGAATAATCCACACCAAATAAAATACAAACAAAATTTTTAATGCTGAAACATAGATATGATTGGTATTAGTAGCACTTATAGGCCTACACACAGGCTAGACCCCACAAGGAGCAGTACAACAGACCCCCTTTACCACGCACCAAAGTGGCAATGTGCCCGGCTTGAGGGAAAAAGCTGGCTAGATTGACACTCTGAACTGTATGTTCTGTATTTAATATCTCATCTCCTTGCTTATAAACATTATAAAATAGATACCTTAGGGCAACCGACAGCACTGTCCAGGAGAGACATCTGCTCCGTGGACAGGCAATACACACAACCTTCCACCGAACTGTCAGAACAATGCACGATGTTTGGAAACCCACCGGCGGATAGCTCCATTCCTTGAAGAGAAACATGAAACCAGCAGCAGGTGAAAACTTTCATAATCGGCATAAGAAACAGATTAAAGCAGCGATAGAACGATGTTTAAACGAAATTCAAGTATGAGGGTAAGGAAAGATGACAAAAGAATGAAGAAATTTACTTATTTTCATGAAAAAAAAAATTAAAGATACTTATTGGTGCTCAATGTATGCACATACGGTACTTGATGTAACGGTAATGTGGAACTGTTAATTCAAAAAAGAAAAAATATGCCTGAGGAGTTAGAAAGCTTGGAAAAACAGTTTAAACTAGAAAGTGTGAAACATTTATTTTTTTTTCTTTTTTAAATTTAATTCATCTTTTCCGAAAGCAGCTGATGAAGCCTGAACAGGTGCTGGCATATACACTGTGGACACACAATACAACCAGCTTCTACTGTACCTTGATCTTTCGCTGCCAATGGCCCAAAGAGACCAGACACATGACTGGGTACTGAATTCTGATTGGATTTCATTCATTTTTACTCATTCAGTGGAAAACTTTAAGCAATGTGCAATTCCATGACACTGTTATACTTAACTGGTTACCACAAGTCACCTGCTGCTGATTGTCAGGATAAATGTTTTGCCTAAAACTCATGACACTCTTTGCTGATCATAGTTCCTTCAAAAATGTTTCACATCCACGTGCATTCCCCTTGAAGCCCCTCCCTCCTTCTTTCCCCTCCCCCCTTCTTTCATTATGTTAGGGTGTAGTTTTAGAGGCTGATACCCAAAGAGTCCAGGTTGATAAAGTTGACCTTACACTTCTACACAAACACGCTGACCATCAAATGATGCTTACCTATTCGGTTAAATTGGAGTTGAAATCCGTACAAAATACCCCACAGTCGGTGACTGTTCTCTGCTCTGCCCGTGTAGGTCTGCAACCTGTCGGCGTTCATGTCCATACCATATGCAAAGTAGTAGACCATACCGTCAGGGGGTCTGGCATTTATTCTGAACCCCATGGGTGGCGTCACTTCCAACCATTCATTCTTAGATCTGTTGTGCCTGATGGCAACATGCCAAAAAATAATTCGAACTTTTCGTCTATCATGCAGTAAATGCAAAGTGCTGAAAAGGTTGCAAAGTAGAACTACACACAGCACAGAGGAAACTTTGCATGTAAAAAACATTCTTTTTAAAGTTTGCAACATACAGGTATATGTTGCCTCGCCTTTTCTCTCACTCAACCCTCCCTTGTTCTAAAGGGAAGTATTCAAGGAGCCATGGGTGTCCTCACTATTTCAAACATGACTCATTGGTGTTCCTGATGAAAAAAAATTATATACAGACATTTGCCATCAAATTTAAAAAAAAAACAAGCAGCCTTAGCATCTCCAACACAACTTAAAATTCACCTGAATAATAGTTTTATCAGTTACAAATATGTTTGCATCCAGTAAGCTCTTCACAAAGCAATATTCAATTCACTGCAAAAATGGTACGTACAAGTATTAAAGATTGACTAGTAAATAGCATATGGCAAGCTACTTCTGAAATTGAAGCAACCAAACAGAGTCGCTTTGAAACCCCACTGGAGTAAACAAAGAACCCTTTTTTTAAACCCTCTAAATTTAAAGTGGGTACTGCAGTCACAGTCACAGAAGACAAAAACAACTAAAAGGAAGGAGATTTGTAGATATTTTAATATTCCTCTCACTGGACTGAATGGTATTCATCTTTAAAGGTTTGCCAAGTCCCAGCCATTTTGAAAGGGGCATCAAATCGGCAAACATTCGAGAGGGCACAAACTCCGGAAAGGCAGGCATGACAAATACTGAAAGATTGTGTGGAAGGGAAAAGCTGAAGACACAACTTACCTTGGCTTTACCGATGCTACGATAGAAATGTCACCTATACCCCTGCGAAGACAAAAAGACAGTAATGAGATGGATACAGTACAACTTAGATGAAGAGAGTTTTACAATTTTGTGACCATGATACAAAAGAGCTAACTAAAATGAAAAAGTTCTACAAAGCACATTTAATGACACCAACATTTCTTAAAACTGAAATCTTTATCAGGTGGTGAAATACTGTAAAGTGCAAACAGCAACAATAACGGTGGACAAGTACCTTACAACACATTAGGTAAGAAGGATGATCCTCAACTTTGTTAAACTTCTCAGACTTTTGCTGCTTTGTATCATATTTCACCACCAACTTTGAGGACGATGTGAATTTTCAAAAATTGTTTGTGTTATTAAACATGCATTACATTTCCAGAACTTTTTTATTTTAATTTGCTCTCTCCCATGGTTCTACAATTAATGAAAAGAGTCAAAGAACATGACAGGAAAACAGCTGCATTGATATCACCGTTTCTTAGAGCTTTTGAGCAATCATGCATAAATGTAAAGATAGCAGTCTAGAACTTTGAAACCAGCATCTCTGATGAAGAACCATCGATGAAAATTTCAAACAAAATCTAAACGTTTGAGAGGATCTAATGACTTACATTTAATCTGATGAACAAAAGCAACAAAAAAATGAGGAAATATCAGCTGGTTGAGGCTTTAGCATGTATTTCTACATGGCCACATTTTACATGCAGCAAAAATTTTAACGACATTAATGTGAAGAAAAAACCTAAAATTGGACTCATTACCTATCTTCCTGAGGATCTGAAGGTGGTTCGGTCTCTCGCAAAGTCCTGGGAAGGCCTTCACGGTGTTGCATTTCACGGGAGACGTTCCCTCTTTTAACGAGTCCAGTCCCCCTCATCACCATCATACATGGCGCAGACTCCGGTCTCGGCCTGGGTACACCACCCGAACATGACGATTCCGGTCCACGTTCGTTTTCGTGGACATGGCTCGCCGTACCACTGGCAGCCGAGAGGATCCTCTCGTACTTCGACACCAACGCCAATTCCTTGAAGGACATCTCCTGTTGCACATTATTGATTGTACTGTAATTGCACTGACATTCGTCTATGTCCTCTCCACAATGACCACAAAATAGTACCGCTTCATCGATGTCCGGGATATCATCAAAGTTATTTTGGTCTACGTCATCCTGTACATCAACCTCTCGGTCTGTAGCCTGACGTTCTCCATCAGAGTTGTCACTGTTTGTAGTTTGCGGTTGTTTGTCATCGTTATCAGAGTTTTGCCTGTCTCCTCCTGTCCCTTGGTGGTTCCCCCCTGGCTCAGGTGGTTTCCCTACATCTCCTTCATCTCCATCATCATTGTTGTCATCTTCATCTTTATTGTCATCCCTAAGGTTCTCTTCTTTACATGATTCCTTTCTGATCTTACCAGAGTTCCCATTTTCTTTGCATTCTGCGCTGTTTTCACTACTATTTTCATTACTATTTGTACCTTCAGGCAGGTCTCTATCATTGTTCTCTTCGTTTTCATTTCTAACCCTGGCATCTCTATCTTCCTTGTCATGAAGCTCCTTCGGAGCTGGACTGCTGCCCCTGACACTGTCTCGATCTACTTCTGATGGTTCTGAGATGAAAAACTTGGATCCTTTCTTCTTTACAGCAACTTCATCAAGTTTAGTGGAGACCGGGATAATTGCTGGTAGAGTTTCATGATCCTTCTCACTGTCTTCTACCTCTGCTGTGGCAACATTTTCATCTACATTTGTGGGTTGAACGTTTAATTCCATCTCATTGCTTGAGGGGTTTAACGGATGTTCTGCATTGTTACTATCTCCACCATGGCTTGCCTCATAAATGTTACCTAAAATGGCATCAAATGCCTCTGAACCTGGTAATTCACCATCTCTGTGATCTCCCACTAATTGCCCATTCAGTGATGATCCCAGGTCCCCTTTGAAAACATGGTTTGCTAAGGTCATCCTTCCTACAGACAAAGCCGGTTCGCTCTTTGCTCTCTTCAACTTTTCCCGGATCTTCCTTGCATGTCCTTCATTGCCATTCTGATCCTCCTGATCCGGCAATGGATCGTTCTGATCCTGTGATGTCACTCCCGGATCACTGCCTGCTGAGTTAACTCTGACTCTGTCCACCATCCTGCTGAGGATCTGCGATGCTCCCCCATCTGCCAAGATCAAATCCGACATACTCTGGGATGACAGACCATTACTGAGCGCTGGGGCATCCACCCTTGAAGAGGCAGCCATGCCTCTCTGGGCATCATCAGTGTTCTCTGGTATGGTGGGAATTATCCTCTCTTTCACGCCCTGGTGGTTCATCTGGTCTATCGGGCTGTTTGGTGGCTGAATCTCATTCTGCCTGGATATACGACTTGATTGGCCCATCTGCTGGGAATCAACATCTGCTTTCCTGTAGAGAGGATGGAAAACAAGTACCATCATCACTCTCACCTTATTCTTTCTGCAACAGATCAACCCTGAATTGAAAGTTAAGTCAGAAGGTACACATGGCAAATATTGAAAATTCTTACCAATAGCAAGAAGTCAGAGCCTACTGTATTAAATACTACCTGCCATGAAGATGTACTTAAAACAAATTATACCGATGCCACTTCATGGAGAAGGGCATCACATCATACATTGCCCATAGCATGTTGACTGCACACGACAAATGTATATGGAAGCACCCATTTGAGCAACTCCTTTAGTTTTTTTCTTAGGTTTCATTAGGTCTATTTGTGGGAATAGGAAAACGGTCCATGAGTCCACAGGATCAGTTAATCCCACAAGTCTCAAGTCAGCTTCTTTCAAACGACTGAATTTCATGACTCACTTCATTACCAGTGCTGAAATAAATTACCATCTGGAAATTGTGAGAAGTTCTGGTTGGTAGACATCCTTATGTGTTCTGTGATTTCTCCTTTATTAGTTAGGAGAGTAGTTATCTTACACTACTAACACTGTTGGCCAGGATTGTGTTTAGTCAAGCATGCACGCAACTGATAACAGATGGGCTAGAGAGTTATTGGGGACAATATTCGTCGTTAATGAACGAAATGAATGCTTTGAACTGGCTGAAGATGATTGTACATGATAGCCATTTCAACTTGAACGGAATGACAATGATATATCTGCATTTGAACTATCATAAATGACAAACTTAAATCAACACTGTCTTGCAAGGAACAAATCACTGCTACACTAAGGATAAAAGCACATGTATTTAACAAATCCAATCCGCCTACATAGCACTACATACCCAAGGTCACTGTCAAAATCATTGTATCTGGTTTCATCCCAGTGGGAAGCGACAGACGTGCGGTGAATGGACTCCTGCGTCTGTGGTCTCGTCGTTTGAAAGATGTCAGGAGGTAGCATGTTCAACAATTCTCTCTTGCGCTGTAACAGTCTGGATTGGCTGGGTGTGTAACTTCTCGTTGTACCCTCTGGTCGAAGTAAAGTTACAAAAGTGAGAGCTGAACACACAAACACACATCGACATAAGGAAATAGTGCCATGATGCTATTTGAGGGGCATTGAAGTTACAGGGAACAGACAAAAAAGCAGCACAAGACACATTTCGAGCCCATATTTTTAAAAATTATTAATCTTTTCAGTGTTTGCAGGGATAGTCAAAGAGCAGTTGAAATGTCATAATTTACTAAGTGTTAACTGTTAAAGGAGAAGCAAGAGCAAAAGTTGGAGAAATAAGAATCATTCTGTTTAATCCAAGGGAACATCTAGGCCACACTATTCCTTTTTCTCTTTAGATGCAATAAAATCCTAGTTACAAATCACACACAAAACTTATCCTGGCTGAGTGTGTCATAGGTTAAACCCCGAACTATGAATCTGTCACAACTAAAGGAACCTGGCTATGATTCTGACACACTGACACACAATATAAATAAATATACTGTAACCCTAGCAATGAATCTGTCACACAATAACTAAATATAGTTATAAATCTGTCACATGATAATTAACTCTAGTTCTACGAATCTACAATGCAATAATGCCTTAACTATGAATACACCACACAATAAATAATCCTAGCTACGAATCTGTCACATAGTGATTAAACGTAGCTGTAAATCAGTCACACAATAAAACCCTAGCTATGAATGTATCACAAAAGAATAATGAACACTAGATATGAATCTATTACATACTAAACAATTATAATGACGAATAGCACATAATACACCCCAGCTACAAATGACACCTAATTATGATTCTCTGTTATGAAGCTGTCACATAATAATGCACCCTAGATTGACTCTGTCAAACAATGAAACCTGAACTACGCACATCTCACACAAAAATTAACCCAAGCTATTAATCTGTCACATAACAATTAACCTTAGCTATGACTTTGTCACATTATAACAATTCCTACGGTAGTTATGAATCTGTCACATAATATTGAACCCTAGCTATTAATCTGTCACACAACAATTAACCCTAGCTATGACTTTGTCACATTATAACGATTCCTACGGTAGTTATGAATCTGTCACATAATACTGAACCCTACTTATGAATCTGTCACACAATGCATATCCTACAGTAGGTTACTCGTCATAGGTTAGCTTTTAAGAACCTGGCTTCTATGGCAGACCTTTTTTCGAACTCTGTTTCCAACCGTCTGTCAGTGCATACATAACTTTACACTTCATGGACCCTTAAAAGTGTTTTACGGCAGTTTATTCACCAAATTTTAAGGAATGACTTCCTCCTAATACAAATAATTATGTCTATTGAACAGGAATTGCACTATTAAAAGGATTTCTCCACTATCATATCTCAAGTCTCTTATAAGGATAAAAACATTTCTTTAGGCACTTCACCATTTTTACTTTCAGGAAATACCTCACAAAATCAGGGAAACGTATTATTTTAGTAAATATTCAAACAATGACACTGGTGCTAGAAATCAATCGGTTGTGACATAGTACTGACAAATTTGGTTTGTTCTTTGCTACTAGTGTGCAGCCTAGGTTACAGCACCATTCTGTCTTTTATTTGGTGATAAAATCTTAGTTTAACTACCAAGCAGCATAAACCTACATTTTAAAGCATTGCTTCGAGCGATCTAATTGTTTTTAAGGACTTGTTGACTTTAAATGATGTTACTGCAAGAATGATATTGAACAGGAACTGCTGAATAAAAGGAAAGAAATACCTTTGAACCAACTACAAAGCGTCTCTTCACTCGATTTGGTGGGTCTTAGAAGATTAACAGAAACTAAATGTTATGTCCTACCTCCATCTCAATAACAGCTTCCTGGTTTCACATGCAAAAAGTATCTCACTGAATGTAAATATTCATGAGGTTTTTTTTTTTTTTCCTATATCACTAAACTGAAGCATTTTGCATCCTAAATCACTTGCTAGCAACACAGGAAGTGCAAACAAGGGAAAACAGCATTTGTCGATCCTATATCACATACAGTATATTCAGGCTTGTACCAAACTCCCCAACTTTTGAAGCAGTTATTCACCACAAAGGAAGCTTCCACAGGCAAAATCATTGTTCAACTGATTGAACAGTAAAAAAATGCCACACAGTCTGATGAGTTTTCTTGTTGGCAGAAAATTCCTTAAGTGTTATTACTACATGGAATTTGCAATACACATCTCTTAACTTGTAGTGAGTAGCATTTACTTCAGGCATTACAACAGAGCGTTAATGAAGAAGTTCCTTGTAAATTGACTGCCTTCATAAACAATAGAATCCGTCACTCACAGGTCTAGAAGGATTAGGAGGCAATTTCTGAAGCTCACTTTGGGCGATCTCATAAATGCCATGATCCTGAAATGGACATTGCACAGATACCATTAAGAAGATTAATAGGCAAATCTGTTAAAGCAACACTTCTTCAAAGTATCCCCAAGTTTTCCTGGAATGACTGCCAGTCTCGGCAAATTATGAAGCTGCCGGGCATTCGGTGAGACATTCACTGTTACATATAGCAAATTTTCAGTTGAATTTTGCATATGAGAAAACAGAAAAAGGAGGAAAACACACACAAAAATAAAATCCAAGAGAAGAGAGATATATGGGGTAGAGTTACCCACCTGGCTGAATTCCTTGGCATTTCTCAATAGAAGGTCCATCCATCTTGAAAGTATGTAATGGTTGCAATCTGTGCAAATTTGTTGACAGAGAGGAGGAAAAATTTTTCAACATTGAGATGACTGCTATTCAGATTTTTCAATGTGACTCACATTTGCAGGTGTTTGCTGCAAAGTTTGTTTGATTTCATGGCAGTCATCTTCACTGTCCTAGAGCTTTTACTATTTTCAAATGTTTGGTCAGGTATCCTGATATATTACCTTCTTGCATCAGTACTACTGCCATCCTTGATGAGAATGTCCACACCTCAAAAATTAAGTCGTGCTCGTAGTATTTGACATAAATCTTATATCTCTCGAGAGGTTATATCGACACGTTTGTTGGCAAATAGATGTTTGCTTAATGCTTCTAGCAAATTGAGCCAAACTTGCTGAATCATGAAGGGAACTAACAGTGATTTTAAGGATCTGTCGTTCATTTGTCCTAGAGTAAGCAAGTTATGACGTAAGTGTTACTGTCAATGACCCACTGCATTAACTGCTCCATACTGTTCAATAACCAATATCTCCTTTCGTTAAAGCTATTCCAACACATGGAGGCACAGACGTTTAAGATTGAGGGTCCAGTGCATGCCTATTTGTAAAGCCTGACACTATTTCATAAAAATAGCAAGAAGATTTTAAAATACGGTAATTTCAATCACAGCAAATCCTTTCAACTGCTACCATGGCAACACTAACCTTCCTTTCAGAAGCCTTCCTGTTGGTTTAACAGATGTGGATGAAGATTGTTTGGACAACTGTCTGGTCACATCGTGAATAGCTTTCACAGTTTGGGCTTTCAGCTCAAAACTTGGTGACACAGGCCTCTCCTGAGAAGAAATGAAAGGAACTGTGTTCAATAGTACATACCTCTAGAGTTATAGCTCAAAGAATTACTGGACCAAGACAAGGTAACACATGAACCACAAAGGTCCAAACAATGAACCATCTACAAAAGTGAACAAGGACGTTCCTCAGAAATGGTCTCAACAAGCCTCAAACTGCCTAAACACTACAGGAGAAAAAAAAAAACATACTGTTTTGGTCAGCAGGGTTCCATGTATCCACAGCCACATAGACTTTCTGAGACACGATAAGCGCAATCAGGGTAGATACGTTCAGAGTGTACATGAGAGGAAGGGAAGGCATACCAGAAGTCACAAGTGTCACTAGTAGCGGCAAGAAATGTGTTGTGTAGGTATGGAGTGCAATATGAATTCATGTAATTTGGTGAATTTTTTTATTTGGATCAAACAGAGCAATTTAGGGAGCCTAACTTGATGGATCAAAGAAAGCAGTGGTGAATCTCATTGTTGGTGGATCAAACATGGCAAATGAGCCTCACTGCTGATGATCAAACAAAGCAGAAGTGAACTTCAGTATTAATGATCAAGAAAGATACAGAAAGTTGTGAGGCAGGTAAATGTAATGCGATGATGATGAGAAACTTGTTACCAACACCAAATACTTACATTGATGACTTTGGTGGATGTGGTTTCTCTGCCATGCTTGAATGGTTGCATGACCTGTGAATTCTGCCTCAGAGTGGCAGCTTCCAGGCTCAACGCAGAAGGCAGCGGAGGCAAGTTAGACTTGTCTAGCTGTGGAGTGGCGTGAGGCCAAAAGCGATTGTTCAAGCTCCAAAGATTTGGTGGACCAGCGAGAAATGCGGGATTCCTGTGGCAAAAAGATGACAAAAGCAAACAGAAAAGTTGCATGCTGGTCACTGGTCAGTGACTTATCATGTTACCTACGTAATGATTGCTCTCCAGTAGGAACAGTTAACTATCATGATTACAGTACATGTTGATGAATGGTATATTCCCAGCACAATCAGCCTGGTGATGAGATGGAATGGCAGGTGACACCATTAAGATTTGTATGCTGCTTCAGTCAGAAGAGGGAGGAATACCTTGGAATAAAACCTGCATTTTTCATGACTGTGCAAGGGACCATTGATCTGGTATTGCATCTCATTTTGTGACACAAAATGATCAATTTCCATGCAAATAGAATATTGTGTAACAGTTTTTGCACACAACATTAGCGTTTTTACTGATTTTGGAACAAAATACCTAAGAAACCTGACAACAGTTATTCAAATTTTGAACACTAAATTTTTCCCTTAAAGACCAGGGAAAAACAGGAAATCTAAAACTAACTTTACGTTACTGTACATTTTTGATGATAGTACTAAGACTACTGTATTACTGGAGGGTAAGTAGAGAACAGTAATTTGGACACATGCAAAGTTGTAAAACAGCTTCCACGTACATACAGTACACGTCGTTGACAAACATGCTCAAAGCAACGAGAAGGTCATCCATGGAGTTGCGCACCTCATCGCCAACGTGCCTTGATTTCAATAAAATCTTAAATACACGGCCTGCACATGGGGAATTGTAATTGTTTACTGCAACGACATGTCACAGAGTTAGAGGAGTAACAGAATGAGTAAGTTCCGGGCACAGATTCTAAGTTAGAGTCAAATATTCTTCAAACATAAAATGGTGGTAAGCAGAATAACTGAACATAAAATGGTAATATTCGTATCTACTGTAAGATACTGTAGCAAGCTCAGGCCTAGCCTGGTGCCACACTTAGGCTCGAGGAACGATAACAACAACGACTCAAAAGTATCTGTGCATATTATGCCACATAACACAATTATAACATTGGGTTAAACTCAGACCTGCCAACCCATCTCACCAAAAAATAGGGAGATTTACATTTTCCAGAGCAAGAAATCAGGAGACCAGTTAAAAAAAAGTAGCTGAGTCTTGGCAAAACTGCAGTAAACGCTCAAATACTTCTGAAGATATAATAGAAATCCAATGTGGGGGCAAAATTGGATTTTTTTCTAAAAAATCAGCAAATTTCACTGGACTTACCATTACAGTAATATTACCTTGAACGTCTTCTCAGGTAAGTCCTTCCAAATCTTCAAATTAATTGATCTAATAGTTCTGAAGATACACTGGAAATACCAATTTTGGGGCAAAATAGGCTTTTTTCCTAAAAAATCAGCAAATCATACTCAATTTACCATACAACCAATACATCTTGGATGTTTTGGCATCATGCACAACCTTACCAAGTTTAAACTTAATCGCCCGTGTACTTTTTATGGTATTTTGGAAAAACCTAAATTGGACAGGAACAGACGCACACGCACGGCCCTCGCACATGCACACACACAGCCCTCGCACATGCACACACATCAGCATGGACACGTTTTAATTTATACCACCCAACAGGACCCTGCTGCACCTGTGGTCACTCTACCATGGGGTACACCTGGGGTGTCGCTACTCATCCTATTCAAGCATTTCCATGGTAACCGTTCTCCCATAGGTGCACAGTACAATACATAACTCCCCACCGAAGTGACTACAATATCCCATCTTAGCCCCTATAGGGTGATGAGATTATAATTACAGTACGCTACTATTTATAGTGTACTGAAGGTACAGTGCACATATATCTGATTCCGCAGGTTCAAACCTGAGGGACTAATCTTGCAATTAGTTTCCAGATGTACGCAAAGTTACTTACTTGTGAGTAAAAAATGAATTGTAATTATAAAAACCAGCTGATGGGGTGTTCCTGGGGGTTGATTTTGGGGTTGCCCTAGATGGTCCAGGAGACTGGACATGTGCTGAACCTTTCCTGGCAGATGAAGAGGGTACAGTTTCAATCTCCTGGTGCTTTCTTGCGGAGGTCACTGGAGGTGGGGGCTTCCTCAGGGCTGTTGAAGCAGAGCTTTTTCCATCTGACAATGTAATGTACAATACACCAGTTTTAAGATGTCCGTTCTGGATCTAATGCAGGAACCATCCACAGACTCGAAAAATATATGCACTGGAAAAATTCAGCATCCAATAAAATGAGATTGTATTTGCACCAATACAATATACAAAACTTAGGCTGAGTGTCTATTTCCACTTCTTGGATATCTTCAACTTGCCCAATTGTTCAGTATATATATGAAGGAAATACTGACATACTGCATACTGCACACTGTTAATTGACTAGTGTAATTTTCCAGTTCAAATAAACCAATGAAAGCTGATAGAGCACTGGTAAAGCTGATAAAGCTTTAAAGGAATTCAATTGTTTAAATAACATATATCCACTTTCAAAGAAAAAAAAATAACTACATGATTCCTGTAACTGTCTGCAGTAGTTTGTCCACTGTATACTTCAAACAAACATAAACAAGTCAATTCTGTGATGGATTTTTTTGGCAACCGAACATGCTGATATTTACGACTCAATGTGAAAATTACGGCCCATGTTCATGGTACAGCAGCATTGCATTTCTGAGGTTTTCATTCTTTCATGGTAGTTGTTACAAAATTGGTACCTTTCAAAAGGACCCCCATACCCATTTATGGCAGGATTAAATCGAGACCATAAATTTAAGGACAAATAAACTTATCTTGGTCTGACCTCTGAGAAAATATTTCAATGACTTACCTACTACCACTGTGTCCACAGGAAGATTGTCGATACAAAGGAATGGTGCTGGCTAAAAAGGAATAATAAACACAGAAACAAACTAAGACAGTCACTGTGATTTGTTCATTATAATGTTGCTTAATAACAACAGCAACACACTCAAACAACATGAAGGAGATTTCTGAATGACTTAATTTCATTATACAGTTAGTATACTTTTTGTGAGCCTGTATATTCACACATTTTAAAACATATGTGATCAGCTCTTCTTGTAGGCCTAATCCAGATGCATTGCTACCAATAATAGAAAATACGGCGCAACTTTAGAATCCGTACCATATGAACGTGCTCGCTAGCTTCGATTCGATTGTTCGATTCGGTTAACTGCCATCCTTGACTAATGAATGATGAATGGATTGCGTCGGTAAACAGGGCTTGGGGATCGGGTCAGGGGATCGTGTTAGGCGTCATGATTCAGGGTTAGGGAATAGGGTTAGGGTTAGGGGATAGGGTTAGGGGATTGATACTTATTTTTAGTATATGAATATGTATATACTGTTATATGACTACGTTGGATTACGCGTTTGTGAATTGTATGCATTTTCGAACACTCAACCACCACAACCACTCTCGCAGCGTAGTGGGTTAAGCGTAAGACTTATGATGCCTCCTCCTCTAACCTATATTTCTCTTTCAGCAATAATTTATCACTTCTTCCACAGGTGTCAATACATGTTGATCATTGCACAAAAAATCAGTGATTTCGGATGTCTAAAAAAAATTAAAAAAAAAAACTAGCATAAGTAGAAAAAAGGTAAATAACACATAGACACTATGCAAACTCTTTTAGTTATCTGATACCTTGTCCAATTGGTACGGATTCTAAATTTGTACCGAAAATACTGTAGGCCTATGGACACATGCTGTATTTTTTTTTCTTATCAGTGCAAAACTTTCCAAAACGATATGGCGACGGCTGCACCTAGCCTATATGGGCAGTCACAGTAAGACAGTAAACTTTTTTCAACTAAATGAGAGAACTACAGTGGGATATTTTATCTCTTAAAGTAGCTAGGGTTTTATTTACCTCATCATTTCTCCTTGCTCTGGCTCTGGACTGAATTGCACCTCTGTTGTGTCTGTCCAAATCTGTTTGATTAGGATCCAGTTCATTTTGTGGAACCACAACGACTGATGAAGGAATACCTTTCTCAGATGTTGCTACACCATCACTGTCTCTTGAAGTTTTTATCAGTTGACTCTCCTTCACTTTGCTCTCTTCTGAGCTTTGTTCAGGAAATCCTGCCACAGGTTCCCTCCATTTGACTACGGTGGCACTGGAGGCAGTTGGAGTTGGTTTCATATTAGGTCTCGGTGAAAATGATACTGTTTCCATTTCTGAGCTAGCCTACCATTAACAATAACAGGTTTAGCCTAACTATTGCAAAGTTTCATATCCATGCTTAAGATCACCATTCCATCACATCATCTGGTGAAATAGGCTAGGCTAGGCGTACCTCAAAAGGGATTGAGCCATGGTTTTGCTAACTGTACTGTTAGTCCTTCTCCTTATCAGGCTAATGTTAGCCTAGCCGGTGTCACAGGAAACTCGTAGCATAATCGCAAAACTGCAAATTTGGATACTAAGTAATTTCTGGTTTGATCAGCCTGCACAATGATTACTGGTATAGGTCTAACAACCTTGGCTAAGACAGCTTAGCCTACCACCAGACGAGTAAAGCTTGTTAATCTATATATCGTAACGTAAAACAAAAGTAACGATATGGAGTAGCCTAGCCTAACTTTAACTTAAGAGACGGACAGTTTCACTGTTTCCCAAAGTAATTTCTATTTTCAGCAGTCAATTGCCAGGTTCTCATGCATGCAGATACATCGCTTCATTTGTCACTGCATTTCTCAGGCTGCATCATCACGATCGTGTAATTTCAGTTTCTTTGGCAAGAGTCCCGAGAACAATCCTAGGGTTAGCCCTAGGCAGTACTACTAGGCCTGAAAATGGTACCATGCCCGGCCGCGCCTAGGGCTACCAAAGTTAGTACGATCCAAATGGTATGATCACAACACAGGTACTGGTGGTGTATGTGTTCTGGCTAGGCCTAACGTGGTACTATAGCAGGAGCACAGCGGAACCGAGTGGACTGCGGACTAATACGAAATACATTGAAATGGTGAGTCGGTGTTCTCGATTGTGAAATAAAAAATGTTTTTCAAAGCTCTTTATAAAATTACGGCAGGAAAGTCAGGGACAATTTTCGCTGGAGAAATTATTTAATTGACAAATCGTTTGTTAATTGCTGCGTTCCGGCCGTTATAGTAATCGGATATATATTAATTAGTGGAGGACTACCTTAGCAACAGTTGCTATAAGACGCTGAGCGTAAAAAGTTTTTAATCATGCTCCCACCTGCTGTATGGGACGTCCACCTGCGGTTAACATAGTAAGCATGTGTAATAAAGTAGCAGAGTCAGTCAATGCAGATCGATAATCTTTACGCATGTTCCCATTGTCAACTTAAGAGCGTCGTCCACTTCAATGCATCTTAAACAGAGAGGAAATTGTTACATTGGTTTAATGTCAATAGAAGAAGACGATAACATCACTCCAGTAACTCATGAATATCGATCATGTCTAATGCCAGACGGGGACGTATGTTGATCGATACACAAGCAGCTATAACAAAGATTACTTTAAACTTACACAGCGGTAGCATAACATAATCTACTTGCGAATGATTAATGGCGGATCCTTTTTGGCGTGATTTACCTGCATGTCGATGGCTCTGATAACGTACGTAGTGTAACAGATTCAGTCGAAAACAACACAATTAAGGGCAAAAAGGAGACTGTAATTTGCCAAAAACTGAATTTTATTACTCTAATTGCTCTATGTAACAGACTGATAAAAAATAAAAATCTAACAAGGTCATGCAAAAACTACAAAACAAAAAAATAAATAAATAAAAAATAAAAGCAACTCTTTCCTTGTCCACAAAATGATACTTCCACCTTGGCAGACGAGTCTGCTTGACAAACCCAAAACTAACACCTACCTCATACACGAGCAAAGAAAACATAAACTCCCTTCAAGCTTCCTTGAAACAAAAGAAAAACCCTCCTCGGGGAACCAGTGCTACTAATGATACTAATAATGATGAGATGAAATGCTTGGAATGGATGACAAAACTGCCCTTTAGATGAATGGCAAATTTGAACAAATTAATGAAATGGCTATATACGATAAACACGATGCCAAAGGTTGAGGTTATCAATTTGCAACAGTGGCAATTACTATTAGGCCTATAATTAATGTTTTCAAGTTAATTACAGGTTGCCAATGGGACATATATGTTTTTGTTTAAATTTTCATTTACCTAATTGATGTTTATAGAATAGGAATTATTGCTCGTTGACACCAAAGTGCAGTCAACTGTACGAGCCTGAATTGTGGGGGGTTGCGTAAACAAAGCTTCCTCTGTTCATTTACAGGGGTTTCTCAGCCAACTTAATATTGCTGATCAAACTAAACAAAACAAGGTTATTCCTACAGCTATCAATATTATATGTTGCCAAATAGTCAGCAGCATTGCAAAATCCTGCCTGTTTGGAACACATGAACGAGCAGGCCCTCAATTCACACCCCTTCCATCCCCACCAGAAGATGTACAGGATTTATATCTCCTGCAAGTTTTTATTTTTTAATCTTTATTTTGCAGTTAATTTATACAGTCACATGTCCCCAAAATGTTATGTTTGAATGAGAAGGCCAGAATGAACAACTGTTCAACTTGAAATATAGAGGACAATGTAGCAATGGACCTAAGACATAAAAATCGGGGGGGGGGGGCTTGGGACGACAAGTCCAGTCCGAAACAAAGCCTAGCTACCTCCAATTATTAAGGAGGAAAAATTCTTCTCACAGGGCCAGAGAGATTGAGTATCATGAGCGCCATTTCCTGCAATGTAAGGTTCATTTTTACAGCACATTTTCTCTGTACGTCGCACGACAATATTGTGGCAATATGGTATGGTTGAGCTTGAATGGGCTCGAGATATTACTACTTGCCTCGCATCTAAAATCATTTTCCCCTTCTCTGATTTAAAAAGTACACTTACACCATTGATAGGACAGAAAGCTTTAGGCCAGATCTCCCTCACCGCTACCAGTCCATAATGCTGTATTGTCATCAAAATGTGTTCTTAATTTTTGAAAGATTAACTGACATCTCTCGATAGTTTTCCTAGAGGTATTTTGCTCTCTAACATAATAATAATTACATTCGATAAATAAATCAGGAAATATGACAGAAAACTGAGTATTACAAATTTAGACATTTGATGGCACAGCGCCTAAAAGCTAATCTTTCAGAAATCTTTAATTCATCAAAAAAAAAATCCCAAAGAGGAGGGTCATCCTCTCTCCATAGACGGCCTTCTCCAGGTCAGCGATGGCAACTCATCTGATTCTCCGCATTTCCTCATAAAGTACATTATACGCCCATGGGGAATAAAAAATCTTAGATAATCCATTTGGCAGACAGATGAATAGACAAATAAACCAGACGGCAATACTAAGAAAAGTAAAGGGCGCCACTAGAACATGCCAGAACACCGTTTCGATTTTTTTTTTTTTAGGGGGAAGGGGGTGTTTTTTCTTTTTAAAGTTTCGTTGCGTTCTGCTTTTCTTTTTTCCTAAGTTTTGCAGTTTTCTCTATTGTTTCTCTTTTTTTTCTGTCAAAAATGCGAAAGACCACACTACTGATATGTCTCTTCCAAAGTTTAGAAATACTGCAATAATATTAAGAAAATGCCGATGAAGTTTTGTAAATTTCACTAAGCAATGAATGTGAATTAATATTAAGAATCCGTTTATGAGAACGCATTTTCGCAATACTCATTCCTGTTTTGCTTTAATGTAGGTCCAAGACAAATATAATTTTATGACAGAAAATTCGTTAAAAGTTCGTTGATAACGATCAACAAGTAATATGCAAACACTCAGAAATAACAAATTTAAGTCACCTTCTCTCGATGTGTTTACGCGGCGCATCCCTTTCCCGTGTTTATATTCTACCTGCTGTATTTTTTGTGTTAAAAACAACAATGACACGAAAAACACATTGACAGTATTAAGTGTGTTGATAGAATTTATCCCTCAATATTTCACAACAGTATCAAAATTTCCATAAAAACCATCAAATATTAACGATTTTGAAACCAACTTTCTTTTTGCAATTACATGATGAATAAACATAGCCAATATAAACATAGCCTGTGTGTGACATGGGGAGGACTCACGTGTTTGCTTAATCTTGATTTTAATTACGGTTAAGAATTTTTAATGCTTCTTAAATGGATTTACTTTGAAAATGTATACGGTATTGTTGTTTTTTTTTAATTTTTATTTAGCTTGACCCAGACGGTTTACCGTTTCAACAATTATACATGGTAGTAAGAATACTATGTAAACTGACATGGGGGGAAGGGGTAAAAATGAAATGTAAGCACCTTTAAAGAGGAAAGTGTATGGGTAAATCATAGATATACAAACACGAATATACAAATACGAAAAACAATTAGTAATATGGCTCTACTTTCACGAATATGCAATATATACAAATATGCCGTATTCAACAAAAAATACAAAACATCAGTTTGTACATATGTATAGTGCATTGTCTTTTTTAAAGTTGATATTACTTGTCAATGTGTAAACCACATCGCAAGTACTTAAAAGTTTCACTACGCTACTTTTCTGGATGTCTGTCACTTGGTTTTTAATATTTCACCTTCCACACAAGTCATTGTTTCCTTCCTTCTAAAAACGCATTACATTTTCACTACAGCGTATCATTAGGCGCTATACTTGATCCGTAAAATAAAAAAGGTACGATTATTTTAGAAGGTAGACTGCAACCGAACTCCTTTGTAGATTTTGTTATTTAAAAAAGTAAAAAATGAACAAATACATGACGCTCTGCTTTGCTTATAAACTTACTAAGAAATACTTTGGCAAAGAGCGCCACATACTTCAATGTATCGCTAATCTTAGGTAAACATTCGAAGGAGATTTTCAAGGAAGCCTACATGTACTATACAAATAACAGTTTTCAATTTACACGTTGTTACGTTTTTATTATAAATTATTTATTTATAAGTGTAAGCAACAGATTATTCATTTGTAATATCAAACTAATAGTTTGTTATTAGAAATAAATAATTTGTAGTAACAAAATAATAATGTTTATACTTGCATGACACTAATAGACTTTCGTAGGCGTTGGATTTTGTTTTCTATTTCATCTCAAGGGTCACTGTGTAAAATGTAACTTGAATGTTCTGGTAAATACAAGAAATCAGGTCGCGACTTTATTCACGTGATGTTTATTTTTACTTTTGCACCTATAGATATTTAATGTGTCTTAGTGATCCCATTTAGTGCCGAACGTTTACACAAATTTAAAATATATTTTTCAAGTTGACAAACAAAACACGTCGATACATCAAGAGCCGAAAATGTTGGTGATGCGTGATCTAATTAACCCCGGCATTGACGGAATTAGTTGGGTACTTCCATATTTCGTACTTTTAGACTCTAATGAACTCTTGCTATTTTGGAAAAGACGGATTGTTGAATAAGAAACTAGTCTACAAATGGAAAAGTTGCAGTCATGTAAACTCATAATTAAATAAAAACATTACTGGATCCTAATTGCACGATACAAAAATAAGTCGATAATAAATACATACATTAGAGTTAGACAATTATAACTAAAAGCTTAGCTTAATTATCCAACAAGTAGAGACAACAGAAATATATATGACTTCACTACATGACAACCACCTGGAATTAAATGACCAGCAAGAAGACACGCAGGCAGTGAATTAACAAATCAATATCGAGGGAGAGAGGGAAACTATCAAGAAAAGGCTATCATAGTTTTATGTTTTAGGTGTCTTTGAGACAGCTTATGTGTATGCATGCATCAGCATCATCAGTACAAAGTAATACATGTAATAAACACTGAGAATCTAGCAAAGGGACGGTAGCAGGGATACGGAAGTGAAACAAATACACAAGGAAGTGAAACAAATACACAAGGGTGTATCAAGAATTAACATTAGGTGAACAGTTGAAGAAAGTTGATAGCTCTGTGGGGGAGTGATTGGAGCGAACCATATAGCAGCAGAAATGTAAAGAATAAAGAGAAGTACAGAAAAATGTTAAATTATAGCCGAGGCGATTTCAGACGCTATAGTACAACTAACAAAGAGTGTGTCCAAGTGTCACGGTGACGGTAGCAAAATGAACGGCCACTAAATATTCGCCAATCC
Organism: Stichopus chloronotus; assembly: GCA_021234535.1. Taxonomy (NCBI): domain Eukaryota; kingdom Metazoa; phylum Echinodermata; class Holothuroidea; order Aspidochirotida; family Stichopodidae; genus Stichopus; species Stichopus chloronotus. Next base: position 14,269,621 of record CM037838.1, on the reverse strand, counting down.
ACATGTACAACATTATTCCTGAAATGATGACAATCATTCTTTAATTCAGTATCAGAGCATGTGGCCTAAATATATTAATATATAGCTTTGAACTGGTGGAACACGATGGCATCTTGCTAGGGCAGCTGATATAACGAGACGCAAATTCCCTGGGAATAAAACAGAAAAAGAAGTTTTAACTACGGTGCGAACAGCTTAATTGGAGTATCAATATATATGGCTACGTGAACTTGAACGGTGTGGGAATATTAAATGAGGGACTATATGAGGGAGAACATCAAAATGTTGTTGATTTTCCAAAATATTTTGAATTGAAAGTTCATAAATATCAATCGGGACTCTGACGACATTCTGAAATTGTGATAACATACATAATCTAAATCACTTGAAATTCCATTACTCACTGGCTCAAGTTTTTCTCTTATTATTTTGTTGTCAACGATTGTAATAAATATATGATATATCAATTCAGATTAGAGATTAATCCATCATCAATCTCTCAGATACACCCACTAATTCAACCCAAAATGTGTACAAGTAAATTTGCAATTATTGGCATTATACGTAAAGAAAACAGATACAATCATTAAAATTCACGTGACGTCAGAATTCGGCTTACTCAAGAGTCGATTTACATCCAACTGAAGCAAGTCAAAATGACGGGCAGCCGGAATGTTTCTTTGGATTTGAAAATTTTAAAACTTGGAAAGTTGGAAATCATAATATTGAATGAATTTTTGGATTGCTTTGGCCAACACTTCTTCTTATATCATGAAGACATTCCCATGGTTTCATTCTTCGTGAATTCTTAGCCTCAGTAGCCAAAAAGAGTTGGTATTCGAAGAAACAGTAACACAACCCCACACAGTTATCAAAATGAGAAACTTTAGAAGCAATATACGGTGTATATTCTACGGTGGAACTTTCTTTTGCAAAAGTAATTAAGCCGCAGCCTGCTGTTCTCAGTAAGTTCCTGTGCTAGATTGCACATAACGGCCGAAAAAATTAAGTGATCATTGGACTTCTTCTAGCCTCCAGCTAGTCATAAAAAGTGACTTCAACTAGACCTACGGAGGAAAGCGTAATTCACACGTGCTATGCTCTCTAACATATATTTGGGATCCACCAAGGTCAGTGATTCACGATTGCGATAAAATTGTATTAGTTGTGTGCCGCCTCGCGTAAGTTGAACGCAAAATTCCGCGAACTGGTTGACATTAAATGTTCTACTTTTCACTTCACTGTCTAGTTGTGTTTTCTGCTCAAGTAACCCATAGATTTGATAGTAATAGGAGTATATGAAGCCAACACCCTGCGATTCGTAATTGTTTCATCGCTTTGTTACCCTCTTCAATCAAAGTTACGAGGAAGTTTTTCTTTGAAGTGCTTGCGGGATTCAGTGTGAGTGCCTGACCTGGGAATTACTGTACTAACGCCCGCTGATACAGTTATACTATAAGGAGCCTAACATTAGGCTATATTATTGCGCTCATTACTGTTTATGTTCGCCACAATAGTTGCAACTCAGTGTAGCTCGGGCTATAGGCCTATGTTGTTATAATAATATAAGTTATGCGAGAAGTAAGCCAAATCTAAGGACTGCAGTTGCCTATCTGCCATACACTTCAGTGTGCTAGTCACTACGCTTTATTAATTGGCAACATCACGCAGACTCAAGCTTTGGAACTACTTTGGACTTAAGTTTAAACATTACCCAAGTCTAGGCCAAAAGTTAGGCCTAAGTCAAACAAACATAAAGTTACTTTTATGTTACTAAGGTAATTTTACTAAATTACGCCCAGGATAACAAAATTATATTTAGGCCTAGCCTAGACACTCATTGTTATGGTCAGGGTTGTTTATTATTTTTTTTTCTTTAACTCATAGTTTAAATTGGTACTTAGTAGTTCAGATTTTCTCGTAAAGAAAGAAATATAGGCAGCTGCTATGCTTCTTACTTGTGCAGTGGAAATTCATTTGCTTTAATTAGTATCTCATACACCACAAATTGAGCACTTCTCCAGGTGTTGACTTTTAGATTTTCCAGGTTTGCTATAAATCAAACTTCTCAGAAAATTAAGGAGTGTGTTAGGTGTGCTATTTTATTGAACTGTAATAGATTTATGTGAGTTTCCATTCATATCTACGTGTGTAAAAATTTGCACTTCTTACAGTGATTTGAGGTTAGTGATGGTGTGAGATCACACTCGCATGCCTCAGAATTCAATGCCTGTGTCTGAGTCATATCCATACTCAGGTCTATAACATTCTCTTATTCTCCTGTGAACTACAACATTGGCAGCAAGAGTGTAAATTTGTAAACCTGTTGTCTTGAAAAGTGAACAATACTTAGCCAAAGCTCTCAAGTCTTGAGAGATTGGAAAGTGTCATTTTCTGCAATCTGAGGGACTTTGTGACCCAGAAATTTTCTTTTGTATGCTACTCACCAACAGATGACAAGTGGCTCGCTGCAGCTTATATAGCGCGCTAAGTCTGTCAACAGTCCCATTTTGACCCTTGACCCCTACATTTAGAGGCCTTGTTGTGGTCTAGGCTTCCCCCAGTTGAGTCAACAAATGTCCTACTTTCAGCTTACAGTACTTAGTTAATGGTAACCCTGCATGCAACAAAGTGAAATATGTTCTGGAAGCAAAACAAAAAGATTTAACAGAGGATGAACTCTTGAGGCCAAGCCTACTTATTGAGTGGTGTAAGTCCGGAAGAATTCACTGCAGGAAATGAGCAGTATGACCATATATTGCCTAAATGTTGCCATTGTTCCATTTGTACAGAAATGGGTAAAAGACAGAGCCGACTAAAGTCAAACAACAGGGGGATACATCAGCAGTATGGGTAAGTATAGTTCAGAATTTCTTAAAGAATGATTAAGGTTAATTGATAATTGATCTTCATTTGTAAGTTGATTTATACTCGCCCAACTCTTTCCTTGATTACTGTGAGCAATGTACTTCAGTGGTACCATGGTTACCCGCTTCTAAACTTCTTTAACACTTTTTGCTTTTGGAATATCATGTAGTTTCTTTAAAATGTTTTTTGTAACTCATCAGGTTTTATTCAGTGAAAGTGTTGGAATGCAGATTGGGATGTTTGGCAATTTGTCAGGGGGTGGGGGGATGGGAGAATAAGGACAAAGATGAGCTATTCATGCAAATCAGAATCCATGCGAATTTTCCAAAATGTTACATCATCTTCTGCAAAGTTCTGCACAGTCTACTACAATGAAAATTTCTATGTGTATATGTGTAGTGGAACTGCTGCTGATAGGTCACCAAAGTGATCATCAACAATACTCTCCCCATGCAAATGTGTGGAAGAAACATTTCAGCACCTGTGGGAAAAGTGTCCCGCACCCAGCTTGCAAACATTCCAATCAAGATTACTAGCAGATGCAGTTTTAGAAGGAAATGTCAGTGAAATTTGTTTCTGGTTTTATTATCAATCAAACTTTTTCAACAAGGTATACGTGTATGTAGTGGTAAAGCATTTGTTATTAGGTTACAGTATGTTAACTGTTTCCAGCGCTGTGATCAGTATTGGTTTTTTTTTTCATAGAGTGTGAACCAAACTTTTGAAGTGGCTTTGAAGTGACAATTTAGGAAAAGAACTGGAAAGCAATAACCATGTCACTCATTTTGTTTTTCCATGTGCATTGCACATACCAATGTTGCCTCTCGTACTCTGGAATCAAATACCAGCAATATTGTGCAAGCCTAAATAAGGCTAGCTATGGAATTAGTGAGACATTTTCTGAACAGCTTGTGTTGTGTACAGTAAATTACAACATTATTAGAAATCAAGTTTGCAATATGAGTTTGTGAGCAAGTTGTATGCAAATGATGCCCAAACTACAAGCAACTTGTTGTGGACTGTTTAATAACCAGTCATCACAAAAATATGGCATGTCGGAGAAAACAGTGTGATCGCCTGATATCTACAGTGCTTTGTGTAGTCAGATGGTATGCTGTGTGAAACATACATTTTACAGTAAGGACTATTTTCAACTTAATCGTACTAAATATTTTCAGTCAATGCAAAATGAATTTTATCAGGTGTTCTTTGAGCCCACAAAATATGTTAACATGTAGTTTGGCCACATTGAAACTGTAATTTTCAACTATAGAGGAAAGGTAAAACACTGCCAATAATACTACAGTATGTTTTAGATCTGGCACAGGACTCATGAGCAGTGTTCCTGAGGAACTGCAAAGGAGGATACATACAGTTACTGAAGCCTACAGTAACTGTAGTTGATTACTGCAGTGTGATTGAGAGCATGTACATCTTACTGCATGAGATATGTATGCAGATAATAAACTTTTTGTTGTTTTTTAAAATAGCCAAAATCTGTAGGAAATAATTTGTGATGTTTCTGCTAAGCTTGCTGTAGTTTGAAGTCAGCAAACATCATTTTGTAAGATGCTGATTGATTGAGCTTTGTAGCCCTGAGAAGTTGCCTCTCAGTTGAGGTTTTAATATTAATCATACACCCAAGCTGTTGCTGTGACTACTGGTGACTGCTGGAGTACTCGATTACAAATATTAGTGCAAAGTTGTACCTTCAGGAAATATCTACAGAATATTGCAGACATCATGCCCATATCATTTGTATTTTAAGTATGTACAGTATTAGGGATAAGTTCAAAGGCAGGTACTTACTGCCTCAGTTCTCATTCTTCTAACCATTCTAGCTTCTCCCACACCCTGTCTAAAACTCCTTGTGCAAACACAATCTTAGCTTAAAGACAGTCACTTAATGTCCCAGACAGCTTCAATTCTTCCAACCACTTTCTTCTAGCCCTTCCCACAGCCTGTCTGAAACTCCTCCTCAAAACAGTGGACCTCTGTGTATGCTATGTAATTTTCTCTGCATCTTTTGAATTTGCTGTCAATCGAAGAGCAAAATCAATTGAGAATTTTGCTCACTGCCAGCCAAAAATGTAGCATGGGATGGTGAGTGACTGCATTAAGTGCTACATTTATCCTTTTGAGTGTACATTTACCACATGTATCATCAAAACATTTAACCCATGTGTATGTGTATGTAAGTTGTGTAAAATTAGCTACTCAGCACGTTCTGAATTTGCGTTCAATCTAAAAAGAGCAGAACCAAGAATTTTGCTTACCTCTGACACCAAACGTGGCTTGGGATGATGAGTGATGATCCTTAAAGGTTGTGTGACTTGAAAATAACGTTATCGACTACAGTATTAGCTGTATTAATCATTGGAAATATTGAAAATAACCCAAAATTCCATAAAACTCCATTGAATATTGATGATTTCCAACTTTATACCTGCATCATGAATATTCATTGGATAAGTATGCAAATTTATTATGTCAAGAGAGGGACTTGCATGATGTATCTTACATTAACCTTTGGTCACTTAAGATTTACTTCAAAGACAAATTTTGATAATTTGATATGCCAAGAGGGTTTTGATTTGGAAGCATGTATTTTTTCTTTACCAGTACGTGAAACACAGTAATTAAGTAGTTACGAGATATACAGGCCCTAACAAAAGAAATGTTGACACTAGATCCAACACTCTTCGTCATCATGTAAATTTATATGTATCATTGTAAATTTCTATCAAAGTTTGAAAACTCATATCTCAAAAATGATATTAGATGGAAACACAAATCCAACAGATTGTGATGCAGAGTTTCACTCTGCAATTTTTGAGTAGAGCCAGCCCTTCTCTAGGTGTATGTCACATGATCTTTGAAAAAAGTATGAGATGGGATGTACTTTACATGGTCAGAAAGACCTACATAAATACAGTAAATGAGCATCACTGTCAATGTTCAGTTGCAAATTTCATATCAATCATATTGGAAAATATAGTTTTTGGTGTTAAAATACTGCTTCTCTTTTTTTTTTTAACTTGGATACTGCACAGTTACAGTAGGTTCAGCTCAGAGGAGCTAAGGGTGATAACCAGCAAATTTATAATCTGTACATCAACAGCATGGTTTTTTAACCATATCATATTGGAAAATACAGTTTTTGGTGTGAAAATACTGATTATTTGGGTTTTTTTTAACTTGGATACTGCACAGTTACAGTAGGTTCAGGTACAGAAGGTACAGTAGGTACATTTAGGACATATCAGTTGTATGGTAAGGCACTGTACAGGTATATCAACTGGGTGAATAAACACATCAAATGACAGTAAAAATAATAGATAATGAAAGTTTATTGCTCATTGGAAATGTATTAAAAATATACCCCAAATTCCTCAAAGACGAAAACTCAAATCTGGATCCTCTATAGTCTATAAGATATTCCTTGCATTTCCCCAATCAAGAATCTGTCCATACCACAATCACATTTGATACTAGACTACATGTACTGTAGCAATGCAGGAGTACATTAATGGATGTAAGCTTAAGGCACACAAACAGCAGACCTAACTGTATCTGAAGATTATCTTCAGCAAAATGACCAAACTGAATGAGGAGAAACATTTCAACAGCAACTAGTCCCTGGTGAAAAAGAACTTGTTCCAATTAGGGACCAAGAAATGTGTTACGAGTAGAGTAGTTGATTTACGGACTTGGGTAGTGATGGAAGCTGGATTGTCAAAGGATATGTTTTCTGTAGTGACAGTATTAACTTGCTTCAATCAATTTAATACCACGAAAGTTGCCTTAAGTGCAGTAGTTGAGTTGAAAACTCAGGTAGAGACTCAAGCGGAGTTGTCAAAGGATAAGTTTCTGCTGAATTTAAAGAAAAGAGAATGGGTGTGGGCACTAAAGGGCTCAGTTGACCTATTTTTGGCTTTGTTCTCAAATTGTATCCTGTGCAAAACAAGAAAGCTCTTCTATCTAAGTAGTATTTGTTCCTGTTTGGTAGTTAAGAATGCGCAAAGTTTAAATCCCTTCTAGATGACGTTGTTTTCATGAAAGCAGGTCTCGGTATCAGATGCCACTAACACGCTAAATTTCGGCATGATTGGTTTGAGTAAATTAACATCCAGACAAACTTTAAAGGTACGTAAACATGACAAGGTAGAGGAGGCAGATTGCAAAGCAGGATAGAGAAGAGCTGCATGAACCAGCACTTGTTTTTTCCACAAGTAATGCCCACTGGTTTTATGAAAGTCATAATTAGATGTGCGATTCATGAATTACTGCACTTTTAATTGCTTTTATTTCAGGGAGGGTAATGTGTCCAGCCATGGTAAACAGTTACTGGTCCACAAAGATGCCATAAAATATGTCTGCCCTGCTGGTGATGGAGTAGCCCTCTCTGGTGGAAGTGATCAGGTAAGTACCAGATGCATTAAATGACTTAAATGTCTGCTGTGGATGTGCGAAAAAACATGATAGGTCTATTAAGTGGTGACACCTGATGAGCGCTGTACAATAGTCTTGAGACATAATTTGTTGTCCAATACATTAATTGATGTGAACGTTTTTGCGTATTCCATAAAACACTTAGAGAAAAGAAGTGCTGGAAATAGGTTCAAACAAGGTGGGGCCATGAGGAGTATAAACAGTGGTGGTGGTTGGTATGACCGAGGGGGAGGGGGGAGAAACAATGTTTTGAGGGAATGTAAAGGTGTCATTGGGAAAAATTTGCATGCAACTGGAATGTCTCGCCAAGGCACTGTCAGTGTGTGCTGATGGTTGGAGATGTCAGACGATACAAGTGACTTTATTAAACATACAAAACAAAAAGAGAATTCTTTGGAGCCCATCTGAAATGATTGCAAAAAAGCTTGTGAACACCAACTGCTATTAGGAATTCCCATAGGAGGAATCAAATAGCCACCTATCGGCGGTCAATGCCACGATCTTTTCATGTCGTCCTCAGCGACTGTCTGCCGAGTGTCACATCCAAAATTAATCGTCAAACCCGATCTCCGTCGCAGCCCTCGGCTGTTTGAGAAATGATGGAGCCGGAATTGATCCACCAGAGGTCTATGACTCCAATATGACATCCTAGAACTCACACACCTGTGGCAAGACAACTAAGAAATGATGCCCTGTAAATATATCTGTCTGTCGGCAGGTAGTCATACCAGTGTATATATTCTCAGAAACCATGTGACAGATAACTTTTTAGATGTCTTTTCCAGATTCTTTCAAACTAGGAAGAATGTAGGACAAATGTTGATTGGCTAGAAATGATGCCTATGTCTCTTAATTTCATTAATTTTGCAGTACAGTAGGTATTGTCATTAGTGACATTAAAGTATTGCAAGTCCTTGCATAGACTGTCCCCTCTCTTTGGTAATTGCTATACCAAAGTCTGCGGTGGTTGACCTTAGATTATCTCGTATTTTATGATTCGCAGTTCACAAATTTCCCATACATCATGCAATATTTACTAACTGTTCATTTGAAATATGTTCTTAAAGTTGAACGGATCTCACTCGATTCACTGCTACCTGACAGGTGTCTGCGCCGTAAAATGGAAGTTTTCATTTCAGTAAACTTATCTAAAGTTGCTTTGCATAAGCACTGCTGATGAAATAAAGTCGCTTTCCTGTGCGATTACTTTTACCTGTACTTCATTAGATTGTATGTTACGTTGCAACCAATTTAAACTTTAAAAAATGATAAAAAATGTGTTGCTGTGTGGAGATTCAAGGTTGTAGTAAAGTGCATCATGCAGGGTGGTATGTATAATTAGCAGTCAATGGCCTGCTTCATTTGTAACTTCAACTTGGTATCATGTTTCTTTACTGCTCGGATTACAAGTCTTTCACATTCATACTTATGAAAATAAATTCTGCTATTCCATCTTAAAGTACAGGTAAATCGGAGAAAGAGTGATTTACTTTCAATGCACAACAGCTACAGTAGTTTGCTCAAAGCGTAGCTCAGTTCAACTACGTATTGCTAAACTTGAGGATGCCCATTTTTCAATTTGTAGATCTTGTGTCTGGTAGATTGTGGGAGCAGAAAACTAAAGGCTGAGTCTACACCTGGGATTTACACAGTATAAAGTTCAATAACAAAACCTTCCTTCAAGATGTGTGATCTCACCATTGAAGAGATTTCTTTGTAAAACAAGCTAGTGTGCATTCATCTTCTGTACTGGGATAAAAGTAGATTTCTAAAGTACAATATGTGTAGCTGAATATTTTGCACCACCACATCACCAGCTCAGCAACCTCTGCCTGTCACCAATGTATATTGACCCAAAATACCACTTTTGCTCCTAAATTGTCACACCTTTGCTGTTTGTGAATCCATTTCCTTTGTTCTTTAGGCCATTTACTGTACAAGGACAAAGTGTTTTTACTAATTTCCTAAATTTATGCTTACTTTGAATCCATGTAGAGCCATCATTACGTGTACAGTGCAAGCCCATTCTAGAGGCCCATTTAGATTGGCCCAAACTTCGGATTTTCATCAAAGTCGATTGTCATGTTACTAGATTTACGCTGCTTCACCAGCCTTAGTCTCCTGCAGAAGATCTTAAGTACACATGTTCATAGAAACGATCATAAAAATGTGAATATGAAGCTCTCCTTACTAGAACACAGCGCACATTTTCCTGGAACTTCCTTGTTTCCAGTGCCTGTCAATAACACCAGAACCACCCAACAGGTTGTGTTTAATTTAAAATTCTCCTTTGAATGGCTTTAGAATTTTTAAAAAATGGTTGAAAAAACCACCATTGATTTGAAGAGCCGATGAGCTGATCTGTTTGTACTGTACTGCTTTAAAAGTGTCATATAATACCCCTTAATGGCACTGATGAGCAAATGAAATGGTTCTCACAAGGACAATTTAGTTGAGTGTAAGGCTTCTATGCATGGATAGGCTAAGCAACAGTACATGCATGAGTGAAGAATATGCCAGCAGTATTCCATTGATCAAAGATTATTGTATATTGTCAGAAAAAAGGTCCAAACAAATATTAAAACATTCACTCCAACTGCTTTCCCTATGATATTGTTTTCATACTACTTTGTTTGAATGTTATTCTGAAAATTAAAAGTCAGCCTACATGGGCTCTGGAAATTGAAATTAGTGCGACATACATTTTTACACCATTCTATTACCTGTCTTTTAATAGTACCCGTGATAAAACGTAGATGTTGAAAAATTATGGTAAGGTACTTGCTAAACAACTACTGTAAACTTGCATTTGAAGGACCATTCTTAACCGTGTGATGATAAAAATTTGATAATAACTTTTCATATGATTCACCCTGAGAAGAAGGTGCAGGTGGAAAACTAAAATTAAGCACTGTACCAAAGAAATTTGTTAATTGTGAATGCTTTAGACTTTCCTTAGCCAAAAGCGTAGGAAATTGCACATTATGTTGTAGAGAGTGAATGGAGTGGACTGTGCTGGCTAATGCACCAGTGTGATTTGGTGAAAAGGCAATCTGATCGGATCTTCATTTGACACTCTTAAGATAAGGTTAGTAACGTACACATTCCCATTGTACTGAAATTTGGGTTTGTTAATTTTTTGAACCCAACTGCATTAGAAATGGTCAATTTGAAAGATTTGCAATGGTAGTACTTAACAGTTTGAGCACTGAATGAATCAATCGGTGTATAATACCCAATGCATGCATCACTTGTGGAGTTATACAGTAGTAGAAGAATGTACAGGTACAGTACATGTGTATTTTTGTCTGTATCAAGAAAGAAGAAAAAATAAAAATAAGGCTTACACTTTTCACATATATGCTTATAAGATGTATGAAATCTTTGTTGAAAAAGTGAAGTCAGTGGTGTCAAACTGTACAGTATGTGGTATGCTGCACTGTAAGTAAGTGGCATTAGTAGAGTTATTAGTATCAGCCAATCAGGTGTGTAGCTGGATATACAGTAGCGTGAGGGTTATTGTCCTCAGCTGAGACTTGTTAGCTTTTGATGTACCTGCATGTGACACATTTATAATTCATCCAGTTTCCAACATTTGAGATGTAACAATCTTCTGAAGTGCTGGTAGTGTACAGTATGATTCCCTTTTCCTGTGTCATGGGTGACATGAAAAGTTATTAACTATGATTGTATTCAAATATTAAGAAAACAATGTGCACTAAGTGAACATACATGTGCACTATACATCATGGGTTAGATTCACACTTGATCACTGTATAAACTCAGCAGAGAAGTACATAGGCCTATTAAACTATATATGGTTACTGGATATTACATGTGATCCTCACACATACAGTAGTCACATACTGTACCATGTGCATGTAACAATATGTGCATCACATGCTGCATTTTTTGAGGTTTTAACCTTCAGGCCTTTCCTGTACTTTGCTTGTATTAGCATTTTTATGTTACAAACATGTAGGCATTTATTGATATTGAAGTTAACCTTGGTAATAGAGTATGAAACAGTTTTGCACACTTGAACCAGGGAGGTGCTAGAGAAGGAGATACATCAGAAGTTTCTTCTTTTGAAGTAGCCTTGTTTCCGCCGTAATTGTCTCTTTTGTTCACCTCTTGAAGATTCAATGGGATTAAAGGGTATTACGAACTTAACGGGAAAGGTCTATGTTGTCTACTCTGTTGTAAATTACCTATCGACAAAGTTTGTCTTTAGCTATAGCATTGCCAGTCGTTATTCTGGAAAATCAGTTTTCAACTTCCGACGCGGTCCGATGCCTATCGCATTGGAAAAATTTGATGTTGTGTAACTTATTGAACATGGATACACCCTCTGTAAACTTGGGAAAATCAGTGAAAATCGATAAAATGCAGCAGTAAAATATAGTCTTATGATCGCTTTCGTCATTTGCATGGCAAAGGTCTATGTCTTATTCTATATACCAGTCTGTCTTGATTTGAAAGAGATAGCCAGTCGTTTTGATTTTTGAGACAGTGGTTTTGAGTTGATTGTCGGCAACGAACCTCTCATCAAAGCTTTTTGCTGTGCAATCCTTTTCAAAGATTAAAAGCAGGTGTGAATGAAGATAACTTGGATGCCCTAGAAGTAAGATAGATCACACAAAAGTAAAACGGCACTATAAGCTGTTCTCATCCCTTTATGAATTGAAAGTTATCACTCTGGCGAAAATCTAACAGGATTAGCATAACTTAACCGCCCCGTTGTATCTCCTTCTCTGGCACCTCCCTGCTTGAACCTAACTTTGCTGTATTTGCACATATTCCTTCACTTAAGACAGAAAACCAACTTTTGCAGTGGTATGTACAACATATTAAGCAAGCACTTGCTAAATTAGATGATGTCTTTAAGTAAGAGTCTTAGAGATGTCTTTAAGTCTGACTTTGATCTGTAACTTTCATATGTAGTCAATGATGCTGAATTGTTGTTGAATCACTCATTTGCATCAAGTTGTGTGTTTTTACAGCAAGGTAAAGAAGTGCATCCCTTTAAAGGGAAATGCGGCACTTATGATGCAACCAACATGGCACACAAAGAAAATAGCCTCAGTCATTGTTCAACCATTCAGTCTCATTGGCACCTGCAACAGCGTCACTCTCCTCAAAACATTAAATGCTTACGCTGAATTACAAAAGATGCATCGTTTCGATTTTTGAAAGTTTGGTTCAGAATAAACTATTCTTGTGTAACAAATAACTGAATTACAGCACTATCTGTAGCTGAAAAACTAAGTTCCTGAAACGAAGACCCCAGTCCTGCTTTGTTTTGAATAATCTATCATTCTACTCTATGTCCACAAATGCTGGGTTGAAAAATATGATTCTTTTCTGTAAAACAAATGCCTTGTTTCCCTTTAACTTGCGTGGATACAGCTGAGCCCATGGCTTCCTGTACATAACTAATACTCTACTTGTTATTTGCTGCACATACATGTACCATACCACATCGAACTACACGTTCACTGTACACTCTACCAGGAAATATGGCATGGGCCTTTAATTGCTAGTACTGTAGGTGTGGTAAAATACAGTGGTTGTTTATTCTTTAATACCTGTGTTCAGTACATGACTTAACGTATGATTCCAGATGGCGCCACAGGAAACTCAACCTGCACTGTTAGTGTGTGCGTTTGGTGTGACCAAGTTTGTACTCCTGGCACTTTCAATAAAAAAAAGGAATAAGCAGTTGCCTGTACTTATTTTGTAAATCATCAAAATCTTGCAATTTTCATTTTTCTTAACATTATTTGTCATGATGTCTCTGAATATCAGTGCTGCCTAAGCGAGGTGCTTTTCTGCAAATGGAGCTATTCACAACAACGATATACTGTAACGTATTTAGTAAAGAGAGGGCTATCGATGGATTAGTGTAAAGGCCTTAGAGGAGGTACTGTATACTCATTCGGCTTGGGGGTGACTGCATTTTCCCTTTCAGTCCAGAGAAACTTGTTTCACTGAAATGTCAGAAATTGTTTTATCATTAGCTGGGTATATATGCAGACATACTGTAAACTGTACCAGGAAATGGGCCTTTTGATAAGGGCACTGTATACACAAGGGTAGTAGAGCACACTCGACTATTAAAACTTGATCCTGTCATAAGGGTGACCAGTTGGTACTTTCAATTAATTTAATGTATAAACTTGCTTTAATTTTGGAAATTGTTGTTCTAATCTTAGCTGGATATATTGTATCTAATATACCCATCTACAGTACACAGGAGAACATCTACTGTACTTCACTCATACATAACTGTGGTGCCAAATTGTACTCTGGATTGAAGATTCAACAAATGATATGAAATGTATTAGGTTTTTACTTAAATTGCCTTGACTATAGAGTTTTTGCATGTGATGTCATGGTAGCAACTGGTGTTATGCCACCATACTGAGTGGAATCAGTTTTTCGTGTAACTAGTACCAGGCCGTACTGTTTCAGTAACATTGCGTGGTGGTTATTACGATATTTTCATTGTATAACTGGTCATAAAAGGCAAATGGTCCTTAACTGTGTAGCTGCGGGCTGTACAAATCAGAGAGGCAAGAGGCCTGGACTGATGTTCTACCCATTTCCTGCGAATGAAGAAAGAAGCAGACGCGTTGGTAATAAGCAGCAGTACGTCACTGTACAGTGTGGTATGGCAAGGTGTGCACGTACAGTACAGTATGTAAGCACGTTGCATTGCTTTCCTTCCAACAAGGCGCATCTCCATGGGGAAGGCGACATCACTACAAAACCTCTATACCCCACTATGGCATTCACAGGTTCATTTCCTACAATTGTAGAATTAAATGTCAAGCAAAGTGTAATTGGGTAATACCAAAATCCACAGAAACAAATGTCTTTATTGCTTGCACGACATTGCAGTAGTTTTAGGTGAACAGTACAAGGCTTTGGCGAATCAAACTTTTGTGGAGTCGAGTACCTGTGGCCTGAATAGTGGCGACTCTGATGACTGTCAGGACCAGTCAGTGTCATCATGGCATCGTTATTGCCAACTTCGCATATTACTTGATATTTTCGTGGACTACTGTACTGTACATATAGATCAAGTGAAGTAGATGTCAGAATACACAGTAGGCTAGGCCCAATCAGGAAACTAAAAAAACATTAATTTAAGCTGTAAAGCACATGAAAATGTTTTGAAATTCCATGGGAGTCATGACTTCAAGGAAACTATGATGCAACTCCCATCCAAGAGCCACAACCCTGAGCCAGCTAGTACCCGTGGATCCGATAGTGAATACTATGTACAGCCTCCTCAAATCTAGATACTGTACACAAGTTTCCTACACAAGCAACTCTGTTCACAGTTGTTTAATTGTGACAGGGGTTATAATTTACACTGGTTCTGCACATGTGAGAAGTATTAAACTTAGTCAAACAGTTTGTTTATGAATACTCACAAAACTAGCAACAGGAAATTATGATCGTTGCTCGACACATGTTTGATGCAGGTATATTTTAGAAAGTTCAGGATGCACGTGAGGAGAATGAAGTCGTTTGAGATTTGACTGTGACCTTTCGTAGCGTAACCTTTGATTTCATTTCAATAAGTTCATTTTCGAATATTTAGTGGAGTTATGTGGTACAGGGAGTGTTTAGTATTGCCTCATTCTTTTATATTCCTGTACATGACTTTTGTTTGCTTTTTCCATTTATTAGGGCATTGTGGTAGTAGAAGAATTAAAAGTGTACAAAACTTGTCATATTGAGTCTGGAAGTGATACAAGGAATTAACGTCTTTCTTTCAGATCATGTGCAGTGTGCATTTTATCTAGAAATACATCTTGCTTTTAAATTTTAACACTATTTGGGACAAATTTCTGATATTTTGAGCACTGTAACATGTACCATGGCTTTTAGAATGCAGTGCTGTCTGCATGGTGCACACATTGATCTTGTAAATTTATGCAACACAGAACTGTATCACGACTCAAGATTCGGTTAAACTTGCGACAGACATGATATTGTGGTAGTATTGTGAGATATTTCATCAGTAATTTTCTCAACATAGACCTATTGAACGTTTAAAGCTCACAATAACAGTATTTATGAGGTTGTCACCATTCGTACCTGCTTTTATGCACACTTGTTTCCTCCATCAAAATGACGTCACCGTGTCACCAGGGAATGTCTCTCCTACAATGTTCCATCTTCGTCAGGGCCTTTTATGAAACATTTCCACTGAAACACAAGAGAGAGGAAAAGCTCAAATTTCGAATGGTAATGGTTATCTATCTTCCGTACATGTAGACAGCCTTCAAAGTAGGGTTGTGAAAGCATTGTTGAAGTAAAGTAGAGCTATAGAGGTGGAATTCCTGTGGTCTGCACATGAAGCGGCTCAGTCGAACATTCCTTGGTACGTTACTAATCATTGGTGATATTGTGTACCAGACAGAAAACTGGAAACCATAGAAAGCTGGAAACCACCTAATTACAATGAGTTGCTGTGTAGTATCAATAACCAAACTGATACACACATGATTTATGCTATGTGATGTTCATCCATTCTGACAAGTCAACATGCTAATCTAGCTGTGCAGTTTATGAAAATTAAGGTTATAAAAAGAAGAGATGGCCTGGAGGAAATGTCATTGACTTTTCAAGGAAATTGCTTCTGTGTGCTATGCCATATTGTTCTGTTGACTTCACATACAACTGAAAATGCAGGTGTTCAGTGTCTGTTTATACTGTTTGTTTGCTAGCTTGATAATTACAGAGTATCGTGTACAACATGAGGTGTTTTTCCCTGTCAGGGACTTACTGTACTATAGTTTGCACCCTCTACGTGCTCTGTTTTCCCAAGCATTAACTTCTATACAGTAGCTGCCTTGTAATCCTTTCTGGGCAAAGAGTTGCTTAAAAGTTGTGTCACATGCTTCTAGAAAAGAGCACTCTTCTTTCAGAAGTTGCAAAGTTAAACCCTCGGTGAAAATCTGTTGAAATTTTGTGGAAATATAATTTTTACCGTTTTTGAGCTACAGTAGGACTTTTGAAAGTTTGAGAAAAAAAGGCAAAACAGATGAGGCGGAGTGTTTCGCAGTGTCAGTATTTCTTTTCTTAAGCCTTTATTTTGCCTCTTAATTACTTAATGACGGAGTTTCACATTGGTAAGTGATATCGATATTTTTGAAGAAGAAAATACAGGCTTCCAAAATAAATCCTCTGGGGATATAAAATTCTCAAAAGTACTTGAAATAAAGGTTACATAAACAATGGATTCACATGTAAGAATTTATCATAGGAGTCCATCTCTTAGACTCTTGATGTTACAAATTTGTATACTTCAATGTTTATTCATGATACAGTTGTGAGACACTAATTTTCCTGTAAATTGGTCAATCTTCGACAGATTTTGATGGAATTTGTGGCTGTTTTTAATATTTTCAATGCTTTATGCATCCAATATTCGGAAATGTTACTTTCATGTCACAAGACCTTTAACTGACCAAACAAAAGGCTCTGCAGAGATGTTTACTTTGTCTTGACTAGCGGCAGTGGTGGTGCTGAATGGTGAGATCAAAGTATCCTTTATACCAATGGTATCGTTTCTGGGAATGAATAGATACAGCTGGAAAGTGTGCTGATGAGCAGATCTGTCAAATAGGATAAATTTGAGTATCTGTAGAATGCGGCATGACATAGCAAGGTACAGTATCACAGATTCATAATTTGGAGAGAACCTTACACTGATAATTAATATGAAAGCTACAGTATTATGTAACCTTCATGCCATCATGAAATCAATTTTGAGCATTATGAGAACTTTCCTGTGAGAAGTTTCAAAAACCACAGTTAATTAGTCCTACAGACTGTGGTCTCAATTCCTTTACAATGTGAGAGATGTGGAGACATTAAATCTTTAAGCATTGAAATTATACAAGTTACATAATTAAAACGAAACATAAAGCTGTAATTTGTGTGGCAAAACAGAGCAGTTAAATCAGAGGCCCCAATTTGCTGATTGCCTGTTTAAGATGAGCTTGTGTATAGAAGTAGTTGTACCCTAAATATTTCTTTCCTTGAACAGTTTTGTTTCTGTCTTTTTAAAAAACACCTAGTGACATGTGCATGTAGAGAAGAGCTGGCTTCACTCAGAAGTTTCAGAGGAAAATCCTGAATCACAATCTGTATGAGTTGTGTTTAGATCTATTACTGTTTTTGAGATCTGCCTTTCCAAAGTTTGATAAAAATGCAAGACCAATGATGAGGAGTGTTGCACACTTCCTCCTTGATGTCAAAAATTTGCATACATGTTGTATGTTTATTCATGATGCAATTGTAAAACAAGCATTTCTTGGGTACACATTTATTTGCTTCTTTTTCTGTTGCCATTGTTTGGCACATTATCTTGTACTCTGCAATGATCTTAAAGTTCTAAGTTCTATAACTTTTAGTTGATACATCTACAGTAGATCTAACCTTGCAGCCTGAGTTAAGTTGCTACTTAGCACCGCTGTGGTGACTACATACTGACAGTATTTGTTTGTAGTTTCATTTAATGTAGGCCTTTGTGTGTTTGCATTTTGCTGAAGACAGAGGACAAGCAAAGTCCTTGGAATCAAAGCTTACATGCGTGGATGGCAAAGTGTGTGAATGCACTATTGCACAATGTGGCCCTGAGCTGTAATTAGCTCTGGGTAGATTGTTGTATGAAATACTGTAGCTCATTGATACAAGTTGTTATCTCACAGTTCCTGGTGTACCTACTTTATGGGCACTCGCATTCTATACATCTGCCTAAATTTGGGTTTGACAGTACAGTACACTACATGCTAATTAACAGTGCTTAAGTATTATGTACCTAAAGATACGTATTTAGTGATTAAACTAAGCCACTGTCTAGGTACAAAAATGCATGCATGTAAGGTATGATGGCCATGGAGGTCTGTACTTTCCTAGAATGTCATTAATAACACTTTTTAGCTTCCTGACATAGTAAATAGAGCCACTGTATTAACGTCTGTATGTTACAGTATTTAGTGTTGTCAACACGGAACACAAGCTACTACAGCTTACAGTACCAGCACAGTACGGTAGGTCATGTTGTGGTAGTACTACACTGTAACTATGTACAATAAAGTATGTAATATTCATCAGGGTACATCAGCTGATCACGAGGCCTCTTTCATCGATGGAAGTGAAAGGAATTGCAGTACACTGTATGTGACACATCTCCTGCAGACGGGTTGATTTATGGAAAAAAAATATTTGTTCCAGGACTTCTGATTGGTCTATGCTGAATGCAGTTTGCATAATTGTCCCAGTTCGATCACGATCATCGTGAAGGTGTTCAGTAGTAGCTATACAGTATCCATTGGGTAAATAGCTTTGTCTACATTAAGCTTTAAATTATCTAGGATTGAGTACAGTACGTGACAAGTGGTTCCATTTTCAGATTTTACCCTGCTGCCTTGTATCGCAAGGAATGGGGCATACATAAGGTGTCGATTGGACATTGTTGGCCAGACTGTATCACTTGTTATGTTCAAGGTATTGTTGTGATACAATGTAACAGCAGCTTTAAAGAGGTACTGTTAAGAATCAGAGTGGCAGATTACATAAAACGAAAGTTTCTTAATAGTGCTCGAACCAATTTCAAAGAAGCTTATTCATACATGTGTTTTGTATGTATATTCCACTTAAATTATTAGATTTTGAATTAGATTCGAATCTCTCAACATTTAGTTCTGCACTTAGCATATATCAACAACTTTTTTGTAGCAGCTTGCTAGGCATCATTTGGTGGAATTTATTTTTGTGTGAAAGATTTGTCATTTCAAAAGGGATATGTGGATGTAGTTTGAGAATCATTTTTTTGTACTTTTCAGACCCTTTGGCAACCATAAGATACAGTGTAAGACAGGTTAATTTTTCCTAAATGTGATGTTAATTCAGGTGCAACAGTCACTCTTACAGTACACTTAACTGTGCTGTGGTAGCAAGCCCTGCATGTGTGCTGCGACTAAATAAACTATAATTAAAGAGACCAAATTGCAATGACTGGGATGACGTGGGTGCTTGCATGCATACTGTCTCATGTACACAAGATTTGTATTGCTTGTAAGTTTACTGTAGATACGCGTCAGCTGTAGAAATCACCCTGTAAACTGTGGTTGATATAATTCTGATAATTGTGGAACAACTGGGTTAAACTGCTGGCCAGTGGTTATTTTGAAACATGATAACATTGCTTTAGACTGTATATATACTGAGATCTGTTGATTAATTATACTGAGCGACACTTGAGTTTGGTCTGATCAGCTAACAGCAGTGACACAAAAGTTACCTGTCAAATTAGAAAAAGTTCCATGGAAAATTGTGGATATTGTCTTCAATTACCACCTTGTTGTTTCAAGGTACAGACTGTCAGATTTGCATGCACAACAGCTTTTGATGTAGCAGTAATTACCCTACCATTGGCTGTTTCAGTTGTGTGTCAGATGTTTAGAATATCCTTGTTTAACCACTTACTGTCACATATAATTAGTGTTCAACAAGTGACTAAAAAAAAAGTCTAACAACTTTTGTGGGCTAACTCAATGAGCCGCTTTAACAAGGTACACAATTCGTCAAGTTTTGTTTAGGTGTTTGATGTATGACAATTATACACCAAACAATCTGTCAGTTTGTATGCTTTGTTTTCTGTAGGGACCACCAACTGTTTTCTGAAATGTCAGTTAAACTGTGAGACAGAAAAATCTTGTGAGCAAAAATGCAGAAAGTGATTTTATTTCCCAAAAGTGTCACTGCACAATCATTACCCACAGATACTGTGCATACTGTACAGTACATCCATGTGGTAAGTGCTCCATGATCGACACGCGTGACACAGAAGTTAGTATAATAATTTCCAGCTTTCAAGAAATAGTTGGTTTGTGACTTTATTGTTTCTGAATGCTAGTTGACACAGGATACAGGGTATGCAGATACATGCCAGTACTGACAATGAAAAATATGATCCCTATTGTGTAGTGTGTACATCATTAGCATACCGTACACTGAGCATGAGATGCATCTATTGGTGTCAGTGTGTCCACATGCTAAATGTAGTAAACTGCTACTCTACATCAGATTTAATGTGCACTTAGGCTATGTAATTTGCTGAAAAAAATCAGAGAGAATTTAGTGATATGGTCTGTTGCTAGGTACAGTAATTGCCTGGAAGTTCCATGCATAAAGTAATATAGTTTATACTGTGCAACATTTAAGTTCATTAAGAAAAATAAGAACTAAAATTTATCACAACACAATTTCCAGTTACTGCACTAAAAACTGTATTCTGCAGGTGCCTGTTTTCAAATTGGCCATCACTATTGCAAAACTGCCATTTTGCTGCAATTTTTTGATGGTCACCTGAAAATTCTCACATCCCTATGTAGTTAAAAATTAGAAAAAAGTTGTACTGCATGAGTTCTGAATCTTGGCGAAAATGCTATCTGACATAGCAGTCCACAGAAACTCTGTGGTGTTCATTATCCAGTCTTAGATAATTTATTGGGTCACCATACTTCCTTGTACACTACATTGCTGTCATTGAGAGATGGTTCATGTAACATATATGTGTATCAATCTCTGTCGAGTACTTTCCTTCCTTCTCATTATGTGGGTAAGCGGGAGCTGTTGTTACGTCTTCCGTACTCATACGCACAAAAGTTTATTTGACTTAGGTCCTTTGAGTTTTTTTTTGTTATACTTAAGCCATGGATGGTGTACATCTGAAGGCGAGGCCACCATAGAACCTGTATATGTTGAAATTTCTATGACAATAGCATGCAGTTTCTGTGGGTACAGTATTTTTTTTTTAAGGGAAGTGAATGGAACTCATTCGGTTGTCAAGAAAACTTAAACAGATTCTCTTCAAATATACCACATTGTGCGTCATATGACCTCCCTCTGTATCTGGTGGCCATAGGGATACGTATCAAGAGGAAAAACGTAATTTTGCTTCTTTATCTTTCTGTCAGGTCTTCTAGTTTCTTGAAGGCATTCACTGCTCAGAGTCAGAGAGCTGACTTTGGCTTGATAAAATCTTTTGTCCTGAAGGAACCATACACAAAGCGATCTGCCTTTGTAAACAAAGTTAATAATGAGAAAAAAAGTTTAATAGCTCGCGGTGGTAAAAGTGTCACGGCAGCACAAATGTAATTAATTTGAATCCACGGTACAAGCAGAAAGTTTGTTTGTCTTAGTGATATTCCTCGTGGTGACGTTTTGAGTCGACTGAGGAATTCTTTGGTGGCCAAGCAGCTGTAGACTGCACTATGCGAAAATCTGTCTGTTGTCATTGTCTGCTCAGCCTTGTACTGTATTTAATTCTTAGGTGCATTAAAATGCGTATATTGTTCGAATCCTCGAGGGCCCACAGTTGTGATAATGACGTGATGACCTGGTATGAAGATTTAAACTGCAGAGAAAATTTATACAAATAGAAATTCATTGTTGCAATAGCATTCAGATTATGGGCCATGATGGTGTTACATTTTCATCAGATTTTTCAAATATTACTTTGATTTTGGCTCACGTTACGGGACACAGCTTGCACAAAAGTCCTTTGGATATCATACGTCCTTTGTAAAAGAAGAAATGCCAGCTTTGATCTGTTTGTGGCAGGGTTGTTTGATTTCAATCACGTTGATTAAAATCAGTGATTTAAATTGCAATTTAAACCAAATGATTTTTAAAAAAAAAATCACTGATTTAAATCACTTTTCTTACCGTTCCATTTTCCTATTTGTAAATTGCTTCAGATAACTGAAAATAAGTTTCCAAACCACCGATTCTGGAAGAATGAATACTGTAATTGATTGTACAGGTAAGACATTCAGGCTACCCCTCTCATGAACTCTGCTCTCTGTGGTTCAAGAATTAGGCCTACTGTAGATCATTGGAACCAGACACAGGCCTACACTGTAGTACATTCACACACCAGATTTCCAGACTCACTTTGCAGGAATTTGTTGCAAAACTACCAAAACAGATATGTCATGCATAGAAGTTTGCTATATATCTTAATGCCATTGGTAGTGGAAACAATAGCATGCAGATCTGATGATTAAGTGCATACATGCTGTTCGTTGCAGTTTTTGATTGTCATGGTTTCTAGTTTGCTATGTATGGAATCAATTAAGACTTCAAAGGTAGGATGTTCCTTTAATAGTTTGGTTCCAGCACAACTCAATGTTGAAAAACAGTGGGTGACCATTCTTTAGGGATGGGAGACAGGGGGGGGGGGGGTTGCGAATGTGACTTAATGTTGACTTGCATCCATTGGATGAGGACGAAAATAGCAATCTCTGAAGCATGATAGCTAGGATTATGAAGTTGCGTCTGAGGTAGTTGAAGGAAATTTGCATCCCTGCGTTCGTAAAAATGCTGGGTTGAGGCGCCAGATCCTAGGTTTAATTATTCTGAATGTAATGTAGTAATGTGAAGTATTCTGAATGTAATGTAGGGGTGAGTATGCATGCATGCTAGATAATTTTGTCAACAATGGCGTCGAAACCATCAAACTGAAATGTGATTTTAAAAAAGTAAAAAAAAATCCAATTGAAATAAAACAAAATATGATTTTTTTTTTAAAGATAATAAAAATTTCTGAAGTTTTTATTTTTTTTTAAATTATAAAAAAATCAACAGCCCTGGTTTGTGGGCCACTGAAATTTGGTGCAATTATTAACAAAATGAACTCATCAAGGAAAGAGGGTTGGGGCACCCCTGAGATCAGATCCATGAAAATTATGGAAAAGGTACACTCCACCTATTTTCAATCTGATTTTATAGTGATTACATCACTCCCACATTACATGTCTCATCATAGCAAATGCACTCTCATCTACCCCATGTGTTTCAACTATTTTCAATCTGATGGTATAGTATTTGTCTTCATGCATCATTACAGAGTATGGTCTGTACCTTCTGTTGGTGACAGTTGCATGAATATCCGATACAATCTACATCTGTTACTGGCTCCTTCAGTAGACAGTGTTGTGTTCTGTCCTGAAATCAAGTATAGGCCCTGTTTATCCTAGCGTGGTTGGTTTCTCATTTGTCACAGCTCAGAACAGTGACACCTGTAATTGACCATTAATTACCCTAAACTATTAGCACATTTTCATTGAAAAGCACTTGCCCACAGCAGATTACCCCCATCAGGTATATCTGTTCAAAAGCACTCACCCTCAAGTGGACAATCAATTTTTTAATTCTGAATGATGGCTTAAATGTTTTGTGCATGAATTCTGTGTGTCATATGCTGTAATTGGCGATAATTGTGTAAAAGCAGTATAGTTCTGAGGTGTGTGAAACCATGAAACATGATTTTTTTGTTCTCTTCCTTGCAAGTTGGCAATTTCATGCAGTTAGAGGCATACTTTTGGAAAAATCTCACAGAAGATCATTTCCAAGTCTTTGATGTTTTGAATCAGATGAAAGCTGACAAGATTAGCACTGTAGCAAATGGACAGGTGGTTTAAATGAAAGTGATAATAGTCTCGGTTAAAGAAAGGGGCATATAATTGTTTTTTTCTGGTTGTGAGGAACGAACGAACAGATGAAAGGAGTCTTGGTGAGTAAGTAAACTATGGGGAGGTGTAGTCGCATTAGACCTTTAAAAAGGCCAGGCAAAGGTCTAGCTGTGGTTGCAGGACAGAGTGGGTTAATTGGAGGAAGTTTTTAAGGGTTGACAACTGGTAGTAAGAATGAAACATGACAGAGGAGATTGACTCAACCACAACATGCAATTTAGAATCTAGTGATTATTTTGCTCGGTGGCAGTGTTGCAATGCCCTGAGTCATTGTTTATCAATTCACCCACCTTCATTGTGTAGGCCTTTCTTACATTTTGTACTTGAATCACTGCATTCAGTGTCCCACAGTCTAGACACTTAAATGGTGAAAATGCAGTCGTCCCAACCTGAATAAATATACACCCACCATGGTAATTTATGTATGGCTCTTTTTAATTACTGTATGTGGTATCATTTTTGTTGATAAACTGCTTAATTTTGCAGTTCTGGCAACATCATAAGATTTACTTCACTCCTCTTTTACCTGTCTCTGCACGACAACTGCACTTCCATCTACCTTGCGTAGAGTGCTGGTAACCTTTACACACCGCCCTTGGCACCCTGACAAAAACTCAGGATTGCAAGGTCTTCATGATTATTTAACATGAAGTAGGGCTGCTTTTCCGTTAAACTTAAATTCACAGCATGTACTCCCTCACCTCATATAACCTATGCATTACCGTATTGACCATGGTCTAGCATCTGGCAATGTGTGTGTGTGTGTGTGTGTGTATCTGGTCACCGCCCTTCCGTAATTGCCAGCCTTTTGGTCTGCCAGTGAAGCTCTTACACTGCGTTTGCATCTGTAAAATTCAACTGCCATCGTTCAGTTTTCAACGTTCTCAATCGAGTTTCTAGGATTCCTCATCCTTGCCCTCTTCTTGGAGCCTGTTTTGGATGAGTATCCTTTTCCTTTCGTGTCTTTTGACATGTTTTTCGACACGTGTGTTGCGGGTCCGGGCTAGGTCTCGTACCCGCCTGTGTAGTTACGTTGTCTAGGACTGTGTTGTATTCTACTTACGTAACTGTGTTAGGCTCTGTTTTTAGCCTCCACATGTGTATCTCGTAATTCTTTGTGTTAGCACTCGCGGTTCGTTCCCCGCTGCTTTTCCAATTCCTTGTGCCACGTTGCGTAGCGTGGGGAATCCTTTCCCTTACGCAAGCTTCAGGCCTATAGTTGGTAATGTCGTACGTTAGGTACGTTATTGACTGTTAGCCAGGCCCTTCGGTGAGTTCAGGTTCCCACTCGAATTAGCCTGTTATTTGGTGTACCTCTATTTCGTTTCCTTAACGTCTCCTACAGCTAGTATGGAGAGAAACCAAGACACCTGCACCTCGTGCAAAAGGTTCAGGCCGTTTACCACATGGGACTTCCACACGCAATGCCCCAGGTGTCGGCCTTGCGATGAGACTCTCCCCTGCGCCGTTTGCAGCATTTGGTCCGCCGAACGTTGGGCCTCCTCCGCGGATTGGTTGCATAAGCGCGAAGAGCAGCGAGGAAAGTCCGCGGCAAAGAGCCGCAAGAAAAAGCTGCCGTCTACTTCCCAGCCGGAGTGCCGCACCCGGGAGTTGTCATCAGATCGGAGACCCCGGGACCCGGATCCCGAGAGCCGTGGACGTAGTCAAACCCGGGAACCGAATACCGCAACCCGAACCCGGGACTCTAGCTGTAGCCGGGACACCCAGCCAAGTCCGCGCACCGGGACTCCTTCCGCTCGGGCCGCCATAGGAGATGGCCTAAGACCCAGTGCGAGTGAAGAGGCCGCCCCCAGAGGGGGCATAAGCCCTACACCCATCCAGGCCGCCGTGGGCGACGGCTTAAGACCTGGCTCCCGCACCGAGGCCCCCGGAGGTTCCGGGATGGGCCCTACACCGCAGCCCGCAACCGGGCCAGCTAGCGCACAACCCCATGCGCCGTCGGCAGCCACCGTGCACAGCCTAAGCCCGACCGCCCCGCCGGGTCCGGTACCCCTGGAAATGGGTCCGGCCTCGCCTCAGGAATCGGCTCCGGAGGAGCCGATGGCGGAGGACCGAGCGGTCCTTGACCTGTTCGCCTCAAGCTTGGAGTTGTTCTCGCGGCAGCCCCGAGAGTTTGAGGGTTTCCCGCCGCCTTCCAGCTCTCGGTCAGCGCCTCGTAAGCGGAACCTAGATAGACGCGTCGAGTCGTCGGACTTGTCCCCGTCTTCCGACGATCGCGATTTTCGCCGTCGAAAGCGCACACCTCCCCAGTCAGGCCAAGACGCGGTCCTCGGCCAAATGAAAGACTTGCTAGAGCAGCTTGCTGTCGGAACGAACGTCCACGGCACCGCAGGGCCCGTCGGTCCCACCCGCCGAACCGCCGCGCCGTTCGGCATCGCTCTCCCGGGACGCGGACTTAGTTTTCCTGGAGCGGAGCGTCTCGTGGGACGCCAGCCACGGTCACACCCCCGCGAGACCGCGGAGATCCTCTCTCGGAGGGCGAGGATGACGAACCACTCCGCGGCACGGATGTTTCAACGGAGGTGTTCGAGCGCCACGGTTCTCAGGCGAACTCTCGGCTACGCGCCAGACCCAGCCCCGACTGCGGCAGAGGCCCCAGCATCGCGGCTTACTCACAACGCAGCCTCCTCGAACCCACGGGCATCTATCCTGGTCGACGCAGAGTGCGGCCAGCGATTTGAGTCCCTCGCATCAGCTCGCCAATGGTCGGCTTTCCAGCGCGATGCGGCCCGGGCATTCCATGTGGAGGAAGCAGACTGGGTAAACTTATTTTCAGCCCCGCACATTCCGGCATGGGTCCGGGAACGGTTGCGCGCGTCAGGAACCCTGGACGTGCGTGATAGGTTCCGGGATAGGAACGCGTGTCGTCTAGAGACCAGCTTCTACGACGTGGATAGAGCCTCCAGGGCCGGACTCAAGTATGCGTCGGCGCTGCTGCTGTTCGCGGAATTGCTCAACCGCTCGTTCACGCAGGCTCATTCCGCAGGCATTTCCTGCGCGGACAGCGGCGCGGTTATCGCCCTTTTAGGCCCAGTCGCCCGTAGCATGTTTGACCAATTTGCACACATGTCAATCAAGGCCACGACTACCAGGCGCGACCAGGTGTTGGATTCCCTCGACTGGTCTTCGCACACCACGGTGGAAGCCTTTCGGGACCTGCCCATTCTGGGAAATGACCTCTTCGGAGGCCAATTTGACGCGAAATTACGCGAAGAGGCCGAGCGCCTAAAAGCCCTCAGAGAGGCCGATGAGCACATGTCGCGCTTGGGTAATCCCAGTAGCTCGCAACCCCGCCAGCAGGGTTCTGGCCGCAATAGGCGAGCAGGCCAAGGTCCTTACCGCCAGGGAAAGGGTTCCCAGCAGCGTTACCAGCCCTATTCGCGGCAGGGCGGCTCCGGCAACCGCGAGAACCGGTCGGACAACCGACAGCAGTCCAACCAGGGTGGCTATCGATCGCATAACAGAGGTGGCTCCAAGCGGCCCTAGGGATGCCCACCCCACCGTTTTGCAGAAGCCAGTGGGGGGGCGGTTGCGATACTTTCTACAAGCTTGGCGCGACATCGCGCCCGACCCTTGGGTGCTCGGGGTCGTAGCCGACGGTTATCGAGTCGAGTGTACTGCCCCTCCACCGTCATCTGGCTTCGTCCGGCCAACACCGATCCCGGACGAACAGGCCAAAAAGGTCGCCCTCGAGCAAGAGCTGGAGGACCTTCGCAGTTGTGCGAGGGAAGGAGGAGAACGACCTTCTTGTCCATTCGACATTCTTTCTGACGCCCAAGAAAAACGGCACGTGGAGGCCAATCCTGAACCTGAAGCCGCTAAACAAGCGTTACGTCAGACTCCAGGGGTTCCGGATGGAGACCCTGGCAACCATCCTCCCCCTCCTGCGCAAAGGGATGTTGGCAACGTCCATAGATCTGAAAGACACATACCTGCACATCCCAATTCACCGGGCATCAAGGCGCTTCCTCGCTTTTAGATACAGGGGTGTCGACTACCACTTCGTGGCCCTACCGTTTGGCCTCTCGACCGCTCCTCGGGTTTTCACTCGAATTACCCGCACGGTCCTTGCGTACTTACGCAGGACCACGGTGTTCGCGTACCTCGACGACTGGCTCGTCTTGGGGTCGTCGAAGGCGGACGCTCAAGCAAACACAACCTTCGCGCTCAACACCTTGCGCAATCTCGGATGGATTGTGAACGGAGAAATCGGCCCTTACGCCTTCACAGAACAGTTTACCTCGGTGCACGCCTCGACCTCTCCTCCGGGATGGCGTTCCCAATGGAGGAGCGTGTATTGGACCTCCGGGCGGGGGCGATCCGCCTGCTGTCGGTTCCGCAGTCCCCTGCCCTGCTGTGGCAGCAGCTCTTGGGGAGGATGGCGAGCCTGGTCGACCTCCTAGGCTTATGCCGCCTCCACATGCGGCCTCTGCAGAGGCACTTCCTCACATACGCGCCCATGCCGGACCCACACCTGGGCACGATGATCCCCCTACCGGTGGACCTTCACCCGTTCCTCCACTGGACATGTTCGCGTCACCGGCCGACTCGCGCCTTCCAACCTACGTGTCACGTTACGCGGACCCCGACGGCGTGGAAGGTCGGCCTCTCCATGCACGGCTTCCCACCATTCGCCCTTATCCACGTAGTGCTCCGCCGGCTCCGGAGCACCCCGGCAGACATGCTGTTCATCGCGCCGTGCTGGCCGAACCAGCCGTGGTTCCCCCTGCTCCTACAACTGTTATGCGACCTGCCGTTCCTCCTCCCTCCAGTCCCGGATCTGCTGACCCAGAGGAGCGGAGCCCTTCGGCACCCGGACCTGTCCACCCTCCGGCTGGCTGCGTGGCCACTGTCCGGTCGACCCTCCAGGCGGCAGGCTTTTCTGAGGAAGCTGCGAACATTGCCGCGGCAGCCAGGCATGCCACGACGGTTCGAACTTACGATTCGCGCCTGGAGCGATACTACCAGTGGGCAGCCGATATGTCTCTCGATCCCATGGAGATGCCAGCCCCAGACCTGGCCAGCTTCTTCTGCGCCCTCTTCCAAGAGGGGAAGCAGGTCAGCACCATACGGAACTACCGCTCAGCCGTAGCGGCTGTGCATCGCGGATTTCCCGACGGATCGACAATAAGTACCAATGCGGCGCTTCGACAACTCTTGCAGGGCATGTTCCACCAGCGCCCCCCGCTCGGCGGCTCCCACCGTCGTGGTCCATCAACGCTGTTCTCGACAAACTTGCCAGAGCCCCATATAAACCCCTCCATAACGCTCCGCTAGATCTGCTGACGCTCAAAACACTCTTCCTCATGGCGGCAGCCTCGGCCCGCCGGCGGGCCTCGCTGCACGCTGTCACTCTTCAACCGGGCTTTATCCGCTTCGACCCCGCTGGAGTGCGACTACTCCCGGACCCGCAGTTTCTGGCCAAAAATCAGTCGATTTCCTTCACACCGGGCAAGATCAAGCTCCCTGAAACTCAGCACTGCCTCCTCGGTCGTGGAGGATAGATTGCACTGCCCGGTACACGCTCCTAAGTGGTACATCGAGCGCACAAAGGGTGTCGGCACTTCCGATCGCCTGTTCATCCTACCGCGCCGCCCGTTCTCGCCGGCTTCGAAAGAGACACTCTCACGCTGGATAATCTCCCTGATCCGGCCGCACGCCGAGGTGTCGGAACGCGTTCGGGCGCACGGTCTGCGCGGCCACGCCGCCTCCACCGCGTGGTTCCGCCGCGTGCCTCTGGAGGACATACTCGCCGCTGCAGCATGGAAAACGCCGTCCTCCTTCGTGTCGTGTTACCTAACCAGTACGCCAACAGCCGACGAGTCCTTCGCCAGAGCGGTGCTTCAGCCTATTGCTGCGATGCGTTCGCAGCCGCCGAACCTTCCCGCCGCCGACACACCTGTGTCACAGAATGCATAGGTTATATGAGGTGAGGGAGTACGCGCTGTGAATTCCCCAAAACTTACTGGTTTGGGAATTCGCTAGTGACTAACTCACCTCATATAATGGCCCACCCGCCTCCCCGCTTCAGGTTTTGGTAGTCGTGGCTGCGTCAGCCCACCTCACGTCACGCTGCGCCATGCGACGGGCGTGCTTCCGCGCTTCACGATAGCGCCTCGCAGCCACACCTGGGGCACTACTTCAGCGGACTCCGCCCATTCCGACGCCGACGGTCGGTCTTCGTCCAGGGAATGCTAGGTAAGCAGCCTTAGAGCTCATTCCTCCTTTGCCTCCTACCGTCTGGCCCCTCACTGTCATCCCAGGCTTTGGCGCCCTGGAAATTACGGAAGGGCGGTGACCAGATACACACACACACACACACACACAAATTGCCAGATGCTAGACCATGGTCAATACGGTAATGCATAGGTTATATGAGGTGAGTATGTCGCTAGCGAATTCCCAAACCAGTAAGTTTTGGGGAATTTATTCCGATTTCATACAATTTATAGTGTACATGGTATTACTGTGCAGTTGTTTCATGGATGCTGTTTAAGCTTGCAATACAACACAGGTTAACCAGAATCTTATCAGTGTGAGTATTGTTGTAAATTATAATATTCAGATTGCTAAGCATACATTGAGCAAACTTTTGTAAATGTAGGAAATTTTGTATCATTAAGACAATACGGAAACTGTAAAGTCCATATGATAATGTCACTCCTGAAATTTGCTGAATTTTATGACTGATCTGTGTCATCACTCATCAGATGATATGTGTCGCTTTCGGAAATTATGAAACTATGGATCAATTAAGGTTTGTGAGATGATTATATGTATATTTATTGTTGTAGTTCTTTCCTTGCATACTGCATGGTTCATAACATGCACTGAAGAATTGTTCATCTGCTGTGTAAAACTGTGGGAGTGTAAAATATTCAAGTGTGGCCGATAATTGTAGGCCCGCTGTGTCTGAGCATTTGTAGTGCATGAGTATGATCATGTACAGAGTATGCATGAGTAATTGCAGAGTGTTTGCTCATATATGTAATGTAAATATACAATGGAAGAGCTGCGGTAGTGTAATATGTGCCTTGTCACAATTCATCCAATGTAGATGGCCATCTTACTGTGATCGTATGCATTAGCTTGTGAAGTTTATTTTGATCACTGATTTGGATTGAGATACTGTAAGAACAGTAACATATATGTTTCCTGGCATCTGCAACTACTGTCATAATCAATCAAGAATGTGCTGTAGAATTCATGGACAATTAACATTCATGAGTTAATGTGGGTATATTATTCATCTAGAGTGGACTGCATGATTGCACGTTGACCCGGATTATCAGAATACAGTTAATGCAATTCAGTGTAAGATATTTTGCTAGAAATAAAGCTAACATCACCACACACTCATATGTAGAGTAGTGACGGAACTACCAAAATTCTGATTTTTTAAGTACTGTCAAGTGTGCAGTGACGTACAGTATTTGAATAAAGCTGTAAGATGAAAAAGTCTTCTCTCAGTGAACCTGATAAATCACAACAGGTAGTCCTCATTAGCAAGATTTGCTCGTTGCAGGTCTTTGCAGTCATTAGTTCAACATCTCTTCTGCATGCCTGTGGTGAGATCACATTACAGCGCTCCTTTTTGGTTGACTTGAACCTCTATCAGGCTGTCAGATACGCCACTTACAAATGGGAGAGGAGGATCGCAATCTCAGATTTTTTTGAAATGGGGGGGGGGGGCTGACATGCATGGTCAATGTCTTAAATCACTCTCTATTCATTTTCGATTAAGATTTATAGCAATCATGTCTGTGCCATGGCCCTTGGCATGTGCAGGCTTTTAGTGATGTCATCGTTTCTGCTGGGCTGTGTCACCCATGAGGATAGGTATGTCACTGGTGTGGCTTGAATGATAGCGTCTAATTCAGACTCTTTCAAATAGACTGTGAGACAAGCGAATCTCCATGTTTAATTTTCCATGCGACATTTCATGTTAGATGCAGACAAATCTAAAGCAGGAACAGTAGGCTAGCTACTGTACTCAACTGAATAAATCAGGAACGCCTTTGAAATAAGTGTTGCAGTCCTTTAGCATATACAGCCAGTGATAATGTGCTACACATGTTACAGCTGTTAATGCCAGGAACCTCAGTTGCATCTTAATTTTTAGTTACAGTAGTTGTTGTTTGCTGGTGCATTGTGAACTTACTGACGCTTGATTGACATAAACGGAATAGTAAGGTACCGATTTTCAATCTGCAACCATGTGGCATGTCCTTAAGATTACTAATGTGACAGTGAGGTAAACTTATACCTATGATCCTCCCATTTGTCAGCCTGGAACGAAAGTAATATTTCTTTTATTGTCATAATCAGTGAATTGTACGTTTAAATCTTAGGTTGGGTGGAAACATACTTCCTGTCCAGTACAGTACCTTAGGTGCCATATACAGTGCAATAATCTTCTTATGTCTTCTTATATGCCAAAAAAATATGACAAACTTATACCTGCTTTTCATTAAAAATATTGTGAAATTTGTATGATTGGTCATGTCATATACCGTACCATTCATTATGGAAAGATATGAGAAAGAAAATGTTTTCAATTTACGTCGATCTGATTCTGTATACTGTGTGCAACTTGCATACACTGTGCTGGAGTTGCAAATTTGGTACCAAAGAAAGCCAAATTCCCAAATTTCAACATTGAGTGATCAATCTGTTTAAAAATAAATTGCCTTTATCATTTCATATTGCCAGTTTGAGTTGCACATGTATACCTAGATTAAAGTTGCAAGTACTTTATATTACATCAATTGACAGGTTACATCAATTGACAGGTTCTATAAATATTAAGCAATTAAGGGAATGAGAATTAGCAGCCTAATTATTTGCATACAGTCATGACAGGCACTGTACAGGCAAGCACACATATAAAGTGTTAGTAAAATGTCTTACCTGTTAATTTGATTTCTGGCCATCAAGACAGTGTATCCATATATGTGTACCAATACTAAGCTGTATGTTGATACTCTACTAGGTCCGCTCACAGATGTGAGTATACAGTATTACTACACTTCCCTTTTCACATCATAGACATATATACTTACCCCTTGCTCACACTATTGCATATCACTGTAGTAAAACCATGTGCAAGCTTGCCAAGCGAAAGGCTAACAAGGCAGTGCTAGGGCATAGAGGGCGCAGTGCAAGATAAGGTTCGGAAGAGTGTTGAGCTGGCTAGTCTAAATATGCGATAGCGTGAGCAAGGGGTAAGTGTAGTCACTCGTGATTCGTGAATACCCACACCAGTGAGTTGTGGGGATTACTGTATGTTTCTAATTGCAGTTGTATTCCAGGGTGGTCCAAATCTCAAATTGATGCAGTGGTATTTCTATTTTCTGGTAGTTTCTATCAAGCAGGTACTCAGTGTTGTTGTCCAGGAACTCAGACCAGTTGACAAATTCACTGCTGAGCATGAATGGTTCAATAGCCATAACACTGCAGTACTGCTCAGGTTCAAACCAAAACTTTACAAATACCTTCCAAATGATAATTAAGCTGCACAAAGTTTTATGATGTGAAGTATAAGTTAATCTTCACTATAGCCAGGAAGATGTACAAGTTTCCAATTTCACAGGTGAACTGCCAACTCTAGTTTCTTGCTTTTTTGGCTCAAATCACTTTCAGATCAAATCACTGATCCTTTGATGAATGTATTACAGCTGTAGCAGCAACCATGGTGCATCCAGTTTTATGTCAAATTGGCTGCCAAATTGCAGTAATTGTCATTGAGAAGAAGCAATCTAAATTCTAATAGATGGCACTCATTTGTGAGGGTTGTTTTTGTCACTCAGGGATGCAATGCATTAATTTCAAGGAAAAAGTCCAAACATATATGTAAACTAAAAAAGTGGAAAAAAGAATCTTCAGTAATGCAAAGAATGCATTAAAACAGAAGTTTGTGATGATCTTCAGTGCTTAAAAAATATATCTCAAAGAAGTAGCCTGTTACAGTAGGCTTCTGGGTAACAGATTGTGGTAGCCTGAAAACCTTTTGCGTGAGCCCAAAATAGTTTGTGTAAAAGTTGGAACTGTCACATGGTGTGTACTTCCATACATAGCAGCCTTCAGTACAGCCCCGACCTAATCTGGAACGTGTGGTTTTTACCCTTAGCTAATTTGAGGGAGAGCATGGACAATTTTTTATTCCACAGAGTGAAAGTAGAAAAACCATCTGTTTCGCTCTGGTTGCTGAACCTGCACTGCATTAACACCGCCATTGTATGCAGTTAAATAACACTGTCTCATCATCACCGGCCGTACTGATATCGATAATTGAGACTGCTCACCTAAGTAAAGAACAACTGATTATGCTCGACAAGAGCTGATAAATACATGCATTGAAACATTATCCAAAATACACAATTCACCTTTAATCTTTAGAAACAGGTAAAATAAATGACTCATTTTGCACAGACTGGCCATGTTTTTTCGCATGCTCAAAATTTTTCAAGTTATGAAGTAAATAATCTTAACAATGTTCTGCGTTCCTCTATCCAACATTTCAATATCAGTTGGAAAATACAAGCTTAGGGCTGTACAGTATGTAACCGATCTGCAGCGTGATAGTTCATCTTATCCCTTTGAATATTACATCAGAACTTTACGTTGACATTGCTGTAGAGAAATCATAGCAAGTAAAAATGTCTTAAAAGTTAGTTTCTACATGAAAATTGTACCCATCTGTGTTTATGAAATAATTTGGTAAAATACTGGCACTATTCGTAAGCCTGTCTCAAAAGAAGTTTTCAAGTATTGAAGCTAACATTACACATACATGTATAAAATGTACTTATTGAAGCAACGTTGCCTCTTGGTTCATTTTACACAGTAAGTCAATGGCACAATCTCGCACTTGAGGTGAACAAAAACACACTCTGAAGGCCCATTGGGTTGTTTGCAGAGAGACAGAAATCAGACTTGCTTCTAGTCGTTTTCAAATTCTGAGGCAGGAGGGAATATTAATACGTAAATCTAAGCAGAAGCAGTATATTGATATTATTGATAATATGTAAATTTCATTTTTAAGAATGTCATCGATATCCAGCTTTGGACAATATCGACAGAAAAAACTGTTGTATCGAAAATATCGATAATAGCGACTACTTTATTTGTGGATAAATATCGTCCTTTTGTTATACATACAACCCTTTTAAAGGTTGACAACATCAAATATTTTCCCCTTGGATCAGACCTGGGCCAAATCATTCCCTTCCACTTTGTCATTCTAACACGCTTGATGCGACGATTTCACATACAGTATACAGTATATGGTACAAGAATCTGAAGCCGTCGATGTTAGTCCATGCCCATAGAGGCATAGGTGCTTTTCAGAAGGAAGTTGTTTGTTTCGGCCTTTGGTCTTTGGTTGTGGGCCTCCTGCGTTACTCTACGTACTATGTATGCACGAAGTGCGCACTATTTATATGCAGTTGTGTGGGCAAAGAGTGGTTCAATATTCTGTCTGTGACAGTGAAATCATGACTTCTGGCCTATCCAGAGTTCTAAGTTATACCAATATACATACAGTAATTCATGAGTGCTAGGAAGTTTTGTCATGAAAAATGTCTTAAGTCTACTGCGATAATGGTAACGTTGAATCTCCGTCATACTGTGGGTCCTCATCTCCTTTGCAACTGTACCCTAACTACGTTTTACATGTATTATTCCTTACAAATACTGAATACTATTTTGATATTGAAGCACACAGCTCAGGTAGACTCAGTGGTAGCTACTAGCAAGCTGCCTGCGCACTAACATACAGTACAGTCATTTTTTTTGTCATGGTAGCTGTTGCTTCACTGCACTTCATTGAATTTAACAAGTAACTTCTAAGTCAATGTGTCTTATTTTATACAGCTGCTCGACCAAAGTATCACCTGTTACAGTGCTACAGTAACAGACACATGACTCTTTCCCTATAAAAGTATTTATCCTGTATTTCGTAATCATACACACACAGCACATTCCCACGCCGAGTGCCATACCAGACTCATATATCTAAGACCTCACAGGTCTTTCCACTCTAGGAAAAACTAGGCCCGTACTGTTATTGAAGTCGGTATCATTGTAGACATGACGCTCAGTATCCACTGTACAAGTCACATAGAACCTCGCAGGTACTAACGCACACATTTGACTCGCAGCAAACCTATGTTTTCAACATACCGATATTTGTCAGTGAGACTATATTGTCAAACAGTCTTCACGCCGCTTAGTTTAGATCTGCTGTAATGGACACTGACACAAACTCTGCCATACATACAAATCCGTACACATTTCACTCACTCGAAACCTATATGTGCATCATACCGATATTTATCTGAAGAACTGTCTTACCGAAAAGTCTATATTTATTGTTAAAGACGTGACGCTCTATACCCGCAGTACAGTACACTGACAACTCCGCCGACCATAGGCCTACACATACAAAATTAACTTATAACTTATAAGAAAAACCTATATTTTCATAAAACCAATATTCATCCGCTAGACTATATTACCAAAAAGTCTATATTTATGCTACCCTGCTGGTACGGGTCTGCACGTACAACTTATGTAAAACCTATGTTTTCATACTATGGATATTTGTCCCATGAAATGTCTATATTTATCATTATAGACACTGCAAGCTGCTAAGCACTAATCCACATACATGGGCACGCATGTCACTTAAAACCTTTATTTTCCTCACATCGGTATATGGACAAGACTATATTATCAGAAAGTCTGTATTTTATAATTTTCAAACACACAAATGATATTTCAGCCTGTCAACTTCAGCGGGTGGTAGCAGTATGTCCAGGCTTTTCTTTTTATCATTTTTA
This sequence comes from Stichopus chloronotus, assembly GCA_021234535.1. Lineage (NCBI taxonomy): Eukaryota > Metazoa > Echinodermata > Holothuroidea > Aspidochirotida > Stichopodidae > Stichopus > Stichopus chloronotus. The sequence continues at coordinate 14,232,873 of CM037838.1, read as the reverse complement.
ATTTTTTCAGAAATGCTTCCATGAAACATATTGATCTATATCTTTGCAGAGCAATGGCCTAAGAAAATCTGAACATTTGCAGCCTTAGAATTGTAATGTATGCATGTTATTTAATTTGTTTAGTTGGGAAGTTTTGGGATGACAAATTTTAATTTGCTGCTTGGATGTGACATGGTACAGCGATAAAGTCTACTCAGCAGTCGACACTCTGAAATAATAAATTTACTGTATGCTAGCCCTCTCCTGCATGATCAGTCATTTAGAACTGTTACTGATGTCGTAAACATCCTACGTAACCCCTTGCTCACATTAATGCATTGTTTTGACACAGCTCAAAGTGTACCTGAAAACAATTCTAGCACAGTGCCCTCGTTTAGCCCAGAATTGCCCTTGTTACAATGTCTTTTGTTTGGAAGTCCACACAATTGTGTTTGTATCGTGCCCATTTTTGCCTCAGTGAAAAGCTTGAAGGCCAAACATCTCACAAGCCATGGGAGAGTTGCATTTCCTTGTCCCTATAGCCCTGTGGTCAGAAATTCATTCCTGGCTTACTGGGTTGCTGCCTGCAGGCCTTGAGTTTTAGATTTTCCAGGTGTGCTACAAATCACACTCCTCTGGAAAGTAAGGAGTGTGGTAGGTGTGCTGTACCTGCCAAATAGAAGAAAATTTGTATAAGGGCAGTGTTACACTCTAGCACATTCATCTTAGTGCCCAAGGCTTCTTTATCAAAGTGTGCAAAAAATCGCACTCCTCACCGTAAATTGAGGCAAATGGTGGCATGCAATCGCACTCGCACGCCTCAGAATTCAAGGCCTGCGCAGGGCATTTCTTAGTGTGAGCAAAGGGTTTAGTATTCACTTGTTAAAACCAACGCCAGTGAGTTGTGGGAGGCGGGAGGGGATTGCTCGAAAATGTGGCAGTAGAAGCACTCAAGCAAAAGGCAAACGAGGGCGAGCTAGGCCTTAGAGGGCGCGGTGTCAGAATTGACTTCGAGGTCAGTTTGAGCAAAGGTCAAATGATGCAGTAGTGTGGCAAGGGGTAAATTTAGTCACTTGTGAATACCCACACCAGTGAGTTGTGGGGAAAATGTGAGAGTAGATCCTTCTGAATGGAGAAAATGTGGAAGCTGTTAAGTGGTTAATCTCAATAGAGTAGAATCTTTGGGAGTTTTCGTACCACCCAAAATTTCAGGTAGTTGAGCAAGTTGGTTTATCCACCGATAAAATATCCTCAAAAATGTTTTATTCAAAATTCGTGAGCACCATCTTGTTGTATAAGTTTGCAAGTAGTTATATGCAGAGAGGCAAGGTTACATTTGTCACCTTGGAAACCCATGCCAGCAAGATACCGTTTTGGGATTCATTCGTTGAAAGTTATCGCCAAAGTTACATACAGCAGTGAAGCTGATACTGTATGAGGTAAAAGCTATTGTGTATGTTGCAGAACTAGCCATCTGCTTGTTGTGTGACTAAAGTTCTTCATTATTGAAATTTAATCTGAATCCTGGAGGGACTGCTATTTCCTACAGACGGTCTTATTAATAATGCAACATGAGAAACACCAAGAAAACCTAAGCCCAAGTCCTGCGGCGATAATACTCGGCATTATCGACTTCGGACGATGAGTGATTCCTTGTGGTGGTATGACGTTGATGGAGAGAGCATCTTAGGGGATTTATCCTTAAAGACTTCATAATCCTGGTTTAATCCCTCTCTTCATTTTCAGCCAGCCTATCAATAGACAATATCGTGGCACTTTGCATTCAGAACATTTCCTCCCTTCTTTCTGATCTTCTTACAATGGTTAACTAATGACATTGCAACCATTTTGTGCTGTTTTCAAGGGGTTTGTTTTTTTCTCAGCTTGGATCTTTCCCTCTTATATTGCAGTTTGTTCATATTTTTTTTATTTTGGTTTATTTAGGGTTTTCTTTCGATTTGAACATCTTGAATTTCATGGTTTTCATTTGTTGGAGGCATCGATCATGAAGAGGACCCATTGGCATAGTACAGCTCAGAGACAAATGAATTAAAAATAAAGTGGTTTCTAATGAAGCTCCATTTCACCATTTGATCTTGGAAATACAATCTTTTTCCTCATGGACATTTTATATATTGCATATTTTTTTGAAAAAATGTTTATGGTAATCGCAAATGGGTTTTTTTTTTCTTGTCATTTCTGCAAAGCACATAATTGTCAACATCTTAACTTCCTCATCAATAACTTGCTTGAGTAGTTTTGTTTCAAGACAGCCGAAAGCAAAGATTCTTGAACAGGTTTGATTAACAGACTTTTTCCATCTTTCTCAAGTTTTTTCTCGCTGTTGAAGGCTAGTTTACAAAACAGCTTACGTATGAATTGGATTGGGTTAAACACCGAATGAGATTTTTTGTTTCTGGAGTGGTTCAAGCATGTATCGGAGATGAATGGACTTGAAAATCATTTGATGCGGAGCCATTTGCTTAGAAAGTTGTAACAGATTTGATGAACTGGAATTTCTTTTCCTCTAAGCTATCTTAGCCCCACCGATTTCATCTCACTTTATGCTAATCTCTTTTTAATACTTTTCAAGAGATGGGCCATTGGAGGAAATTGACATTTAATAAAAATAAAGGAATATTTTTTCTCGCTTTGTCGACAAGAGCCATATATCTCAATGTCAGCATGTTTGATTTGAAAGTTGTAAATTTTTAAAGAAACATTTCTTTTTTCCAGAGTGGTGAGCATGTGATTTCACCCAGGCACAACCACAGTAATATCCTATAGCTGTGTTTCTTCATAGTCTTGACCGTCTCTAAGGAAATATCACAATAGTTTAAGAGGTTTGACCGTAATTCTCGCAATGTTTTAAGGTAAGACTAAAATATACCCAGTCTGCATTGTCACTGACTAGTGTGAACTTTGACGGTTTAATGGGTGGCTTTAGTTTCAAAGGAAAACAAAGACACTACTTCCAATTATTTGCCACTGTTACATGGCATTTGCTAACCATGAGGCAACTGGAAAGCTTACTTGACCAGAGAAGTTTTTTTTCAGACATCCATATCTTGAGTGAGGAACAAGATATTGGCATAGGGTTTCTTCATCATCATCATCATCATCATCATCATCATCATCATCATCATCATCATCATCATCATCATCATCATCATCATCATCATCATCATCATCATCATCATCATCATCATCATCCCCACCATCATCATCATCATCATTGTCATGATTATTATTCATTACCATCATCATCATCATCATCATCATCAGCAACATCATCATCACCATCATTATCACCACCATCATCATCACCATCATTGTTATCACCATCATTTATCACCATCATTATCATCATCATCATCATCATCACCATCATTGTCATCATTATTAGCATTACCTTCATCATCATCAGTAGCAACATCATCATCATCATCATCATCATCATCATCATCATCATCATCATCATCATCATCATCATCATCATCTCCACCATTACCATCATCACCATTATTTGATCTATCAGGTCACATGTTGATCCTGCTCTTGCATTCATTTTAATATTTTCGTGGATGTACATGCAGGTGTTAATCCGTTCGTTCACCGTACAACCCGAACAAACATGGCAGAGGAAAATGTGGCATTGCCTCAGTTTAACCTCTGCTTGGAATTGACATATTTCAATTTGTCTCAGTTTGCAACTCTTCCATAGAGGGAATCTGGCAGGTGAGGTATGTTTCCCTGAGAAGTCAGATGGGAAATTAACTCTGCCAACAGCTAGCAGATAGAAAAGTGTCTTCTTGAAAATATACGGAAACACTAAATAGGAATGAGGTTTACATAAGAGCTGAAGTGTGTTACTTGGAAAATGCACAATGACATCTTCCAAGAACAGAATCCAGCATGTACAGTATATATGTATACAGAAGAATAAATGAATGCGGTGGGTGGTGTAAGGAAAGGTTTATCTACTCCACGTATCCCTTACATGTCTCAACAAAACAACCACGCTCCTTGCTACCATGTCAAGAGTGCTGGAAGAATGGCAGACTGCTGTGAGACAAGTAAAAGTGAAATTGATTTTTGCAGCATAAACCATTAATGAAAAATAGAATAAGGAACTTTTTGTGCTGTATATTTCACAGGTTGGGTCAAGGCTACTGGGCAATACATCCATGGGCGAAATCTCCATACATACAGTACTGCACATTAAATGCATCTGTAGTCAGATCTGCTGCAATCTCAAGTTGATAAGTGGTTAAATTATTGTCATTTGTCAGTAACTAGAGAAACAGGCAGATAAGATTGTCTGAGGGACATCATACAAAATTTCATCTCTTCCAACAATGTCTTCCTCAATTGGCTTTAAGAAGCACACATTTTACAGACACATTATGGAGCAAAGCAGAATCGACGTCGATACTCTGCAGACTGAAATCGGTCAAGTCAGACCGTATACCGTTGGAGGTTTGCCAGAGAAAGGTGAAATGGTGGCCTTGGGAAAAACATCAACCATCTCTTTCGAGAGAGAAGTACAGCTTTATACTTTGACAGCTAGCGTTATGGGCACTATGTACTTTACACCAGTTATGAGAGACGTCATTGATTGCAGTTATAATTTGTCAACAACTGAATTAGACTCATCCGTGATCTTTGCAACACAATCACCTATACCTTCTAGGTACAACGATACACACACAATACCCACACGTGGGTCTATGTAGATCTAAGTGACCTTCATGTAAGGTCACTGAGAACATGACTGACCATTTATATATTAGAACATTGCACAGTGTAGGAGCAATGCATCCACATGCTCAAGGAATAAGTGTAAGTGTGGATGCCTTTGTGTTGGTGAATATACAGGAGGACACATGAGAGGTGGTGTAGTTTTATGTGGGATCTCCTTATACCTGTAGTTTTTCTTTTTTTAAACTAAACCTTGTACTGTACACAGTGGTGATAGTTGTGTCTAAGCTGCTCGAATGCCTGTTCTAGAAAACATGATAAAATGAAGAGCTCTAATTAGCAGCTCCACAGTCCAAAGAGCAAGATGTTGGTCCACCTCTGACCTGTCTATTGGTGGACCAGCAGCCTGGAGGATGGGTGAACAAAAACGGAAGGGGTGTCCACCTTTAAATTTACTAATTAATGCAAAATGTGTTTATTCACATCGTAGACAATATACTTACCCCTTGCATCACTAACGCATCATTTGACCTTTGCTCAAATCGTCCTCAAAACTAATTTTAGCACCGCGCCCTCTAAGGCTCAGCTCGCCCTCGCAGGACTGAGCAAAGGTCAAATGATGCATTAGCGATGCAAGGTGTAAGTATAGTCACTCGTGAATACCCACAACAGTAAGGTGTGGGGAATACACTCAAATTTTTGGCACTTCCTTTTAGAAGCAGATCAGTCAATTATTTTGCTTTGCCTGAATTCTTGCTTCATGAAGCACCACAGCACTGTTGACATGGTCATATCTCCGTGAATTTGTATTCAGGAGTTACGATGCTTTAAATTTACTGTATGTGACTCTTTGCAGAGATGAAATTTTTTTTTTTCTTCAAATGCTGGTTCTTCAGAGGGCCGCATGTGCAGGTTCTGGGTTTCAAATGCAGGTTATAGCCACAAAATGAGACCCATTAGAGAGGGCCTTGAAGACTAGGTTTGTCAGGTCAGGTCTTAGTGACTGTGATCATAGTTGTAGTTCTAATGATTACACATCGATCATTTTGCCTATTTCATTTCCAGGGGAACTCCATGAAAGAAATCCAGTATCCCAACAATCTCTCAGTTTGGTAGTTCATTCCTTGATTTCAGATGCTCTAGATGGCACAAGTTGACAAATTGATCCCAATCGTCCTCCAAGACAAAGAGTTGAGTATGTAACGAACATTAATGTTTGGTTTGGAAAGTGATGTGAAACTGATGATCCTGTAGATTATAAACAGATGCTAGTAATCATACTCTGGATGGCATAATTACTGGCAAAGGCAGGGGGCACATACAGAGACAAGTATGTTTCTCTTGCTATACATGCAATGGTTTTATGCTGCAATGGTGCATTATTGGTGATTGGCAAGAATGTACACCATCAGAGATTCATCTCGCTCAGATCTGTCTGAGCATCCACGTGAGAAAGTAGTGAATTAGCGACAACTACGGAATATTGTCTCAACTCATTGCATGTAGATATGTCACGTAATGAGAAGATCATGTGATGATCATGTGACAGTGAAGATACTACACATGTTAACGCGTTGACCCACCATTTCTTACTTAGTTTCATGTAGACATCAAAATCTATTATGGGATGCTAGAAACTTATGTTTTCTTCCCCAAAAAGGAGAAATGCCGTGTCCATAGGAAATAAACGCAAATGGTCTTTATACCCATTCCCTTTTAATGATCCCAGAGTTTGTAACTTAGCTTATTTTACAAGCTTTCTAGATATTCCTAGTTGAACCTCTCTCTACTGTGACAAATTGCTGGACTTCCTCCTCCCAATCAATGGGGAGCCTGAATACTGTACATTCCATTGAAATCATTTATATTGCAATAGACCTGTTCGAGATCAAGCTAAAGAGTTGTTTCGCAAGTCCTCATGTAGCTTGGGGATGTTGACTTTGAGCCAAGTTAGAAGGATTAAAGGTCCCAAGTGAATATATTCTCTCAGTCTCGTGGTGGTATTGACCATGGTGAGCTATGTTTGATTTTAGGGGTCAATAGCAAGTCCTTCGATATAATTCAAAACACTCTAATCATAGTGTAATGCCTCCTCAATGTTAAAGCCGCTCTGCAGCTACGCACCTTCCTCATGTATGTAATGAGGTATGCACGTAACAGAATGAAACGTATACTGTATGATTACATTTGAGAGGCTCCGTGGATATGATGTAAATTAAACAAACGTTGAAGATATTAAGTGTAAGAAATAACATGAAGAAAAATAAACAAAATAGGACGGACATATCATATGAAATGAAGGCAGTGTTGTAGTAATTATAAGAAGAACATAAAACTTGACATGTATAATAAACAAATTTGTAAATGCGAATCAGATGGGTAGTATTTAAATCAGGATGAACATTAAAAACTCGTCACCGATATGCTAATGAATTGAAAGATGATCAAGATAGATATGGTACCACTACAACGCAATTAAGCCAAAGAACTGTAGGAAATGTACAGTAATGTTGTAAACCAACATAAAGAAAAATGTATAACATGTTCACTAGGAAGTGAAATTGATGCAGTCTACAGAACAATGTATTAAGCCAATGTTAAAATTGTAGTTTTGTTTGTTTTCAAAGGTCATTTGCATCTCATCAAAATGAAATCTTAGAGTCTAGTTTGAAGGAATTGTCATTGTTAATTAGTTGTTGAGGTTTTTACCTGCCGTTGATTTCCTTTGATTTTGAAGTCAATTGTCCTTATGTCCCACTGTTCGCTGTCAGCATGTGTCAGCGTGTTCTTTGGATTTTGGATCATGTTCAAACATGGCTGATGCAATGTTTTGATTTGCTGGCGTGGCATCTCTCTTTTTCACCAATTTATCGTTGGAAATTCTCATCATGCAGTTTGTATTGTCAATGGACCGTTCATTCTTACATATATGTTTTGAGTTTCCTTACATTTGTTCTACATTTCCAGTGCATATTTTTTTTTTTTTGTATGTTGTTTTGTTTGCAAAGATCATCTTTGACCTGGTTGTTTCCTACCTGAAATGCAAATTATTTCACTCTCTTAGTTTTCCTCTTTATCCTTTTGTTTCATGATAGTTTTTGCTCGAATGGCCACCCATTATTGTCCGTGTGTATCCTGCTTGTTGGACTTGTTCAGAAGACAATCAGCTACTGGCTCACATTTCACTCACTTATCCAGAAATTTACACATCTAGAATAAGGAAAAGGCTACGAATTTAAGTTTGCTAAATTGCAATATTATACAATCTAGTGGTATTGGATGAAAGTAACCTATTTTAGCATGCATTCATAGGTTGAGTTTCATGTAGAGCCCGTTTTACTACAAACATATTCAAAGTTTAAGCATGCTGCACTGTGAGAAGAGGGGTAATAGGACAAGTATGAAGAACAAGGAACTCATCTATATCCACTGTGAGAATAAGTCAATGGGGCATTGTTGAAAAATTCAATTATGGAAGTACTCTAGTAGTATATATATAGTCAGGCAGTGCCTAACAAGCTTAAAATGTTTCTTTCATATCGTGTAATTTGATTTTGCCGGTGTTGCCTTCATATCACGCGCTGGTGATTCCTTGGTGGAATATAAATTTTGTCATTTTCCTCAAATTGCAGAATATTAGCACTAAGGAACAGGGATGCAATCTGTCTTGTTTGACAAGTTTAGCAGAATGTTAAAGTCTTAAGGTCTGTTAATTATTATGGTCATTGTGCATGTGCAGTACTGTAGTTCAAGCCTGTGAGAAACACAATACAAGCATACATTGATTATTTATTATGTAACTCAAATACATGCATGTTTACGATTGTGTTTCTTACCGTGCGGATCAGCCGACCACGAGATCATGAATCAGAGCCAGCAGTAGGAGACTATACAGTTCTCCAACTTTTCCTTAATTAATAAGCTCACATGAGAAATTAAGCAACAGCCAATATTGAATGTCATGTACCATGGCCATAATTAACGTCCTCCCTACTAATTTATTAAGGAAAAGAATTAACTGTCATGCATGTGCTGACGTATGATGCTGGTTGGCTATGTCGTTTCCATTTTGTCACCAAACTTTCATGAAGTGACTTTTTCACTAAACTATAATTACTAGGGTTGGGCGGTATCCCAGTAGCCATTACCGGTACTCACAGACTTACCCAGTACCTGCAGCACCAGAGGCAGAATCTGTGCGACTACCGGTACTTTTGAATACTTCGCAGTACCAGAGAAAATTATCGGCATGGTACCATTTCCAAGAAATCAACAAAAATTTACTTTTTCAAATATAATGTTAATGCTTACACTTCAACAATCAATATCAGATCATCTGACATAAGAATTTCTAGGCTGCAAATGGTGAGTGGGTACAACTTGATACATTGTTGCATTGGCAAAAATTTGGTGGCCGATATAGTTGGTGTATTCAGTACTCGGCTCTCTAACTCTGCTGAGGCTGCACAAATGAAACATTTTCCCCGGCCGTTTTGTTGTTTTGTGTCAATGAATTTTCGTAAAGACATGAATACAAGTTACTGCATTGCTACAGCAGTATATAGGGCACAGAACCTGTTGTTTTTATCATGTTGAAGACAGCACAGAACATCTTGTTTTTTATTGCATTGTACATGTGGTCAGTACCGCTACTTGGATAAATATAGGTACTGATGTGCCACAAATACCAGTACTGATTTTCCTGGTACCGCCCAACCCTCGTAATTAAAAACTAAGATGAACAGCACATGTTACTCCCTCATGTAGAGTAACCTACTCATGTTCAGTATTGACTATGATCTAGCAACTGGCAAGTGTGTGTGTGTTTATCTGCCAGCACTTTACTCCTGTAATTGCCAGCAGTTTGGTCTAGAAGTGAGGAAATCTTGTGGAAATTTGCATCTTGTTTGATCACTTGCTATCGTTCACTTTAACCTTCTTTTCCCCTGCACCCAACACCTAAGATATATTCACTTTCCTTGTTCCATTAGTTGGTAAATTTGCATCGCAGACATCATACTCTGGAGGGCATGGTGCTAGAACTTTAAACAGTGGGGTGCACTTTGTGTAAGTTCAAACAATGAATTAGTGTTTAAGGAGTACAGTACTTCCTAGTGGATAACCATACCACTGAGTTGTGGGGATTCTGAAGGACTGCAGAGTTGTTGTAGAGCAAGCGAAATTCAACCTTCATCAAACAAGGAGAACTTCCAGAAACATAAGTCAAAAGTGCATAATTTATATAACCTCTTGTCCTTCTCTCTTTTTCTTGATTGTCATCCATTCTTGCAGTGACATCTCTGCATGGAGAGACTGAACTTTCTTATAAATTGGGGTAATTTCATCAATGGATCCGTGTGGGTTCAGATTGGGCTTAATTATGGATTTTTGTCTTCAGAATTGCCAATGCGTGATAAATTGCTTCTAAACTGTTTTATAATCTCACCGATATCTCTGTAAACTTTATGTGCTTGCAGCCCGTAGATTTTTCATGTTTTTGCTTCTGGTCGTCAAAGAGTTGCCATATTTTTCATTCTTGGAATGTGTCACACATACATGTGCTTTGCAATGCAGGATGAAGCTTACATTGATTCTGCGGGAGTTTGCAACATTACACTCTTCCACTCTTTGACAACCAGTGAGAGACAGGAATGAGATGAAGATGGACACAGATCTACAGAGACAGAGAGAGAGAAAGATACGGAAGAAAAAAAGACAGTTATGACAGATTATGTGCTGCACTGCATGCATGGAGTGCTTGAAGCGTGTTACAGTTTTTTTTTGTTCAGTCTGGGACAGAAATGACAGTGAGCAAAACTCAGTTGCCATGGTTTAATTTGAGTGATTCACAACAACCATTCTTTTTTTTTTTTTCGTGTCTCTGTCTTTTGGGGCTTTGTTGTTATCTTTTTTGCTTTCAATTACACTTCACAGAATACACTGTCAAAGGAAGTAACAAGAAAATCTGCCAGCAGAAGTGGCAGATAATTTAGTTTGGGGAGTTGAATAGAATTTTTGAATTTTTTTCCTTGTTAGGAACAAGACACATCGTACAGTTCCTTGTGTGCCTTTCTAGAGACTTCTATATTTTACGTGCTTTTAGTTTGTAGTGCTTGCTGTTTTCAAGCATTTGCTATTTTGTAGTAGTCTTGTTGAAGGAAAACAAGATTTTTGTTTTGTTGTGTTTTACTCATTGTAGACAGTGCTAAAACCATATTATAAAAGTATTTACTGAGACTTGGGATAAATGTTACTCTTCGTTTACTCTCCTTAATGGGGACTGATCTTATCAAGTTTCAGTTTTCATACCAAAATTGAAATTCTGACTAAGGCAAGTAAATGTGTTTACAACCTTTGAGTAGTGCAATTGTTTATGAGTGCAGTGGTATGAATAACTATGAGTCGAAACATTGGATGTTCTATTCAATGAGAGCCAAGTTGAATAGAGAGTTCACCTGTTCAAGGAATGGAATTATTCATACTATTGCACGGATGGAAAAAAATATTCATGATTTGTTCGATACAACACATAACCCAGGATCTGGTCACAATTTGTTTTGATGAGGCAAGAGGATAATGGCCTAGTACCTACATTATGCATAGTAACTACTGTCTTTAAAGAGGCTCATTGAGTTGTTTTGTGAAATTCACTCAATTTTTCTAAACCGATCAAGTTTCCTTCACATACTAATGACAAACAGTCAAACTAAAAGGATCCCAAAGTTTTACATACATTGGAACATTAATGAGTGAGTAACCAATGATTAAATTTGGTTTTTGAAACTTTGTGACCAGACATTCTCACATTAGTACATTCACATGCACACAATCAGAGCAAGTGACGGTCAAAAATTCAAAAAAATTGACAGTTTTCATATAACTATTGGATGTGAAACTTGATTAATTATGCTGATTGTGAGAATTGTCATGTGTTTGTATACTTCAAAATCACTGCAATCTTTACTGATATCAACTCAATGAGCCCCTTTAAAGTTATTGCACAATATTGTTGACTTGCAGAACACGCACTTGTACGTAGCGCATTGCTGACTTATTGCCATGGGTATGTATGTCCTAACCCACGATCGTCAGTTAGAACATACTAAAATTAGATTGTAGTTTCTTTGTGTGATAACTGAGGTGGGAATATAGGACTTTCATTGAAGAATTTTGGGGTGAAAATGTTGTTGTCCATGCTCATGCAGAATTACAGGATGTACAGTATGCATATGATGAGTTTGTGCACTAACATTGTCGTACTGTACATCTTGAGCATAAGTCGTCATGGAATTTTTGTTCAGTGGTTTTTAACTGATCATTCTGTATGTCATCTTCCACGTGCAAATGGAAAGTATGTTGGAGCTAACTCGGTTCTGGCACTGTGCCTATAATTTACTAATAGTGTCGATATTTGCGCATGATGTCAGTACTACAAGATGAAGGCTAAATATACTGACATACTGCATCTGCGAGCTGGAGGGCGAAGAGAGGGATGTTTTTCGAATTTTAATGACATCATTTTGCATGTATGCAGGTTGCAGAACTATTTCTGACCAGTTAAAGTCCCCTTTAGAGGCAAGATCATCACTTGGTGTCATAAGTAATTTACTTTGCAGTTGTTTACATATTTCAGACTGTACTTTGCATAGATATATGCAAATGAGCTTGCTCATGTATGCAACAGATCAATATTAGTAATTAGTGTACAGTAATAATGCTGTAGATTGGAATTCTCTAAGATTTCAACTAGAAACATGATCCTCTGCAAAGTTCTACATCATATACTGTATACTTACCCCTTTCATCACTACTACATATCATTTGACCTTTGCTCAAATCGTCCTCGAAACTAATTCTAGCACCGCGCCCTCAAAGGCCTAGCTCGCCCTCGTTTGCCTTTCACTCGAGTGCTTACAACATGTTTCTAAAGTTCTCCGTTGTTTTTGCTTCGCGCAAAGGCGTCTGTCTCTGAAAACCTTAAGTATTCTCGTTTTTCTTTCCTAATTATGTCAGTCATTCTAGCTCTAGTATGATAGTGGTCAAGGGTGATTACATGATCTCAATGATATTTCATCTTTGCTATGAAGCATATGGAATACAATTGAGGCTATGCAATGCTAAAAATTGTCAAAATGTTAGCTGTATGTACTGCACTTATTTTTCTCAGCATGTACTCTGGTACTGGGAAAGTTAGATTTGCTTCACTTATTGAGTTGGTCGTCATAACATGACAAATGGGAAAGATTGACACTCCCTTATGTCTTATGAGCCATACTTTGCACATAAACACTTACAATGTGTCTGTCATATACAGTATAGTCAGAGCTCAAAGACTTGGCTAAGCTGCAGTGAGCTGGGTCAAGGATTTGTGATTTATCGATTGAGGTCTTCAACCTCATTCCAGTCGCTGTGTACGTCATGGAACAGAAATACATTTGTGTTACATATTCTAACTTGAGGCCCTCTATATGCAGATCTTTAAATATTTTGCTTCAGGTGTGAATTAAGACAACATGTGGTTACTTCTCCCATACAGTATAACGGGCTTGGCTGAGTGACATGACTTCCTCTCTTACTTATAACAGTGTAGAATTTCAGTGAAATACTGTGAATTCAAGTAAGATTCAGTGAAAAAAATTGAAAATTTTGTCGAAAATTTTGTTTTATAAAGATGGATTGGTAGATCTAACTCTCTTGGAGCCTTCTATCTTTTGTACAATCGTATAGCTGCTGTCGTTAAGAATCATTCATCTACTGCATACAGTAGTTACAGTATTTTATCTCCAGTTCATGTGCAATCTGTGGAAAGTTCTTCTGCACGCCGCTGTTTCTAGGTACTGTAAAAATGTGTGATTGACATGTTACTGAACGAATAAAAGCCTATAGTTATTAAGGATAAGTTATGTTGTAGCGTACCATGCAAATAACAAAGACTGCCTAGGTACAACCCTTGATCCTGTTCTGTCAACAGGCATACTCCCTGAAGTCATTCATCCATACTTAGTAATCCTCAACTCCTATTGGCCCATTACAGTCAGGTGACTGTGGTTTATCCATGGATAATTGCTTGGTGATTTTTGCCTTGTTGTTAATGGTAGTACTTTTTCTTGGGGTTTATTTTCAATAAAAATTTGTTGTTACTTACAAACCCAAAGTTGACTTACAAACCCAAAGTTGGTTTTGTTTTCGTCTTTTCATCAAAATCTCGCTGTGTATGAATAAACAGGGTTAATCAAAGTTGAACTTGTGTATTCACATATCATTAAAAGGATCATGAACATTTGGGGGTTAATTCAAGACATGCACGGGGGTGTAGCCCAAGTGCATCCAGTGAAAGCATTAACGCTTCGCACTATAGAGTGTCGATGAACCCTTAACTATTGACTTAATAAAGGGTGGGAGTGTGAAATATTGTGTAAGTTATGCTGCTTTCAGAACTGAGTAATGCACTATTCTTCATTTGGAAGAGCACTTTTTACAAAGGTTTCCACTTTTCATTTTAATAAATCATCAAAGTACATGTAGAAGTCATTACCAACATTGTGAGTAAACATTAGCATGTTTAGGATTGATATTGGATCTGCTTTTCAATATGACCTTTTTTGGTGGAGAAAATTGCTAAAAACAATTGAAGTATATACAAAAGAATGAATTAAAGAAGGTCTTATCATTTGCAGTACTTCTGATAAGTGAGCAAAAGTTCTGGAACCTATATCCAGACTGTGAAACTCTCAACAGGCAATTAAGCTAAATGAGGTTGCTTTAGAGGATGGAAGGGTTCAGTGCTAGAATTTTATTTGGGGGTGGTTTGCACTAAACTGAACAATGTACTGTTGGTGTAAACAAGGGGTAAGTTATAGTCAATCGTAAATTATCCCACACCATTGTTGGGGAGTGATTGTTAAGAATGAGTTCTAACCATCATGCAAACTCCTATTGTTTTTACTAAATAAAAGAAAGGCTGTCTGCCCTCATGCTTACATTTTTTTAAAAAAAATTCACTTAGTTTTCCTTCATCGTTGATAAATCAATATGAGAATATATAACATAATGGAAGTAACTGCATGACATTTAAACTGCATCTGCAAGTAAAATTTGTCTTTATTGAAAAGCTCAAATTTTTATGATACATCACTGAAGCTTTTGGACTCATTGCATCATGTCTATGTGGATATTGCTCGTAGGCGAAACAAGAAATGAAGGGCTGTTTTGAAGGGCAAGTAATAAGTTTGTCTGTTATGCATGGCCTCAAGTGCAATATGACAACGATATAACAAAAACAATATGAACTCGCAGGTCTATATATATACATCCGTTGTAGCACACCCTCTCTCTTTGGGGAATACTATACTCGTGGTAAATGTGATAGTTCTGTCATTTGGTTGTCAACTTTTTTAATTACCTCTTCTTTTGCTTGCCCTTCCATTTGACTTCAAATTCATACTTGAGCTTCAAATAGTGATTAACCACATAAATTGAGATACACATTGCAAGTATTTTGAGTAAGTTTGCACGCTTGTTTAATAGGTTTACTTCGGCTAATGATGGTGACTAAACATTACACCCATGTATACGTAGCTTGCATGTATGCTGCCTGCATGATGTATCATCAAGTTTATATTCAGTGTTGTCAATTGAAAATAATATTCACTCCAAGCTGTGCAGTGCAGGCTTTTCTCAATTAAGTTGCACTTGAGTTAAAAACAAAGTCCTAAATGATTATTGAGCAATTAGTGCATACTGCATCAATGAATAAATGAAAGTTTATATTCCAAGTAAATAAACAAGTTTAGAGAACAAAGCAGTTGAAACCCTAGATCACTCAGAAGGAATAAGTAATACCACAAATTAAAGGGGAGATAAATTACCAAAATGGGATTCCATGGCTACAGATTGGTATCCATGACAACCACCTTCGGTGATTGCACATCTAAGTACCGGCGATGTTCTTGTTTTTCTTTGTGTGTGAATTACTGTGAGAAGAGTTGTATAAATTGATTAGAAATTTAACCATTTCCAGCCAGTGATTGGCACATTTGCACCATCACGACATGTACGGCAGCAACCGCAATTTTGTAGAGAGCTGTAGTACAGTACTTCATCGCCATTTTGCAAACTCTAAAGGTGAATATAGAAGCAGACGGGGATTGGGATGGTATGGAGGCATTGAAGTGTGAAGGACAAAGACATATAGATTGAAATGAATAGAATGGGATAGAGAGGGATAGGATGGGATTAATTGATTGAAGTGAACTGGATGGGATAAAGAAGTCGAAGTGAGAAGTATGGAATACAGATAGATGTAATATAGATATTAGATGGAATATAGATACTGTAGATTGAAGTGAAAAAGATGAGCTAAATTGATTGAAGAGAATAGGTTGGAATAAATAGGATGCACCAGTGAATAGGTTGTGATAAATAGATTGATCTGAGTAGGATGGGAAATAGATTAAAGTGAATGAAAAAAGTTGAGATAAATAGATAGAAATGAGTATCATGGTAAAAAGGTTACAGTGAGTACGGTAATTGTAGCAATTAAAGTGCAAAAGGATGCTGGAATAAGTGATTGCTTTGGTAGAATGATTCACAGTAAATATGATGGGATTCAAGAGGCTCATAATCATTTCTGAAGTCAGAGAAAACTGCCAAAATTTACCATAAAACAAGCAAGTTTGCTGTTATCAATTAGAAGCACTGCCAACCATTTTCTTTTCCATCAATTCTGTCAACAATTGATGTTTTTTAGTCTGATTTTTGCATGATTGAATGTAATTTATTTAATTACTCATGAATGTCAAAACTCTTGCGTCTCGGATGTTTTGTCAAGCTGCACTAACAAGTCCGTAGCTTTTACTGTAGTCACCTGACAGCTAGGGAGTAGAAAGTACTGCAGTTTAGGTAAATATAGAAAGTTAGAAACCGTGCTATCAGGAATTTGTTCAGCACACTGTGTCTGCCAACAAAGTTTGGCCATGCAATTGGTACAATATCCAACTTTGATCTGCTTCACACAGTTTATTGCATAAAGCAAGTTTATTTGTTTGTATAACAACAATCAGTACAGTACTTCAAAATTTTTGCCATTGCATCAATATAAACAAATATGTGATCATAAATATAGGTATGATAAACCTTTGACTTGTTGAATATACAAAAAAGCAATATGTACTAGAGCTAAAGGGTGTACGTGTGTCATTGCAATGTTGACATTTTCCTCACTGCTCACGTTACATCTGAGTGTGCATGCATGGTATGTGCCATATGGCCTAGCTGCCCACATGATACCATGACACTTATACATCTGCAATATTAGTGCAATACTGTAGTAGTACCTGTTCGCATAGCGTGAACTTTCAATTTTTCTGTGCCGGAACAAAAAAAATTCATAGCACATACTCCCTCACCATCATATACTGTAACCTATGCATTACCGTATTGACCATGGTCTAGGATCTGGCAATTTTTGTGTGTGTGTGTGTGTGTGTGTGTGTGCATTTGGCCACCGCCCATCCGTAATTGCCAGCCTTTTGGTCTGCCAGCGAAGTTTCACGCCGCTGTTTGCATCTGCCTCAATCTACCTTTTGATTCCAAGTTTTCAGGATTTTTGCATAGGTAATATGAGGTGAGTACGTCACTAGTGAATTCCCAAACCAGTAAGTTTTGAGGGTTATGTGTGATCATATATAAACTGAAAATATAGGACAAAAGTTGGTATGTTCTAGCTATAGTGAATACATGTACATTATATGCATCCATATGGATGTCGACATTTGAAGTAGTTATGCATGTAATTTTAGCTGCTTCATCAAGTCGATAGAACTAATATTGTACGGTGAAGAAAGTACTTGGTAATATAGTCATGTAGCGAGCAGTGAAGTTGTGCACACATATACAGTAGATGAGTCACTGTCATGGTGTGAAAAGCCATTGACTTTAATTTGGTAGACAATCATTTGGTAAACTAAGCTTGATAACCCCTTTTAATTCCTCAGAAATAGAGTTTGTGTCCTGGTATGGCTTATACACAGAGAAAATGAACCCAAGCGTAGGGTCACTTAACTCTCAACAGTGATTGGTGCTGTGGAATGGTGACTACAGTCCGAAATTGTTACCTAAGATCTCTCTGATATTTGTGACAAATGTGAACTTGTGCTCTAGTCTTTGGCAGAAGAGACAGGGATACACGTACATGCAGAGTAGACCGTCACGCTCACATGTCAATTGTAATGAGTGAGATGACTTGGATGTCAAACTAGATTAATGCTGACCAATTACTTGACTTTTTTTTTCAACTTTAATTAGACTGCAGTGCAATTACGTCAGTCCAAAATGTCACAGGCCTGTAGCCATCAAAAACAGGAGTGTGATTAATAGCATTCTGGTCAACTGTCTCTGAGCGCATCAGTCGATTCTTACGAAGAAAA
The DNA here is from genome assembly GCA_021234535.1 of Stichopus chloronotus. Taxonomy (NCBI): domain Eukaryota; kingdom Metazoa; phylum Echinodermata; class Holothuroidea; order Aspidochirotida; family Stichopodidae; genus Stichopus; species Stichopus chloronotus. The sequence goes on along the minus strand of CM037838.1, from coordinate 14,214,766 downwards.
TTACTTCCTCGTTGTGACTATTTCAAAACTACCTTTAGAAGCCAGATGAATTTAATTTTCCGTAGATCATGTATGCCCCTATAATTCTTGTTGGTGAACTTTGTGCACTGTCACGATTTTCTTGATTGCATTTTGTTTATCTTCAATGAACAATTAATTTATTGTTCACCAGCCCATAGACGTTATGATCACATTGATGTTATTCCTAGCGTCTCATCCAGATAAATCCTTTCAAATGTCATCTCTATTATTATCACTATAAATATGCTAGAGATTTTTTTTTTTTTGACACCCCTTTCAAATGTCACCCCACGTGTATCTTCTGGTATATTTTCTTTTGCGATTGACGAATGTCGTAATGTGTTCATGTCACCACCTAGCTGAGAGCAACTTCAGCAGGGTTTGAAGTAATAAGTTTTAAAGAGATATGTACAGGGGGAGGTGGAATTTTTTGTTGATGGTAATTTGCCTAAAATACCTTCCTATTGCACTGCAATGAGGAGACTTTCTTTTTACGTATAAATTTTAGTTGGATGTGGGTCAGTAATTAGGAAAGAATTGTACAGTATGTGCAATTTCATTGTTTTGTTTATACAACTGAATTCAATTTACCAGTTAGTTTTTGAAATCATTAGTAATAATTGGTATGCATATAGTAAAGCATTGCTTAGTTGAGCATGGTCAATCATAAAAATCACGCAAAACTGAAAAGCTTATTTGAAGAAGTTTCATCATTCACATGGTAGATGTACAGGGTATTCAAATATCCCTTGCTTCACTAATGCATTAAGTTTGGCCTTGACAAAATTGCATTCAAAATCAATTCTGACACAGCGCACTCTAAGCCTAGGCTTGCCCTTGTTTGTCTTTCGCTCAGGTTGAAGCAACGTGTTCTGAAGTGCTCTGGAGATTCAGCTCTAGTGAAACCCAGAAAAAACAAACCTTTAGCATTCTTATACATTTCTTTAAGTAGATTTTGTTATTATTCTGTACTTCATAAAATTTCATTTTCCCCTTATTCCTTGGAGTATTACAAGTGAACATTGTACATTTTGTTAGTGCAATGAGCATACAGTACACCAGATACTGTAGCCAATCGTATCGTTGGGCTATTGCCTGTAGCCTTTCGATTTGCAGCAGGCAAAAGACCGGGAGCTCTTCACAAACACGTTGAAGCAGTCCAAAGCGAAACCCAGACTAGGGCGAGACTGGGGCTAGAGGGCACTGTCGGAATTGTTTTTGGGAGAACTTTGAGCTTTGTAAGTCAAACTGACGCATAAGTAAGCAAGGGGTAAGTATAGTCACTCGTGAATACCCACACTAGAGAGTTGTGGGGATTTTGGTACTTGAGTCAGCACTAATTTCGTAAGTACTGTTAAAGTTACTTATAATGTACCATTTTGCTATTTTTCGTTAATGGGGCTCCTCCTCATTCCTTCCACATTCATTTTATATTCGATTGTTAAGCAATGAGTCATTATTATTCCCTCATGTGTTTTGCTATCATTTCACATAATCATATTTACATTTCACATAATTTGTTACGTACTTTGGTTATTTTGTGGTCATTAAGAGTATCCTGATTTTACGTTTTATGTGACACCCCACTTAGTTTGTTAACATGACTTCCCATCCGTCTGATGTTCGTTGCAGTATTTGCAACCAGTTTAGACCTGAGAGGGATTGGGACCCGCATTCAATGTGCCCCTGTGCCTCTCTTGCACGTGTGCAAATTCGTGTGAGCAGTGCATGTCCTTTCCCTTGACCTAGTGGTCTAAGATACAGTCTTGGCTGCAGGACTGGCAGGAAAGGGTTAGGGAGCTGAAGGTGGTGTCCAGTCCTTCTGTAGTAGTGGGGCCTTTGGAGACCTGAGGTCCGGTAGACCTTCTGCTTGGACAGACAAAGGTAAGTCCGGGAGGGCTTAGACCAAGGGGAGGAAGTTTGGGACAGTGGAGAAGGGGGAGTACAGTCCCACAGCATCAGGTTTCGCACTCAGGCATGTCAGAGACTGTTGAATCTGTGCCTCCTTTCGGTAGCCAGCACTGCCTGAGCTCAGGAATCCATGGTTTTGGCCTCGGGGGTCAAGTACTGTCCTTCGCGACATTGAGCAAGCCACGCAGGATACCAACCTTCTCCTGGCTTCCACATGTGTACGAATGCTCGATCCTTGGCTTGACCTGCTGCAGGAGGCCATGCAGGCTGAGGGTTCTGTGAGCCACCCCGAGGATCCCGCTCACAGTGATCTGCCTCCTTGGAGCTAGATCCTGTAGAAACCTAGGATGGAGGTAGTGCCCTGTCTCTAAGACAGGGAGCCTTGCCTCCGGCTGCTTCTAGAGTGAACTCCGCGGCTCCTGCCTCTGAGAAACTGGACTAACAGAGGAGAAACTGTAGCACTAGAGCGCGGGTTCCGCCTGAAGTCGAGAAGGTTTCACCGGTATCCGTTATCGTTCTTGGAGCCTGCTATGTTCTAACTACAAGTGTTGGAATTCAGACCCTGAATCTTGGGGTCGGAGCCTTACTCCGACTGAAGGTACTGTCAGGTACTCTTTAAGAACATGCTATTAATGTGCCAGAGGGTCACTCTGAAGCCCTGGTTAGATCGCACATGATTTCGAACCAAACCTGAAACAAGGTGAGGTCTGAACGGGTCTGGCTTCGGGATGTTCATGGATCCTCTGGTATCAGGCAGACCTAGCTGCCAGAGACGAATTTAGATTCTCGGTTTTCTTTCTTGTGGCAGAATCTAAGGAGAGAGCTCACTGAACTGCCCATGGACGATGTTCAATTTTTGTAGGCAAATGTGGGGAAACTGATCCAAATGCTTGGATCCCTGTCGTGGCTTGCTTTCGATCAGATCGCATGCATAGCACTCATACAGTATAACCTATGCATCACCATATTGACCATGGTCTAGCATCTGGCAATTGTGTTTTTGTGTGTGTATCTGGCCACCACCCTTCCGTAATTGCCAGCCTTTTGGTCGTGGAGAGTTTTTACCGAGCATCTGCATCCTTTCCAATCTTCTGCCTTTTTCATCCATTTGAGGATTCTTCAACAAGCCTGACTTGGATTCATCCTTTCCTAATTTCTAGGGCCTTTTTGTATGAGTATCCTTTTTCCATTTGCGTATGTGTGTTTGTGAATTCCTTTTTCACACGTGTGTGTTTGGGTTTGGACTAGTTCTACACCCAGTGTTTGTAGCATTGTATGTTAAGTAGCGTAGCGTTGTCGTTATTCCTTGTAACAGTATTTAGGCGTAATGCTAGCCTTCTCCTGTGTTTATCTTTCAGCATTTTTACTTGCCTTTGAATCCAGAGTTTGGAGTGTCTTTTCCCTTCTTGGGGTGCTTGGACCTTTGTGTTTTTAGACTTGTTTAGACCAGGGGAACCTAGTGTTGGAAATGGTTTTCCCTTGCTCTGGTTCTGGGCCAACATTGGCACTTGTATATATGTTCTTCGTTTCCTTTGCCTCTCCTTCAGATATGGAGAGATCTTAGGACATTTGTTCTTCGTGTAAGAGGTTCCAGCCTTTAAGAGCATGGGCCTGCTATCCCCAATGCCCCTGGTGCCAGGCCTGCAAGGAAGGCCATCTGTGCACCGTTTGCCATTCCTGGTCACCTGAATGCTGGGCCTCTATGTCAGGCTGACTGTACAAGCGCGAGGAACAATGGGGCAATGCTTTACTGTAACAGAGATATCAGAGTGTACTGTAGGCTTGAATTCTGTACTGTAACTGTCGACCTTTGCTATCGCAAATGAATCCGTTAGCAGGAAAATTGTGACTCTTGTGGACCAAATGAATAGCTGTGCTAAGCGTAGTACCGTACATTCCTCTCACTGAGACTTTGTGATGTACGTGTGCAGTCAAAGCGTGAAACCACTAAATACTGTAGTGATGCTGTGAAGCAGAAAGAAGTAGCTGGAATCATAATCATTTTAGGCCAAAATATTCTGTTATGTAAATTAAACATTCCACTGGCCAGAAACCCCTGCAGTAGCAGCAGTGGATGGCACTGCTTACCCCAGAAGAAGGGATGTATGTATGGGCATGAATTTTTCCTCGCACACATAGCTTAAATAGAGAGTAAATCGATCCTATTTGTGACAGTCAACAACTATAATGAGCTGATCGATGAAAGCACTCCAAAGACTCGAGATTTAAGTTCTAATTGACATGTACAGTACATTGAGTGATAAGCATGTGAGAAAGTAACTCCACACAGTAACGGACAGGTACATGCAGTACATTTTGCAAATTTACGTCAAGTTTGACAGCCGCAGTAAAATGTTGTAAGAGTCAAATTAATCTTTAGTGTTATACAACTGTCAGCATCATGTCATATGTAACTATTTGCTGCGTCAAAGGTACCACTATTTTGAGTCTTGTTGATCTTGTGTGGCATGATTATAAGTTTGACCGATGAAACTCGAATGGCATGCCGTTACACACGGAGGTACACCTCATTAACGCTCTATTAAAGATTCAAGAGCGTCTTGTGGCTGGCAAGACTTCAGACGTACGTTTAGGAAACCCTTAAATGTGACTGATGAAGCCATAGATGGTGAAAGAGGATGACTGTCGCAACTAATGACTCACCTTTAAGTAAGCTCCAACTCAAAAGAGGATGAAACAACAACTTGAAAGATGAAGTTACCCCCAAAAATGAGCGACAGAAATTCATCTCGAGAGATTATGGGAAGCATCTGATTCTTGAGAGCAGAAGTAATTGAGACAACCAAAAAAAAAAAAAAGAAAAGAAGAAAAAGAAACTCCGTAATTGGCAAAATATATACAGTGGTTTAGATGGATATCGCTGGAAGAATGGGACCCACACTAAGCAGGAATATTTGAATTTACTTTCTGTATTTTCTCAGCTTAACATAGAGACAATTTATAAGTGTACCCATTCATTTAGAGTTTAACTTACCTTTTTGCAGGTCATCATTGTGTAAGATCTACACTCTACAGTATGTTGAGGAGGACGATGCTAGCTACAGGCCATTAGTTCTATCGTTAAATGCATGGACAATTTTTGGACAAGCATCCTGGTACTCTGCAGATCCCAGTGTTTTTACTTTCCCCCCATCCCTTACTTCTGTAACTCCTACGGCAACTGACAGACACAATTAAGGCCTCCACAAATTTTATGAAGGGCTAGTGCTCTCAGCTGTAACTTACCATTTATGGACTTGACTGTTGTCATAAAACATTCCTGTTCTCATATGTATGTTGCAAAGTTTCTAGTACTTCATCATAGTATGTTAACAGTTGATAAAAGCAGTACCCTTAGAAATGTTTCTTGTGTTTACAATATCACTGTTTTATGTACGCTTTGTCTGTATACATGGCGTTCTCAAGTTTTCTGCCATATTTTATCATCACATTGCTAGCTCTAGATCTTAACCTTGGTAAGTCATACTCAGATGTCATGCAAACAGTATCTTCATACAAACTGTAGTTTTTGGTTACCATGATGGTATTCTCTAAAAGTGCGCGACCGTTATTCCTTGGCTGATCATGGTGGGGATGGTATGTTTAGCAACTGTTGCAGGTAATTACAGATCACCAGCATTAGTTGCCCTTTTGAGTCACCTGTGCAGTTTGGTGATTTTGCATCCATTGTTTAAATTACATCCTAGCCACACCATTCTTGAAAATATTGCCCAAGGAGCAATTGCAGTTTATTTTGCAACTTAGGTTTTGGTAGCTCTAATGTCAAGTATAACCAATTAAATTCACAGTACATACCCTCACTTCATACAACCTATACATTACTGTATTGACTGTAATCTAGCAACTGCCCAGAATGATGATATTCACCGTGGTTTTCGTTCTTGTTGTTCTAACAGACTCTCGTCTTATATGACTGGCAGAACTCGAAGCTGTTACAGAGATGGACAGGACACGAGAGGGAAATAACAAAGGTGATATCAGCTGCACTCTGATTATTCTAATTTAGCCAACGTTTAAAAGTGACCAATTACAGTGGCCTTGAAATCTTATTCTTAATTGGTTATCGTGTATTTAAATATTTCGTGCACATTCCAATTGTTCATCATTTTCCCTTTAATAGTCGTTATTCTCAACCCTAGATAGGCTTCATCAAGCCCACCCTGCCCTGGCCCCACCTAACCACATGTTGAAATTACATCCCTGGAAGAATGTTGTTTGAATTAATCATATTTTATTGGATTGAATGCGGAAATATATGATATTCACTGCAGAATGCGCGATGAATGGGGTGTTGTAGTTACTCATTATTGTTACAACTTCTGTGGGTGCATTGCTGCTCAGGTCTTTGAATCTTAATTAGCTCGTGGAATTAAATCTAGATAACCTTGATTGAAGTGCAGCATTATGTTTAATTATCTTTTCGTTCTTCAAGAGGAAATCTTTGAGTAGCTTGGTTGACGAAACAGTTTGGTCATTGAAAGTAAATTTTAGAGATGCAAATCAAGCAATAAAGTAATAGTAACATATACTGTAATCATGAGTGAAGAAAGCACCGTCCAGAAGATCTGAAGACCAGTGTGCTAAGTATGGAAATGCACTTACTGTCAATATTGTAATGACACTTTGGAAATGTTATTAACTGTATAAATGTGGCAACTGAAATTCCTCAGCTTTGTTTTTGAACTCATCAAACCAATTGCTTTGCATGGAAAATGCATTTTTGCCCCACCACTTGGAGACTCCATTTTGCAACCTACTTTTACAGCTCAAAAAGGAATTTTTCTCCTTGTTTCCTGTCTGTTTCATATATATCTTGACTACAGTATGTAATTTATTGGTTCCATGAAATTTGATTATTTAAATTTTGTATGTGTGTATAATAATCATGCTGAGAGTAATGTCCACATGGGTGCAAATATTTATAGGCTGAAGCACGATATGTAACCTGGTTACCATGTGCAATTCTTTCATGTGCGGTATCTAACTTGTGTAAACTTCTGTTCTTCAACAGCATGGTGGTTGATTCATCATCAAAATAAACTTTTATAGCAATTCAGTGAAGCTTCCAAGATTTATGTCTTTCCTCTAGGAATGGAATTATCAATCTTCCAACTTTATGGCCATCTCACTATTCAGGAAGCTTTTACAGAGAATATTATCGTTTATTTGTTTGCTTGATCTGAACACATTGAGTGTGTTTGTTCCATTGGGAATGTATGCATGGTGCAGTAATTTCCACTGATTAGAGAGGTGTCGATAGCAGATTGTTTTGGTCATAGTTTGGTGTCTAATAATGAAGCTGTCAACTTTCAACATCAGTAAACGCATTCTTTGCAATATCTTAGAAGAAAAAGATTGTCTGTTTTGAAACACGGTTTTCATTGTCAGACAAAAATAAGCATTTTTGTAATTTATTGCCATGATGAAGTAACAGTATGAATATTTTGGAGACCTGGATCCATGTTTCAAAGTATTTGTACTGCCAACTATAAGTTTACACTATAATCACACAGTTAAGCCCTCAGGACCTTACCCTATCCATCAAATACATTAAGCAATTAAACACAGTAGTTTAGGTGTTACATGTAAAGTATTTTGTATTAGCATTTGTTTGGCTGATAAAGCTAAAACATGTTAAAATGAAATATGAAAACCAGTTGCAGCTTACTTTTAAATAATCTAAGCAAAATGGTGGGCAAGTTCAAACTGAAAAATATGAAATTTTATGTACCTGAATTGTTTTAAGTTTCTAGTTTTGTAATAAGAGAAAGCTCTGAAAGGTTGTGTGACATGAAAATGACATTTTGGAATATTGGCTGTATTTAAAAATGTTGAAAATATAGCCACAAATGTCATAAAAATCCATCAGATATTGACAACTTTACAGGCAAATTCCTGTTCTATACCTGGACTATGAATAAACATTCGTTAAATACTGTACATGCAACTTTATGATGTCAAGGGATGGACTCGCCTGAAATGTTTATGTTATCCTTGGTTTACTTAACATTTCGTTTGAGGACTATTGAGAATTTTCTGTGCCGGGAGGGTTTTGTTTTGCAAGCATGTATTTTCTTCTTTTAATAAAAATATTGCACTTATCAATGTGAAACCCAGGCCTAAGAAAAGAAATACCGACACTGTGCAACCCTCCACATCGTCATGTATGCATTATAATTTTCATTAAACTTTGAAAAGGCATACTCAAAAAATGGTAATAGGTAGAAACGTACTCCCAACAGAGTTTTATTCAAGGTTTTTAATACTTGTGATTAGAGCCAGCTCTTTTCTGGATGCATGTCACGCGACTTTTAACGTCATCAAACAAGGTTTTTGAGAATGAAGAAAGTATCCTCACCTTCTCCCCTCCCCCCCCCCGACATTCTCTCTAATTTTGAAAATAGCAGAAGATTTACACTCTTCTCCTCCGTTAGTTGCTTTTCAAAATAATGTATCAGTAACTTTGAAGAATAAAAAATTAACCAGGTGTCATTTTCAAGAAAACTGCAAACGAATTTCCCAAGCAATAAATAGCGCATATATATGTAAAATTCCAAGCCTTGTAAGACAGTTACTAGCTGACTAGCATATAACTGACACAGTGGCTGGTTGCCAGTGAGGAACTGAATGCTCCGCCCATCATTTCTAGAAGTTGCCATGCACTTCTCACATATATGAAACAATCAGAGTGTTGTTTGTATGTACAGTATTCAAAGTATGGAGGTTGACTGACAAGCTGTTGTCAAGTAAAGACCCTTGCAGGGCAAGGAGTTATTCAAGACGATGCATGCATCTTTGTCCGCAATGAATCCTTGGCTCAAATGTTAACGTAATTTTCAATAATGGTATTCATGTTAGTGCTATTTCAAACGTGGTAACTGTACCTAAGCAGTATGCTGCCCCTCAGGTTCAAGTTCATTGCTATGAAATCAATTCAAAAATACGGCACTGTGTGCCTGGTAATTCCGCAAGTTGAAATAGCTTTGAATGCATGCCAAAGTGTTATCGTAGACACATGATTATGATGGGATTAGAGAATCACAATGTCCTTGAATTTGAAGGTATTAATTCTTTAACAGTGACAGCTAGGATAGGGTCCCAAGTACAGTATGTTCATGCACTGCCACATGCAAGGCCTTTTCAGCTTTCATTATTATCATGTAGCTGCATTTCAGTGGGCATATACTCCCCAAAACTCCCTGGTTTGGGAATTCGCTAGCGACGTACTCACCTCATATTTGGTAGATAGGCGCAGATGCAAAAGCTGCTGAAAACTTCACTGGCAGACCATAAAGGCTGGCAATTATGGAAGGGCAGTGACCAGATGCACACACGCACACACACACACAAAATTGCCAGATGCTAGACCATGGTCAATACGGTATTTGCATAGGTTATACTGTGTGAGGTGAGGGAGTACGTGCTGTGAATCCTAAATTTGATCAATCTGTCAAACTTCTTATTATTTGTGGGACCTGCAGCAAGTTTAATGCTTTTAAGAGTTTGCTTTATGGCACCATGGTGATGCAGGCAAATACTGAATTCACAGCGCATACTCCCTCACCTCATATGACCTACGCATTACCATATTGACCATGGTCTAGCATCTGGCAATTTTGTGTGTGAGTGTGTGCAAATACTGAGTATGTGTGTAAGGACATGATGTAAAACCTGTCCTAACAATTATTGTCACAATGACACAAGCACTATCTAGGTACAGATACGTACAGTACTAGAGTATGTATAAGAAGTGATGAACTTTTTAAATGTTACTTTGTATCTTATAGAGAGTTTAATTTATATTTTGTGTCTTGTTTATGTCACTAACTGCATTGTTTCTTTTCAACTTTGACCTCACTGTCTGACATGCTTGTTTGTTAAATGTAGTGTGTTTGAATGTTGGTGAGGTGCATGTCAACAGAGTTAAGCGTATGATAAAATGTATTAAAGCAAATTTATCTCGTGGGTATCCAGAATACAGGTAATATGCAAAACATTGTCTATTACAAAATTAGGTTGTCCTGTTCAAAATCATGTCATATGTAATGTAATAGTAATGTAATAGTACAATTGATGAAGTTATATTTTCCATGGTGTAATTATATGTTAATTGTACCATTTAACTAACTCTTGTGTTGTGCTGCTTACAGGGTAAATTCATTGCACAATTTCATTGCATCATTTCAAATTCATTCTAAGTGAAATCTGAATTTAGTTCAAGTACCTAATGATTATAGTTGTCTGGAGGACAACCTCACAACAAAGTTTGGTTGTCCTGAAGACTTTTAAGAACTTTTTCGTCAGGACTGTAGGACTTTTAAGTCTCGGACGCCTGGACTACCACTTAAACTTCATCGCTGTGTTGGATGATCAGGGAGCATCCTGACATTGGTTTCATAGATGAGTCATCTGTGTTAATTTCCATTAACCCAAAGTAAGATATTTATGGATGTGTACAGTGGTCGGTCATCACAGATTATTGAAGACTTCACACTTTACCAAATAACATCATCGACCTACTGGGAGAAATTTTTTAACCCTCTGTAAACTAGTCGAAAGTTTATGTACATGGATCAAGTACTTTAGTGTCTGTTTCAAGAATCAGTCCTGGAAGTGTTTTCTGGATGGTTCTGGCTATTCTACTTCTATGCTGAGACCGACATCTTTTTTATCTTTCCCAAAATTCAGTCGAACAAATGGTTAGATCAAAGGTTGTTGATATCTGTTGCCTTATATGGAAGTTCAGTGGGATTGTTCAAGCTGTTTTTTTAACTGATGGCACCCTTCATTTGAAGTATCTTACCCTTCAGTGTGTAATCTTCTCAGTCTCTGAACTGGGTCATTGGACTGTCCCCCCATCACCCCATCCAGCAACTTTCAGGACAAAACTACGTCATTTTCCTGGAGCGTTTTGGTTAAAGTAAACGAAGTGAAGAAGGCACTTGTATCCTGTCTCTTTGTGTACACTAATTAATCGACCAATTGACATTTTTCCCATCTGTTTGTGGAATCTCTTCATAAATCATGAGAGTGGCCTTTAGAAAACTTGTCACTGCCGTTCAAGTGTTGCTTATAAGAGAGACAGGCCTGCCTGAAGTGATATCGGTGAGATTCTAGAATGTAACTCAAGTTGAGCAGACCTGGTTTTGAGTTTTGAGGAGTCTCACTTCTGCTTCTGTTTCCCATAGTGAAGAATTTTTTGTTCTCGTCTTCTTGTTATACCAGCTTATTTCCATTGTTTAATGTTTGGTGTCAAAATATTCTCCATTTTTAATATTACAAGTAAAAGTACTGTGGAGGTCATTGCCCTTTCTTCATGTAAACTTTTTTTAAAATACTTACTATCCTTTGGCTACATTTTCTAGAGGGAGGAAATTTAATTGTTAAATTTAATTGTTTAAAAAAAAAATTTGATTCTTTAATTCTTAAAATTTAATTGTTAAAATTTTCCACACTTTTCTTTGCTGTCATTCTTCTGAAACATATGCATCCTACAAAAGTTAACAGTCTGCCCAGATGGTATTGAAATTTTGAACGAAACATCCTCTTACTTGTATCAACAGAAAACAGAAAGTTTATAGTTTGATTTTTTTTCATGAGGAAGTGAGCAATTATTTTGGGTACAAAACTGTTTAGCCACTTTTGGCTGATTTGTTTTTAGCTTGATTTGGAATGCAATCAGTACTCAAAAAGTATGTGAATTCTTTCTCACAACTAACTGCCATCTTGCCAGTTGTGTTTTACTAATCCACAGTATCTACCCCCCACCCCATAACCTGTGCATGTCCCTCATATTCACCATGATCTAGCAATCGGCAAGTTTGTGTGTATCTAGCCACCATCTTTCTGAACCTGCCAGCCTTGTGATCAACTAACAAGGAGTTTCATGTCCTTTCCAATCGATCCTGATCTTTCACCAAAACATTGCTCTAAGAAGCATAAGTTATATGAGATATAGGTTAACATCGCTTGTTAATTCCCCAACCAGTAAATGCACAGTGTGTACTCCCTCACCTTGAACTTATGCATTAACCTCTTGACCATGATCTAGGGACTGGCTGGCACTTTTGTGCCTGTGTATCCTGTCAGGCTGTCTCCATCCTCCATGCTTTCCTGCCTTTACGACTGCACTGATGAAATGTTACATGATTTTCATCGATGATTAACCTTTCCATCGTACTTTGAAACAGCGTCCATTTGACATGGTCTGACCGTATTTCATCGAAGGAAACCCCTCAAGGACCTCGCTTCCAAGCTCGCTTACGAGTGCACTCTGGGAATTACGGGACAACAGTGACCAGGTACAGACACAAACAATTGTCAGTTGCTAGATGGTCAATACCGTAATGCATAGGTTGTATGTGATGAGTATGTTGCTTCTAAATCAATAAAGTTGGGTGATTCTGCATGGAAATTTCACAAGCAGAGCTCCTACTATACAACTTTCTGGCCTACATTTTCATCAGTTTTGTCTCCAGAAAACATTGTTCCCAACATAAGAGCCATATTGATATTTTTGTGTGGTGCTTCCAATCAATTAGTGCAGGTTTAACAATTTCAACTAAACGAACCTAATGACAGCTCACATATTCACAAATGAAAACTTAATCATAGTATCAAAGAGCAGGTAAAGTATGAAATTCATTTTAAAACTTGTTTCCAGTGAGGGAAGCCAGGAAACCTGATAAAAACAAGACAGGACATTGTAGCACATTAAGCAAATGCACATGAAGCAATGAAATGATAGTAAAGGTGTAGGCTCATAGGAAAACGTGTTTGGCAGCATGATAAGTTATCTGGCCTTCACTTCATCACCACACATTCACATTTCACCAAATTTTTGTGTAAGCATAACTCAAAGGCACAAGGTAAATTTTGGAAAATTAAGGTCTTGAAGTATGAATGGAGCTTAAAAGGAAAAACTCAAGAATACATTTGAACTGTTTTTGATTTCTGAAGTCCTGTTCTGAGAGCAAAAATTAAGCATACGAAGAAACCCTTTGTAAATTCTCAAGAGAAGTTAAAACAGCCCAGCTGTAGAGGGCTTGGTGCTACACTCATTTCATTATCAAAGTTAACTTTAATGTCCTTGATTTTTTTTACACTTTAGGTATAATCATTATTGAAACCAAATTTATGTACAGGTTGTGGTTATTAAAACAAGTTCAAAAGATACAGAGAAGTGTTCACTGGTAACTTAAAATTTTCCAGTGACACAATTCTGCAGAAGAAATATCTGATGTGTTCTTGCCAAAATAGCTTTCAAGAAAAAAAAGAACAGACATTGTTTATGTGTCAAGATCAAAAGGTATAAAGCTTGCTCTGTAAGCCTTAATTGGTCGCATCTTTTCCTAAACAGCCCTATGCCGCATGGTCGGTCAAGTGTAGCGGAGAAATCGTAAATTAGAAAGCTGAGACAGGAGCCAGATCCTCAAATTCTATCTGAACAGTAAATGTGCCAATATAAACTCTGTGCATTCATGTGATGTACCTAGTATATACATTGAATGCAGCTACCAATGTTCCATGGCTATGCTATTACGGTTCAGTACGTCTGAGCTGCTTAAAGGGGATACTGTAGGTATAGTTGTGTATGAGGAAGACTTACACATGTTTTCCTTAGCTTTCGAGGTTGTAGGACATGCTTCTAGAAAAGATTAAACATGCATAGTCTTGAACCTTGGCAACAACATCTTAAATGCAAAAGTCACTTTTATTTGCCAGACTTATTATATATGTAGCCCATAGCAGTGAGGTATCTACAGTGTATGATCATGGTTAAGGGTCATTTGATATAAAGAAGTATCAAAGTCTATAGAGAAGTAACCTCAGAAAGTAAAAGTTGATCAAGCAGCAAATTGTTTAAAATAAATCACTTAATGAATGCATGATGTTTGGATTGAGTATAAACGTCTGGATTGTTTGTATATGATCTCCAAAGGATAGTGTTTAACTACTGAGGTTGTCTATTCTAGACCAGATGCATCTTCTAGTGTGTTAGAAGTTTCTGGTCAGCATGTGTGGATGAATATTAAATGATGTTACATGTGTACATACTGGCTGGCAATGATTGAATCACATAAGTCCCTGACTATTTCAATTCTGTTGTAACATCTTAATTTGGGCCTCCCAGCAAGTCCGAGGTGTACACTTCATGAATCTTAGAATAAATTAATAAACTCTACCTCCATACAGTACATAGTGATTGCTGCAAAGTTGAACCTATATAATTCTTTGTAAGTGAATCAGTTGCCATGGTTATATGTTGAGACTTCTTTTGTCAACATATGGTTCTGTCATCTCAATGTGTAATCATGCATGATGTATATCCATCAGCCTATATGAAAAATGCTTTAAAACTGTGATCATAGCAGAGGAAATTGGTTCTGATTTAGCTGTTCCAGTTTGAAAATTGCAAGCAGCATGTGATCGCATAGGACAGTTACAGTTAAATGTTCTACCATATCAAGTTTGCACTATAAAAAAATTGTGAAACACATCATGTTATGCTGACATAGCAGAGTATGTTTTAGTTGTACGGTGTGTAGACTCAAAAAGTGGGTTCTGTCAAATGTTATGTCACTTTCTAACCTATATTCTGATTTTTACTGGAGTTTTTGTTTATCGAAGATGTATAAATATGTGTTGAACTGCACACAAGTATCTGAATGCTATAATAAACTTTAATTCATAATGCGTACTCCCTCACCTCATATAACCTATGCATTACCATATTGACCATGGTCTAGCATATGGCGATTGTGTGTGTGAGTGTATCTGGTCACCACTCTTCCATAATTTCAGCCTTTTGGTCTTGCAGCAAAGTTTTCTCTGCATCTGCATGCTTCTTAATCTGCTTCCATTTACATCCTTTTGAGGATCCTACAACACGCCTGATCTGTTTTCGTCCTTGTCACCTTTCTAGTGCCTTTTGGTAAAGTATCCTTTTTCTTTTGCATGTTTTTGTAAATCTCTTTTTCACACGTGTTTGTTGGGTTTTGCTAGCAAGCCTAACCCTGCAGCTTTATGTGTTACATAACTGCTTTTAAGGTAAGCTTTGTTGTCATTCCCATAATGTTATTTAGGCTCCAATGCTAGGCTTTGCTTGCGTGTATCTCTTACCATTTTAATTGCCTTAAAATTCAAAAATTCGGGCTTCCCCGCTCCTGTGATACCTTGGCTTTCCTTTTTCTGCGTTATTGCGGGGGGGGGGGGGGGGAACTGAGCCTGGGAATTCAGTTTCCCTCGCACTGGTTCCAGGCCAATATTTTTTTTTGTGTATATACTTCCTTAGCCTCTCCTTCAGGTACGGAGGGATCTCAGGATGCCCGCTGTCGAGAAGGAGTTAAAGGACCCCTCTTGCAAAGGCAGCGATCTCAAAGGTCTTGTTGGGAACGACCTTCTTTTCCATTCAACCTTCTTTCTAATGCCAAAAAGTAATGGCACATGGAGACTTCTGAATGTAAAACCACTCAACAAGTCATACCGTATGTCCGGCCACAGGGGTTCCGGATGGAAACCTTGGCAAGTATTCTGTGTCTCCTGTCCAAATTGGTGTGGGACGACATCCAGCAACCTCAAAGATGCATACAGTACCTCCATGTGCCAATCCATCAGGTCCTCTCATCGGTAGTTAGCCTTCTGTTACTGCGGGCATCTATTACCAATTCATCATGCTTCCTGTTCGGTCTATCCACCTCCCCTCGTGTTTTCACTTGCATAACCCGGGTGTGTTAGCGTATCTTCGACACAACGGCATCGTTTTGTTCACGTACATCAACCATTGGTTGGTGCTGGGGTCCTCAGAGGTGGACTGGCATGCCAACACCATGAGAGTTCTTGATACACTCTGTGATCTTGATTAGATATGTAAACGGGCAAAAGTCATCCCTGGCAGCCGTCCCAGACCATACCTCTGTGCCTGACTCAACTTAATTTCCGGAATGGTTTTCCCCACAGACGAGCATGTCTCCAACCTCCTTGCGAATGTATGTTTGTATTCTGTCAGCTGCCCAGTTGCCAAACCTGCTCTGGCAGCAGCTTCTTGGCAGGGTGACGAGCTTTGTGGACCTCCTGGGTCTTTGTTGCCTTCACATGCTGCCTATACAACGTCATTTTATTGTGAGTACAGCTTCTGCGGTTGAGGAACCCGACTCCCTAATCCTGCTTCCTCCGGAGCTATGTCCCTTCCTGTAGTGGTGTATATACAAACAGGGACTGACTCCTGCTGGGCTGACTTTTTGGGATTAATGCTTTGCAATCCACGATTACAACCAATGCGTAGCAATTTGTTTAGAGGGCAACCTGAAACGGCAGTGTTGTGTCGGGGGCCTGGTTCCCGTTCGAAACGAATCTGCATATCAACATGCTTGAGGAGGAGACCATCATACAGGCTGTTCGACACTGGAGCTCACAGCTTTCAGGCCACATGGTTATGATCCATTCAGACAACCCAACCGAGGTCTCATATATCAATCGGTAGGGCGGTAACAAGTCGGCTACCGGGCATCGGTGGGGAAAAGGAACTTCCGCTCCTTTGCCAGACCCTGCGGATCACGCTCCAGGCCGCGCATCTTTCAGAGAGTCAGAATATTGTGGCAGACGCTCTTTCTCAGGGTGATACGATGTTGGGGGTTGAATGTTATGTTGCCACTGGGTGGAGCACATTTTTGGCCTTTAGAGCAGACCTCACGTGGACATGTTCGCGTTTCCAAATGATGCACATCTTTACACCTTTGTGACATAACATGAAAGGCGGACGCAGTATCCTTCCCATTAGTAGGCCTCTCAATGTTCGCCTTTCCGCCATTTGCCCTTGTTCACTTGGTTCTGCAGAAAGACTGCAGAACACTCCGGCAGGTCTCCTTCCTGTAGCTCCGTGCTGGACAAAAAGCCGTGGTTTCCGTTGCTCTTACGCCCTCTAGTCGATCTACTGTTTCTGTTCCCTGCGGCTCTGTCGCTGCTCATGACATCAAGACATGACAACTCTCCGCCTAGCTTCCTGGCCACTGTCATGACATCCTTGCAATCAGCAGGCTTTTCTGCAGAGGTTGCAGACCTTGCCGCCACAGAGAGGTGTCCATCCACGGTTAAGACTTACGATTCGCCTTTGGAACGATACTATGCCCAGGCGTCGGAAAATGCTCTCGATCCCCTGGAAATGTCTGCCCCAGACCTTGCCAGCTTTTCATGCCTGCTCTTCCAGGAGGGCAAGCAGGTGAGCACTATACATAACTACCGCTCATCTATTGCTGCTGTGCATTACGAATTCGTCAATAATTCCACTATAGGGACCAACACCATCCTCGGTCAACTTCGCTGGGGCCATATGTTTCACTGACAACCACTGATGTGTTATTTATCCCTTTCCTGGCCCATAAATGCGGTTTTAGACAAGCTTGTTGGGTCTGCCTTTTGAGCCGCTTCACAACATGCTGGATATACCTGCTCACCTACAAACCCCTATTTTTAATGGCCTCTCATCGGCGGGTCACCAGGCATTGCTACATGCACTCACCCTTTAGCCAGGGTTTACGTGCTTCAACCCAAAGGGGGTGTGGCTACTCCAAGACCCACACTTTCTAGCTAAGAATTAGACAACTAGTTCTCCCCGGGGGATAACCACCTGCCGAAGCTTAGCACTGCCTCTTCAGTCTCGGACGACAAACTCTGGTGCCTTTTCAGGGCTCTCAAAGGTACATTGAACGAACGAAACCTGTGCGTGTGTCGGACCGCCTGTTCATTTTACAGTGCCAACCATGCATGCCAGCTTCAAAGGAAAAGCTTTCACATTGGATTGTTACTCTAATTCGGTCACTAGCTCTGCCGGGAGAATGCATCTGAACGCATGATGGGCTGGGGCATGCTACATCCGCAGCCTGGTTTTGCAACCTTCCCATAGAGGACATGCTTGCTGCTGCTGGGTGGAAGACGCCATCCTATTTTCTTCATGCTATCTTACCAATACTGTGGCCTCCAGTAGCACTTTCGCGTGCTCCGTACACCAACCGAATTTGCGAGGCCTTAGACCTGCCACCGACACCACTGTGTCAGCAGTGCATGGTTATATGAGGTGACCGAGTGTGCGCTGTGGATTCCCCAAAACTCCTTAGTTTGGATATTCGCACAAGTGATGTACTCATATCATATAAGAACCTACCTGCCTCCCCGCTTCCGGACCCACGAGCCTTCTGAGGAGTACTTCGTCCTCGAGGATCTCTACAGACTCTCACCATTGGCCAGGATTTCTCCCTCTTGGCAGTATGTGCCATGCTTTTGTCAGACTGCCCTCGGAAGGATATTGAGGGACTCGGGAAGGTGATGACATTAACAGTCGGCCCTTTATCGATACGTCGTGCTAGGTGAGCCCCTCTTTGCATTCTCCCCTCGTTGCCCTCCTTCTAACCCTCACTTCTCTCCTGTCCTTGGCTCCTGCAGCATGGACATTATGGAAGGGCAGCGAACAGATACACACAATTGCCAGATGCCAGACCATGGTCAATACGCTAATGCACACGTTATATGAAGTGAGTACTTCGCTCGCGAATTTCCAAACCAAGGAGTCTTGGGGAAACAACTGCGCAGCTGCCCGTAGAGCGTTTTGTGAATGTTCATTGGCTAGTCTTGCTTTTTTCCAGTTGTTTCAAGCAATGACTTCCTACGCTCTCGCATCAACGTCGGCAACCATGATCATACTTCAAAGGGAATTCCTCAGAAGATATTAAAGGGCAATAAAATGGGAGGAAATGTAAAGGGATTAGTAAATAGATGTAAGGGGTGTAAATGGGACAATGGCCACTCATGCTTATCTCCTTAATCCTGCGGCTCGCTTGGTCACCATCTGTAATAGCTCCATGGTCAGACATGCTCCATCGTGTACTAGAATAAGCTTAGGCTTGAGACAGGTACGATATCAGTTAGCTAGTGCCACATATCACCTATTTCTTTATACAGTAAATGTTGCAGTTGTGAAATTTCGAACTGCAGAAACTGCAGTTTCTTGCTGGAGAGACTCAACTCTATGTCACATCCTTTAAATGAATTTTAATTTGTCTCTGATTTATCATAAGTCATCTCCACAGATGTGATTACAGCTGTATACCTGTAAAAATGAAAAGTCAAACAATGCCCAACCCCTCCTACAGTGTATGACAGAAAATGTGATGGCATGTACATTGTTACCATGTTAATTGGTTTCAGGATGATCCATTTCGGTTGACTGCATAGAATTTTGATACATGCGTGTTCTAGCATTTACTATAAACGCCCTCTATTCATTGCTCTTGTTCCCAGGTGTCTTGGTCTTGAATAGAACTTAGACATTTTGATAAGCCGCATCTCGTATGTAATCTTTCCCAATTGTCCACCTCAAGGATGCGACATTGCTTATCTGATGTCAGCTCCTGATCGACCTATTCATTCCCCTGCATATAAAAATGTCAGAAGAAAATGACATTTGAAAAGAACAGAAAAGTGAAACTGTCCAGGAAATCATACTCCGTATCATCAAGGAGCTAGGACAACATTCTTCTGCAGAAAAAAGAAAATTGAGACGGCGTCAGTTGGATAATGACATGGTGATTGATGGAAGTATGTCCATCGTCAGACAATTTCCATTTCTTTGCAAAGGGCTCAGCATAGGAATGAGGGGATCGTTCAGGTATTAAAGGGAAATTTTAATGGTAGTTATCTAGGCCTGCCATTTACAGTAGATTGAAATACGAATAATTAATGGATCACGATGGATCTCAGATCCCTTCCACTTCATGAAACAGATGAGACCTACATCGGTGGAGAGGTGTAGTGCCTTTAGCGTTACATCACCAAAGATAATAAGTGACGTACTTCATTTTGACAGATCCTACTTTGTTAAAGTAGTGACCCTCTTCAAAGAGTTATAGCGTAGAATAGGCTATTTACCATCCCTTAAAGCTACATGCTTTCTTCGTAACTTTCAGCCAGGTTGAATTTACAACTTGTAGCTTCTTTGGTATAATTTGTATCATTTTTAATCACTCTATAGTTCGCAATGGTGCATTGCATTATGGGAACTTTCTGCTTGTACCTCAAACCATACCAACAAAATCAACATCCTTTGTATATCTCTATAATCTTGAGTGCCTCAATGGAAATGTTAGGACTCTTGAAAGTTGTGACACTCAAAACACTCCAAAACACATGATGCCCATACGGTATGTGTCTACATATTAGCTGTTTGGAGCTTCTATCATTTCCCACAGGTGTTCAACTGCCCATGCAGTTTGAGTGCATGCAAGTATATGTTACAGCAGCTTAAAGTTTAGCAAATTTACCAGTGAGAAAAATCAAATGTAGTAAAATTAGGGAAACACGTGGCTCTTTATTTTTCAAACTCATTATCTCAGCAGTTTGAACTTCAGCACTTAGTTCATGTCATTATGTAATATGCCCCTGTAGTTTGCAATACAATTTTGACTTGCACTTTCAAACTTAAACAATTTCACTCGCTTTTTTTTTTTCCACCAATAATGAATCTCGATGAGTGAGTAATTGAGGAAGTTGATCTGGAAGAAACGTCTGCCATATCCTAACCTGCTTCTTTGAATTATTTATCACTGTTGCAAACACCAGTTTCAAATGCAACTAATCAATGATAAAATGTTTATTTATGAGCCAAGTTTAAAAGGGATTCAGAAGTTACAGGTCATCTCATTGGTGTTACACGCATAATGTATTTAGTTAAGCAGAGGACTACTAGTACCAAGTTGGGACATCCAGAAGCTTAATTCTCATATTATTCAGTGACGTAAGTTTAGTCTTAATGTGGGCCAGGATAAAATAACATTTTGTAACCATGCAGTTTGAGGCACCGGAACTCCCTTCTCAGGTCTTGCAGAGCTGCATCTTTAAGCATGCATCTTCAGTATATCATGAGTTATGAGCAAGATATTCTCGTTCCTTTAAGAATAAACCCTGAAATTGTCTTTGGAATGAAACCCTGAAATTGTCTTTGGAATGTTTATTTGGGTGCCAAAATTTGTATCATTATCAAGTCAGTGGTGGCCATATGGTATGACTGACACCTAGGCATAAAGTAGCTGGTTCAGTGGTTCGTTGAGTTCAACTTGGTCACACAATAACATGCACTTGCATTAACATGCACTACAGTTTTTGTGTAAATTCTTGTGTGTCAGGGGTGTACATTTGTTTTAGGATTGCCATATGCAGACAGCATACTTTATGCTGCATCGAAAATGTAGCCTAGACAATGCAACACAATTAGTCAGTATGTTTCTGCATCTCCCATTGTGACTGTGCAGCACAATATACAGGATATTGCTCCCTTGAGGAGTCTTTTGTTCACTGTAGAATGGATCTCCTTTGTTTGTTTTTCACTAATTCAAATTAGGCAATCCTGTCAATTAATGCAACACATTCATTCAAGCTCGTTTGTTTATTCTGTGGCTAGATTCTTACAATTAAATTTGTCGACATCGCATCTGAGTTTCCTCCTTTTTCTTTCTAGGCAGTGTGATTATGCAATGGTGTAAATGTGAGAAGTATCACGCAAACATAGGTACATGTCATTTTCTGCAGGTATTGACTAATAGCACACTACAGTAGTAATAATTATCTCTGGTGTCAAAGAGAATTTCTCTTTTCATTTACGGTACGGATGGTCCTGAGTGTCTCTTGTTTACATTTAAACACCTTATTAATTCCTCTACATCTGATTGGAGGATTGGGTGGTCAGATGCCACTCTTGATTTGCCATTGTCATCACAATTGTGATGCTCAGCTGTGGGTTAGTATGTACCCACACACGGTCCTGTGTTGTATAGTTATAACCCACAGCTATGAGACCGCAAGCATTACACCGTGGTGTGTGCTGTAAGCCTGCTGTAATGCAATATATCAATTTACAGTAACATTATTGGATATAAACACAAACAATAAACGTTTTCCATTCATGCAATAGTGCATGCCTCAGTTTATTCGTGGAAAGATTGAACGTTCTATTCGTCTTCGTTGTGTCGTGTTGAATAGAATGTCCAGTCTTTCAGTTTATGACATTATTCATGCTATTGCACAAATTTACAAACATTCATTACTTGTATAATAGACCATCAATATTACAGATTATGTCAGTTGAGCTTCTTGCCTCTGCAGACTTTTGAGAGGTAAAAGGCTGAGAGAAAATGGCCTGAAGACATCCACAGGAGTCAAATTAATATTTGCATAATGCTTGTTCATTTGAAGTTAGGTTCAAGGTGATGATGATATTTTTGTTTACGGACGATATCGGAGCGAGAGCATGTGAGTGAAATTTCACACCAGGGTGTGCGTAGATGTGTGAAAGAATCCACTATTGTGTTGATCTTTGTGCGGTACAGTTTCATTCCATTATCCAGCTTTTCAAGAACTTACAGGAAATAATGTGCATTTAGGTTATTACATTATTAAGACAGACATATCCCTGTGCATGTAGGTTATTACATTATAAAGACTGACATATCCCTGCACCAATTAGAATGCTTAAAGACAAATTTGTCTACAGTATATAGACTCTACAGGTCAATCTGTCTGATGCTAAAATAGGGAGATCTTCATGTTTCATGGGAAAAAGAAACAAGATTGGTGGAGAAATTGGGAGTTTTAGTAATAATTAACTAAAGGGAAGTAGCCTATATGTTAATATTGCAGTCACATACTTAAACAGTACAGGGACAGTGTACATGCAATAATCAAACAAAAATATCTATTTATGTAAAGAAGTCTATGTCTTTTCTGTTCTTTGTACATGTGTTACATGAGTTACACAGTAGTGACATGACAGTTAAATTAGTTATACTTTTAAACATTCAATCTGCTTTTAGAATACACTCTAATTATATGGTGATTTATTGCCAGTTGCTCAAAATAAGCCTTGGACTATATATAATTGATCAACTATTTTAAGAAATGTTTTAAATAAAAACATTGAAAAACCAGGAAGATAGAATATGAAACCTGGAGGTTGGTAGATCTGAATAAAAACCGGGTGTGTTCCGGTAGAACCGGGAAAGTAGACTGGTCTGGTATACAACTACAGGTCTACAAGTGACTACAAGTGACTTTACAAGTGAAATCGTTTGCAATCCTAATTTTGCACTTTTTGTACCAAAGGAGTCTCTCAAGTTATTCCTGACATCTAAAGTATTATGTCATCATGAGGTCATGTTACTTTTACATGTATCAACTTTGAGAGAATTCCCTCAAAGTTGTTCCAAGTATGTATACTGTATTCACTGCGGGCACTCCTTCACCTCGTGTAACCTATCTGCATTACCATATTGACTATGCTCTAGCATCCAGCAGTCGTATATGTGTGCGTATCTGGCCACCGTCCTTCTGTTATCGTCAACCTTGTGTTCTCACATTGAAGTTTTCTGCACTTGTTTACGTCTGCTGTAATTATGGAAGGACGGTGACCAGATATGCACACACAATTGCCAGATGCTAGACCATAGTCCGTATCATCATGCGTAGATTATATGAGGTGAGTATGTCGCTAGCTAGTGCCCAAACCAAGAAGTTTTGGAGAGTGCAATACATGCAAGTATATGTGCTTTTGTAACATTGACATCATGAGTACATGCATGTATCATTTCAATCGACAAGTGTCTATCAT
Source organism: Stichopus chloronotus (assembly GCA_021234535.1). NCBI lineage: Eukaryota > Metazoa > Echinodermata > Holothuroidea > Aspidochirotida > Stichopodidae > Stichopus > Stichopus chloronotus. Next base: position 14,191,164 of record CM037838.1, on the reverse strand, counting down.
ACCCGACACCTGCTTAACTTAAAACAGATATTTTTATACTTTCCCAAATTTATTTACAATAACTTCACATTTCATCTCACAGCAACAGAAACGAATGTCTCTATTAAACACAGCACAACATTCAGCTAGCTTTCTTGCAGTAGGTGTTGTGTCTTCATTTGGTCTTGAAGCATATCAGTTGAATGTGCTTGATCATCAATCACACGGAACATGAATGTCATTCTGATTCTTTATTTATGCTAAAGTTCTGCAGACAAACCACAAATGTCAACTCCACAGCTGCGACACATGAATCGATGCAAAAATTGATCGCTTTTTAAGCCGAAATGTGTCGTACTTACAGGATATTACTGCTGGTTTTGCCTTGAGCTGATACTTTTCAATAAGTGTTTGGTAGAGTATGCATCCTAGCTGGAAACTGTTTAGATGACGTGACAGAAATGAAATGTAATATTAATATTCCCATTGATATAAACATATGGATTAAACAGATTCATAGATCTGCATTGAGAACTGTACTGTACATAATATTAAGTCATCTATTGCACAGTTTTATTATTACCCTATATTGTGTGTGTGGGTGGGTGTGTGTGTGTGTGTGTTTGCTAACAATTGGTAATCTCTGCATGAGATATATTTTTGCGCTACCACTGTAGTATTGTTTTTTTGTTATCCTGTTTTTCAATGAATCTGGAAGCCAAAATATACTTGTAATCTGGCATGCATGTACAGCTGACATGAAAATGTGTTCACTTTTTTTATCAATCTTCCAAGATGTTGGGCATCATACTGTACATTCAGAAAAATGCGCTCTTTGTGATGCATGATTTTTTTTGGGGGGGGGAGGAAGCATACTCCTTGTTTTCCCATGACATCGCAGTTCCACTATCTGCCATACAGTATCTACTTTATCTACTTTATCTATATCTACTTCTGCCATATTTTCAAGTCTTTTTGTAGAAGGTGATAGTTACAAGCAAATACTACCGTGTCTCTGCATAGCAACTGTACTTTTATTCACTGAGATTACAGTGAAAAAGGACTTTTGTTTTCACTCTTTTATTACATGTGTGCCATATGAGTGCAGGATTTAACTGTTCTAGATATCAAGTGCTTGAAGAAGTTAAGTTTGTCTCTGGTTTGAGGAGATTTTTACGGGTGATAAGGTTACAGTATTTGTCCACTACATAGTCTGATCAGTTGTGGTTGATTCACAAAAATTCAGATTTAATTAAGAGTATCACAGAGATTTTATACAAAAAAATCTTTCAGTGATATTGCACATTGCAAGGGTGTGTATCCACTGTATGCATAGTTACCTCAAAACTAAGTTTAAGTAATGGTATAAAAGTTACATCACTTTTTTTAGTCAGTCAGATAAAGTCAGTTTTGTAATTGACAATTAACACATTCTGCATGTTAATTGTTCATTACAAAAAACCAGCTAAAATTACTTCCCACGGTGTTGTTGTTTCCATTCCTCACTTACCTGTCTCATCACAATAACTGCACTCCCAGGTAAAATGCAAGAAGTGCTGGTAGCCTTTGACACCGACTGGAGTGCCAACCAGTGTAACACTGGACTGCAAGGTCTACTTCCTGTTTTGCCATCCTGCGTGCTATGAGTGTGGAAATCCTGTGAAAATTTGTCTTTTATCTTCTGAATCGTATGCATGAAATAAGGACTGTGGCTAAACAATTAAACCTCTTCTTTATTTTCAACAACGGCAGTGTGCGCTGTGCTTCTCTTTTCATCACAAACTCTTGGACGTCTCAATTTTCGGGGGTCTCGTTGTTTGATTGCTAAATTTCTCCTGCCATAGAATATTTGATCCTCTTTGTTCAACATCAGTTACCTTTCATTTTTCAGGTTGTCTACAGCGAGCCCCTCCAGGCAGCATTCAGCGCATCAAGGGATAAAACCGCTCGCATGTGGAAGAGGCCTGAAGGAGGCATAGCAACATCTCAGCAGCCTGCCCAGAGTTATCTCGGCCATGGGCTGATAGTCACAGGCATCGCGGTCGGTAAGTTGATCCAATAAGTAAATGTAAAATGATACTAAATTGGATATGAAAAGAAAATCAGCCAAACAGACCGATGGATGAAATTTCTTCTGGTAGAGTGCCCCCGTTTGATTGTCTGGTAATGGAGCATATGTGTCATACTATTTAACTTAAATTGTTTTTGCCCCGTTTCTGCTGAGTGTCGATGCATTTTGCGAAATGCGACATGAATACTCCTGAATGTTCTCTTTCTGATTGGTTGAAGGAATCCTTCCACTGACAGGTGCTTCTATCAGATGGATATTTTGCACAGTGGTCGATGCATGCAATGAGGAGTCGTGAAAATCGCTAGTGAAGAACATCTAGAATTGGTAATGATACTCAACCGCCGTCTCTGTACAATTCATGTGTTTTGCCGCAATGGATACTCTCCATGTGCAGGTATAGTGTCCTGTTAGTTCATACAGGGAACATGGTTTTATTAAAATGAGATTCCCATTGTTCAAATGAATTAGAAAGGGTTCCTGCAGTCACGGAAAACCCGGAAAAGTCTCGAGAATTTGGAAAATTGTTTTTTAGGCCTGGAAAAGTTTTAAAATTCAGGGAAATTGTGTGAAGTCCTGCACTAGAGTCACATTTCCAAGACATACAATTGGCAGGGGGTTTGTGGAATGGAAAAATGGGAAGGGCCAAGATCTCAAGCTCTCATCTTGCCTCTGTTATGGCATCCTGTGCGATTGTCTTTGATTGTCAGATTAAGTAGACTTATTCAAATTTATGAGACCACAGAAAGCCGATTAAAGAAAAGTTTACCCACAGTATGCTCCCTGGGGTCTAAAGTGCACCTCTTTGGGAGGCACATGTACAGTATCTTAAATTCATGTAGTATTATGACCAGTTGCTGAGGTCGAAGGAGTATTAACATTATTCTTTCTTGGGGACAAACTTGTTGTGGATTAGGACCAGTGTATTTTACTAGATATTCATTTATGTTGATAAAAACCTAACCAAATAGAAAAAAAAAACTAGAAAATATCTTTGCTATCAACTTAATACTTAATTGGAGAAATAACTCTTAGTGTTGTAATCAACTGGAGTTCTGAAAGTCATTGTGATACATTTGAGGATGTCATGGGATGCTTGCAGAAAAGGACATAGAGAGGATAGTGAAAGGTTTGCACACACAAACATGGATGCATCATCATCATCATCATCATCATCATCATCATCATCGTCATCATCATTTAGTAAGTCAGCATTTGCCCTCTAGTGAAGTGTTCCTGATAACTCTCCTATCTTCCAGTTCTTCCCATCTTTAGCATCTTCTTCATGTATGAAGACCATGCAACCTTACTGCTTTCTTTCGTCACCCATATATTTCCATGAAAGCTTTAGCCTTCCTTTTCATCATACGCCATTCATTTCCAGATCTTTCTTAACATATGACCCATCCATCTCAATCCACCTGTCTTTACTTCTGTCACTGTACAATTGTTTCTTCCATACCCAGCCTATCTCTGATCTCAATTAATTGTATTCTTTCTATCAGACAGTTTCACACTGTTCATCTTCTGAATCATGGCCGGCTCTCTCTGTTCTCCTCAAGATCCCCTCCTCCATCGACATCAAATTTCTGAAATTTTCTGTGAAACAAACAGAACATCTTTCCTTCTTTATGGATGTACTGTGTATTAAGAAATTTTCAAGACCAGAAAATTAGCATTTAATCAAAGTCTGAAAATTAGACTTTTCAGATTTAACTTTAATAATTATTAAGACCCCAGTTGAATGTGCAATGTAATATGCCCAATGCAGGAGTGTGCCATGGATTGGTCATTTATATAGTAGCTACAGAACTGAAACAGATCTCGTTTAAGATGGCATCAGTTTGTGAAGGGTGTGATGTGTTTCATTTCTTTGACAGATTCCGTCGGTAAGAAACTTTGCACCGGTTCGAGAGACAATTTCGTCCACCTGTGGGACGTGGAAACGGGGGACTGCATCAAGCAGAGTGGCAAAACTAGGAACCTGGTGACACATATCTGCTGGGCGCCAAACCAACCTGCAGTCGCTCAAACCAGTGAAGATAAATCCCTCAGGTACAACAGCATCAAATTCATGTGTAACATGTGACGTGTTTCTCTACATTAAATACTGTAAAGTGGCACTTTGAGTCAATGTGGATGACGTCAGAGATTTTTGGGTACAACAACATGGCAATGCCAATAATTAGCATAATGAGCAAACTTTTACGTCTAATAGTTATGAAAACTGTCAATATTTTTGTTTTTGTACCCTGGCTTGTACTGACTGTGTGCATATGAAGTAGTAAGAATGTGGAAAAGTGTTTGATTACAAATTTTCCAAAACCAAAGTGAATCATTTTACTCGCTCATTGAAGCTCCATTGGGCAATTCCACAATCTAGGTACTACATATTTACATTTCTGCAGTCTTTCCTATAATATGCAGAAAGTATGTAAGCACTACTGATAAGTAAATTCTCCAATTGTATTGAGGTCCACTACACCAATTTTAGGTGCAAATTTTGATCAGTCCTAATTGATAGAAAAATAGGTTATGTCCACTTTTTACGACCTAATTTGTGACAAACTCACGTGTCAAATATGGCAATGAGTGAAATGTTTGAAATTAGTATTTTTGTAAATAGAAAAACACAGAGAAAAGTAATTAGTTTTTATCTCACTAACACCAAACATTACATGAATGTGAAAAGCACAACTTGAATTCTTTTCTTTTTTGGTTCTGTATTGTTTAATATCCCATACTGTAATAATTAAATGAAAAAATGGAACACTGAATTTTTCTAATCCCCACTGTGAAAAATCTGATGAACAGGTAGGTATAAATGCTGCTGGTTAGTTGGAATGACCAACCCATTATAGCTGTGCAAGGATATTTAAATAAAACTATTACTTGGAAACTAAGCCAAGTAGGAAATTTCAAGAATAAACTCCCTCAATGTCCTCTCTAATTTGAAATATTTTATCCTTAAAGTAAAATTGTATGTTTTCAGAAAATTTCACTCATTGTGGTACATTCTTATAATAGACCAGTTCTTTTAATGATGTTGTTGTTGAGTCACAATCAAAAAGTTTTTGATAAAACTGATAAGAGGAATTGTCAAAAGTGAATGTCCTCCCCAGGATGCATCACATTAGTAATTTACAAAGTGAAGAATATCACAGTGTAATTTACATCATTATTGTGGTTTGTTTTCGATGTTATAAAACTGTTCAGAAGAAAAAAAAGTAGTGTTATAAGTAATCTGTCGAAAATTTCACTTCAAACCCATAATGCTGCAAAAAAAAGTAATAATAACTTGGCAACTAACCTGAGAAAGAATATGTATTATAGTATCATTACATATTAAAGTAAATAAAGACTGACAAATAAATGTCGACAAAGTGCCTAGTCGAAATGTAGCCAACGATGTCCCGTAGTAAGCAGTATATCAGAAAAAATAAAGGTAGAAGGAACTGACAAACTCAGATATTGCAAACTCAGATAACATTGAAACATGATCATACTTTGAGTTAGTAAATATACAACTTTAGTGTTCCTTTACTGCACAGTATTTTGAAATGCATACTGTTACCATTGGACAATGATGTATTTGCTATTGAATGAATGTTTGAAAGTTTTCAATATATTTGAAATTTTACCCCTTTTGACTGCTACTTATGTGACCCTGATTGTGAAGTTGCCCACTTGCATTTGACACATGAGGATTCTTATAGTTTTGACGAATTAAGAAAATTTCACAAAACAACTGAATGGTGCCTCTATAATAAACTGTTTGGAAATATCAGGAAGCCCATGGAGAAACATGTGAGTGAGGATTTTTGAGGTAAGAAAAAAGAGTAGGTGCAAGATCGAAGCAATTTCCACACTGAAAATTCTGACGGAATTGATTCTTTTCGGTCTCGCCTCAGCTCATGCTACTCCTGATTTTAACTCCTTGCGCTGTTTATGCTTGCACCCTGTCTTAGCTAACAGTCTTTTTGGACCCTGCTTTAATTTTTGGACTTTCCTCTGCCCTCATAATTTGATATCGAAACAAGTCTAGACTAGATTGTAGGTGAGTCTTTAATTTTGTCAATTGTGTGCCATATTCACACTCCATGTCAGAACAGTCTGAGACTTTCACCAAGTCTGGAGAAACTCATACCCAAATCAGGAAAATCTCAGACTCCGACACAAGTTAGAAAAACAGAAGAAGGTCCAAGGTTCACACGTGGGTAGACTCTATAGTGTGTTCTTGGTTAACTTGAAAGACTTTTTTTTGAAAGACTGATTCATAGCATCAAGATTGTTATGACACACTAGTAACTGCAGAGAGCACTTCCTGTTCCCCGCTGCATGAGTGCCGTCACATGTTTCAAGAGTCGAGTCTGTTGTTACTGAGCATACATGTGATGCATCGTATCGTCTGCACGTACATTGCCAGCCTGTTGCGGTCATCTTAAGTAATTTGAACAAGAAAAAATCAACGTCTCTGAAGGAAACTTGTGACTCAATTGGGAAGATGCAGCGGCGTTTGGTTCAGATGTGTCAGTGTAATCTTTACCATACTGGCTGTAAGCTTGTATTTCTTTACAGCAGCAAAATTCACTTCATACTTGATGACTTTTGTATCGTTATAGTATTCTGCTCCTGGTCCGTCCAAGGCAGAGGGGTCGTAGTCTTGTCGACCATGATGGACCAAAAATCCATCAAATCTGAAACAAGAGTGAGACCCACACTCCAGTGATTATTATTACTAGGATTTTGACAGCTATAGGTAGTTTTGAGAATGCACTACTGATGTGGGAAAAATGTTCCATTATAGAATAATCTCACTGTTGTCACTTTGAAAAGCACCGTCAGTAAAATTTTAGCTTCCTGGTGACTGTTAGGGCATTGCCCTGCCAGAAGCTTGTCCTATTTTTCGTGAGATAACTTCCCATTCGGTCGATATGTGAAACGTAGCTCTAACTACGGTAGCTAAATGTGCATGTGAATGACACCTTGGATAAAACTTTGGCTTCACTAGGAAATGCAATTCGATGGCTTGCCTGTCCCATATGAAATAGTCAAGCTCATTATTAATATCCATCTCTGTCACCGAACCGGGTTTGCATCAACTTGCATCCAATAATTCACTGTAGTGGTTGTGTATTGAAATACATACTGTAGATGTCAAACTGTGTGATATTAATTTATGATAATTTAAGATAAACTGGAAAGAGATTCCTGGTGATGATGCTGATGCATTTTGGGAGATTTTGTTTAAATCATTTCATGTGTGTTTTCAGAATGAAACCTGTAATGAACCCGTCAAGATAATATGGTAGTTAGTTTCTTTTGATTACCCGAGGAGGGTGATGGCTAAGGCAATGTGTAACTTGCATTTTTTCATGACCTAATTCAGTCACTATGTAGTCAACTGAGTCTGGAAGACAGGTATTTGGTGGAATTGGGAGGATTTTAGATGCAGTTTCATAATTATTTTTTTTTTCAGAATCAAAACTGATGTACCAATCGTTCTGATTTTATGTAGTAGTTCTTTAATTGATTGAGGATAGAGATGTACGGAACAGTTGTGACTTCCAGTTACATTACGTAGTATCTTTTCACTCTAGTGAGAGTGCAGTCATGGTTGAAGACATGTGAGGGGGGTACCATGACTCGTTAGTGACGGGTCGAGATTTTTGTAATGAAAAATGTAAATGGTGTCCTTCCTCCCTCCAGAATCTGGGACACCAGGACTCTACAAGAATCTGTGGTGTTTCCGAAGAAGCAATACATTCAAAGCCATTGTGATGTCAGCCAGGACGGTAACTACGTGCTATCCAGCAGCAACGGATTTAACGGCCAAGGGTGCGAAGTAACGGTAAGAATTCACAACTTAAGTCAGGACAGAGGTTAAAGCTCGACGCAGACATTTGGATGTAGACTGGAGATCAAAGAAAAGTAGATATGTAAACACGAGGATGATTAAGAAGCTTCTACCCTACTAAGAAAATATGCTTTCTTATTTGAGTAATTTCTCTGGAAAATATGAACATAAACTTTCATTTGCTTAATGAAATCACAAATTATGTGATCCTCGTCGTGAAGACAGCCGTTTGCATTCACCATCACGGCATATTTTTCGAAGAAATTGCTTTTCACGTATGTTTATAGTTCTTAATTTCGTTCCAAAAATCATACTACTAAGTTGCATTTTTGTGTGACTAATTTGAATGGCAACACCTCTTTTTTGTCATTCAAATTTGCTGCCAAACTCTGCTTTGGACTTTAATGTGAAGCATGTTTGGATTTTCTTGTGTGTGTGATTACTTTAAAGTTATACCAAATACATTACATAAACCTTTTGTACGTAACTGTTACATTGCTGTATTAATATGACGGAGCACACACTGCTATGCCGTAAAGTAATCACAAGAAATTAATGTTGATGCACATATTTTCTACAGAACAAGGATGCAATAGCCCTGAACTCACAAGGGATAGGTGAAAGAGAAGTTCTACCAAAGAATGAAAAGAAATTTTTGTTTGTGTACCTGTGATGATAGTAGCTATAGGTTTTTTTAAAGTTTCCATACAGTGGCATGCTAATTCACACTTGGAATTCAGTCGAGAGATTCAAGTTTTGAACGACTGGAGATATGAAGAGGCCTGACAATGTCATTAAATCATGAAATTCTTGTATGCAGTGTACCAAAAAGACTTAAGATGGGACTTAAGATTTAACACTCACTAAAATCCTCATTCGCCTCAGAGCATTTCTCCTACAGGTATGGGAAAAATGCTACAATGGGACCACTAATCATGTGTCGCTTTAATTCTTGCATAGCTAAATCTTCCATAAGGCCATGTATGCTGTGAACTTCAGTGCTGTAACCTAAACGTGTGACCATTAAACTGGACAAGATCTGGTTGTGAATGCAAGTCTGAAAGTTAAAACACAATTCAATACAGCTCAGTGAAAAGAAGTGGAGCTTCATTTCTTTCCTTACAGTGTCTCTGCATAGTTCAAGATGTGTTTAAAAATTGCCATTTGTTAACAAGGGAAGCAGTACATTTTGGGCGTCTAATTTAGTGATTTCTCTTTATCTACAGCTGTGGGATATACGGACCACTAAACTAGTCAATGAGTACTGGGGACACGAAGAGACGGTATCAGCTTGCTACTTTCTACCTTGGAAAGAATCCGTCGAGCTTATCGCTACTTCTTCCATGGATGGTACAGTGAAAGTGTGGGAACAGTCTACTTGTAGTAAGTTCAGTGAACTCCGTCAGTTTCATTTGAAGTGTGAAAGTGGCGGGCGTACTTCAGCTGGGCTGCTGTATTAAGCTGCTGTCACTGAGTGAGTGATGAAATACAATATTATGATAATTACCCTCCAGCCGAAGCAAGTCAATTCCCCATCCAGTGGCTCTCTTACTTTGCAGACTTGAAAGAAAGCACATCAATTAAATTGCAGGCCCGGATTTTTCAACTTTGCAAGTCTGGATCCAACGGATTGGATGTGCCTCTGTATTTGCTAATTGCTAAGAAATCATGTTTTTTTTTTTTTTTTGTTTAATGTGAATTGCCACCTCATCTGAAGTAGGGCAGGTTTGTTAGAAAGAGGCGATACGTTCTCTTTGAAAGTACCCAGAAGCTGACAGCACTTAGCTGCATTGTCTCCTGTGTACCCAGATCTCAAAATTTAGGACAGCTGCATGCAAGTTATGCAATTATCATAGTTGGCGAAGGCTTTTACCTAGACCGCTGTGATTTTAACCAAGCAAACCAAAGATTAAGTATTTTCATCACATTTCCTGTAGCAGGTGTATCCTTTTAATGTAATGGAGTGACTTGATGCTTCACATGTTTCATGAAGGTCGTTAACTCGTCCAAATTCTGATTGTGGCTTTTTTAACATTCGTTCTTATAATATGTGGAATAATCTCCGTCATAGCTGTCTGCCCCAATGCTGGTTTTTCATTGCTGCTTGAAGGAGCATGTGCTGTTAGATGAAAAAATATAATTAGCCTGCATCATTAATCTTGTGTATTTCTCTTCCATTTGATACTGCCCTGGAAAACATCTACGGTACTTTAGGTTGCTTTTAGGATAAATTTCACTAATAAGAGTGTTAATTACAGTAGAAAGAAGATCATTTAATTTTTTCTTTTTTTTCCTGAAAAAATTCTGAAAAGGATCCTTTGGTAATTACCAAAATTTCATGTACATAGAAACAACAAAACTCTTATGCAGATGGATGTTTTGTTATTTTTGGCCAAACAGACCTGGCTACAGTAGTTTTTAGCATATAAAACTGTAATAAGGGTGGCCAGTTCTCTGGTGCACTTTTGAAAATGCAGCAATGATATCACTCCCCCCTTTAAACTGTGCATCCATGTTGTTTGTGGAATATTAACAGTAGTGGAGGTAATTTTAGCTCATACCAACATGCTGGTGTGGGATTATGCGATCATGCGACGTCACTCTATCCAGCTGTCCGTCTGTCCACAATTGTTCAAAACGCTTCTCCTTCCACAAGCTCTCATGGATTTGTTTGAAACTTACATCACACAATGTTCCATGGGTGGTGGACCATATGGGGTGTTCAGGAATTTTGGGCCCAAGGTCCCATGTGGACCCTTTGGCCCATTTTATGAATTCTGCAAAATGCTTCTCCTCCTGCAGATTCTCTTTTACAATGTTGATGGTTTGTCATAATGATACTCCATTAGTGGTGTCCTCAGGGTGTTCACAAATTTCGGTTGCAAGGTCCTATGTGGGCCCTTTGGCTCATTTCATGAAACTCTGCAGAATGCTTTTCCTCCTGCAGATTCTCCTATACAATGCTGATGGTTTGTCATAAGGATACTCTGTCAGAACGATACTCTGTTAGTGGTACCTACATGGTGTTCAGTGATTTTTGGTGCTCTAGGATTTCATACACCCTAATACCCTACAGATACTTGGCTAAAGTTATGAGCTTCTGCACCATTGGTGATTTAGTTTACTTTGATTTAGCTTGTAACTAATACACCAGTCACATATTTGTTTTCTTTGTTCACATGTCGTCAACATTCCTCCTTGGTGATTTATTTGACATGCACTTTCCTTTAAGTAGTGCAAATTAACATGTTGTTTTAGCACTTGTCATGCTTATTTTTGATTCAATGAAGAATTTTCGTTGTTGAGAATCTAAGCCACTATTTACAAACCAAATTCCTTGCACAGTGCTATATGCTTAGTGCCCGAACCTTGCTCAATTGAGTGAGTTGTACACCTGATGCCAGTGTGTGAAGTTCATTTGATCATGAACAAAAAGTTATACATGAGCTTTTTTTATAAATAACACCTCAGTGCCTTGAAATAGCATGTTGACTCATACATGTTACATTTTTCTACTGGTAAGGAAGATGATTCTGGCACCTTTTTCATTTTTTGACATGTTGTGAAGATGGTTGATTGATATAAGAAAAACACAAAGCATTATTTTTCTTTTTCACAGAATGTTTGCTAAGCTTCCGTTTTCCTGGTTCCGGTCCATTGACATCTATAGCGCCGTACGATGATGGCAGGTGAGTATGATAGAATGAGCAGAAAAAGGACAAAAGTGTAAAATTTGCCCCGAGGTTTGCCATCTGCATAACGTTATGCAGGTAGAACGGTTTTGCAATGAAGTGTGTCACTTTAAAGTCTGTGACTCCAAGGACATTTGGTCAATTTGTCTTGCCTTGTTGTTTTAGTCTTTTGCACCTTTATCTTCCTACATCTTCTTACACTTTCTTTTTGTTCTATAATGCCTTTGAGAACTTTTGTAGGATTGTGCAATTCATAAATAGAGTCACTGTTATTGTTAAGGACATTAAAAAGTTATAGAAGTAAACATAAGGTGTACCTTTATACAATGAGGGGGAGTCTCATAGATTTTGTTATGTCAAAAATATAATTTGTTGTATATAGTACCATTTACCTCATGGAATGATGCAACGGGATTTATGTGTGCCTTGTGTTACAAAACGTGGTGTACATTACTCAAAAGTCCTCTCCTATTTTATTTTATATGACATGACAGCAGCTTTTAATTAGACCATGCTTTGTTCTCTTCAGTATGGTTATCAGCAGCACGGAAACCGGCAACCACATCATGAAACTAACCAAGTTACCGGATGGCAGCATAGTGAGGGAGTCTGTCGGATCATACTGAAGCGGAAGCCCGTTGACCGTGGGAGGATCTGTCCCACAATCGGTCGTTCGAGAGACGCAAACCTCGGTGACGTGGCAGACATAGGTTGGCTGTTTTACAGAGTCGACAGTTTACAGAGTCTGGCGGAAGCGACGTAGAAGATTGAAGTGATCACGCAAGAATCACAAAGTTTTGTCGTAATTCTAGATGAACGCATGCGCATCTGTTGTGCTATTTGGATTTGCCAAAGAAAGGGAAAAGTTTCTAGTCTGTTTTCGCAATGCTTTTGAAGTAAAGTTTGCAGTCCATGCGAAGGATTGTTGGTAGTGTTTGTAGTGGATGGTTAGTTGTTTTGCACCTTCTACGTTACGTTTTCCTAGTTTCAATCAGTGTATTGTCTTAGAGTATTATTTTATGAACTCGTAAACAATTTATAAAAATTTTTAAAAAATTGAAAGATCTATTAGAACATTGTTTCTTATTTGCGGCATGTTGTATTGCTAAAAGCATGTTTTCTTACCTCCATATTTGCCTCCAAATTTACTTCTGATGTCTTTCCTTATAACTGAATTTTTGCTTTAATCAAAATGTGAATTTTTAGAGAAAGATAGGAGTTGCAGCATTTTATTTCTAAGATGGAAGGTTAGCAGTGGAAGTACCTAATGTGTGTCACTGGGGAAGATTGGCAGTGCCAGTGAAGTTCCTAAATAACTTTTTGTCAAGTGAAGTATTTGTCGTGAGGTCTGTGCATGCATCCTCCCTTCCCTTTGTGGTGCCATACATTTGGTTATTCTGCCCCAAATGAGTTCATACTCAAAAAAAAAAAAAAAAGCTGTGGCTAAAACTACCCTTTCTCTATTTCGAATATGTATCGTATTTCATCCTTCAGTAGGTCCTTTCCCTCATGGATGACAGATTCTGTCGTTGAGTGTGACTTGCGGAATATCTGGCATTGAGAGTCAGCTTTCAGGGAAACTTTGAAAAGCGAGGAATTGCACAAACTGATGGAAGGTAAAGAGAAGAAAATAAAAGAAGAAAACAAAAAGGAATAAAAACTGACTGTTTAGTACATGTGTGCTCGAGATTCGTGCTGTTTGGCCCAAACTCCAGTGAAATATGCTCCAACCCCTTTTGGTTTTGATACAGGGATGTACCCAACCTCGTCCACAGTTCAGCTAATGTAAGGCAGGCTCCCTGAGTAGGCAGCACACATGCCACTAGATAATCTTGACATGGTTTGTAGGGATTTGCAAAAAATTCAAGGGGTACAAGGAAAGGGGGCACCCCCTACATCGCTACCTACACCGCTACCTCGTGATTCTGATCGATGTGGCATTGCGTCGTTTAACTCTGTCGTGGGACGCTTGTCAAATTTAATTTGCAGGAGCCTGTTCTAAGGCATTGTATTCCTCCTGTGGGACTTTGATCTCATAATAATGGTTAGAGATTACCAGTGTCTAGCTGTCCTGTCAGAGAGGTATTGGAGACCATTTGCTGCTCTCTGCAAGGGTGTCAAACCCATCAAAGCAGTTCATGGGAATGGAGGGGGTCCGTCTGGCTTCTCTGGACTCCAGTTGCTTGCACATTCATGCACATTCATGCACCAGTTGACTACATTGATGATATCAATGTCTGCAAACTATCACTTGGATTCTGACATGGTTTGCATACAGGTTGTATGCTAGTAAAATTCATGTATCCCAAGGTAATCACTTACACTCAATAACACACAATCATCAAATTTGATTTTATCACTAGTATAGTGACCTTGGATCTCTTAATTATTTGTTTGGGTATGTACTTAAGAAAAATGGAACAGACCAACACCTGCTTGGAAGATTAGGACTAAAGTAGTTTTGTTTTGATGCTCCTGAAAATGTCGACAATCAAAGCATCTCCTCAGTGTTGTATGTTGTCTGAAAATACCATTGCAACGAGGTCTGCAAAAATCATGTGGTCTGTACCAGGATTTCTCCTCTGTGTGTGGTAATTTTTCCATGGAAAACTTCCTACTCATCGTCTAGATTACCTTGGTCATCAGATTCTGAACTTTTTCCCTTCAGTAGAGCATAAACAGAATCTTCAAATTGGATAGCAACGCCAGGTTGCTCATCAATGGGGGACAATTTTCTTCTTCTCAGCACTCTCTTGATCTGAATGAGAATGTGGTGAAGACATTTTTCCTTAGCCGAAGAGGTCAAGCGGGACCTTGTTCCTGACAAGGTCTTCTTTTGGGAATGAGTTTGGGCCATCATCTTTCCCTGGGCAGTGGATTCCTTGGTGTATCCAGGTCTGTAAAATAGTGTTTTATGAAAGTCACACCTCTGAACTGGCACCCTGTGCCACAAGTGTATTCTCTGAGTCAAAGGTGTGTCTCAGAAACAGGTTTCGTCGTCTTTTCTTTGTACCCCCTTTCTGAGGTTGATGTGGGGATGACACCAGGTTGTTGGGACTCTTGGATATACAGAGCATACTGACTCTTAAAGGGAAGGTTGGGGGATGGGGGAGGTTAGTGGATGCTCCGTTCCTCTATCCATCTCTTAACCTTCACTCTGACATCTCTGCATGCTGTATCTTCAGTTGGCGCCAATGACCACTTCTCAATCTCTGCAAACTGACCTTTGAAGAAGCCAATACAAGATGGCGGGTGGTTGTCCCCATGGCAACTCAGACAATATAACGAACAACAACACTTCAAATAGCACTTTTAGCAGGTACAATTCGGACGAAAACAACATAAGTAAACGTCACACACCATACAAGAAGACTGATCTAATCAAGTGTAGCCAAAATATGCACTATGCACTGAATAAAAAATGTCTCCATGCAAGTAGGATGGTACCAGAATCACTAAGCAGAACACCCTTTTTCACAGATAGGGAGTGTTTACTACTTTTTAAGGTTTGGGATTTATTTTTGTTTTGTATTGTCAGTCATTCGTTCATAACTGTTTGAATATAACTGAAATGAATTTTGTCAGAGTTGAAATGAAAAATCAAGAAAGGAAAAATCATTCTACTTTATTTTGTAAGCAAAACAGTAATGAATAGTAAAGCAAATATTAGTCGATAAAGATGGCGTCACACTCTATGGTCCTCAGCTGCAGTGACATATGATGAGCAGAAATCTTAACACTGTAGATTCAGCTAGGTCCTTAAAAGTTTGTGGTGGAAGGTCAGTACCAAGGGACTTTTTGACAGATGTACTTCTATGTAGTAGTGATAGTACACAGTCGCAGAAGTTACAGTACATCCATTTGCATAGATACTTAAGCAGTACAAACACAAGAGTCCTGTCACAAAATGCACTACATTTTGAAAATGAGTCAAAATGAGTACTGTTTCAATACATCATTAACAGTGCTTGTTCAAAATTTGACTTTCGACAGACCCATATGCATTTGCATTCGTGGGGGAGCTCAATTTTGCCACAAGTGGAACATTTTACCCGACAATTAGGACCAATAAATTAAAACTCTGTATATGTGTTGCTAACGTAGGCCTACTATCATGGGCTCAGTGGAACTCTAGATCTCGTGGGGGGTTCGTCCGAATGCCCCCCCCCCCTCCCCCGCCCGATACGGTCCAGTTTTGACCATACTATTAAGACTAGTAGGCAATGCAAACTTTAAACATTGCACAAGCAGACATTGAATTATTTGAACCAATACTAAGCCCACAGTCTTTGCACTTACAGCAGGCTATGTGTAAATCTTGCCAAAGTATGATATTTCAGCCTACATCATGTTACTCCCTGCAATTTACGTATGTAAGGCTACTTCAATAATTTATACCTGCACAAACTTGTTCACATCTTCCACAGATATTGTTGCATAATTGTCAGATTTTTGTTTTACAGTATCTATGTTAATATCAGAGTGTTAAACACTGTGCCCACAATGGTTTATTGCCAATCAGCAAGTTTCCCTAGAGGTTAATTGGCCTTTTTTTTAGACATGTTATGCAATACTTCTTTATTTCCTTAAAAGTTGCTATGAATCTGAGCAAAAGTTTACAACAAATTTGTATTAAGTTTTTCGTTGTTTTTGCAAATCCATGGCATTTGATACAACTGCATACAAAACAAGCATAATTGTGAGTCAAATGTTGGTGAATATTTGGCAATGAACACAAAAGCATGATTTTGGTGTTTTCTCCTCGCAACCTTGAATGTTTGATTCATGGATATCAATATTCATTCACTTAAATTTTCAGCTGTGTTTTCTGTTGGACAAGTGATTCTGATTTGGAGGGTGTGCTTGTCAATGTATTAAGCTTCCTTAAAAGTATGTTAAAAAATTTTGAGGAAGTTTTCCATTAGCCTGCAAGAATATTCAAGTGAAATACGTTGTAATTGAGTTCAACAGGTGTTGCTTCATAACAACTTCATAGTATTCCCAGATAATTTCTGAGCTTTTCAACCATAGCATGTGCAATAGTGAATTTTCTTCTTTAAGTTTCCTTTTTGCTTTAATCATGAAAGAACAGTAACTATGAATTCCTTTGCTTGTAATCATCTTCTCATTAATTGCATCTCTGTCTCAAAATTTTGTGACTCCTTTTCCAGGTTTGCCTCAATTTTAATATGCGTGCCGTGTTTGTTTTGATTAACTTGACTTGTCTTTTCTCTTGTTTGTTGTATATATGTACATAGACTATGAAACTTCACAACACCCCTCTGCTGCTCTCTATGTTGCTTCCTGAAATTTAGAATTTTGTCTGCATAAAATATTTTAGCAATTATAAAAAGCCTGCAAGCAATAGGCAAGGATTCAGGATGAAGGCTTACAAATTGTGATGAACTGAATTTCATGTGATATGATTTTGGAAAAGGTATTTACTCAGTTATTCATGCAGTGTTTGAAAAATATGAAAAGGAGAGGGGGGAGGTGGAAGCTATCCATAAATAAAAAAGTAGTGAGGAGCAGGCTGCATCCCAGCCCCCCCCCCCCCCTTGTCTGTGGGCCTACATGTGCTGGTGATGGTTGGACCTTAAGTTAGTGTGTCAAAAATTACAAAACAATGTCATTTGCTTGACACCCATCAGCAGTACCATATCCTGGTTACCTTGCAAAAGTTCCGTAATCTGTTCTTCTGCTTGTAAACCTCTTGATTGCATTATTATCCCCTGCAAGTTGTCGATCTAATGTTCTGAGGTTACAGGTGGTATGCGGCCTGTAGTCATTCAGTTGGGTCGTAGACTGGTCTACCTAATACCGCATACCTTGTTTTACGAAGTGCAAAATGTAATTTGAAGAAACTGTAGTACAGCAAGATACTTTATTAGAATGAAGATCAGAATGAACATTGGTTAATAGAAATTTGGTAGAAGTTGAAGTAATACTGGAAGGTTATAGGTAATAAAGAACCACAAAAAAAAGAAGCTTCACCAGGTATGATAATGTGAGGCATATCTCTCAGTGCTGTGGTTGCTTTTCATAATTCATAGCATTGTGCCACATGTGAGAGAACTTCACTGACCTGAAACCTTGAAAAATAAAAATAGCAGGTGAAACGAGAGATCAGTCTCAGCTAAAAGGGGACTGCATGTTATTTTTGGTTGTAACATCTCTTCAATGCATCATCCAAGGATGCATCAACTTTGATTCCTCCATTGTTATTAAGAGAACAGGTTAGTGACAATTCGTGCATAACAGGCATTATGGTACCTCTGTTGTTGTTATATGTGTTGCCCATATGACAGTTACATGTAATCCAACATCCGTTGAGTCTAATCGTGTAATCATACACCTTCAATCTTACATATGAAGATTGCACAGCTTACATTGTGTTCCTCATCGCCACATTCGTTGCAGAATATAAGCACATCCTCGACGTCATTCGATGATCGAAGATCGCACTCTCTGTAAATGTGAAAAACATGATTTTTACCAGTAATGTACCTCAGATGGAACTTTAACTAAGATGTTCATTTGTAGGTATGATGGCATATCCAGCTGATCCTTGTCACGCCTCATCGCATTTCAAGCTTCAGTTTATACCACTTGGATGTTGTACATAAATTACGGTATGTTCAATGTACCCAAGACAGAGGTACAAAAGCAAAAGGGAAAACACTGCTGGCATGCCTCGATCAGTATAACCCAATATTATTTATTCCAATTGTGCATGTGTGGGTCATGTACACGTGAATGCAGGGCCAAATCTGTGTGCTTAAAACTTATTTCACCTTGATATATTTGATTTAAACTCTACTTGTGCATGTGTTTCTGATAATAACATAATTACCACAGTTCAGTTACCATCTAGCTTAAGTTTTTAAAAGCAACCTCCTAAATCACATTTGATGTTGTACCACCGTCATTTTGGAACATTTTCCCACGTACATCACAAAAAGCTGGTAAGCTTATGTAAGAGACTGTGTTACAAAGAATCACAATATTTGTCTCTGTAATTGAAATAGATGGACGGATTTGATGACTTTCACACATTTGCAGTCTAGTTCACCGTGTCCACTTGCAAATTTGTAGAAATGGTGAGGCACCTGAACATACCACGTTTATTTTTTATTTTACTTCTTTTTTGATCAGCCTGTAAATTGAAATAGTGAAATTTGAAAATAGCGACAAAAGGAATCGTTTATGCCTTCTTCATCAGCAGTGAGAATGGGTTCCTTCTGTTTTGTTTTGTGTAGACATGACAAGTTCGTAATAAGACTAAATACCATAGTCACGTTCTGGAAGTTTTTGCTTTCTATTTATACGTCGCTTCCTACGTTTTGTGATTATGGCATGATGAAGCTTTTTGCTAAAAATAAAAGTGACCAATGAAAAAGAAAACAGATGAATTAAGCCATTACCATGGTTTCTCTTGTTTCCTTTGGACTACCACTCTTTTGATCTTTGCATGGTGTCTGTCCTTCTTAAAATTTCTACATAAATACCTCATAACAGCACAGGCGGCATGGGGTATGATCAGATGTCAAACTTGTCACCTGATCTGTGCCCTCCAGTGTTTTGGCATTTGTTCTGCTCACATATGGCAGTAGTAATGAATAAGCAAATGCTCCATTGAGCGCAAACCTCAAAGGACTTTGTTAGATGTGAAGGCTGCAGTGTGTCTTATTTTCTTTCTGAGGTGTTAATGTGTAATCAACCAGAGAATGAACGTGTAACAGACTTTAAGAGGGACAGGGCCACCACGGCACTACTGTATGAGCCAGGTTATGGTCCTTTAATGTTCTTTGAACATCAGAACATTGCAAGCAAGGTACTGTAGTTGCATCTGTGTGCTGTGCCTGTTAGCACCAACACTACGAGTTCACAGAGCGCCAACTAAGTTTTATTTTACATGGTTTATTAAAACAGATGAGCTGTAGCCAGAGTGAGAAAGATAGCATAGTTTTTGGTGAAGTTTTCTGTCTGAAGGATCCTCCTTAAGCAAATTACTGTGTTCTCCAGAAATACAGTTTTCTATCTTGATCCTTTAGCTAGCTTTTACGCCTTATCATCTCGGTCAAGAGCTGTGGCAACTAGAATCTCGTGACTGTTATCAGTCTGTTCTCCAAATCGAATCCTTGCATGATCATCAAGGGTAACAAATATGAATGGCCACATTATTTTTCTGGAAGTGAAAATGTGGCGCTTTGGGGGAAGTAACTATCAGGCAAGCTGATGTAGCCTACTGTGTGTGATGCAAGTCCCATGAAAAGATATCTGACTTTGTGGTTTGTTTGCACGATAAAATTCATCCAAACAAAGGGACATGATCTTCTAATTTTTTCATCAGTTTCCTATTTTCCCCCTAAGACTGGCATAAGATCTGTTTACCAGGAATTGGGTTTTGAGTGTTAATTTTAACAGCATACCTTTTATTAATCTCCTAGCCACCTCCCTCATTTGATTCCTTGATCAAACCTTAAAGGTCAACCCCCGCAACCTTCAATATTCTTTCTACCATAATTGGTGACATTTCTCCTGGAATATGGCGTGGATCTTGTTTCCAAGTTGGTATCAAATGGAAGAGTTAGACTGGAGATAAACAAAGCTGTTCCTTTCTTCATTGCACATCCTGCTTTAAAGTAGGATTAACATGTATTATAAAATTCCCAAGCAATACCTCAAGGAAAGTCATGAAGACAGTTTGCTTTATAATGCACAGTACATGCACCCAACTTGAAGGCAGATACTGTGCCTACACTAGGCTACTGGATGACGGCAAACAGAATGCAGAAATGCATTGTGGTTTCAGTGATCTATTTTAGAGAAATTTTTTTCTGAATCTGATATAATAGCATTACTAAGTGTAACATTTGTAACATTTTCACAATTTGACCCCTGTTGACCCCAAATGACCTTTGACCTTCACAAAAAACGATAGGGTTCCTCTACCCAACATGGTACAACTACATACAAAACATGAGATCTCTACAAGCTTCCTTTCTTGAGATATTGTGTTTTCAAGGTTTTCACAACTTGACCCCTGATGACCCCAAATGACCTTTGACCCCTACCATAAACAATAGGATTCTTCCTCTCAATATGGTACACCTACATACTAAATATGAGATCACTTCAAGCTTCCTTTCTTGAGATATCGTGTTTTCAAGGTTTTCACAATTTGACCTCTGTTGACCCCAAATGACCTTTGACCTTTACCAAGAACGATAGGATTCTTCTTCTCAATATGGTTCACCTACACACTAAATATGAGATCTGTCCAAGCTTCCTTTCTTGAGATACCATGTTTACAAGGTTTTCACATTTTGACCCCTGTTGACCCCAAATGACCTTTGACCTTCACCAAAAGCAACAGGGTTATTCTTCCTAATGTGGTTTACCTACATACTAAATATAAAATTTGTCCAAGCTCCCCTTCTTGAGATATCGTGTTTACAAGGTTTTCACTATTTGATCCCTGTTGACCCCAAATGACCTCTGACCTCCACCAAAAACAATACGGTCTCTATACTTAACATTGTACAACTATATGCAAAACGAGATCTCTGCAAGCTTCCTTTCTTGAGATATCGTGTTTTCAAAGTTTTCACAATTTGACCCCTGTTAACCCTAAATGACCTTTGACCTCCACCAAAAACCATAGGGTTCTCCTCCTCAATATGGTACACCAACATACCAAATATGAGATCTGTCCAAGCTTCCCTTCTTGAGATATCGTGTTTACAAGGTTTTCACATTTTGACCCCTGTTGACCCCAAATGACCTTTGAACTCCACAAAAAAATAGGGTTCTTCTTCTTAATATGGTACACCTACATACCAAATATGAGATCTGTCCAAGCTTCCATTCTTGAGATATCGTGTTTACAAGGTTTTCACATTGTGACCCCTGTTGACCCCAAATGACCTTTGACCTCCACCAAAAACAATAGGGTTCTTCTTCTCAAATGGTACACCTACATACCAAATATGAGATCTGTCCAAGCTTCCCTTCTTGAGATATCGTGTTTACAAGGTAGGGCGTCACAGACATACACACACACACACACCCATACACACACACATATGCATGATTACAAAGGTTACGATTATCATCGAAACCAAAAATTACTCTGGGCAAATATCAAACTTTGCTCCTGAGATGATTTTATTCGCAACTTTGCTGTAGCAAACTAGTGAGATTCATTAATATGGCAGTAAGAACAAAGAAATCAACTCCACCTGACTTGTCTTCTCTGACCCACCAGTAGGTCAGGGAAGAAAGATTTTCTGCTCCAGTGCACTTGGTTAGTTTGTTGTCTCTCTCTGGCTCTGATCATTCTCTCTGCAAACACAGCAGTCAGATAACAGGCACTTATCTCAATAGTGCTGGACAGTACGACATGCTTGGATGGGAATAAACGAAAGCGTTACTACAGCATAGCCTCCGAGTCCACGGAACTAATGGTTGACCATTTATTTCTCCATGGAAAAACTCTACTGCAATTTTTTTTTTTTTAAAAGTAGCTTATGGGACATTCCTGCAATGTCATTTAACTCTTGATAAACTTAAGATGAAGAGAAAACATTTTCTACAGCTCTTTCTGCAATAATCTAATTGTATACACACAAAACTTGAAAATAACTATTTTTCCCCTGTATATATTGCATTGTATATGTAACACAGAAACAAGTTGTTGCCCTTTTTCTGATTCACTTTCTTGTTATCACAACCTACAGAAACATTCAAACTTCCAATCCATCATTAAAGTGTTAAACTGGCAAACAAATATCGACAGTTAACACTATATAAGTTTAATCTGACAGGATGACTGTTATTTTACATTTATATATCAACCATGCTAAATGTTAACCCCAACTGGTGCATTTTCAATGGACGGCCCATCTTCCATGCATCAGGAAATTAAAGTCAGAGGCTTGACAAATATGTTGCTTCAAAATTTCATCTCTTATCTTTACAATGGTACATCTTGCCTTTGAGGTAGATTATCTGTTCAAATCATAAATTGCTGTAATATGTCAAAGCACCAGTTACTTGTAGACAAGGATAAATCAAAATTAAATTCTCGCATTACACAACTTAATGCTTTGACATATTTGCCACAAGGTTATTTTGCTATAATTGACACCATGCACTTGACGTCTTATCTGTCACACGTACTTGGTGTTTAATCTGCGGTGCGATCACAGTGATTTCAGCATTGACAAGGGTGGATGAAAGTTGTCTTATAAAATGGATTTGAGGCTTTGGAGGGAAAAGGATTGTATTACATATCTTTGGTCAGTATGTCATTGAATGACCTCTACAAAGGCACAAATTATGGCATACAAAGGCACAAATTATGGCATACCAAAAAACTAGCCAAAAAAAGGTTTACTGACAAACAATCAACCCAGACAGGATGATGCACCGACACAAACAACAAAATTGAACTGCCCTGCTTTTTCAACGATATGTCGCCTTAACATCTTGGAAAATCTGCATCCCTTTCATCGTGCACTGCATCCTTGAAAAAAAAAAAAAAATTTGAACATGTTGAAAAAAAGTTTGAACATGTCGACGCAAATGACCCCTTCGTTGTGTAGTTCCAAAAACACCAAGGTAAACGATGTAGCAACGTAAATTCCAGGATATTGCACTAACATGAATGAACGGATGATCCTATAGTGTAAGAAATCTGGGACCAAGACATTAACAACGTTATATTTGTCTTGTCTTCAAAATGAGGCAGCAAATTATTCAGTGAATGGACACAACACAAAAGTGATTAATCTTTGGTTCAAAAAAAAAAAAAAATCTGAACATTGAACTCTACAAGTCTACATTAGACAGTTTAAAAAGTTTGCAACCTTCTCCACTTTGAGAATGGTAAGAATGAGAATCTTTTTCTAACCTAGGTAAAGAGATAAAAGAAGTGCTGCATGGATCAAATGTGTAATATCCACATGTGCGGTAATGTCAAGACTTTAACCAGAAGCAAATGTTTCATCTCCTCTTTACATCGATAAATTTCAACTGATGGTAGAACACTATTAAGAGTCAACAACATCTACCTATTAAGTACAATATACTTTTTGACAATTTAGGAATGACTGAAGAGCCAGGCCACCACTGGCCATATTGTATGGAAGGAGATGTCCACCACAGGAATCACCACAGAAAAGTATGACACCTTCGCCTTCGATGCTAACAGCACTTCCAACTGCCAGTGACAAATGTCATAATTACAGCTTCTAGAACTTTACAACTCACTCAACATTACAAGTCAAACATTCTTTTCTTCTTCTTTTTTTCTTCTTCTTTTTTTCTTCTTCTTCGAAAAACTGCACCCTGAGATAGACTGTGTACTTCACAGAAGCTTAAACAACATCAAATAACTAATGGAGTTCCACGGAATTATAAAAGGAATTCAAGCTTTGGTGGTAGCGGTACTTTGAAAACAAGGTACACTGTATCATAAATGAACCATAAATGAACATTTTATAGAAAAGGACCCCTTTACTTTGGCAAAGTCGAATTTTATTTCCGCGAGTGTTAGACAATGCAGACTTAATACATGGTGCTAGGTTTCACAAAAATACATTGATTTTAAAACATTTAGGAAAAGGACCCCTTTGATTTGGCAAAGCAGTAAAATTGTATGTGTTACACAATACTGTATGTGTTACACAATACAGACTTGAAAAAAAAACATGACTGGCTTTCTATTAGAAAAAAAAAACCTTTCTAATTTAAAAAAAAAACAGCTATTACAGGCTAAGTATTTGATACATTCACTTATAATACATTGAAATTAGCGATAATACAAAAGTATATCAAAATCTGATGACATTGTAGGAAATGAATGACATAACCTGTGGACATTAAAGTACTTGTAAACTCACACTCTTTTAATGATTTTGAAATTTAATGTATGATATTATAAAAAGCTCTCAAGTACATCATTTCTAACTTATCTGAAATCCCTGCAGTGACTTCTCCAGCTGAAAATGTACCACAAGAACATTTTAAGCTCGTACTGCTTGATTCACTCTACCATGAAATAAAAGAACAATTAACTGTTTATAGAGTTGAACTTCCTTATGTCAGATTTGAAAATTATACAATAAAATGCACAGAGCTACTGGTGACTAAAAAGAAAATTCTAAATATGGCAAACAGTTTGTTGAAGTTTAACAAGATGGAGACCTATCATACACCTCTGGTAGGGGAAATGTATCTTGGTTGTCATCTGAAATGGTTGGCAGTTCACAAGTTTCAAAATATAATTTTTAAGAGCCAAATCAGTAGACTATGACAATATGTAAATAAAGGTAAAAAAAATAGGAATGAATATACTGAGAAATTTCAAAAATATTCTGTAATCTTCTGTTGGCATTCGTTAGTCCTTGAAAGGTTGTGAAATCCTTTGTGTGGCCATGTTCGACTTTGTGGTCATACTGGGTAAACAAAATCATAAATTATACAAAAGAAAAATACTTTTTCATTTTAAGCTGAAGGTGCATGTCCAGAGCTGTCCAATAACGGCAATGTCTGTTGAGAGAAATGAAAAGAGAATGTTTGTCAGTTTGACGGCAAACCTTGCTGTTATGTTTGGGGACATCAACACAAACAGTGCTGTGTTTAACTGTCATGAATGTACTTTTCAGTGTCTGTGACGGGGGGGATTTGTCGGCCAAAATCGGCATTTGTACCTTCTGGTATTGGTGTTCAAGAAGGAAAATCACAAGAATGTTGATCAAAACAGTAAGGGATTGACTGATGGTGATTGCATCTCATATCAACGGCTTCACATGGATCAGCTGTAAATTGTCTTTTATATAAACGAAAAAAATTACAATACGAGAAATGACATGTTTACGTATGATCGTCTGGTATAGGAGAAAGGAACACAAGGGGATTGATAACCCCTATTGTCTCTCTTGCCTCAAGGAGAAGAAGACACAGAATGACAAAGATTCATTGGTTCATACAAATCATGTGATGTAAGATGATAACAAATCTGATTTGTTCAACCAATCACTAGGTAGCTTAACAACAGGGGGGTTCTATGGGGGTAAAGAGACATTAGTGGCACTTGCCCCCCAAAAATCTTTTCTAACCCCCACAATTGGTGGACACGGTTTACATAAACATTTATTCAAATTATTTTTTTGAAGAGTAAGCTTTTGGAAGATCTCAAAATAAAGAATGTCTGGATGCCATTAACTGGGTCCAAGAAGTACCATCTCCTGACAGATGAGACCCTTTTTTGGCAAAAATATTTCTTGATACACAACATGCCAACAGATATGGTGGTTAACCATTTAGATAGTAAAATGAGAATAAGCTCCCGCCTCTCCCTCTCATGTAATATCCCCAGAGCCATAGATGCTCAACACGCTCAAAGGTAAAGTTGATTTCAGAAGGAGCTGAAGTCACATGATCTGTCTTGACAATATGTCTTCTTCATCACAAAGCGCTGGGAAAACAACGTCACACAACAAGATAATGATCGTCCGACGTCAAGAAGCTCAGGTCCGACCAAAATTCAAGGACCGCCGGAAAATTTAGCCCAAACCCTACATAAGTCACAACTTTTGTGATGGATTTCAAAATATTCCTTGAGTATTTACGATTCTGAACAAGTTAATTAATGAACTGAATGAGCCACAAATCACTAGACTTCACTGATGTGTATGGTGATCCATTCGCTGATTTTTTTTTTTCTTTTAATCATAATGTGGTGAAGTTGAAATGATCTCAGAGCATAAAGAAAAACTTTTCTTCAAGCTGAAAGTTGATTCCCTAAATATGTGTATATGGCTGTTTAAGGGAACTAAAAAGCAAGGAACCAACTTCAATTTCAACTCGATTTCAACTTATTTCTCACCTCAATTAATTCATTGTCATTCCCTGTTTTATCCCTCTCTGCATTACTTTGCGGTATCCCTGCCTCTCCCATTGCATTTTTCTCCTCTTGCAGTCTCTGGTAGCAGTCACGAGCAACCTTTGTTAGTCTCTCGACCTCTGCGGCACCCAATTTGCTGACATAGCTGCTAAAAGCCCCAGAAGAATTTTGGAGGAGAGTGTGAGGGTGGTCAAATTCTACCACTTGCCCTTCCTCAAGAACCTAAAAATTGTGACATAAAAGCGCTGATGCAGATAATGTATTGATGATGGTATTACTGGTCAAGTAGATTTTACAAAGTCTTAAGAGATTTGTTTTACTACACATCAATGCAACAGAATAAAAGGTATAAGTGATATATTAGCTCATCTCATATAGCTGTTTCCTCTGGATACTACAAGATACTGTACTTATAATCATCCTTGCATATCCTTAAATATCATGTATTCATACATACTTGGGAAGAATCGTCAACTCCTCTTGGCCCATTTCAGTCACATAACCCTTCATTACCCCACAGCTAAAACACGATGAAGCTCAGAGTAAAATCACAGGCAGATGAAAACAATGAAAACCTAGATAGACAGTGTTTTGTCGTTTGACATCTTACACTAAACGATGGTTGAACTTTGTCTATCGCGCACAGACATTTTTGACACGTTATGAACCTCGTTTACCTTTTCTCTGGGTTCATTTTCAATAAAATGCACTCTGGCTGCACCCTTGTGCATCGCTCTCATTAACCCCCGAATGGGGGTTATTCTACAGTTAATGCAGTCCAATGTTGATTAACCTTTCACTAGGTTTATTACATTTGTTCCATTTCATGTATTAACAGTTTTGGATACTAAAGATCCCACCAGGATCAAATCACAAAGGTCAGCACAGAGACTCCAGAATAATGTTGATGATTGATGAATATTCATGACTTACCATTGCTAAGATGAATATTCATGATGACTTACAATTTACTCTGATCTTTATTTACAGTGATTTTCCATTACTACATTCAATGAATATTTATGATCACTTACCATCACTCTGTCTGAGTCTATGACAGTATTCAGCCTGTGGGCCACTGTCAATACCACACAGTGGCTAAATTTGGAATGCAAAGTATGTTGAATCAAGGCATCCATACTGTTTCAGGGGAAGATAAAAACAAAATAAGAGAATGAAAGATCATGTAGATTTATACCAGCAGATCACAGTCAGCGACAATCTAAAAGGAAATATTCAAGGCCTGAACTGAAGATCCATTATGTATACAAGTCCATTAGGAGTTCAGACAGAACTTTATTCAAGTGTCATTAGATTTGTGTTAGGTAATGTACCTTGTTTCATGCTTCAGTTTGCTTGGGCTCAAAAAAGCGAAAAATTAAGAGTCTCATCGCGCTTGATTGAACTCACTCATTACAAAACAGCGGAAGCTCTGTGAGGAATCTTGACAGAGAAAAGCACCATATTGCAGATTGGAGACATGATATTACTTAACGCTTTCGGTTTCAACAGAAAAATCAAACACAAGTCAAACACTTGATGATCAGGACAATCCCAATATGGCAGTAACACTAAAGATTTACAAAACCTCCAGAGTAGTCCACGCACTCAGTAACAATGCTCACTACATGGAAATGAATGATATGAATTGATTTATTTATGACTCCTTCATGATGATAAATACATCAAAAGGGAATGAAATGTACACTCAATCAAGTAACCAAACATGTGACCTAACTACCCACTAGGGAGGGGATGGGGGGCGTACTGAATTAAAAACAATGCCATGTTCCCCATAATATCGACAGTAATCGACAGACTGTTCGAAATGAAATCCACAACAGCCTGGCACTACATTAAAGAGAAATAAGGTGTTTGTTTCAGGGAAAACAAACATTTTGAAAACCTAAGTTGGGGGCATAGAATGATATGTTATTCAAAATAAGGGAGGGCAGTAGCTTTCTTTTCAAGAACTAAGTTTCTCAGAGATAGAAATTCAGTTGTTTGTTGCTCAACGATTATTTGTTCACCCAAACTTTTCAAAATTCAAATGATGCATCTTCCTTTACTCAACGCATGCATAACGTTTTGAGGAGATGACGCTTTTGCAGATGTTTATTGATGAGACTGAATGGTTTGACAATGACTAAGACTATTTTCTTTTTATGCCACGTTGGTATATTTTAAACGCCCTATTTCCCTTTCAAAAAACTTCCTGTGCACTAAATATCGAACAGCCATATCATTCAGATAAAACATGGATGACAACTTTTTTCTATTATATTTATACAGCATATGGTGAGGGCAGTCCGACATGAATACATAACCCAACACTTCCTCTACAGTGAAGTACAGGGTGGTAGAAATGAGCAGAGAGCAGAGAATATATCACCACATCTTTAACACAAATGAAAATCAAAGAGACAGACACTAACTGTGGGTCAACGCTGGCTGTTGCTTCATCTAAGATTAGAATCAAGTTTCCTCTCAGAAGTGCTCTGGCCAAACATATCAGCTGCCTCTCACCGACGCTGAAGCTAGCCCCGCTTGCTCCTACATCCATTTCAAGTTTTTGTGGATTACTCTGAACTGTGTCACTGAGTTTAACCTTGAAGAATACAGAATCGAAAAGAGGAGAAAAGAAATGCATATTCAAGAATCAGAAAATAAGTGAATATTCAACACTGATTTACTGGACAATCATGATACGCTGGTCAGCATTGCACATGCAACGCACTTTTAAAGTGTACTGTATCCTGAGTACCTAGCCAAACTTCTAGTTTTAAGAGCACATGCACTATATGACAGTGGGACTGACAGTTTAACCTTGGAGAGTATTCAATCTACATGAGATATGACATGCATATTCAGGAACTGGAATGCACATGAATATTCAATGCTGATTTATAGCCAATCATGGTAAATGCACCACACACATGCTACACACTTCTAAACTGAGCTGTATCCTGAGTGGCAAACTGAACATCTTTGTGTTAAGAGCACAACATGTACTGCATGACAGTGGGAATGACAGCACACAAGTTATATCAATGGTACATACTAGTTTGTAATCAAGTTTAACATTGCAAAAAATACATTACATTACACCAGTTCCTAATCTCGGTATTGAGTTATTTCTGACTCGTACACATCCAGTGTCCCAGTGCCCGACCAACGAAATTAGACCTATCACTATCACTGACATTTCATCAATGTTTCTAAATTATTTATTAGCACAGGATGAATAAAAGACACATCATATGGAGTATTTGATGAACTCGTGATAATTTCACTTTCTGATCAAACCTCATACATGTTTCTTTTCGGTTTCATTAAAGTAACATTTACACCAGATGTGACAGAAAACATCAGATACTGACGCAAAGAATCCTTGTCGTTCATTTCACGAAGGAAATGAATGGTTAATGATGGGCAGGTTACCGAGGTAACCTGTGAAAACACTACTTTAAAACATTCAAAAAATTTGCTGCGACTTACGTCACCAAGAGCTTGCCAGAGCTGATGATCGGTGCATCTTTGGAAGGGGTCGAGGTTCATCCTTAAAGTACCCGTAAAGAGGACAGGATCTTGAGGTATGATCGACAACTTGGTCCTCAAGTCAGACAGACCAATACTGGATGTTGGAATACCATCTATGGTGATGACTCCCTCGGGTTCGGTGAGTCTGAAAATGGCCGCTACCAAGGAACTTTTCCCGGCTCCAGTTCTTCCAATGATGCCGATCTTGTACAATAGAAAATGATAAAATCCAGGGAAACGATCAATTAACAAATTTGCTTGACTTAACCGAAATTCAAGAAATTTGACATAATCGCTAAATGGTATAATATTGATGTCAACTACAGAAACTTATTTTTATTTCTAAGAATCTATTACACTTAGGTCACCCTGTGACCTTATTTAAATACAATGGTGTGAAATTGAATGTAATTGCAGTCCGATTTTTTCCACATGTCAGCTTTCTCCAACTTCAGATAAAGAGCCAAACATTGCTGATCCTACATGGTCATATGAGACACTACTGACAAATACAAACTAAACTGTCACCTTATCAAGGTCTGACATCATAACAAAAGACACTTCTGGTTGAATAGAAGGTAAAAAATAAGAATGATTGTTTTGAGATAAAGCTCTCCTTGAAACCATATGTAAAATCAAATCAAACTGGGACAATTTAAAAGAATGGTAACTAGGATCAGATATTGGTGTAGAGTGACCAACATGAAAAAAGTACTGATAGAATACCACTGGTCTGATATTTTCCAAACAATCGGATCTGATATATCTTTCTAGAGTGTCTCACACCTTACACCATCACAGTGGATGCAAAGATCATGCTAAAATACAGGTTAACAGATTGATGAACTGCACAATGTGATGTACGCTTCACAAACCAATCCACTAGGCTTACATCAAGCATGGTTTAAGTTGCATCAAATGTTTGAGGTAATGTGATGTACATAAAATTTGCACATTTGCATGACTGTGCAGATTTGTCCATTGTGTGTGATGGTATGTGCGTGGGGTTGTCGTAGTGGAGTTTTAACATAGGATAAATCACAGCAGCTGAGATAACAGCATCTGTTTAAATATACGTATCGTATGTGTATACATTTCCTACCTTTTCCCTGGGTTCAATTTTGAAGGAAATATTCTTAAGAACTGGCGGGAATGAGGGTGCATAAGACAAAGAAACATCCCTCACAGCCAATGATCCCTTAGACGGCCATCCAGTCGGAGGCGGTCTTTTAGCCTCACTCGTTACAGGATCCTCTGATTTCAGTTTTGCATATTCCATCACCCTTTCTGTGGAGGTCATCTGAAATAATTTTAAGAAAAAAAATATGTGTCATCCATAAACATTCCCCCTTTGAAGTAAAATATTCAGAAATATAGTAAAAACAACCCAACATTTTGGAACAAATATTACCACTGAACATACAAAGAAAAAAAAATTCTATTGGATGACCATCTGGTCTATACAGCCTCTTGAGAAGATGCAATAAAAGTCCTTCAATGAAAATACCACCTTACAGTCTTGCTATAAATTAGCCTGCTTTGCTGAAAATGGGAAATTGCTATGATACACTAGACTGATTACAGAGGGCATTCTTTCTTAGCAATTTATGTTGACTGTGATGAAAACATTCCTACCTCTACAGGTAGTGTGCCAATGTTTCTATTATACATTTATATGCATGTCCGTTTCACTTAACTGATAGCAACATTCGTTCATGTGGGTTCAAACCTTCAATCCGTGCAAAGGTTACATAACCTTAAGGAGTGACATAATCACAGGGCATGTCAAGAAATTCCCCTTACAAATTTTGACAAAAATTGTGCAATCATACATGTAATATTTATATTACTAAGTCCTGAATCTCTAGATTTACTATATGATCTATATTCCAGTAGGCTTTATGAGGTGGTCACAATCACTATCTTATGTTTTTCTTCTTGATTCTATGTTCTGCTTAAAGGACCAGACTAGAAAAGCTTACTAGCTTCATCTGGTTCCTTTTTCTTTTGTGTTGATTCATTCATATATATTCATGTATTTTTCCCTCCTTTTGTATTATGTATGATTTTGTATATGAATTCTGTATATAAATTTTTTGAATGTCTTGTATGACAAATGAAATAAACAACAACAACTTTGACCAATTGTTCTCATTTCCTGTCTGCAGTTCAAAAACCCGATCAAAAGGCCCATACATCGGGTATTTAGAAGTGTGCATTTCTGTAAGGGGCCATTCTGTGGCATGCCATATCCATGCAATGTTTGAGGACTGAGTTTCCAACTTACCTGGCAATGGTAAAGGTCAATGTTACCATAGCATGATCAAACCAGTTTCAGTACATGCAGCTAAGCCTAAGGTCAATGACAGGACCACTTTAATAGCAGAGCCAGATGGAGCGACAGCATACAACACGTTCTACAGTGTTGCCTGTGTAGGCTACCATAGGTGTAATAATTTCAGACATAATTATGTGCCCGTAAACAGAAATGATACTTTTTTTTAGAGATCTCCCAATGATAGGCCCTCTTGAATGTAGCACCTCCAAGCTTTGTAAATTACACTTGCCATGAAGTAGACTCCGACTCCCAGTCTTATGCAATGATCGTATAAAAACATACCAGTAACTTAATTGTAACTTTTTAAAAATAAGTACTTAGGTTTCTGCATAGCATAGACTTTCGTAGGTAGCGAACTGGAACCTAGCCTAA
Organism: Stichopus chloronotus; assembly: GCA_021234535.1. NCBI lineage: Eukaryota > Metazoa > Echinodermata > Holothuroidea > Aspidochirotida > Stichopodidae > Stichopus > Stichopus chloronotus. The sequence continues at coordinate 14,158,404 of CM037838.1, read as the reverse complement.
TTTGCGTACCAGAATCTTAGTGGCTGCAATCACAGTTTACATCTGTATGAATAAAAAATAATTGCATTCAAGAATTGCAGAAATTCGACAAACTGTATTACAGTGACGATCACCAATTTGAATCATCTTACATTTTTTTGGACTACAAATCACAAAGAGTGAAATACCATGATGTATCCTCACCAAATACTCTGTTAGTGCCATCTGACTGATGCAGAGTTTAAAGATGGACACAGTATTGATAGTACTAGACAGTAACAGACCCACAATACCAGCATCCAAACCTGCAAAGAAGAAGATAAATGAAAATTGCTAAAGCTACAAGGAAAACTGAAATATTTAAAGAAATTTGAGAGACATAAGTTGAATACTGCATATATGATAAAGAAGTTGTAGCACTCTATCATAAAACAAGGTTCAAAGTGAAAAATTCAAACCTTGCCATGAGAAGAGAATCTTAAGTGCCTCCATCAGCTGGGCATAAAACTAATATCAATATTAAAAGACAAAAAGTTCATGGAGGATAAAAACTTTATACATGGCACTTTTACAGTTACCTGTACACCACTGTATCATACACTCTGACAATCACACAAGAAAGACAAAAGTTTAAGGAACATGGTGCTAAAGTCGAATAGCTCAATTCAGCAACAGTTTTCCAAATGGGCTATCATGTGTTATGGAGAGATATCAGGCACATGCAGTTTAATAACACGATGTAATGTGTACTACAAACCAAGTTAAACATCATACAAGATGCTCTTCCACATTCACAAACAGACTTCACGGTTTGCGGGATCGTATAACAGATGCAGTAGATTGTGATAACCCTGGATACATTCCACCTGACAACTTGTTACTTTCCCCGCGGAACTATTGATAGATGAGCCTATTTGATTCTAGTAGCATGAATACAACAATTCAGTTCTGTAGAGATGAGATCTGGTCCAACGGGACACCAAACTTACAGCATCATAGATACAAAAGTTACTACTGACAGAGGATTGCAGATGGCAGCAAAGTTACAGATGGTACTCAATTGTGAGGGGAGTTCAGCACTACCTGCAGAATAAACAGACTTTGCTCAGGATACACACTTTAGTTTTATTTCTAAAAGATTCTGTCAGTGAAAGTTGTTCCATTAGTGCAGTAACAATTAGTTTCTTACATCAGCTTTCTATTCAAAACTGAGATAAACATATGGTAAGGTTTCCGTGTGTGATGCTGCATCGCCAACCAATTGGCTCTTGTATGTAGGATTTCAAAAGTGTTTGACGGGGGGAGGGGGGGCCACTTCATGACGTGGCGATTGGCCTCGAGTCTCCCACACAATACAATGTTACATGACGGTGAGAATTACTGAGCAACATACTCACGGTTCTTGGTGATCAAAGCGGCGTACGCTATGCCGGTCGTAAAGAGAAAGAGAAGAATGTTGACCCTGGTGATGAACCATCGTTGAGTCACCTGATACAAAAACCAAACCTCAGTGTGTTTATCTTGAAGATGCTTGAATTGCTGCATGAACTCTGCTTGCCGGCCATGTAGACGGACGGTCTGCAGGCCTTCCATCGTCGTGGTGATGTGGGAAAATATAGGACTGCGTGCTGAGGGGACAGAAACCACCGTGTGATTATCAGAATTTCCTGAATTTGCAAAATGAATTTCTTACGTTCTGTTCTTCAGCACACCTAATAACTTACAAGTTGGTAGGTAGTAGAATCTTGACGAACTAAACAGGATGTGAAAGTCAAAGCTAAGCTAGTAGATATTTATAAACATGAAGAAATTCTAACAGAAAGAAAGATTTGGCCAATAAATTGAGATAAACTGGTGGAACAGAGGCATTGGAAGTGGTCCTTTGAAAGAAATTTTCTCTAACAACTTGCCCTCAGATGCAATTTGGTGCAGCAAGTGTACATTGTGAGTGTGAAGCTAATTTTCTTAAAAAATTTAAATTTAAAAAATTTACAAAATCTATAAATAACTTTTTGTTCACCATTGGGGGAAGCCTATCCCCTCCCCCCTTGGACCCACCAGTGATTCCATGTCTCCATGCCCTCTAACATCCCTAGAGCATCAAGCAAAGACTATATGATGACAAAATACTCACTAGTCCCATCCAACCTTTTAATTGGTCTTGTGGTGATAAGAGCATATCTCCATAGCAACATAAATATGACACCAACAGGCAGGACTAGGATCAGGCTAAAAGGGTTGAAAATGGCATTCGCCAGAACTGTGGCAAAGACAACCAGCATCAACTAAAATCAATGGGAAAGACAAGATGAAAGGAAAGGACTGTAGAATTTAGGAGTTCAGAAACTGAAATACGGTATGGTACAGATATACGGTACATGCAACAGAACATAGAATGTAATATGTGTATTGTAATGACTTGGATCATCATATATGTACCACCACAAATAATGTTGTAGCTACATTGCAATCACTCCGACCAACATATGTGTGCCATGACATATAATATAATAGGTATACTGTAATCACTTAGACCAACATACATGTACCACCAAATATGATGCAATTGGTATAGTGTAATAAGTTAAATCAACATACATGTACTACCACATGTAATGCAATATTTACCTCATACCTGTTTACCATATAAAATGTATATTAGTGTCCTCTACATACATATTAATGTAATTACCACATAATATACAGAATTCCCTTTAACATTCACTATACCAACATACCTGTAGAACCACATAAAATGCAACAGGTAGATTGTCATCCATAATGCCGACATCTTTAGTGAAGCGGTTTTGTATTCTACCTGGAACGAAGCATATAAAGAGAGATTTTAGTCAAGGAGAGTCCATGAAATAAGTCAGCCCACAATGATCACAGCCACGATCTACATAAAAATCACTAGATTTCACAATTTGCAGTTTATACTTTAGTTCATATATTCTTCTACATACAACTCATACAGAGGCGAGGAAAAAAGTGAAGAAACAACAGACAGAAAAATTCGGAGACAGGAAGGAGGACACAAAAGGGGAGTGAAGAGGGGAGAGTATGGAGAGAGACAGAGGAAAACGATAGGAATGGAAGAAGGAAGAGAGAGGAAGGACAGAGGAAGAGACGGGGAAAGGGAAAGAAAGGGAAGAGGAAGGGAAGAAGAAGGGGTGAGGATGGGGTGAGGAATGTGAGGGGAAGGGGAGGAAGGGGAGGGAACAAATTGGAGCAGAGAGGAAGGAGGTGGAGGAGGGGAGAGGATTTTATACGGAGGATTGTTCCTGAATATGAACATAATCTGTCACAATGTAAACAAACTACATGATACATGCATAAAGTAATAGGCAAAAAAGGAAAACTGAACCTCACTAATCAAAATTGACAAAATATTTACAGAATCTATACACATTATTCAACTTATTAAACAAACATATACTGAAATGTTGCTGCGTTGCAGCTTCTCACTACCTTGGAGAGTTTAAATATGCCACAGTAGTTATTAAATGGAATCATTTATTGCAAGTAGCAAACAGCCACAAGCAGTCTGTTGCTGTAGACATATTTTAACATCAAAATTGGCTACTCTCAGAGATTAGATGCATAGCTTCTTAGTTTCTGTTAGATATTTTTTTTTTGAGGTAAACTGTCAAAGTCTTAGAGGAAATTCCTTTACACAATATCTGAAGAGGACTGTATTATATAACAGTTCCTAAAAAAAACCCACACCAAACTACACACTGGTGACATTCAATCTAAAGTAAAAAGTATGTCTTCCCTATCCCCTTGAATATGCACAGACAGCGAGGTAAGCTATTAGAAATGATATATACCAATTCACTAAAGTTCAATGTTGACTTCTTAACTCAATACAACAGCAGTGCTGTTAGCTCACCGGTAGGTGTGGTGTCGAAGAACAGTATCGGCGCCCTGATGATGGCAGCAAACATCTTCTGGTGGAGATTCTTGGACGACCTCAACATGACGTTGAAACAATAGAGCACCCTGAAGATGCTCAACATAACGAGAGCGAGGATGATACCACAGTAGATAAAGGCAGATTCATCGGTGTCCAGACGAGATGTGATGTAAGTTATGTTTAGAGGTTGTCCTGTAATGTTGAACTGAGGAAAAGTGGTAGTTTGATTACTGTAGTTTGATTACCGTTGTTTGATTACTGTAGGTACAGTTCACGAGAGGAAATTGCCATTAGCTAATTTTTACAAAATTACATATCACTGTGAGTGTGCAGGGAATGACCATGGTCAGAGAGAAACAACAAAATAACCAAATGCACTGGAGTAGAGAATCTATCTTCCCCGACCTGGACAAGCGAATGGGAATACCCTCTAATGTTGAACATTTTAATACTGAGATCGCTTACCTATCCAAATAACCTGATGTGAAATTCTAAAATCAACACAAGAAAATAATACTCTAGTAAACATTCCCTTTGCAAAAATTCTCTTCCTTCCCCGAAAAGTATTTATCACAGTGAATCCGTATGTTGGTTTGTAAAAACTCAGTATCTTTCATGTTGTTATGGAAATCATGCAAACATCTACAAACCACTGTGTCTGCTTCTTCCTTGTCAGCCCACCATGCCAGCCACAAGTCAGACATGAAATGAATGGCCTGAAAATAATAAAGAAGAAAATATAAAGTGAAGGAATTTTTGGACTGTGATAACTACCTTTCCTTCTCTTTTTATATATTAAGTGCCATACACACAACACCAGGACTGAAAAACAATCAACCTCTGATGAAGAAAATATGTATATATCACTCATTAAGGTCGATGAGGTGAACAGACAAACCTACTTTCAACTGTTACTTCTCCTTTTCATTTCAAAATGTGAAAGTCTCAAATATGTGCGACCCCTTCTGTTACAGCTTGACTCATTTTACGAAATCTTGCAAAATAATGGCTATGATGATAGCTCATAATAGATCATTACCTTTCTTTGCTATGATGAGAGCTCATAATACATCATTACCTTTCTTGGCTATGATGATAGCTGATAATACATCATTACCTTTCTTTGCTATCGTGAGAGCTCATAGTACATCATTACCTTTCTTTGCAATGATAAAAGCTCATAATACATCATTATTTTTCTTTGCAAGTTGCTTGACAGATGTCCAAATCTCAGCAAAGTAAAATGTTACTCATTGAAACAATGCAAACCCAATTAAGCTAATCAACCTGCAGTTATGAATGAACAGGTGGGAACAATTTTCAGTCAGTTCAGTGCTACATCATACAGTCTTACAAAAACAAAAGTTCAAAATACACTGTTACATCCTTATATACTTCAGGAAAAATTTTCTCCATCACAGCCACTGAGACAGCTATGCATGTGGTATGACCTTTACGAAACGTAACAAAATGTGTATTTGCACTTGAAAATATGAGATACATAATGCTGATGAAACTAAAATGATAAATACACTAAGAATAAATAACTGTGTCTCATCTGATGAAATATTTCAATATCTGCCAAGAACTTCAATGTAAGCTACATAAGAAGTTTCTGTAAAGGGTTTCTTCTTTAAGGAAAATAAGAGTTTGCATCATAGCTTGAAACTTGTATTTAGTATCCCATAGATAGATCTTAGCAACATCAAGGTACTTTACGTACTAAAAAGCTGTTTATTGGAGGAAAAATGAGAGGACAAACTGACACCGTGGGATATCACGAACCTGGGTGACAACCAAGAGGAACATCAAAAGGCAAAATCCGAGCCAATTAGTGCCAGCTTTGAAATACTTGAGGTACAGCTTCAGGCCAACCGATCCAATCTTTTTGGTTTCTTCCTTAAAGAATAACTTGTACCTCACATCTTCAGACAGCTGCAATTCAGGCTGCCAAAATAATCATTGAATGTAAGTCGGTATGTCAGAAATTTCTCAAGATGACATTTCAGTGAAAATCTGAAGACTTCTTTTATAATTACGTAAGGGCTTGGTGTTGCCAGCTGCCTAGGTTTGTGGAGTAAAGAGCCACCAAATACATCAACATTAAACATTCATGTTCATGCTGCATTTGTGTCGCGAGTTGAATATGTCCATCAGTTCATGAACCTTCATTTTAAGTAAAGTGGGGTCGGTCAACAACCAATGAGCAAACCAGCCTAAGCTATCAAGTACAATAAAACAGTACACCCTTAAAAGTATGTACTATCATGCCAAATATATTCAACATGTGTGCATGTGTAAGGGATATGGAAAATATCGCAGGGTGGTAGTCTGTAGCCTATACCCTAGAAGTCTAGGTATGAACTGATATGATGGCAATCCAAACAAGATTTACCTTATCTTCTGATGATTTCTTAATTTTCTCTTCTTGCTCTCTTTCCTTTTGTTCTTCTTTTTCATCCTCAGCCTCTGCTGCAGCTTTGACATATTGCGTGAAATCTATCTTCTGTTCCTCCAGCTCTGAGAGCGTTCCCACCGCCTCCACCTGACCCTGATAAAGTCATGAGAAAATGTTAACAGAGTCAAACAGTCTCAAAAACAGTCTCAAAAAGCCTTTCCTACGTTTCAATAGTCCATCTAGAGTATGTAAATCAATAGCTTCAGCAACTATAGAGTTGTTATAACAGACCAAAGTGAAGGCACATGGTCAATTGGGGTGGGGTGGTGTGAGATGCTACCTCCCAAAATTTTCAACAACCCACCATAGAATTTTTGGGGTGAAAAATTAGGATTTTATGTCACATGTGATATAGAGCTCACCAAACGTCTTACCAAAAAAACTAGGAAAGTGAACTAGTGTCTACTTAGTGGTCCTCTATAAAACAAAACAATTCTCTATTCTTGGATCCTGCAAAGATTCTAACATTACAACCACAGAAAACCATTCACTACAAATAGACCAACCACATGTACCAATGGTATCACTCTATAACCAGTTTTGTCCAATCGCTGCCACAATTCTATTGATGGCAATACTACCGTGTGCCAGAGACAAAATGCACTACTACTGTTAGTAAAAACTGCTGCAATTTACAGCATCTGGACTAAAAGCAGCTTCAAACTCATATTAGACATTAGTTTATTCATTTTATACATTGATTCATACAACAATAAAAATTAATTTGATAGACTTTTCATACAAGATGATCTCATTACCTTGTTCAGAACAATAATGCTGTCACATTGGTTTAAGTACTGAAGCTGGTGAGTTACCAAGACAACCGTCTTTTCAGAGAGATATCCCATGATGCATCTACATTTCATGGAAAAAAAAAAAAGAAGAAAATATCTAACCACAGAATAAAGAACAAGAGGGTAGATTGCACTTAATCTAAAAAAAAAATGAAGAACTGGGACCCACATAATTTACGGCCTCCTGTGTGCTTTTTTTATTTCAATAAATGAACAAAGTAATTTCAATGTAATGTAGCAATCTGTCCTCTTATTTTGGGTTGTAAACAAATTAATCACTTATCAGTTTTCTTAACTAACAACCATCTCTGACATAAAATATTTCTCAACAGGTCTGTTGACGGTGACATGACAGTTTGAATTCAAAAGAAGCAAAATCCATGATCTCTACATATCTTTTGATTGCCACTGTTTTTGGCTTAAATTCAAGGAAACTGGAGAACAGTTCTCAGCAGATCTGTGGCATGCCTTGAGGTCATGAAGACTGGAGTACAAGATCTCTAGATGTATCTGTTGACTGCGACTGTTTTGGTTGGAATTCAAAAGATCTGAGATACATTACTTCACAGAGTTACTGACTACTATTGTTTGACTATAATTCAGTGAAGTGGGTACATTTCTCACCAGATACGTTGACAGATATTTGCTTCCTTGCTTTAAAGGTTTGCATTTCTTTACATTCATGTTCACTGCCACTGTTTTGCTAGAATTTCAAAGAACTAGTGTACATTGACTGACAGAACTGTTTTCCTTCAAGTGACTGACTTGAGTTAAAGGAGAACAGGTGTTGATTTTCCTAGATACATTAACAACCACTCATTTGCTTGAACTCAACTGAACCGGCGTAATGGATAATAAGGCATTTGTTTTAGAGAAAAAAGGTCATACTTTTGTAACCAATATTCATGGACACAGGATGATAGATTAATAAAAGTAAAGGAAGGTGACCTTCTTTTCCAGAACTGTTTCTCACAGGTACCATAGATATTAAGTCAATTACTGTTTAAAAATAAATCGTTCACCCAAACATCCAAAAATTCAAACAATGCATCTTCTGTAACTCATCACTTGCATAAAGCATTTGCAGATAATTCTTTAGGGGACTGAAAGGTTTCATAAGGATTGAAGCTATTTACTTTGTATGCCATGTTGGTGCGATAAGAATGCCCTATTCCACTTTAAATATCTCTAAAGAGCTGTTGCTGTTTGCTTAACCTTGATTTAAAGAGGACTGGTGTATTTTTGGTTTGGATTTGAGAGAAGTGGGACTGACAGAAGGCGGTGATTAGTCAACATTAGTCCACTGTGTAAAGTTGTCACATCAAATGCGTAAAGGCTGCCTGTTTGGGTTATTCCAAATTAGATAAGGTTAGTTTCCCATGGTGGAATATTTGACTAGCAGGTGGTATTCAGTCGGGTAAACTTACAGGCTGGGTAAAATGAATCCCATTCAATGGCATATGCTGGTTGGTAATAGCTGCTTACTTAGGTCTTACAATCTCTGGAAAAGGCTTTCCATTGAGGTGTCAAGATCCTTTGTTACACGGCTACTGTTAATTGATGAAGACAGTCCTCAGGTGCAATGCTTCCACCTCCCTCCTCTTCTCCCCACCATTTCTTACATTGTGTGGTAAAGGCTTCCTTCTGGGTGCCACGATCCACTTTAACATCGCATGTTGACTATAAAGACTGCTCTCTGGTAGAATAATCTCACATTAGATGTTATATATTTAGAAGTTATTTGATAAAAATTGCATTTTCATACAATTATCCCCAAACAGCCCCAAAGTTAGTTTTCGATTTTACACCCCCCCCCTCCTCTCCTCCCTACAGGTGGTATGTAAGTTGGCAAGGACTCTCTTTTGGGTGCAATGATTCCACATCAGAGGGTATCTCAATTGGCCAAAACTGCCTTCTGGATGCCATGATGCCCTGTTTTATGAACAGTTTATTAAGACTGCATCTAAATGAAATGATAAAACCCCCACCTCCCCATAAATGAGCTAGTAAGTCAGATGGCAAAAGTAGCATACTTATCAAATATTGCTTTGCTGACTGCTGAATCCACCGCACTGAGGGGAGCATCTAAAATGTAGATGTCTGCCTCACTGTAAAGTGCTCTAGCAAGACTAACTCTTGCTTTCTGGCCACCACTGAGGGTCACACCTCTTTCACCTATCATCGTAAAGTCACTGTCTGGAAAACTGGCCAAATCCTTGATGGAGAGATGAAAATAATGTCAACTGAATTTCAAATGTGCCACAACTGAAAAAAAAAAAAAAACATCTCTGCACCATGAAAAAATTAAATTGATAATAAATTACAGTGAACAATAAGTCATATTTGTCTAAGAATCTTCTTAAAAATTTTTAATAGACACCAAATTTACAGATGTTCCTTCTCTCAACTTTTGCAAGATTGCAGCAGCCTTTGTTTTAGGAAAGAAACTACATTTCATTCTGGCTCACAAACTGAAGTTGGGTCACTTTATACGTCTACCAAAACCCAGCAATAAGTTCACACGGTGAATGTATGAAAGGATTTCATATTCATGAAACATCACAACATATTCTTGTTTAAACTTGTCAATTTCATATAACTAAGTAGTAACTTAAATATCTTTCTGGTTATCTGGGCAATAAATTAAAACAAAGGCATCACAAAATTGCTTTTTCTTTATGAGACAGTCAAAACAGATGATTAAAATCTAGTGAGAGCCATGTTGCTATGGTAACCACGTATCTTCATTGACCATAAAGAGTAAAACAGGCTAACAGACATGTCAACTTCCAGAAGATTCATGAATACTTGTCGCATTCCATATTTTTGTGCCCAAAATTTTATAAATACATGCTCAGTGGTAAAAATGCTGGTCAACAACTCTACACTTAATTGAAAAGCTAATTTGAGGAAAACTGTTTCCTTGAAAATGTAAAACGCCTTCTTTCTAATACCTTATCCAAGCAACAAACTTCTGTAATCTTGAGGAACTTTTCTACATCGTAATCTTCACCAAACAGTATGTTTTGACGGATGGTTCCACCGAAGACCCACGGCTGTTGACGGACATATGCCAAACTGCCGGTGGTTTGGACGGATCCTTCGCTGAGGGAGATTTCCTTCAGAATGGCAAGTAAGATTGATGACTGCCAAGAACAGAGATAAAAATGAAATCATAAAAATGAGACACTTTGTTTGGTGCAAAAAAGTCACTTCTGCAAATGTGATACCCCAAGTAAAAATACTTCAACATGCAATTGTATATTACTTTTGTCAAAACAAATGTCTGCAGACTACTTTTTTTTTTAAATAAGACATATTTCCATTTGTCAAAACAGGTGTTTGTGGACTAGATGTAAAATGCCAAAGGATTAATCAAAAAGGTCAAATTGCCTCTGCTCAAATATTTAGCAATATCAAATAGATACAAATAAAAAATTATCAATATTAATATGTTATACACTTATTGAAGAAATTAAAAAAATCATGTAACAATGAGAATCAAACAAACCTTTCCTGAACCGACCGGTCCAATCACTGCTGTAAGTGAACCTTTGGGAATGGTGAAAGTGACACCCTTCAGAATATCTGTGTCCTGAATAACATAAGCAAGCAATAGGACACGCTCAAAACTCTGACATGATCAACAAATTTTGCATCTTAAGTGAGTTAGAAAATTGTTGTAGACCAAATACCAGGATATGATGTAATGAGTGACTGAAGATTGACAATCCTACATTTCTAGAAGTATTCCATCCCGCACACTGGCGAAGACACACCCCGCATTCTGCTTAAGTTCCTTATGGTTACTTTAATAATTGTGTAAGAACTGTTTGAATTCTGTTTCAGATCATGATTTTGCATTTCATTTCAAAAGCAAGAGAAATGGTTCTGAAAAAAAGGAATAAGCAGAATCAGATTACTGTATTGAAATATTGTGAAAAAAGAACGTCCGCATATTTTGTTGGATTTTTACTGATATCACTGAGTTACAAACGAAAAACTTGGTATTAGAATTTCAACATGTGGTGACTATTAAGCATGGCAACCAGCAACAGAAATAGGACTTTCTACTCCTACTTGTGTTGTCCTAAATTACACAAAAAAAATTACCAGCAAAATGAACAATTCCTACCCAGTGTAAACAATTGAAACAAACTTAAACTTTTATAAGCACCTTGATAAAAGGATACAGTGAAATTCTTACAGCTATGGTTAATGTTGCAGAAATGACGAGACCTTACGAGGTACAGAGAGTTATTGTCATATGAAAACCAAAATGTTCACTTTGTCACATCAACAAAAGGCAGCTATGTCTTTACCTGATTAACTGTACATTTAACATTATTTAGTGAGACACTTTCAGAAGACGGATCTTGAACTGGATTTTTGGAAACTTCTTCCTCCAGGTCTGGATAATTTAAGACTTCCTGGAAATTTAATAGCAAGAGAGAGAGAAAAACATCAAAATTGTACATGCCATGAAATATTTGCATGGTCTGAGGGAAGATTTTCATCCCTCCATCAAATATACATCCTTGAAAAGATCTCACACTCTCCATAAAAGTTCAACATCGTAACATACCTGACACAACAGGGGATGGAGACCATTGGAGGTGGATAGGGAAATAACTAAGAATTGTAAAACCAAAACATGATATTACATCTCCTTTTGTGGGTTTAAGTTGGGTTGACATTATGCAATCGAAAGTTTCAACAAATGTACTTGCTTCCCCAACTACACCGATCCAAAGCCTACCAATTACGGTTGCAGAGATTTACATAGCAAATTACCCTACCTGCCGGAAGTGGTGCTTTGCCCCATGAACGAAGTGACCGTATTTTCAGTGTTACATACTCATACACAGCACTACATGGAAGGAGTATTGTAAATATTCCCTATCAGGTTCATTGACTTTGCCTTCACATGGACAACAAAATTAGTCCTTAACAATAACATCCACTAGGCTGGTGAGAAAGATGTATGATAATGCTACATCAAACTCACAATCAGTGGAGGTGTATGTGAAGTAACAGAAGATTTTAGAGTAGCAATAAGGATAATGATACCAAAATTCCATGGATGAGAAAAACACAAGTGCATTTAATAACGCAAGTGTACATTTTTAGCAGCATGTGAGTTAATACCAGACTGACCTCTACTCTATTTACAGCGACATGACCCTCAGCAGCTAGCTGGATTGCACGTGGAAAGAACCTCATGAATGAGCCGCTGAGAATCTGGCAATAACTGATGATGACAAACATGGTGGACGCTTTTATGGGATCATCGGTGGTAAGAGCGTAGGTCACGATCATGAAGGCCGCCAGCAGACGATAACCAACACGACCTAGAGCCAGGTTGATGCCGGTAGCATATCCCGACATCAACATTCGGTAATACTCTGAACTGTGCGAGCAGAAAGACACAAACTTTGAAAACTAGAAGCTGCTTTTTTATTTCCGTGAAAGAATTGCTGCCACTAAGTTCACCTGTTTTTCAACAAAATGAGGCAAAAAGTTGGTAAAGACTGCTATTTCACCAAAATACTTGTGAAGTAAAGCAGCGGAGATCGGTGGGTCAGGTTTGGGCTCTGTAAATCTTGTTAGGACTGAAACGTAGGGCTCAATGTCTGGTATTAGTTAATCTCTTTTTCACTAAAATTAAAGTAAACCCAGACCAAGTAATAATGTTTGGGAATATAAACATGCTTCAATATCTGTAACAAGCCACCAGATGATTGGCTAAATGTGAAGCAAACAAGTTCCATAGCATAATGGTAGACTCAGTAAAGTGTCAAATAAAAAGTGTTCACTTCACAATTCAATAAAATGCAGGATAAGGTATCTATGGCTACTTACTTTCTGACTTTCCTGACGATTTTGGTGAAGACTGTTTCACATGCATTCATTTTGATGGTTCTCATGGCAACAATGATCTCTGACATTAAGGTGACCCTTTTGTCTGTGAACTTGACAACCCTTGCTCTGCAACAAATAGTAACAAGCTGCTAAATTTTTTTCAATCACTTACTTGTAAATATTGCTGGAATGACAAAATATTCAACATTTTGCAATCAACAAGTTTCCAAATCGAGTGATCATTGTAATTGCACACATGTCCAAACATGAGAAGTCAGTTCAAGTTACATTAGAATGAATAAATGAATGAATCTTACCTTAACTTTACAAATACTTTAGACATCCAAGTTTCTATGGCAATTAAGGCAAACATGATGGCATATCCTGGTAAACAAGCCCACCCAATCTGGAAGAAGAGAACGACCAGCACAGCTACAGCCTCCAGTGGTCCCATCCACAAATAATGAAGATGAACAAACAGCTAGGAGAGAAAATTTAGTGGGTTTGAAATACAGAGGACTAAATAGTGTGCAATCAGCAATGAAATACAATGGACAAAACAGTATGCAATCAATAGTGAAATACAGTGGACTAAGCAGTATATGCAGTCAACAATGAAATACAGTGGACTAAACAGTATGAAATCAACAATGAAATACAGAGGACTAAATAGTATATATGCACAATCAACAATGAAATACAATGGACTAAACAGTATGCAATCAATAGTGAAATACAGTGGACTCAGCAGCAATCAACAGTGTAATACAGAGGACTAAATAGTATATGCACAATCAACAATAAAATACAGTGGACTAAACAGTATGTAATCAACAATGAAATAATGTGGACTAAGCAGTATATGCAATCAACAATGAAATACAGTGGACCACACAGTATGCAATCAACAATGAAATACAGTGGACTAAATAGCATATGCACAATCTACAAGAAATACAGTGGACTAAATAGTATATGCAATCAACAATGAAATACAAAGGACTAAATAGTATATGCACAATCAACAATGAAATACAGTGGACTAAACAGCAATCAATGATGTAATATGGTATGCGCTCAACAATAAAATATTCAGTGGACTCTGCAGCATGCAGCCAGTGATGTAAATTACATGGACTGTGTTAATGTCAGGCACACAGCAATGATATACGGTGAACTTTCATAGTATGCAACCAACAATAAAATAGTGCACAGTGGACTCCCTGATTGCCTTACAATCAACAACAAAATACACAATGGATTCTAAAACAATAGGTCAACTCATTAAAAGAACATAGTGTACTCCAGTGGACTCCCTGATTGCCTTATAATCAACAACAAAATACACAATGGATTCTAAAACAATGGGTCAACTCATTAAAAGAACATAGAGCTCGGTTATTACATAATCAAATCTCTTGACATCGGCGGTCATCATGACGTGTATCCTTCCTGTGCTTATCTCTCTCAAGGAATTAGTACTCAATTGAAGCAGCTGACAATAAAGAGAGGAAAGAAAAAAGGACTGCAACTTGTGTAACCTTGAGGAAAAGTTGTAACTCATGAGACACAGAGGAAGTAATTCCTGTGATGTAGGTAGTAACATTCACTTCCACCAAACATTACGTCTTTGAGGTTGCTTAAGATGATCAGCATTGGTTCCAGAGTATAAGAGAAATGCTCCGCGGTCAAGATTTTTCTCTCAATCATGCTACAACGATTTCAACATGATCAGGACTTGCTACTTTAACCTGTCACACAATTAGGATACAATCACCTTCCAACTCCAAAATAAGATTATCTAAGGCATGGAAGAAGCAGTAAAGTTGAAAGTTGGGCTGAATGGTAGAGCAGAATTTCTTTTTGCACAACCTTGGTAAAAGTACAAGTGGTAATTTACTGCCTGGACAACAAAGCAGTTTGCATACACTGTAAGTCATCATTGATATACATGAAAAAGTATGAGAACTGTAGGATAAAGATTAGTATGATGAAAGACTACGTGAATTACTAACATAGAGAACATGAAACAGTTTTTCACTACAGTTTAGATGAAAGGCTATAAAATGCACCAGAAAATTAAAAACCATCATTACCATTCCAGCCTTGCTCCTATTTAAATGAAAGTACTGTAACAGTACAAAAGGATATGTCATATCTTCCCTACTATTCTGTACTGGTAACCTGAACTCTTTTCTACAGAGTACCACAGAGAACATATTTACACTTGAATGAATGAAGAAGTTGCTAACAAACAAAACCTGAGACTGACCTTTCCATACGTCAGCGTGCAAAGGGCGCATCTTATGTTCATACCAAGGCGGGTCATTCCCCAGTAATATGGGCCGTGGAAGGCACTGACGGTCAGCATGTTGAGGGATAACAGAGTTGCATAGAGATAAGCCAACCAGGTCTCGTAGGTGGACTCGACAGAGAAGTAGTCAACAAGTAAACCCATAAGTATCGGCTGAGACACCTTCAAAGTTTCCTGTCGAAGATGAAAACATGACCATCTCATGTCACGGTGAGAGTTTAGCTGTGAGCACTAGATCTACATGCATGTACGTGCATCCATACAGTATTTTCTGGGAAGGTTCCCTCACATAATCCATCTTCTCTAAAAATAAATTTGACAAAAGCTGGCTATAATCAGGGAATCTACTAAAAATCTTGATACCACTGTATGGCTCAGTGTCCAAAAGTTCTACACTTCAGAATGAGAACACTATTCACCTCTAGGTGTCAGAAAATAAATATGAAAAATACGACAACAAAATCTGACCATAATTGCAAAATCGAGGATATATCACATTTTAATGTCAGAAATACTCAAAAGTTCCTTCCCATCTGAAGTTTTTGCCATAAGACTCTGTCCCCATTGAATGGCTGAATGTGAAACTACTCACCTCTGCAGAGTATCAGGAAAGTAGTGTGAAAAGTATGACAAAATACTGACCAAACTTGGAAACCCTAGCATACTTCAGGGCAAGGACAGGCACCTTTAGGATTGACTTCAGGGACTTAAATTTTCCACACACAGTTGACGTACTGTTTAAAAGAGCTACCAGTCTTTTATCCGAATGGTGCCCCTCCTCAGTTGAAGATGTCAATTAAGCCTGGGTCACACGAGCACAATTAAACCAAGATTCAAGTTTCAACTAAAATTGCAAAACTTGAATAGCCGTGTATATTAATGAATGTAAAATATAAACTACGAAATTGATTTTCCTCTTTCAAGAAATCCAGGATTGAAAGACATTGTGATGATATTTTATTCTGAACAACTTTTATGATCAACTCAATTTGCATCAATTCAGTTGAAGTTGAATTGCGTATTGAATCGCGCAAGTGTGACCCGGGCTTAACTGTAGTAATGATGTGTGTATTACACATGGGCAAATTGTTTTCCTTCAAATACAAGCTAGCTACATTACATCTTCAAAATAAATCAATTAATTTAGTAAGTCTAATTCAAATGTCCACGAGATAGATCTATGTGGGTAACCCACGGATACCAAGCCATAATATGCCAGTTTGAATTCATTGTTTTTCTGAGTTTGCATCAATGAATCAATGCTGCAGCAACCGATAACCAAATGCACATGAAAAATGCTGCTCTTAGTCAGCGATGCATTACATACCATTACCAGAGTTCCCAAACCATAGAGAATGAAGACAGAGCCGTACGTGTTCCACAAGGCTTTATGCAAGCTGCTCTTCCTATTACCATCTGTGGCTGTCTGCCGCTTCCATTGCCTACAAAACGGTATTAGAAATTGGTACATATATGTACTGGATAAATGACTTTCAACACTGCATAGTTAAATGTCCATACTAATGACAATGTTGACTGGAAATCAGTGTGTTCATGTTTTCGTGTTGATGTAAGTATGGAAAATCAACAATTAGTGTAGGAACATGTAGAAGAAAAAGTGAATAAATTTCTCTTTGTCAGGGTCCTTTTCATTTCTGATCTGCCTTTGAGAAATGTCACATTTTTTTTTTCATTTCAAGCAGATTATCTTGAACAGAGTAGATCTCTTGTATAACAAAACGACAATCACAGAATATGGAATATTCAACTTGATTTGATACAATCGCTCTCTAACAAATTACAAAATAGACAAAACAAAGGTGCATATTAAAAATTACCAAAAAAAAAAATATGTAATGAGTTTTAGGGCTGATTGTTAATGATGTAAAAGAAACTGTTGTGTGTTCTACAGTGCTGTGCTTGCACTACCTCTGTGTTTGTACACTGCCATGATATACTGAAAAGTCCCTGTAGAGCAGCACACATGCACTGTACCTCCTGTAGGGAACCCATATTGGTTCCCTTCAGGTGATCTGGTAGCAAAAGAACAAAGGTGGGTAATTTTACGAAATCAGCCGGTGTTGTTATAATCTATCATACCTTCTCTGGTAGAAAAGCAAACATAATAACCATGGATCCATGTGAACTTACTTTTCCAGTAAGCCACCTTGGTGACCAGAACTATCATATCTGGTCACTGGGAACAAATCCTCTGTTGAGACATCTTTCTTCTTGTAACCAACTCGAAAAACTGATCCGGCATACCTGTAGATGAACCGAAATTTCAAATGACCATCAATGAAATTAAAAATGAGACATGTGCATGATATATATATAATTATCAAATATGTACCTACTAGTTGTGAGATGTGATGGGTGGTTGCAGGAAATTATAGCTTTATTTGTGCAGTGTGTAGTAGATCATGATAAGTTCTCATCTCTTCACCTGCAGACCATATAACAAAATGACTGTCACATGTTGTTTTTGTTTCTTGAAAGACAATTCAAACACTTTTAATTTCATAAACACTACCTGAGCAGAATAGATACTCATTACCATTTACCAAAATCATAATAAAGGCAAAAACAATACACCAAAATTTGCTATATACTCTTCAAATTTCCACTTTGGGCATTGTCTCACTGGCCTACTGTATATAGAGTTGTGAATAAACTAAAATAAATGTAGGTAAAATATGCTAAGAACAAATTTCCAATACATTTGAAAACGTCTCTCGTAATTTTGATACCTGAGATAAAATTTTCACCAGATATTCCCAAAACATGCATATATTGATTGAAATATATCATTCCTTTGTTTGTTTCATTGTTCTGTTTATTTTCAGCAAATACATGGGCAAAATTTACAAAGTATAAACAACATGTCACAACTGTGACTACTTACTAGAAAATTCACCTCCAGGTTGGGAAGTGAAACATCTACAGCAATAATGATCATGCTTGCCAGATACAGCACTAGCTGGGCTGTTCTGTTAATTGTGGATTTTGAGAGAATTTGACAATTCTTGGGTGTGCTAGTGGTTTGGATGGGCTTGTTCTCTAAAGGCATGTAAACTCAGGGCATTTTATGGGGCCTTCTGATCCTGATAAGTGGATGCATGGGCAATTCTTGTTTCAAACTTCAAAAATTCTAAAAAGCAGCCACCTTCCTTTCATTCATGCAAAAAAAAAAAGATTCATTCTTTAATTTTATCCTGTTTACAGTTCTTCTTGCACTTACAAAAATAATATCCGAGACAAAAAGCCTGCTGACTCAAGAGGATTTGCCTTCCGATGGTCTTCCTCTTTGGTGAAGTCCATGATGAAGACTCGTTGTGCCTCTACATTTTGACTACCAAGAGGTCATCTTCTCCAGACTTCTTATTGGGCATTCTTTGTCTCTATGAGGATTGAGCAGTTTGAAATGTGTGAGTCGGACTAGTGTTGATAATGCATGCAGTGTACAGATACTAGGCCAAATAAAATCACATTACCTGGTACCTAACATAACATCATGACAGATGAAATGTCAGCATTCTTTTGACACAAAGGGGGGGGGGGGGGGGGGAGAGGGTTTGGGCAATGGTGGGAAAAAGTACAGTTCTACAGAATCAAGTATGTAGCATTGAGCTGCGAGTTGGGTCCAGAGGCCTGTTTTGGGCCCCTAGGTACAGTCCTGAGGCAAAGTCTCCAGAAGTGTAAGACATATTTAGAGTTACTGTACATTTGACAATGCTAAGACTTAGAATGTTTTCCGTGTGTCATCAGTTACTGTACTTACAAATGATATTGTATTTGATGCTAGTTGCACCTTACATTGAACGCCACTGAACTTCTGCATGATGACCATTCTGCTACGTCATGACATAATTGACTACGTCACGTCAAGGTTGACTTCGTATTGGCTATGTAGTAGAGCTTTCTTTAGCTCTAGGCATGAAAACAAGCACTGCATGCAGGCCGTGTGCAAACACTGCGTGAACTCATATCCAATTATAGCCAATCACAGAGCAGCACTAGAGGCTGTGCAGATGTCATAGTCCAATCAGTGTCTGCCGTGCACTTGCAAGGACTCTGGTGATTTGGTTGTTCTGCAAATCTGAATTCACTTTAGCTGGGACCACACTTGCGTTAGGACGTACTGACCTGACTAGGAGTAATTATCTTTTTAGATTGTATTTCGCCCGTATTTTGACCGTGTTGTTATTTTGGAGAGTTAATAAAACATTGTGAACCTTCAAGAAACTTCTCTTTCGATCTTTACGAAGCCCTGTCTCCAGAATTCCTCGTATTCGGGACGTTATAAACTTCGCACGCTACTCACGGATCTAACTGAACCAGGCCAAACCTAATATAGACCTTACAGAAGCTCTAAAGGTTCTATTTCTAAGTGAAGAGATACATGTCTCAGGATAAGTCGCAGTTAGATCATAATGCATCATCCATTGAAAAGTTGTCCAAATTACTTGACAATAATCATGAATACATTGCCCATCGACTCAGCATTTTTTAGCATAATTCTGGATACAGAATTTTAGTCTCAGAACTCCTTAAAACAGAAAGGGTAAATGCAAAATGTAAACTGTATCTGTCAGGTCATTTTCCGTCAGCTTGAGTGAGGGAAACAAAGGCCAGCCAAAAATCAACCTTCGTGTACAACTTGTAAGGACTAGCCTTGTCACTGTACATTTTGTACTGCAAGCTACTTCTAGGTCGAAGTCAAAACAACAGCTACAAAAGTTACTGCTTTAGTATGTTTCCACTCAATTCACATGAAGAAGCAACACAAAATATGATTATTGCCTTCCAAATATGAAAGAACATGTGTACCTGTACTGTATGCTTCAAGTTGGAAGCACAATCATCGGTTTTGTGGATGAGTGGATCACCACAATTTGAGGCCAAGACCAAGTCACACCACCTCCTCGAGACTTAAACCTAGTCACCATCCATTGAGTCCGAGTGACTACCTTCCAAGTCCAAGTCATGATGTTTTAAATCTCGCAAAGTTTTTTTACAAAACATTTGTGTACTGTAGTGTAGGTGACAGTATTTGTCTTTTTTACTGGTGTGCTAGCTAGTACTAAACACTTTCAAAAGTATAATTACCAATCAAGTGGATCAGTTAATATATATATTTGTATTATTATTAAAAGGAACATTTGTCCAAAGACTGTCCACTCTTATACAACAGTGGACTGTGGAATATATATGAATAAATAGATGTCTTTTTTCAAGAAAATGAAAGAAATCCTCGACTGAAGCAGCATATAAACAGCACTATTTATTCAGTTCATCATCAAAGGTGCTACAATACTGTGCAAGCTTAAGCAGGTTCAAATGATATGTTTGTTGCATTTCAGGAACATGAGAGCCTCTAGCATACAGTAGGTAAGAATGACTTTGTGCTTGATGTGGATTGTGGACACATGATAATGCTACCTACCAAAGACACACACTATGAGTGCACTAAACAGGCACTGACAAAACAATGCAAGCTGAAGCAGGTCATATTTCCCTGCCATTCTCTTGCCTCTTTGCATAGATGCCTTTGCAATGTGAAAATGATGTCTTCTTTGTAATTTCTCTTAACTGCCAGCATGAAGCAACTAGTCTTCTATTTGAAAACCTTCTTAAACACCAGCTACAGACCAGCCATGTTTTAAGTATATCACTATGTTAACTTTATAACACTCACATGAATATTGCCCAAATGTGCAACTAAACAATGCGTGGAAACCTAGAGGAAAACTGGACATTTCGCAAAAATTTGCAGGCAAGCGAAGGAAGTACATTGCATCAAACCAGAAAGTGTTGAAACATCGCATGCGGACACCAGCTTGCCGAGCAGTCCAGTGAGAGACAATTCCATGGGCCCAAGTGCCTTTAGAAGCAGAAGCGATCATTGAGAAAGTTAAAGGTGCTACCGATTGGGTTTCTCCCATTGTAGTTGCTCGGAGGAAAAATGGGAATATTGGAATTCGCGTTGATTTACGGAAACTAAATGAAAACATGGTAATTGAAAAACACCCTATTCCCCATATTGATGAATTACAGTACTGAGTTACAGGGTGCATGCTTCTTCTCAAAATTGGACCTTACGTCTGCTTACCATCAACTAGCGTTACACGAAGATAGTCGTGATTTGACTGCTTCCATTACACATGCAGGAATTTACAGGTATAGGCGTGTTTGCTTTGGCCTAGCATCAGCAACGTCATGCTTTCAGAAGGTAATGTGCTCTATATTATCAGGACTACCATGAGTGCAATGCTATCTTGATGATATTGTTGTGTATGGCAAAACACAAGAAGAGTATGACCAAAACCTGCTACATGTGCTACAGCGCATAGGAAAGTCAGGCATGAAACTCAATACTAAATGCGAGTTTAATATTCAAAACCTTAATTTACTTGGACATATCGTCTCTAAAGACGGCATTAGACCAGCCCCAGACCTTGTGCATGCAATCCGGAATGCGCCAGCCCCGCAGTTTGCAGAACAAATGAAATCTTTCTTGGACTTAGCGGGCTATTATGCCATATTTGTGCCCAACTTCGCAATGAAAGTACAACCAATATGAAATGTACAAAATGCAAAGGGACCCTTCTGGTGGACGAAGGAAGCTGAATCTGCATTTCAGAATATTAAATTATCCATAACAATGGACGGGGATGCCCTTGCATTATTCGACCCCTCCAAAGAAGTGGTTGTAACTACAGATGCATCCAATTGCGGAATTGCTGCAACCATCACTCAAATTTACTGATGGCAAATAACGTTTAGTCATGTGCGCGTCACGCAAACTGATGCAATGCGAACAAAAGTATTCAGCTGGCGAGAAAGAAGCCCTTGCTTCTCTCTGGGCTATAGAAAAATGGCACACATATTTGTGGGGTCGTCATTTTACACTCCGTACAGATCACAAGGCTTCGACAACCTTACTGTCTACTTCTGGTACAGACCACAGGCCGTTACGTATTGCTCCATGGGCAACTAGACTTTAAACGATAATTATAATGTTGAGTACCTTCCAGGTCGATCAAATGCAGTTGCAGATGCACTATCTCGTTTACCTTTACCCATTTCATCAGACTGTATTTCAAATTTCGAAGATGATACTGAGTATTGTGAGCTAACTGTTGCAAGCATGTGAAAGTGTCTCTACCGATATGCTAAGTACTGCTATTAGTAATGATGTTATTTATAATGATGTCTGTAATTATGTTGTCCATGGCTGGCCATGCAACAGTAGTCTACTGTCCAAAGATTTGCTACCTTACTACCGTCTTCAGGATGAATTATCCCTTCATGGTAATATCCTTTTTCGAGGGGAAAGAGTTGTGGTACCATATAACTTCGAAGATTATTCATAATGCACATGAAGGCCATCAGGGCAGTGTGCACTAAACAAAGAACTAGACAACTCTATTGGTGGCCACTCATGGATCAACAAATTGATACTATGATTAAACAACATACTGTATGTCAAATGCATGATAAAACTGGAAGGACTTCATCTAATCCTTTGCAGCCGGAAATGTGGTAGGCCTATATAATATTGGCAAATACCATGAAATGACTTTCACCATTTCACCTTTCTTTGTCCTACTTCTTTGATATTGTAAAGGTTATTGAAAGTTCAGGAACATCAGTTCACTGATATAATATGAGCATAGGTATGAGTGAGTTCCATCTTGGTCATAGAGCTGAGAAGTAGTGAGTTGCAAGAAATAAATAACGAATAGAACATATACGATTGTCTTTGTGTTCACTACAGCGTGCATTGAGTACCGAACATGGCAACCTGGCTTGGTTAAGTACTGCAAATTGTGCAATTGCAAACGGCCTAGCCTAGGCCTTTTTCTAGGGCTAATTTGAAGGAAAAGTGACTTCATTTGGTAAGGATGGATCAAATATTCAGCATAGGCCTAGGCCTATATCAGCACCTGGGCAGAATATCATCAACTAAATATAAGCCTGTACACGGGATTTTCATTTCCTAATGAAAAATAAGCATAAGGCTGCACTTACCCGCCCCACTCTATGTTTCTGTTTTGTAGGGACTCAAAACTTCGAAGTAGATCAGGAGTTGCCAAACGAATCAGACACTTTGTACTTCAAAACCAGTGGCGGTTTCCAAATTCGTACATTGCTGGGTAACACAGGTACTTGAAACAAGCACTAGTGACGATGCCTGTCCTGGTTGGGGATGTCCCTGATCAACGTAAGTTTTGTGTTGTATTTGGTATAGCGAACTTTCGATATTGATCATCTAGCAGCTGTACACGTACACTGTGCTACTACTACTGCTACTAGTGTTATACAGTACACTGTACACATCACATGCAGCTGACAAATCATCAGAGAATGAACTACTAAACCTTTGTTAGGCCTACGGCGAACAAATTTTATAGCTCTGTCATCTCACTTTGCTGCACGGGTTCAAGAGGCCAACTTCAAAATGATCAGTAGCTTATTTATAATCAACGCCTCTGGGTTAGTTCACTTATCGAATTCAGACATCACTAAGACTGTACAGTAACTAATATTGTAATAAGGGCTAGGCTGCTGCTGAAACGTTAGGCAATGTCGTAACGTTACCGTACTATATCACTGATTGTCAAGCCTAATGTTAACAGATACACCCACCGCCTAGCGTATAGAAGTTTACAACTACTAGCCCAACTGCTACTGAAGTATTATACAATACATGAGTTTAGCTAAGGTCTGACTCTGAACTTTACTTAACATCAGATAGGCTGTACATAGCCGAATGAGACTCTTCAGTCTTTTAATCACAGTATTTCAAATTTCTATGTCATGTGATAGGAATTTTCTGTCTAATTGTGATTACTTAGACTTAGAGGTTTGTCCCTAATTCCCTGTGTTCATGGTCATTGTAACTAAGAAGCTGGTGAAATGCTTCTCTAGGCTTGATGTGAGAAAGTTTAGCTTCTCTCATAGAGTTGTCAATGAGTGAAATAGTCTGCCTGATTGGGTTGTAAATTCCACTTCAGTAAATAGCTTCAAAGGTAACATTGATAAGTTTTATTGTGACTGTGGCAGAATCTAATTATGCTGGGATGAAGTAAAAACCGATCGTCAGATCGGACATGTGATGGGGCTGATATTCATCACTACTGGTAAAACATCAGATCAGCAAAGTTTAGATGGCGATGTTTATCAAGCTGAAAATCTATTTTCCTTGGGGATGTATTAATTCGTGTGCCAGGATGCCAGGATAGTAATTGAGAAATGCCCCATGAAAGCATTTTTCCATCAGACATGGTAAAGAAAAAAAAACTCCTGTAAAATTTGCAATGATTTTGGAATTGTGTTGAAAGCACTCCAAAGACATCATAGCCTATATAAAATGATATTGTTCAGGAGAGAACACAATTGGTTGCAAAAATATCGGATCAGGGTATCGGCCGATATTGTGATAAAAGCACTATGGGAATTGGATCTGCAGAAAAAACTTACTGCCTACTTCCTAATCAGACAGCCACTTTGTCTACGACTTCTGGACTAGGAATCCACCTACAAATGGATTCCCTATGATTGTTCAAAGTGTTAAGAAAGGCAGCTGTTCACTGACTCTACAGTAAGACTAGGAATGCAAGGTAATGTGGATTCTCATTGACATATTGCATCATTCTAGTACAATTGGAAAAACCTCAGAAAACCGGCTTTTACAAAGAAATGGTTTCTGCTGAAATATGTTATATATTGGTTCGCAAAATTTGGTGGACATCCAACCAGACCTATTCCCAATACCAGTGTTTAACCAACCCCACCCCATCTGCCCACCTCAGTAGACTGGCACCTTTCCTAATTGAACGTAATTACCGTAATGGGAGCTGAAACTATGGTGGATTGGAGAGTGCTGGCACTGTACCAGTTGGCCTTAATACATAGAACATGCACTGTACACTAGCCCTAGGCTCAAGGTCTGCAGTAGTTTCAGTCCTACAATAAAACATATTTTGAGTTTTCACTTTCCCAGGGGGGTAAGAGACTTTTCTTTTTATCTTCCTTTTTTTCCTCATCATGTGTATCTGAATTTCATTTTGGCATCTGTGAATTCATTCTACAGTGACATATTTATGGAAAAACACTGGAAAAGTGTCATCAGTCGTTCTGTTTGTGACTACTTTTTTGAGGCTCAAGAAAAGGTGAGTTTGTTACTTTCCATGTTTGAATTCCATTTCATCAAGATGAATTTGTAAGAACAAACAACATTCTTCTTTTCATGCTTCTCCTTGGCTCTTGTGGCCACTGACAGTGGATCTGTTTACACAGTATCAAGATTTTGATGATATTCTTTGCTTGAAAGTCTTTCGATTGTTTGGTATTTGGAGAAAATTAGTATAAAGTGTTGTCTGCGTTTGTCAGTGGATGCCATTTTGTTACCATACACTCTTGCAGCAGATCTTACTATTCAAGTAGCAAGAATGTTACAAGAGAATGTGATAGGATAACTCATCTGAAGTTTCATGCTTTCTTGTTCCAAATTTTGTTCACTGAATCTTGTAGTAATTTACTGTTGAGCCATTAGGCATGCAATCCATTACCTGTGTACTGTATGTCTCTTGCCAGGCTTCCAGCAATGAAGATGTACCAGCAGTGATAGCCACACCCCATCACTACCTCATTAGCATTTATCATAAACAACTCTACTTTGTAGCAGTCGTGCAAAGTGAAGGTGAGCAGATTGTGCAAATTACATTACTGTATTTCATTCATGATGGTGCACATCTTATAAGTCAGGTAAATGGTAAACTGAACACTTGTAAAACGTTTATTGTGAATGTTATTAATCACAATTGTAATGCCAACAACCACCACCAATCAATCAATCAATCAATCAATCAATCAATCACTCAATATTAATGATTTTGAATACTGACTAGTTTCTACTTTACTGTAAGTTGAATGGTGTCTTCCATGAAGGAAAACTTTGGTCTACTATTTCAGCCATTTTGCCATTTACCACAATTAGTTTGCTCTATTTTAATGTTTTGCATAATTTTAATGGTTACTATACATGCTTTTGTGGTTACCATGGTTTCACTTCAACTTTTATCATTTTCAGTATCTCCTTTATTCGTGATCGAGTTTCTTCACCGCATCATCAATACGTTTGAAGACTATTTTAGTGAGTGCACAGAGACTTCAATCAAGGAAAACTATGTGGTAGTCTATGAGGTGAGAGCAGATAGAATGAGTTCAGTTGTTTACCAGACAGTCATGTCAGTCAATAACATTGAGTGACATTAATGATGATGTTGTTAATACTGTTGCTCAAGGTGAACCATAAGGGATAGCCGTACACCGGTGCAGGTTCGTGATGCTTGACTCGGACAAGCCCACTTGAATGCTGACCAGCACAGGGCCATAGCACTAAAGAGCGTCTTTTCTTTTTCTAACCAACCACAATTTTTGATGGAAGATAATATAGATACCTTTGAAATGGCAAAGATCCGGTAATCGTTTTGCAACGTATGTTTGGCCAAGAGGAGTGTGTGCCAACCAACTCGAAGAAATATGCTTAAAGTTGGTCAAGGCCTATTTTTAATACCTAGTATGACTAAATGAACTATTTAGCAGCTCTCCAGTTACTCAGAAATAAGCTAGACATGATCATTTCTGGCAGTGGAAACGAAAGGTGCTGGACATTTTTCTTTGCCCAATTGGGTAGTTGCATTTAGCAAGCTCATCATGTGATCATGCTTAATTACAGTAGCTAAGAGTTTAGTAAATCTGGGCAGAGTACTCAGAAGTCTCCTGTGATAATGTGCTCCCAGTCATTTCTTTTGATTTGTAAATTTTTCATTTTGGTAAAATTACCATGAATGCTAGCCTACAAATAGTGGCCTGTGTTGGAGTGTGTAGTGTCTTCACCAAAACTTGAAAAATGCTCTCAAATGTCCGATGATGTGAAAACCACCCTCAAGCCCAAACAAAATATCTGGGATCAATTACATTTTCATTTCTTGCTACATACACAACTCCATTGTGATGAAAGGTGTCATATTTCATGAACCTTTGTATCCTAGTGACCTACAGTGGCCTTACTTTCATGTATTAAAGAGTAAAGCCTTGGATGTGCAGTATGTAAAAAAATAGTAATCTTTCTCCCAAAGAACTCAGTCATACTTCTGTAATGAAGATGCAGTTCCTCTTTTGATTTTTTTTTCCAGCTGTTAGAAGAGATGTTGGATAACTGGCTTCCCCTTAGCAACAGAATCTAACATTCTGAAAGAGTTGATCAAGCCACCAAATATTCTCAGAACCGTGGTGAACACGGTCACCGGAAGCTCCAAGTAAGTTCAATGCAATTTGTCTAATTGCAGTGACCCAGGTAGTCATCCCGACTTGACTCTGACATTTACCGCTCCTGATATTATCTCCACATAGCAGTTACAAGAAGGATTATGTTGCACTGACATAAAGAGATTGGGTTTGGTTTCTGTATAACCGTAACCATCAATTTTTATTCCACATGGAGTGTCTTTTAGTTTTACTGACTGGCTAGAGTGTGCATGTTCAACATCAGCCCAAAGCAACCTGCTGTATTTTCAGTGTTATCTAGGTTCAATCCTGCTAGAACCTTTTGCAAAAGTGCTTTAAAAATATTTCTTCTTTTCTGAGGGAGTTTTAGCTCACTGTCTTTTCAGTGTATCACATCTATAGAAACACACATGAATCCCTTCAAAATGAAACAAAATACATTTTTAATTTGTTTTTAAGGACTATTCAAGGGTAATTATTAGAAGTTTGATCTTTCAAGTTAGTTTTACGTTATGACATGTCCTTACTCAAGGAAAGGTTTAGCATCATTTTATTTGCTTTAATATGTACCTTTGTGTAAATGTTGAACATATGTCACAACTGTAAGCTGAGTGAGTGCACTGTACAGTGAAAACTTCTGTTGCAGAATACTTCATTTATCATTTTGCATATTTGGTATAATGTTCTAAACTATCCAATATATCTTTGCATTGTTAAGTTCAACATTACATCAATATTAAAAGCCTCACTAACCGCAGGGATTGGCAACCCGTTTGATTGATGGGCCATGAAAATTGGCCGAGCAGGCAGTTTACCAAAGATCTGCAGTTTGATTTCAGACCTTTTAATAATGCTGAGGAAACAATGTAAATTTTTATGACATTTTTCCACAGAAACCTTATATCAATATAGTATCATTGATGAGTAATGGAAAAAATAGGCCTAACTAATAGCATTCAATGACATATCTGGCACTGATGTTTGCGACTTTCTTAAGACTTTCTTGAGATATCTTGTGGGACAGTAAAAAATCACTGGCAGTTTACATGTCTCAGGTAATGTAGGCTATAGATTGCCCACTTGTGATTTAGGAAATACTAATTTAGGAAGGAAGTTTGAAAGCCTGCAATGATTTACAATGGTTGAATAAATTAGTATTATTGATTTCATTTTGTCAGTCAAACACTTTTCCTCATGTACACATTAAGTACATGTATTCCTGAGTACAAAGTGACTTTCATGTAAAAGCTTTTCTCTCATTATTGGCAATGAGTCCTCAGACCGGTCAAATCTGTAAAACAACAGTTTGGGGATAGAAAGGGCCATTAGAAGCTTTTACACTCCAGTGCAGTGTTGTAATAATTATACTGAACTTAAGAATGTTGTGTTTATTTTCTTTTCCCTTAAGTGTTAGTGATACGTTACCTACAGGCCAACTCTCCAACGTACCATGGAGACGCAGCGGTGTCAAGTACACCAACAATGAAGCTTACTTTGATGTAATCGAAGAAGTTGACTGTATCATTCGACAAAATGGTCAGTAGACGATTATATCTGTTCATCCTCTTCAGGAACTTTATCAAGCACTGCAAAATTGAGGTGTTATTTGCATTACAAAAGTTTGGCTGTGTGCTGCACCTTTTAAAATGTGAACTGGCAAAGACTGAATCACTACTTTACTTAATGCCATCAATAATTTTCACCGTTTACCTGATAGCACTGCCCATTGCTCTTTACAAGTTGACTAAGCATAATAGGCAAAGCCCTGTCTAAATGATCTTACATTTGTCTGCGAACATTGTCATGGAATGTATGACGTTTTTCACTGCTTCATGCATGGAGCGTGCAGCACTGTGTAGCTGTGTGTAGGATTTTCATTTGCCATGTGAGCAAGTCCCAAGTTTCCCCAGACTTGGAAGTGTCCTAAGCAGCATATCCTAGAAATCAACTAATACACAAGTTTAGGTGATGGTTTCCCTCACAAGGACCGTGCAAATGAACAAATGATATTAAAGAATGGATGGAAAATTGTTCAAATGTTTTGAACCTTTATAGACAAGATGAAAATACATGTAAAAATTTGAAGATTGTTCATGTTGGGGGTTGTTCAACTCTCTTGGGAGACCTGTTCATTGGATCGTACTTTTGTTCATGAACATTATCTTACAGATACGTGGTGAAGTTTTGAACAAATGTATGATTGTGCAGATGGGGCTTAAGTTACATCATATCCACACAGCAACTAAAAATGTTATTCAACACAGTCATAACCAAAGGATATTTTACCAATTACTCACTAATAGATAAACATTGATTCTCAAACTCATTCGCACATGATTATTGAGCTAATTTCAACTAATGAGCCAGATGTTTACTGACCAGTTAGATATACATCAAGGATCTCTTTCTATTCCTGTTCAGGGGTCAACAGTATTTGCAGAAATCCAGGGTTACATTGACTCGTCAGTGAAGCTCTCTGGGATGCCCGACCTCACCATGTCCTTCGTCAACCATCGCCTGCTTGACGACGTCAGCTTTCATCCTTGTGTGAGGTACAAGAGATGGGAAGTAAGTAAATGCAGCTCATTATTTGGTACAGATGTAATTCGTAAACAACCATTATGTTGCCATTCAGTGAACAGTTTTACGAAATTGGTGTCGAAGTAATTACATATTTCAAGATTTTGCTGCTCACTTTGAAACAAACAGTAGCGTGCTATAAACAGACTACCCATTTTGGGCATGATATGAACCCCAGACTTAGCGGATGGCTTGGACTCCTTCCTCAGTGCTCAGTGTGGGTAAGTGTTACGTCCGCTGGTAACCGATAGTCATTCTCCTGGGTTGAAAATTTCTTCCCAGTTCCTGACTCTTTTGCCATTTTATTCCACATCTGCAATTTTTATTCTACCACATTTTTTCCTTATATGATATTCTTCTGCATATGTTATTCTGTGGACATACAGTTTGATGTGATTTCAAATTTCTGTTATCAATAGCAAAGAATGAAAACTTCTCCAACATCTCAAAAGATTGAACGACAAACTTTATCGAAACTTTTTCTCGTAGAACTATCTTGCTACAAGAAAATGGACTAATACATAATGTGGATCAAATTTTAGGACAAACTCTCGAAGTTCCCAAACTGAATGTCTTGTCTGCAATTCGTGAACAGACTGTTTGCCAAAATATGTTGCTTAATTTCGCATAATGTCTTTCAACTTATCTGTGAACTTGTTAGCTAAACGATCTCGCGAAACAGCATTACCCGTTCAGGCAGCTGTTTGTATAAATCTGAAATGAATAGATATCAAATATTGTTCAAAGTTCTCTCTTATTGTATCCATCTTATTTTGTCCTGAGGAGATTGACATGTTCAAAGGAAAATTATTGCATTCCAACTGCCTGCCTGTGAAACATATGGTCCTTTTCAATTTTTTGTTACCCATAAGCCTATTGCTTAATGGACTTACCTCTTTTGGAGGTGTCAAGTTCATTGGTGTAACTTAGACTACACCTCAAAATATCATGATGATCCACATTCTAGATATATGAGTGTATGAAATATGCCCGCTTCTTTGTAACAGTTCCTACGCTACTCTGTCATCATGGCCTGCCTACCCCTCCACCAACACTGTCAATGAAGGGGAGGGGTATGAATAAGTTGGTGAATACAAGTAGTCCTTTTGGTATCATTGCATTTCTGAGGTTCTGCACTGTAACCAATGTATCAAATTAAATAAAAATATTGCCATGAATCAAATCTCTAAGTGCATCCCTTTAGAGCCGACCATGCAACATGTTCAAACACTCCCTCAAAGCTGCAATAAGTGCCAGCCAGGTCATTATTTTGTTGTCAAGTTTACCAAATGTCTCAGGTGTTGTGACAATTTGCAAAGATTTTTGGATTGCTAAATGCCTAGATTGAAATTTAGCATGGAACAAACATGATATGAGAGGATTAGTGGCTCTTGTCCCTAATTTCACTTCCTTCATCAAAATGGAGGGCAGTTGAAAAAATCTCCCTTTTGTTTGTTGCTGTAGGTGTTGATTAATTTGTCCAGTGATCAGAAATATTTTTATGATATTTTATTTTTATCTTTTATTTTTTTCTAATTTTTTTATAATTTTATTTTAATTTTTTGTAATTTTTTTATATATTTTTTTAAATATTTTATTTTTATATTTTTTTGTTAACATGGTGCCTGTTTTTTTATATCATTAAATGATGGAATGGTGTAAATTGAATTTGTTTCCACAACTTTAAAGAGGACAAATATTTGCCCTCTATTTTATCTTACAGTTTAGTTAGACAATCCGGTAGAATTTCAACGAGCTGTTAGTTTGATACTAACTTTAGTTGTTTATTTGTTTTACTTGTTCACAGTCAGAGCGGGTTTTATCTTTCGTTCCCCCTGATGGAAACTTCAGATTGCTTTCATACCATATAGGGGCATCCAAGTAAGTTTTGTGTTGTAATTGGCTAATTATTTTCATGACAGGTTGCAAGTTGTTGAGATTTTTTGTTGTCCCCTTCACTCAGGAAGTTATAAAAATGAAATATTTGGTTCTTCAGTTGTTACAAATTTCCAACTTTCTGAGTGTTACAATTCTTGAAAAGCAAAGCAATGAAAGCCTTCAACCACATTGCTTTCATTTAGTGAAAGCTTCACAACAGAACTGGACAATAACAGAATAGGTTGCTGATATAGAATAGGGAAAGCAAAATGTGTTAGGTGCTATGTATGCATTGTTGGAAAGAAGGACAGTTATTTTTGTGGTGGTTGGAAGCTAGGGAGGAGAAGAGAGATGCTGCTTTGGTCAGTTTTCCCAGAATTGAACCTGGGGTGGGGGGGAATTATCTTTCTACAAACAATGTCTGGAGATATTTTCAAAATCAAGGAGGGGGTTGTCACTTGGTCAAGATTCTATTGCAATTTATTGTGTGTATCTATAATTGCAGCCACAACCTCACCTGTTGAAAGGTGTGCTGGATTTTTTGATGTAAGATTATATGTTAGTTCAAATGTGGAATTCCTGCAATTCCATACCTTAGCGTGAACACAGCCCGTGGAATTCAATTTTTCCTCCGGTGTTTTCATTGAAGCATTTGCTCTGATAAAAGCTGCTCTGAATATGTTTCTCTACATGTTGTAGAGGTGGCAGTCACCTTAGGAAAGATTCATCGGCACTCCAACCGTCCCGTCATGTATACGTATCATGATAACTTTACGAACAACTGGATACCTTCAGTGTGGAAGATTTAGGTCAGAGGAATCTAGATGTTTTAAACTGTGTTTCGGAATGCTTAGTGACGTACACCTCTGTTTACAATATGTCAATGTAGCTGTCGATGGAACTGTCCGGATTTGTCATGTGACGACGAACCATTCCTATGACAGATGTTGGTAATGACACCCTGCCGTCGTTAGCAATGAAAACTGTGGTTTCTAGAGGTGGTGTTGTCATTAATAGGTATGACTTCATATCATAAATAAGTATGACTTCATATGGGATTGTTAGAAATGAACCCATGTTTTTGTTTGTTATGACACCAAACCATTGCCAGAGATGTTAATATGAGCAATGAAACTGTGTCTCTGTATGTGATAAAACTATGTCATTATTAGTGATGAAATCATGTTATTATTAAGGATGGCACTAAGTCATTGTTAGAGATAGCATTTCATTGTTAGAGAGGACACTACATCCATTGTTCACCTAGTCCTCACAAAATACACATAAGGTGCTGAAATCATGTCTCGAGAAGACGTTTAATGCATGATAGAACATGACGTGATATCCAGATATACCATAATGGTTAGGTATGTTCCTCTTGAGAAGGCATAAACATGTATGATATCATGTGAAAATTGGCTGCATTGTTAGCGCTAGTAATACGTATTCATTGACATTCTTTTTATTTGGTTCTCCTGTTCAGTTTAACAGCTATTCCGGTATATGTTCGTCCAAATATCACAATACGAGAGGGATCCGGTAAATTTGAACTCAGTATTGGACCAAAGCAAACCATGGGAAAACTGGTAAGGTTCAAAAATGTTGTAAGCTTTCATCAAAACATGGATTTCTATAAGTATGCCAGTAAAATGTCCCTCATTTCAAGCAAGTCATCTTAAGCAATGTATCATTCCCTGTATCAAGTCGTTGTATCTGCATTGCACCATTCCCTGTGTGAAGTATCAAAGACATTGAAATTGCTTTACATCATTCCCTGTATCAAGTCATTGAAACTTCTCTGCACCATTCCCTGTATCAAGTCATTGACACTGCATGGCACCATTCCCTGTATCAAGTCATTGAAACTGCATTGCACCATTCCCTGTATCAAGTCATTGACACTGCATTGCACCATTCCCTGTATCAAGTCATTGAAACTGCATTACACCATGCCCTGTATCAAGTCAGTGAAACTGCATTGCACCATTCCCTGTGTGAGGTATCAAGTCATTGAAACCGATGTACTATTTGCTGTATCAAACCAGTCGAACTGTATCCTTCAAACTACAGTACCATGCAGTTCACTGCATCCAGTCATTGAAACTGCGTCGCACCATTCCCTGTATCAAGTCATTGAAACCGCAGTATACCGTTTCGTATGTCAACTATCATGTCATTGAAAGTGTGATACACTAATCCTTGTACCAAGTCATTAATACTGCAATGTGCACTGTTCCCTGTTCCCTGTATCAAGTCATTAAGAGATTTTCATCAAAACTGCAGTACATTGTTCACTGTATCAAGTCACTGAAACTGCAGTGCATCATGCAGTGTCAAGCCAGTCAACACTGAAACAGCTTTTATTTGTACTCTGATTTTGTTAACAGGTGGAAGATGTGGTGGTGACATCGGACTTTCCAAAGCAAGTCTTAAACATGACTCTAACACCAAGTCAGGGCACATACAGTTTTGATCCAGTGAACAAGACACTCCGTTGGGAAGTAGGCAAAATAAACCCCCAGAAACAGATACCCAGCATCAAGGGCTCGGTGAGATAGCAACGCTAGATTGCATATATCTCGTTATCTTTATTTCATTTATTAAATGGCCAGTGACACCGATAAGATACCTGCACTTTTGCAACTATTTTCCCAACAAGGATGAACGATAACATCGCTCTTTTTTAGGCACAATCTAACTAATTTCACGAAAGATCTGTGGTGTCAGGAACGTCTGTAAATTTTGAAGGGACCTGTCATTGTCGGACACTTTACAACAAGGCTGTCTCAGTTGAGAGTCTTTATCAATCATTAGATCTAGAAATTGCTGTCAAAGAACATTGTCATCAAAGCTATGTTTCAGTGGTATTCGGGTTGAATAATCGGTTATCAGTCACAGTAAGTTTTATTGTTGCAAGCATACTTTCGTGGTAAATTATGTGACGTATAGTCTTCAAAAAGGTATTACATTGAGAGTGACATTCAAGAAGGCGAATGACAAGATGCCTGAGATGGGAGGAGATGGCGAGAGGGGGATTTATAAGCTGACCCATCTGGTACCTCAGTTGAGAGATGTGGGCACAGTTGAGAGATGTGGGCACAGTTGAGAGATGTGGGCACAGTCATAGATATTGCACATGTGTTACAAGTTGAGGTCATTCAATTTCATTTTTTTTTCACCTATCATTCAACACTGAATTCTGAAACATTTCCTTTCTTTGGTTTTGTTTTTTTCTTTTTTAATTTTTAGATAGCTTTGCAGAGCGGTATGCCACCTCCAGAAGCTAACCCAGCTATAAATGTAAGTTGGAAAGCTTTCTACACGTTCCACTTACTTTGTACTTACTGTAAGGTTTAACAAAACTTTCAAGAAGTTATACGTAGTATAAAATATCATGGAAGCCTTTTACTGTCTTCTACTACCTAAGCTTGTACTTACTGTAAATTTCATGAAAACTTTTCACAAGTTTTACTTAATGTAAGCACACAAAGAGTGAATTAGTTCCAGTTCTTCCAGAATAATCCTAATGGGGAAATGCATGATTTTAAGTGTGTCTTGTGTGATTGTTTTTCAGAAAAATTGATTGATTTATTGATTGATTTGTTGATGTATTGATTGATTGATTTATTTATTTGATTATTTACTTATTTATTTATCATTGACTTATTTATCAACTTATTTATTGATAGATAGCTGATATGCCTTCATTTACAGATGGAAAATAATGTCCAAAGCTGTATGTGCCAAAAAGGACTGCTTACTCACACACTGCATCTATTTGTAGTAGTCTATGTCACATTATTATATTTCCATTTGAAACAGAACTACTTTTCATTTGAATTTATGTGTTAAAGAATTACTTAAAATAAATGAGGTCAACTGAAAGTAACAGTTAATCATGTTATTGTCTCGATCTTTTGTTTTCTACTGCCAGGTGCAATTTAAGATACAACAGCTGGCTATTTCAGGACTTAAAGTCAATAGACTTGACATGTACGGAGAGGTAATGAAAATCATCATTTGAATGTTCAGAATTGTCTGCTTCTGTGTAATACTCAAAAAAGAAGCTTTTGGCTCACTCCTTTAAGAGGTAGTGCGATTCCTTTTTTTTTTTTTTTAAGTATTTTTAAGTGTGAGTTCCATCTTGCAGACATGTGAACATCTTTCTTCATGAGTTGAACTTTGTCTTTTATGTGTATATCATTACCCAAGCAATTGTAGTAAGTTTTCCTTTGAGCACCTCTGAATCAAGTAAGAAACAACACCTTTGAGCAAAGGTTTACTTTACGTTTACATAAGGCCTGTGTAATTTTTGCCTGTTGAATTGATTCAGGAGCTCAGTGTTGTCTAAGTTGTAGAGGTTATGATTTGCTATTTAAATAATAAGTTCCTGTTGGTTATATTCCATACATCCAAGAAAGATATGGTTAATGTGATACAGTACCATCTCCAACAAACAACTGTCAAAGTACTCCGTGGTATTAATTTCTTGACAAATTAATTTTGACATCATCAGTAGCAGACGATTTATCAGATAGTAGGGTGTATCAAAACAAAAACTTTAACATCATAAAACATGAAAACTGTCAATGCTATGTTGTTGACACGTTGAATTCTTTTACAGAAATATTTGATTTGTATCTGATGCTTTAGGACTGACTGATAATATTCCTTGCAGCCTTCTTACTTGCTCAGATATTTTCTTTCATTGTGTAATCAGTCATTCTCTTTTCTGTGGCATTTTACCCTAAATCGTATTGTATCCATTCTTTGTTTTTCATTCTGCAGAAGTACAAGCCATTCAAAGGTGTCAAGTACATTACAAAAGCTGGCAAATTCCAAGTTCGTACCTGATAGGGAAATTGGACACCTACTTGCGGTAGAGAACCCTGTTGATTGTTCAGTAACCCTCTGTACATTCCAATATTTTTCCTGACTAGCCACAGTACAATCTACTTGCAACATCTTCAGGACTCATAGTCTTACCGTCCTGAAAGCAGTGATGTAAGTTAGGAGAACATAGCCTGGTTTCATCTCATGTACTGTATCACGCATTGTGAAATGCTGTTAGTTTGAGATGTTATGCAAATAGACTCTCATGCATATCCATACTTCCACAAAATGAAAACCGTGAAAGTATGCAGGTCACGTTTTGAAACTATGTGTCATTCCTCAGTGTTTATGATCGTGCTTCAGCAAAGGGTAGGTAGTCTTTGCTGATATCTGGGCAAAGCTCACTGGGCTGTGTAAAGCATACATTAATATCATTGTGCTGTATCGACCATTAGTGTTTGCAGTACAATGCTGTAACTGTTATACTCTTCGGATGAGTCAATGAAGTAAAATGCTCCAATGAATGACAATTGTAGCTGCATTTCTAGCCCGTTATGTGTAACTCAAGTATTGCATGGTTTGTCAAAGCATTTACACACCAGAAAAAGGGCCAGTATAAAGGAAGAAATGCAGGTTAATTTGTAGAAATTGTTATATTTCTTGACCATAGCTTGCCATTGGTATAATTATGAGGCCACCCAAACTACAGTACACTACCATTGGGGTCGATTCTGTGTACCTATAAAATCTTGCAAACCTTTTTTTTTTTTTACCTCATATTCTGCCCTATCTATAAATGCCAAGAAAAGCTTCCAGCGACAACCCTATTTACATGTGGTGCTGTCACTGCAAAGTTATAACTCCTGTTGTAGTTACAGATGTGCCAGACTTTCATTGAGCAGCATGGCGGTCACTTCTGTAATGTACCGGAAATGTGTCTGAGTCATGGAACTTGCCTCTGACCGGTGGTACAAAGTGCACACAGATTTCTTCTAGGCCAAATTAAATTCACAGACTGTTGTATAGAGAAAAAACTTACCACGTACCGCAGATGCATCTTTCTCAGAAGGTCAGTTTAGAAGAAACTGGATGCCTTTCATGCTTTGTGGCAGTAGACCATTTGGTGATTAAACTCAAATCGTTTGAGTGAAGAAAACGGTAGTTTGTGTATACTCATGGTGGACTGAGATTTGAATATCCAAACAGAAAAAAAAAATGTCTTTTGAAATTCTCAGGTAAAGAAAATTACAGCTTTACAAGCAATGTAGGATAGGATAGATACAGTTATGGGTCTTCAACCATACAAAATATAGTCTAGGGTAGGTTGCATACTGGTCGTAAGAGAGAGAATGGGTTTATCAATTGTTTGTGACATAAGTGGGTCTGTCAGTGAATGGGTTTACCTACAATTTGTGACAAACTCAATTGCTTTTCATTCTGTTTTTTTTTTTTTCACAGAAAATGTGTTCATGCATTATTTGTGACTGAATAATGGGTGAACATACTGTTTGTGACTGAATGGGTGAACCTGCTGCTTTTGCCATTGAAAGTTTGATATATTGTTTGAAGTGAACGGTTTGGCAACATCAAATGGGCTCGGTGGTATAGCGTGTTGCCCATGGGGTAAAGTGCGTCAGATATAATCAATCATGAACAGAAATGAGTAAGCATTCATGTGCCCTCAAGCATAGTTGAAATTTAGCTTGCTTATTCAAACATATATTAACCTCTGTGAAAACATCTTGTAAAGTGAAGTTACTTATTGCTACACAGTGGATGGAACAGACAAGCATATTAGAATATTACAAAGGTTACATTGCAGAACACATCTTGGTGAAATACCTCGACTGTTGTGTAATGTTAGAGCGCCACCAGTAATCATTTTGTTATCCCATAAAATGTCACCCAGTCATCTGGAATCGAATTCTGTCATTGTTACACCTTCAAGGTCAACCAAAGGAGTGGTAGATAATGTACCCAGACTTACAGGACAAATCACATTTTGAAACTTTCAACATTGTCAGTTGAGAGAGAGAATTTCGTGAACCAGAATGTTTTCATAAGGCAACATATTTACAGACTACTGATCACAATCAGGCTTTCAGGGTTCCTCACACATTGTGACCACAGTAAGCACATATGCAAATTTTGTTTATATTCTGATCCTTGTGAGATACCATTGCATACAGTCTTAGGTGGATAGCAAGTAGACACCAAACTGTGCAGTATACCCACTCTAATGGAGTAAAGGTATCAAGTAAGTTTCAACGTGACCCCCTTGGCATGTCATTCTTTCCTGATTTTCTATGACAAGTCCAAATGGCTTTAATGCAGATTTTCACCAGTTTTGTTTTTAAATATTTATCTTCAGTACTGACGTCGTACAATTTAAAGGCTGACATTGATGACCTCACCACCTCTGTGACGTGTGTACCATTGGTGGTTTGAGTTGATTTAACTTCTCTTGTGTTTGCTCTTTAATGTGCCATGTGGTGTAATATAGAGATTTCATGTATATCGATGTACTAGCATTAGTTCAGAATATTTCAATATTTTATCCTTATTTGTCAAGATGAGAGAAGAGGTATTGGTCATCTCATTCTTTGTTTAGTTTGATTTCAGTCTTTGATGTATTCGTCAGATATTGATGAAATAACAGAGGCAATGGATTGCTAAATAAACATCTGTATCACAGAAGAAAGATTTACTCATATTTGTGAGCACCATGATTTCAAAAACCACA
Source organism: Stichopus chloronotus (assembly GCA_021234535.1). NCBI lineage: Eukaryota > Metazoa > Echinodermata > Holothuroidea > Aspidochirotida > Stichopodidae > Stichopus > Stichopus chloronotus. The sequence goes on along the minus strand of CM037838.1, from coordinate 14,118,747 downwards.
CTTTGTTTTTCCCATGTCTAAAAAATAATGTACATTTAGGGTCAGATCAAGGTGGTGGGGGCCCCTTCCTATTCAGGACGTGGCAGAGTTGTAGACTTGTAACTAGTGACTTGGACTCGAGTCACTATTGTTGGGACTTGACTTACAACTTACGGAATTGGACTTGCTAACAAATGAGGTGTTTACAATGCAAGTCGCCATGCGCTAAAAGAGTAATCCTTAAAAAAATATAGTCACGTTGCGCCGTGTAGCGTGTAGGCCCCAATATTATGGGTCCGTGGTCTGGTAGGTTCCGGTCTCATCACAGCGTTTCGGTTCAACCACTCTATTGTCATTGAGTCAACTGCGCATATCACAGAACTAACGTCACTTCCCCCATTGAAAGAGTTTTTACCCACGAAGGGATCATTATACCACCACATATAGTCTAAACTCATTGACAAATTGTTATCAAACCTGATCTTGAAATGCCACAGGTTGTATATAAGAAAAAAAATTATGTCATGTGTTCTGCCAACCTCATAGGAAGTGGGGTCTCACTATGACTCTTCCAAGCGCTCAAAACCGTTGATCTTAGTGTGAAAGCTGAAAGTGTTCAGAAGTTGAATGTAAACAGCGATTTAAAAGTTTCCCATTACATAACTGCAGAAATGTCTGACAGATTTTAATGAAATTTGGTATGAATGTACATGACATCAAAATACTACCTCAGTTTAATTTTTAGAGTATGTGGGTTAAAGTTCAAACGTCATAGCTCATTGAATATGCGAAGCAAGGCTAACATGTATCTATAAATGTGGTGTCCATTCGATAATTGAGTAATGTTAAGATTTTAATGAACATGAATGACCATGATATTAAAATGATTTAGGCCTTATATACCTGGCCAGGGGATGCAGCGCTCTGTCCTTATTTAGGCCTATTTTGTAACATAGGAAGGAACAGGAAGGTGTAACTGGGTCCTTTGTGGAATATCCAAAGCGTAAGGTATTATGAGTCTGCCGTTACAGATAACATACACACAAATTGAACAAAAGGTTACATGCTTCGAAACTGACTCCATAAGTTAGGCTGCGTGTTCTTTTTATTTTTACTTTATGGATTTTTAAGAGGAAGTTATAAGTTTCAAGTTTGAACGCAGGAGAGACCTGTTAGAAAGAATATAGGAAACTTACACTGTTAAGACAAGAGCAGTTACACTCCTCACTTGAAATTATATGTTGGTTACTGATTTTGCGTTCTCATGCTTTTTCCAACACTGCTGCCGTTGTTTTCCACTTCAACTTAATTTTGATATCCACTTTATCCGCGTATCTGCGTAGTGTATAAGAACCCGATTGTTTTAATGGAGGTCAAAATTCATCTGAGGTCAAACTGAAAAGTTTGTTAAGTTAACTGCACAGTTATTTCAGCAACTTGTACTCTCTGGCGATTAGTTTTCTATTTCTTTGCTACAATCGTCGATGATTGCATAATCAAGTTGATCTAGTTCTCATACCGATAACTTTTGTAAATGATAGTCACCGTGATGAGAAAAATATGTCATACAATAGTTGGGGAAAAGCATGAGAAGAGTGATAGTTAGTCTGGGAGAGGGCTCTAAGGAAGAAGGTGTTTCCTTTTCCATTTTTGAGAAATCTTTCCCCTATCAGGTAACCCTAGAGGCAATCTAGCGCATGTTTGGCGTCCTTTGAAGCCATAAAATGTGCCAGACTGAGACATGAAAAATTTTAGCTGGTATTTCCGATAATTCTGACTATTATGGCTCCTAGACTGGAATATGAAAATTCAAATGGTATTTAAGATTAATTGAGGAATTTTCAATCACCAGGTAACCTGAAACACAATCTGTTGCAATATATGGCATGTCTTCACGTCATGTCATAAAATGTACTAGAGCTGAAATGGGAAAATTCCTACTGGTATTTTAGATTAGACTGAAATATGAAAAATTCAAATGTCGTTTCAGATTCACTGAGACACGTTTCTATTACCAGGTAACCTTACACACAATTCGGTGCAATACTTGGCGTACTTTTACATCATAAGTTGAGATATGGAAAATTCCAACTGGTATTTCAGATTTTCCGATTATCGTCCCTCTCAAATTTCTTCTTTTTTTTTTTTTTTGCGAGATGAGTAACCCCGTCGGCCTTGTCCTGGAAAGATTATGAATAGCATCTGACATAATTTAAATATTAACCAAAATATACTCCTTATGTTACCTTAGATGAACAATTTAAATCAAAATATCCTGTCAGTGCCACTAACACACGTATTTCAGTCAAAAGCTGCTTATCTGACTTTTGCTATTTCCACCCACATTCTTCAGTGTTTATAACACCATTAGGGAAAACTTTTTATTCAAATTGTATTTCTAATGAAGTGAGAGGTCCTATATTTATCTTGGAAGGTTCCGTTGTCCAGTCACTTTTCGATTTCAATCTGTAATGTAGGTTCATATTTTTTCAGTTAATTTGGATGAACTATAGTAAATTCAGTTTCATAACTCCCCTATCCTCCAAGATGAAAGGTGGGCGTGATTCATTTAAACGCAAACTTTGCAATGAATTTAGAAAGGTTTATTTCAACAGCCATTAACACGTTAAAGGCCAAAGTCGTGAAACGATCAAAATCGATTACATCTATTTTACTTGAAATGACCGTAATGAGCAAGCATTTTTTTCACTTTGGAAGTAAACAGACCAACAAATGCTAAGTGATCCCTTTGTCCACATCGTACAAAACGTGTAACGTGCACTGTCATTGTTAGCTTTCATGATGGTATTCGGTATTGCGACCATCTTAAAAAAAATGCTCTATTTAGACCACTTTCAGATAGTGTTCTCAATAAGTTCTTAATAATATATCTGTAGTTATTTGTATATTTATAGCCAGTCAGTTTCCTGACCAAACGCTTTAAAAGCAGTTTTGCGAGGCAGGAGATTATGGTAAACAAGTGGTAAAGCAATGTCTTTGCAAGTATAATTTCCAGCTATATGATTGTTTTGCATTAAATAGAAGGATTATTTTTATTTTACTGCATGCCTGCTCTCTTTTCAGCAGACAAGTGTTCGCCGATTGGCAACAATTTCAATTTTGCTAGCAATTAGCCCAGTTGCTGAAGCAGAGTCTCACCTTTGTCATTACAACATTCGCCAGCCAGAAACGTTGCTTTGGCAAATAAAGCTTATCCCTTTTCACTTTTTTTTTCTTCTTTCGTAATTTTCTGCATTCTTGAAAAAGCAGCATCATGTACAAACTTTGACTCTACGTGAAACAAAAACGAAATTATTTAGCGTTCAACTTGGTTTGAAAATGGAGAACGTCACCGTTCTAAATATTTCGGAGCAGACAACACATGGTACCAAACAAATTTTTCCATTCGTGATCTACTTTAGAATTTCTCAATTTTTCCTGCTGAGTTTGGGCGTTATGATAGCATTTTCAAATGTAATTATAATTCGAAGTTTCCTTTGCAACAAAGATGTTCGAGAAGCTCTGGTGAATGTTTACATATTCTATTTAGCTGTCGCCGACTTTTTCGTTGGGGTCGTCGCCCTTTCGTTGTCAGCAATTTGGGGGATAGCAGGGTTCCCATCAATGCCGTCTTATCTATGTGGACCCTGGACCGTCGTTGCTCAATTTTCATTTATGTCGTCTACCGTGGTCATTCTGGCCCTCAGTTTTGATAGATTGCAACTGGTCAGCGACCCGATCCGATATAAGACCACCCTGACACCCGCTAAAGTTCACCAGCGTGTTTTGGTTTCGTTGGCTTTATGCCTCTCGTATTGTACGTTATTGTATTTATTCACCTATACAGCCGCTTACGAGAATACGGTCTTGTTACCCCATGGAGCTTGTTTCACTACATTTGACGTCATCAGCTCATATCCTCTGATAGTAAATGGCGTTAACTTCTTCGTACCTCTTATTTCTCTGGTTGTTCTAAACGGTCTCTTCTTCGTGAATCTGGTACAACGAATGCATCATATGATGGTGGATAAGCATGTAGGCACAGCTGATCTTTCGATCAAGAAGGACAAAGGAAGCGACGCTACTATACGTTCGAGTACGACGCTTAACGGTTCGTCCTGTGAAAATGCAACATCCTTAACAACAACAACGACAACAACAACACATCGACTAAAGTCTACAGAAGTCAACACCGTGGTCGAAAGGAAATCGAAGTGTGAGATTGCCATTGTAACGGCCATTGAAGAGAGTTATTCGAAAGACAGTGGCCGCAAACACGAATGCTCCTCAAACAGCAAAGAAAATGATATTGAACCAGTTTCGACAGTTCACAGCAGAACAGAACACCAACTGAAGCAAAATCGATCACTTACAACTCGCCGTGAAAGAGAATCTGCCAGACTTAGGCGAACGGCAAAGAAGCTGACTACATATGTATTAGTCTTTTTGGTGTGCTGGGTTCCTTTTACCTTGTGTACCTGGGTCCCTCGCTTGGGTATTGGTTCTGGTCTTGGTTTGGCCTTAACTTACCCTGCCAGCTTCCTATTGAGCGTGAATTCTTTGATCAATCCAATTCTGTACGCACTATTCCAGAGGAGATACAGAAGAACTTTATTTGGAGCAAAGAAGTTGATAAGAATGTAACTTACGAAAAACAGATAAGACAAATATGCCAAGGTTACGATTAATAAAGAAACTGAAATTTTTGGGTAACCGATAAGTTACATTTGTGACACTTGAAAAGGTTTTATATCAAAGATTAACTCGTCCACAGTTGCAATCATTGCAATCGGTTTAAATCATTCGTTGATTCGCCAAACACACTATACGTAGTTTTCAAGTTTACAAGCGAACATCCTGAGACCCTGCTTTGATATTTTGTGTAATTCAGTGTCACGATATGAAGAAAATCGATGGTTCAATGCAGCAAAGAAATTTGGTTTTATCTTCTGCGTTACAAAGTTTTTTTTATATAAGTAGAAAACTAAGATAGCAGACCTCACCAGAAATACAGACAAAGAAATCAAGACAAGAGTAGAAGCAGAGTTAATTCAGCTGTCAATAAATTCGATAAGGTGTGAAGAACGACGCCCTTCGTCGTTTGTGGTTCGCAATAGTTTACATTAATTTCAATCATTTTCTATTACCCTGTATTTAAAATACTGCTTTGAATGGTTCCACGAGATTTCTTCCGAAACTAAATTGAGTGGAGTTTTGCTCGAAAACTTGAAAATCCCATTTGTTGATGTTAATTAACCAACTAACTACCAAGATATAGTTGAAATATTCTGGAAGAGAGTAGCAAATTGTGCCTGCTACAATAAAAAAAATTGTTCCAACGTTTTTACTAATAAGAAACCAGAAAACCAGGAAAAGCTTATTTTTCACCGAAAAAGAAAAATTCCCTGGATGGAAAAATTGCCGCAGTGAACAAATTTCGAGCAACAAGATGTGTCCTTTCGTACTACTTACATACATGTAATTACATGCATATAAAAGTGACTATATCGCGTCGTGAACAATGGTGCTGGTAGAGTTTCCAGTGTCAGGCAGAGATCAGACACTCACCTTCAAATTAAAACAATAATTAACAGTTCTTTATTAATTTAGCTATTGTCTATACGTAGTCGTTGCTGAAACTGTTGCATAATGGCAACTGTGTTAAATTTGTTCAGAATTGTTGTAATGATTCCATCGCATCATTCAGATACCTGTCAGTGGCAAATACGTGAGAATATTGCAAGTTCTCCTTGGTTTATCTACACCGCTTGAATTACGTTTCTCTCCTTTCCAACCTATAACGGACCTCTACCATTCCCTTTGAAAAAAACATACTGGTAAGAGCCTCTTTTCAATTTTCATTTGATTTCGCAAGTGCGGTGTGTACTTGAGTGTGTACATTGTGACGTGGTAAATAAAACCTTTTTTATTGAAATTGTTCTGATCAGTGATATTTAAGCTAAATGTTACTTAAGCATTGATATATCTCTGTGGTTTAGACCAACTGTCATTTCCATAAGCCAACAAAGTTAAAGTCTTTTGAATAAACCTTCTCGGAGTGTTGTTGAAACCAGATGAAAACCATATCAGAAACTGATGAGTTTCACTAATTTTTAGTAACGGTACTGTGTTATACCGTAAGCACGATGACAACAGAATCAGTCAAAAGAAAGATCCATGGTGTAATTATGCTATTATGAATCGTAACATGCAGTTGCTATTTGACAATAGTTAAAATGTAATTTTATATATAATAACGATATAAACAATTACATAAAAATGGTATTTTTTTTAGTAACCAATAAGTAAACGAGTAGATAACACATTGAACTCTATATCTGTATCGAATGATTGCCTTGAAACTCATTTCTGTTTTGCTTGCTGTTAAAACGTACTAAGAAACAGACCACACTAGTACATTGACTCGTTGCTTAATTTGGCCAACGTCATCTTCCTTCCGTTTTCACATTTCAACCTTGCTGAACCCATAGGTTTCACACAGTGAAAACGAGTTAAGGTATAATCTCATTGATCTTGTTAGAGGAATTCTATATTGTGTACATCTTCAAAATGTCTCCAAATGTCCTACCGTTTCGAAATATGGAACTAAACTTTAAACAATACAAGTATACGTACGACGACTGTGGTGTTCTTTCTAAGACCATAAACTGTAAGTTCTGCTTATTTTCCGTTTTTTTTTTTTTTTAAATCATGTAGGTAATAAGAGGAGAAAAATCCCTCTGAACTTATCAAAGTTACCACCAGTATCATTTAATGCGGATTAACACATTTAATCCGTCCTCTGGCTCTATAGCAATTACTCTTGTGTAACATATGACGTAATGCAGCCATAGGCATGCGTGTTATACCTTCCGGTGCATAGATCAGCTATTTGCTGTTATTGCTCAGGAACAAATGGTTCGCAAGAGAGTAGCTGCATCACCCAACATTGCTTTATGACGTAGGTCATTCAATGGATGCTGCAAATCAGCCGTTTTGTTTGAAGAGTAACAGTGATGGTACTTCAAAGGCCTCCCGCGCCTAAATAATTGCGCGTTATCCTTTTCATAGGATGGAAGCAGTAAATGGCACCCTTAGCCGTACACATCCCTTATGAATTGAAATTTATTACATGGAAGAAAATCTAATAGGATAAGCACAAAGTAAACTTCCCAGTTTTATCTCCTTCTCTTGTTACCACCATGGTTAATAAAATGTAATGTGTTGTTTTAACACTGATGAAATAACATATGAGGTTAGTTTGATTTAGTAAATATGTTGCATTAAACTATACCAAAACTATAATTTGTTCTCCTGCAAATAACTATATCAGTGATCAGTTATATGTAGGTATACTCATCTAGAAGAAAATTATAAAGAGACATATACAGTACTGTCATAATCTAGTACATTCCCTTCTATTAATAAAAAAGTTTTCTCCCTAGCAGAAAATGGACAAAATCGCGAAACGATATCACATGTGCCGGACAGTCAAAGTGTGTGAAATGAATGTTTTTTCTTTGTATTTTCTTTCATAGCATTCCTTTAATTTACCGATGCTAGATCGATAGATAATCATAAGCAAGTTGCTACAGGTAGATAATCGGTTTGGGCACTTAAGGGGTAATTCCTTAAGACTTGTGTTCACTTCCTTTAAAATAAGAAAATTGTTTGTTACCAAGGATTCTATTCCAACAAATCTTAAATCCCATGTAGTCTACCAATTCAATTGCTCAAGCTGTAATGCTTGCTATATCGGGGAAACCCACAGACATTTGGCTACAAGGATCAATGAGCATCTAAAATCCGATAAAAACTCACATGTTTACAAACACTTACACAAATCCCCCTCTTGTAAAGCAAAATGCGATCACAACTCTTTCAAAATCATTGACTCGGCACCCTCTAAGCTGCAGCTTAAACTCAAGGAATGCCTTCATATCAACTGGAATCTGCCCAATCTCAACAAACAACTGGAATCCCCATTAATTTCTTTATTCAACTAAGTGTCACTTCAAAATTTTTGTCTTTGACAACCCAATTGGTAGTACGTTCACCTCTCCTTATTCAGCCTTATCATCAACCTGACGATGGAAGTTGACCTTCCGAAACATGTCGTATTTTTATTATAATCTTTGTGTTCACTGTTAATATATTGATGTTTTCCCTCAAATCAGTGGTGTATTGTTTCATTTTTTTATCTGGACTTGTGCTTCGTAGAACATTCGGAAATATATATATGTATATATATATGTATATATATATATGTATATATATATATGTATATATATATATATGACTTTCACTAAGTTTTAGTTGCTGTTATTTATTGCCGTTAGCCTTGTACTGTGTGATAATAGGCCTATATGCCATTGCACTTTGTGTAAATAACGGTTACCTAAACTGATGTTATCAATAGACAGTAAAATTTGATGGTGGATGAGCCATGATTGTTGGATTTGATACCTCGGTTGATTCTAGAAAATAGGCCAAAGAAAATAATTAGCAACAGAGAATAATTCTTACAAACATAAAATCTTTTCGTGTAACCTATTCTGTTCCTGTCTTAAGAGGAAAAGTAAAGTCGTTATTGACATTTTTGTTTTGAAATTCAGACTGTGGAGTATTATTACTGTTCTGAAAGCATTACATGGATATCCCGGAGTTACTGGCGCCATTTTTATCTATCAAAATATAGCTTTAGCCCAGATGTTATCATTTTTTTATCCCAAAAGTGTAGTCATAAGGACTAATGTTGCAATTGGCCGAGGCGTAACATAACACTGATAAACAATCGTTTTGTCAGATATATGATGTTTCTATTTTAATTACAAGGACATGCGATATATCAATGTGGAACGTTAGTTTCTCTTTGAGAGGAATTTTTTTAAAACCATTCAAAAATCGTACCCTTTAACTCCGAATTTCCTTCCGAGTTTTTTTTCTCTTGTCTGAGACCGTCTTTTATTTTACATTTGACATTTAGGTCAAGGAATAAGTAACTTCAAGTCAGCAAATGATGTTTATAGTGTGGTAAATTGGTCGAACATTCAAACGTCTGCAAAAACGTGTCAGGAATATGAATAACTAATCAGGATGCAAAATTCAGAGGAACCTATGAGAAGAGACAAAATTTGGGGGTCCGTTTTCTTATTTCTCTAACTAGCCAACTTACTCTGATTAACAGGAACTTGTTGGTTGTCAAACATCGAATTGCTTGCGTCTGCCGTGTAGCATTCAGTTCAATTCAGGTTTTTTTTAGTTCAAAGGACTTAATTCTAATCTCTTTTAGTAATACAAATTACTATTAAATATAGTTATTATATGTCACAACGAAATTTTGCATGTTCAACATGTTTTATTACACGTAGCTTTTTTACGTACCCCAGGTTTATAACATGTGATCATGTTATAACACACAAGCATATGAAAGCTGATTAGAGGGTACGCAAAGATGCATATATATGCTAATTAAGTGTTCAGGATTGGTTGGTACGAATACCTCATCTGGGGCTGATCCAGATAAATATAAAGGAATATATGGGAAGGGGAGCTGGGTAACGATATCACTATATCTAAACGGAGACACCAAAGATACTTTTGGGTATTAAAACCCTCCAAATAGCTGGAAACTCCTCAGCTAAAAGTGACGAAAAACTTTCTTCGGTTAGACAAACGGTGTCATTGACAGGCCTCCCAGGTGATCAAAACAGTACTTTTGGGGAGTCCTGGGCAGCATGCACCAAGGCTTGAGGCATTGATCTCAATTTCTCAGTTAATGAGAAAAACATCATTTTATGGAAAAATGGTACTAATTTGGATTGTTCTTACCTAGAATATTTAGACCTGTTAAATTGCGCTCAGTCTCTAAACGGCCGCAAGTTACTTAATGAATAATTAACTAAATATTTTATGGTCGCCTGTACATATTATCTAAGCGGATCGCCAACGTCACTTTTAGCGAAGCGTACCAGAGAAACTAAATTGAAGTTTAAAAGTCCTCCAAGTAGTCGGAAACGGCACTTTCTGGGTGTCCTGTGCTTCTACCCAGCCTTGGAACTAATGTCCTAATCTCTGTAATTTCTCCATCAATGAGTCAGAGAAACATCAGTCCTCGGAAAATATTGTAATAATTTCAATTAATTTCATCTAAAATATTTTGATCTTTTAAATCGCTCTTTCGGTGTCTTTTGAAGTCGAATTTTTCGCAAGAAATCGTAATTTCCAGAAAAGTTCATCCATTACTTTTTTTTAACCTTCTAGCAATAACAACTTTTTTGAGAAACTGTGAACGACCGAGTATACTTACATAATATCTGGTGCAATATTGTGCATCTACTGCAGTTACATTACAAGTGTACAATTACATTACAATTTGCTTTCCCCGAGACATTCTAGTTCCAGAGAAGCTATTCCAGCAATTTTTACTTTCTGGCGATTACAGGTTTTTGCTTGCTACAACCGTCGATGATTGCATAAAAGTATCGTCAGTTCTTGTACTGATAACTTTTCAAAATGTGAGGTATCTGAATGAGAAGAATAAATTGTTGTACAATAGTATTTTGATAGATCAAGTAAAGCATGAGACTTGGTGATGGTTCATCTGAAAAAGAATTATAAGGGATATGGTGGCCCCGTCCCTTTTTGAGAAATTTTTCATTCTCAAGTAATTTAGATGCAATCTAGTGCAATATTTTACTTCTTTTGAATTCACAATAGGTGCTTCATTGGGATATAAAAAATTCCGACAGGTATTTCAGATTTTCCCACTATTGTTGCTTCTAGACTAAGTATGAGAAATTAAATGATATTTTACTGAGCAATTTATCGATTACCAAGTAATCTTAGATACAATTTGGTTCAATATTTGGCGTCTTTCTATGTCATAAAATGTGCTAGACTGAAATGCAAACAAAATCCAACTTGTAGTTCAAATCTTTCGACAAGGGAGTAAGATTACGAATTATACTAATGCACTGATACTCACATGTTTGACCATCTGTTGTGCCAGCCAGTTCTCCGAGAAGGCACAGTATGAACCTCGTCTAAATTAACACCATTACACAGTAAAAACTGCTCTGAATTTAAATATCTATGATTAACAGTAAGAATTGTCAGTGGTCACCTACCATTAACGGTAAATACTGATTAGAGGAGGGAAATTGGGTAGTTGTGATGATAGTAAGAAGGCGATGTTTCTCTGAATACCAGTAATAGTAACACGAAATAAAACAATGAAGTTGTAACAGTTATTACAAGGTATACAGCGGGCTGACATAAACACCAGAACACCAGAACACCAGAACACCAGAAACATGAACTTATTATTAATTAGGTGTAAACAAAGCTGGCAGTAGTCAAAGGCCTAGGTTCTCAACCTTTTTGAATCCGCGGACCCCTTAACATCTTCCATACTTTTTGAGAAAGGGAACCCTGTCGGGCCAAGAAAATCTTTTGATTGAGTCACAACTTACCCATTAAAGGTAACGTATGGTCTTGTTCAAATTATAAGAAATTTAAATTGAAGTTGAATTAAAAAAGGAAATTGTCGCAAAACTATATTACCGCTGTATGCTTATTTTTGAAAATATAATCTCCTCCTCAAAGTTTGTGACATAGGTATAAAATTTGGTATCATCGAATTATTAGTTGGTGCGAAAAAAAAAAATTGTGTTTTGGTTTGACATAGAATTAAAAAGATTCACCACACGAAACAAAGCAAAATTAATGAAAAATGTGTACTCGTAGTTTTACGTTGCGTTTCTATTTCGCCAGTGTTGAAACTGACGAAAGACTTGTATACAAGTAATGTGAGTGGTAGAGCCTCTCCGAACCACTTCTTTAAGAGGGACAAAGTTCAAAATCAAATGTGATTGGTCCGTAATAAAACATTTTCTTTAAGTCTGCTCTATTGTTCAAAAAAATCTATCAGTGAATCAAAAAGGACTTTGTCCCCTGCTTTGACTACGAAAAAGTACGAAAAGTTACGAGAACGATTACCAATTTAGGAGTAAGGGTTGCTGTATGATTTATAATTTTAAATTACATACTATTTCTCGTCTGAATTTTTCAAATCACTGCAGCTTTCGCGAACTCCCAAGTACAGACTCCTACTTTTTCCACAGACCCGCTGACCCCAAAACAAGCTTCACGGACTCCCTGGGGGTCCGCGGACCCCAGCTTAAGAGTCACTGGCCTTATGCAATACGTAAACAAATCTGGGAAAGGAGATGAACCTTACCGTAAATCTAGTTGAAATATTATACGTTGTCGCGGCAAGGAAGGTGGGGTGGGGATGAGTATCACGTTCCCCCAATCACACTTTGACCCCAGAAATAAATTTACGTGAAACACTTGAAATTGAATTAAAACTACATGTATTTGCTTATTAGTGGGGGTAAGGCTTAAAATAAACAGCACAAATGCTCTCTGAAATTCCATATGGAATGATGTGGGAGATTTTTCCCGGCGAAAAATTCTCCTGTATGCTCCACACACCATTTGCCCAATAATTTGATCCTGCAGGCGCTCCTGATATTATACCATTTTAAATTTTATATTTGTTTTAGTTTATTCATTATGATATTAGAAATCAATTTTCATCTTGTTTTACTTATTACTTTCTGGGATCGAGGAGCACACAAATTATCTGTAAAGGTTGTAGGGTGTGATGTTGATACCGATACCTGCCGAAAGGAAACATTTTATCGACACATTTCCTACAAACACTTGGGAAACAGGTTTTAAAGCAAAGTGGAATGTCAATATTACAACGTCATTTTCTTTTTCTGAATACTAATTACAGAAAATTTACTACATCAGACTATATTAAAAAGAGGACCTGCAACGTCACGAGCATAATGCATCTAACAACCAATCAAGTAAAGTCTTTCATCTCGAGATGTGTTTATAAATTCTTCATGAGCGGCACGAAGAAATCGTTGGGTGTTCTACTAGAAGAAACTGTGACACACTTGTCTAAGAAACGATTTGCGATTGGATGGACGTTCACACTTCACGGGTCTATTGGTTATCTGTTTGGTGAGTTATTTTGCAAATGAAGGAGGTCTATCTATTTTCTTGTATTGTACAATCACAGTATACGTTCATTATGCTGTCCTTAATGTGGTTAGCGGAGTTGTCGCACACAAGCAACTTAAGTTATATTGGGTTTTTTTTCAGTTATGCTTACATTCATATAACAATCATTAAATTAATTCCGGTACCGGTTCTGTTTTCAATCTGAGAACCAAATTAGCAGACCTAGATTTGAACAAATGATGTCGTACTTAACAGAAAACAGAAATTCTTGCACTACACCAGATTTATTCTCGCTCTTTTTTTTTTGTATGTTTCCATTTTACCCCACCATCTTTCTTCTCGCTACATATATTTTCTTGTCTTTGAACTTTCCCCTTCTCCTTCCTCAATTTCTTTCACCTTTATATTGTCCACTTGATCTTGATATATTTTGATCTGTTCCTCACACAATATGATCCTGGCATTCTAATTTATTCTTTGTTGCGCTGTTTGCGTCAGCAATGAAATTCACAGGTATACTTCTGGGCAGGTCAACAACTTTTTTCATCGTATTACATAAGAACACTTGTTTTTCCCTCAAATGATGAATGGTGGCAGGTGAATTCTTATAATACTGCTCAATTTGAGTTCAAGGCTTAAGGCATACTCTGGGTAGTGCCTATGTGCTATATAACCAATAGCATCTTTTACACTATAGCATGCAAGCTGTAGGTATTCGACTGGGGATTCGCCTCAGTGGAATTGAAGCTATAATCCCCTATCGCTGGAATTCAAAATGACCTAAATCACTCTGCATTATTCTTGTAAGTTTTTTACCAATGCGGGACTATTTTCATGTACCTTCTTGCCAACACAGCCCCAGTTGCAAGTGCCCTCCAACACAGAATGAACGGGCGCTTGGTTGCTGCTCTGGGTGGTCTCATGGTAACGATTGGATACGCTGGCAGAGCCCTGCTGTCACAGAGTTTGGCATTGTGGCAACTGGTCCTTTTGATCACAACTACAGGTGAAAATTCCATTTTTCTTTTTAAGTTGTCCGCACGTTGTTCTGTTTCTTGTTGTTGGTATAAGACTACGTATAGTTTAGATCAACTTCAATTTACCGTCAAAGATCTTTTGCTTTTAACTCTCTGATTGCGTACACCATGAGTTACAAGATTAAGGAAATATGTACTCCAAGGAGCATATTGTTAGTAATGCCCGTTTATACATGTTCACACGTTTGTCGGTAAAGATGTTCTTACACATGTGTGACATTGTTCACTGTTTCCCACTTGGAGCATGCAGCACCGTGTTCATGTGTATACAATATTTACGTGCCATACAATCAAATCTTCTCAGACGTAAATTATCCCAAACCTTTAATTTTTTGCTGAATATCTAAGAAATCGAGTAACACGTTAGTTTAGACCACGATTTCTCTTACCAGGAACTATAAATAATGAATAAATGATATGAACTGACAGACAAATGTTCAAATGTTTTCAACATTTGTCGGGAATATCAAACATGTAGCTAACGATTCGAACGTGGTCATACACATTGGACATTGTTCAATTAGCCTGTATTCATTATCATACATCTGGTCATGACCAAATGGCGGACATAAGGTGACATGAGAGGTGAACAGTTATGGTGTTTGAATAACCAAGGAGGTTTTAGAAGGCCTTGTAAAACCTCCTTGGAATAACTTGTTATCTCGGCAAGAGAAAAATGCAAATTGTCGAGACAACGAGTAACGAACAACTTTTTGCAAACTGTCGAGTTACCGACAACTTCTAGTTATTTTCAACTTACACGTCCTGTTGTGTGCATATGTTTAAGTCATCTCTTGCAGGGTATTTTGTTACAGGTTGCAATTCCATCGATCATCTTAAACGAATCTGAATTATTCGGAGGGATAAAAAATGGTGGTTAAATTCACTCGATGGAAATTGATCAATAATTTACATTTCTGTATCTTTTTCCTCAGGTTTTGGTTTTGGATTAATAAACATTGCCACTGTGATATCACTGAAGGAAACTTTTGATGATTCTTTTGCAACCGTTTTCTCTGTAAGCTTGATGACTGCTAATGTTGGCATTGCTGCATTACCAGTTATTCTTGCTTATTTGACAGAAACGTTAGGTTATAAAAGTGCCATGCTGGTGTACAGTGGCCTGACTGGAATTTTGATAATTTCCGGACTGTTTTTGCCGGTTTCCAAGGAAACAGGTAAGGAGGAGTCGCCTGATGAAAAAGATCAGTTGTTGGAAGAAAACCAGAATGATGCTGTTGGTGTTGAAAATCACGAAAAAGACAACGTTGGAAAGCCTGCCCAAGACGACGATGTTTTTCACGAATATTCAGAGTATTCAAGTATCTTACGATGTATCGATTCTTCGATAAAAGTATTCACCATTCATCCAGAACTCATGTTGGTGCTTCTAATTGAAGCAATTTACGGATATGGTATGTCATCGTGGTCAATATTCCTCGTCCCATATTGTGAATCAGTGGGTTTTGATTCGAAAACAGCCGTTTGGTTGTCGAGCTTCGGAGGTTTGGGCGGACTTTTGGCGAGACTCTACTGCGCCTTTCTTTACCACACAGATCGAATGAATGTCCTCGTTGGTTTAGCTTTACCTGGTTTACTGGCTGCAACAGGCTATGTAGTAACACTTTTTTCTGATCAGTTTATACTCTTTTCTGTGATGGCATTTGTTAGTGGATTTTGCTTATCCGTTCAAGACTGTTTGGGTTCCGGTATGATCGCGTCCGTCGTTTGTAATCATCACTTTCGGTTGGCCATCGTGATGCAGTATTTGGTTGCAGGAGTTTTCGAACAAGTGGGCGGATTGGTTACAGGTAAGATCAATTACTGACACTGCGGTCTGCATGTCAGCTGCAATATGGTCACATTATAAAAAAAAAACAGAATATTCTCGGAAATGCTAGAAGTAATTTCAAAGAATCGACAGATAAATTACATCATTTGGAATTGCTATATACTTGAAACCTTGTGAATTACATTTAGAGTACCACCTTACGAGACGGATAGTTCTGAAATAGTCTGCGAAAGAGACCTTGTAAAATACTGCGCTGTTTATCTTTACAGGTGCCGGAGTGGATATTACCGGATCCTTCAGGTTTTCCTTCGGACTTTTAGCCGCCGTGACCGCTTTGCAGACTGTACTGGCCGTTCCATGGATGTACCACACTTTTGAGAAATATGAATGCCAAGGATCTGACAGCAGATGAAAGAAAACTTCAATCGGTTGCATATGTTTGTGAAAGCTATTCCTTGAAATATTTAGGGAAAAGTTTGTGACTGTTTGATATTTCCAAATATACAAACCTTTATTTATAAATCTTCAGACATCCTGAGATTTTTTTTCACGTGTACTTTTTTCATTCAGTTTCTGCCTATATCTAAATTTATCTTTTAGATTAGTTCAATTCCCGCTTTGTTCAGCCTGAGTACCTGTAGTGTGTTTATTTTTTTTTTCCTTTGTTAGGATTGTTGATGCCATAATTTACAAAATACAATTACACCTTCCCAATGGAAAAAGAATACACAACCGATCAGTCATGCCAATTTCATTCACTTTTCTAAGACAGCTGCTTACGAAGAGTCACTCGGTGGATTTTGCCTTTAATTTTAGTGATTTTCGTGCCGTAAGCTATAATTCGTGTTATTGTGCCCTCACCAAATTCAATGTAAAGCAAACTGTTTTTAAAACATATTTACAAACTTGAAGAATATGTTTTTACGTGTTAGTCGATTGATCTGACAATAGATTATTCCACTTTGAAATTCACAGAAGAAATTGACATAACTTATCTTTCAGTGACAATCCTTTCAGAACAGTTTTTTTTCCTCAGCCATTTTAATGTCAGTATAATTGAATGTCCAATATTAGGTTGAAGAACTGAAATGTCACGATAGTTTGGCAGAGAGAGGACTGGCTATGGATCTTCTTTTGCTATAGAAATGTTTTATTAACTATCGCAGTCACTACACTATAGATTTATTCATAATGAGTTTGTCCATGGCGTCCATAAAGATATGTTACATTTATGATTGATTTAGTGAGGCAATTTAACTATTTTCTCGCAGGATAATTAAGCACGAACAGAAGTTAGTGGTCCAAGTTGACTTGCAAAAGCTAAGGTTAATTTTGCTAGCATGGTATGTCAATGATATTACTAGAAAAGTATCAAAACTGAAACAAGAAGTAATGCAGAGATTTAGTCAGTTAATTATCAACGGTGCATGTTTTCCGCTTTTCCTAAATGTGCGACAGTAAGCGTAGTTCAATGATCACAAAAACTATATAAGGAGCGATATTTATTACCAAATATGACTTATGGGTGGCGTTTGTTTGGTTTAATTCATATGTTATATACCAAGTTACAATTCCGTTACCTTGCTGATATCGGTAATAACAGATGGTCATTGATAATAAATTCCTCTTAACAACTCTCTGAAAGCATAATTATCTCGTGCCACAGATGCAATCTTATTCAACTTACCGTGATAATTTGCATTCACACGACAGGTTATTTAAATCCCACACTGAATTCATATCAACAAATTGAGACGATTTCCAACTACAACCGCTCGACAATCCTTGTCATATAAATAATCAATCAAGTTTGATCTCTAATAGTTATGAAATCTGTCCATTTTTTTTTTAAATCGTGTATCCAGTTGGCTGTGTGTACATGAGTTAGTACTAAAGAAAGAAGAATCCTGTCACGAATAAAAACAAAAAAAGACAAAACCAGAATCTTTACTTCTTCATTCACAAATGCTCAGTTGTATTTGACATATCGGTATTTTCTGAGATTGACTTTGCATAACATTAATTTATGAAGGAAGTCTAACTGATTTTGACCAATGAAGTGGATTTCCCAAACCAACTCAATGTGCTCCTTTAACTCAAACACACGTAGCAATCTGAAAAGAGGGTGACTCAGGAGGCTATCTTTGCGTTACATCAGATTGCCCTCTTGTACTTTACGAGTTCAAATAGAGATATAGCGAAAGTATATGCAATAAATAGGGCTAGTTAATAGAAAATGACGTTTTATTACAGACGTGTTTCGGGCGACCTTGAACTTGTTGGTGTGCCCTTATTTATTTTCTACCCTTTCATTCCACAGCTTTGCAATTACTCTGGTGTGTTAGTTTATTAATCATCAAATTCAAATACTTTGTTATTGGTACAGGCAAATTATTTGATTGACTTATTGTTATTAGTAGTTTCGTTCACTACCTATGCAAACAGTTGATATATTAATTCGAAAAGACTAGTACCGTACGTTAAGACACCTTGGTTTTCTCTGTTTGTCACACTACACCATTGAAATAAAAGCCGAGAAGTTCCTTCTTAACATCTACAGAAATCAGTAAAACTATGAAACTAACCTTCTCAAAATGTCATACTTATCGAACTGACGTGCTAAAAAGAAAGTGTGATTGTTACTGACAACTTTTTGTAAATAGTGCGATCACGGTTGTGACGCACTGGATTTACTGTAGTGAATCATCTGGAAAGGCAGCATACGTGTATAAATTATACTAATAGCTCCATAATTATATGCAAGTAACACAACTGCCCTTGTTTCTACTGACGCACCCGTAACTGTAGTGTAAAACATCACACTAACGTTATAATCTCTATATAAAACTGTGCAGTAGGTTAAGTCTGTAATCAAAAGACTGTATATGAACGTAAAGAAATCTTAACTTGGGCTCAAATAATAGCACAGCGTCAATGCGGTCAATAACCGGTTCCTGTAAAAAATGGACTTGCCAATAACCAGAACGTTTGATCAAACAGTAATAAAAGTCTTACACTCTTAAGTACCGTACATCAGAATTTGTCATGCCCTCTTCAGTCTTCTCCCTCGAGTTGTTGTCGCTGTTACCTTGGGCAAGGAAATCCTTAGCACAACACTTGACAGTCATTTCGTTTGAAAGTTCTGTGATCTAACGATGTGTTCAGACGTCCCGTACAAACCAGTTCTCTTGAAAATGGTCGCAGACAAGCGTTTGCTATATTTTACGAGCAGAATGAAAACGTGTCGGTTCCGATGACAAGAAGTACTCAAGATTTAAATGGATCCTTCATATGGTTTGAAATAGCAAATACCTCGTAATAGAGGCTTCTCAAGCCATATTTGAACATACATACATACATACATACAAATACTTGGCACGTTGACAGTTAACACAGTAGAAAAGCGCCAGGTAAAGACAGTATTTCGCCAGTGCGTACACTAGAGAGTGAATATAGGACGTCATCACTTCATCGGTGGAAAGCTGTTTGCATATTCATGCACGATTTTGTTCAAATTTTTCCCCAGTAAAACGGTGGAAATTGGTATGGTTTTATGCATTCGTTAAGCAAAATTCATGAAATTCAAAAGCCTGGGTGCGATTTTCAACGGTAATTTTGATATTTCGGCTGAGCCTGATTATCTTTTCGACTGTTCTTTCAAGCTTCCTAATCTGTTTCCTCTCGTTCAAACAGACGATACTTAAAAGTTAAAAAAGGAGACTTCTAGGTCTGCAAAACCGACTCTGATGATATACTTCTGTTGGCCTTTTTGTCAGTAGTCGCATGGTTGGTTTATTATTCTCAAATTAATTATTCGTTTGTTGTTACTGTGTACTTCTAGCAACTGGATGTACAATATTTACAATATATATACAACTGTGACTGAATTGCTGGGAAAGAAGGAAAGCGATGTCCAGACTTATTGATCTTATCCTCGCTAAAGATAATGTAACCACCGTAACTACAATATGAGTGATAATATTTTATTAGCAAAGTAATATTAATGTAATAAATCTGTTACAAAATATGTTGATCAATTACAAACTGCCTAAACCTATACATGGGAGTATGACTTCCATCATGTTTGATGCTCTGAAAAAGTCCTCGTATTCTGTGACTTGAGAAATAAGGCAGCCTGACTCCTGCAAATTTGATGTTGTGATAGAGAGTCTTTCTCTTGTCTTTTCGTAATTCGTACCAACTTTTGGGGTAATTATACCCCTCTCCACCTCTTTTTCGATCATTATCTCTCGTCAAATTCTAATGACTCATTTCAAGAATCTAAATCACTGAATAAATGGAATCGTGAGTATAAATATACGACATTTATTTTTTCAAGTCTTTGTGTCTCTGTGGATGTTACGGAACTGTCGTTCATAGTCCCCCCCCCCCCCCACCGATAACTCTTACCAAACCAACAAAATGCCTTTAATGCAATATTTTCGTTATGATGCCATAATACTTTATAAGCTATTGATTTCATATTTTTCAGTAGTTCAGTAATTCTACTTTCATTTACATTGTAGAGACAATGTCATACAATCTTTCATATATTTCTGAAAAACCCAATACTAGATTATCGAGAGTTGAATTGTACTAAAACTGGAAAGGTAATTTTATTAAGCTTATGTGTATGCAATCTCTCCCAACTCCTGTATGCCTTCAACTAACGCAAATCAAAAACTTGGTAGCGTTAGGTAATAAACAACCTCAATTTACACTCACAAAAACGTAAAGTAAAATAAGAACTCCATAATTTTTTGGTAAAATTTTACACACAGTTAATGTAAGTCTTACATTATGATATAACAATTTTACTAAAATGTAGTGAAATTTACCAAAATTATGCAAAATTGACAAATACTGCTTACATTAATTTTACATAAAATTTATGGAGTTCTTATTTTACATAATTTAGATAAATAATTCTCTGAGTGTAGAGGGACTTCTGTAGTTTGTTGAACAGGTGAGGATGGCTATATGTCTCTGTAAACAGTCTCTGTAAATTGGTATATAACGTCATACATCTTTTGTAACTGGTGACTACTTAGGCAAACATACCTGCATCGTAGTAACGTTCTTCTCTTCCACACAATAATGACTGGAAATGAATCCCACTCTTATTGAAAGCTCAGAAATACTGACTTTCTGAAAGTCGTTAGCACGGGAGATCGCTACATTGCCTTAAACTTACCATGTATGTAACCACATTAGTTAGTTAAAGCAGGATGTGTTGTTACTGAGTTTTCAAAAACACACCAAAGTACTGGCTAAGGCGCTAACAGTTGTAAAAAAGCTATAGAAACTACCATACCGACGTCTGTTTGTCCAAAACAGCTTACTTTCGAAACGAACGTCGTTCGCATAGGAGTTTTGTTGTATCGTAGGTATTTTCAGTGCCGTACATCCATCACATGGTCCGGTTGGGCTAATTTTTTAACCTAAAAACTAAATCACTCTTCTTTTTACCGTAATTAATACTGTAATGAATGAAATTTCTCCTGAAAGAAACGTGGCATAGGTGCTCTTTTTCAGCCTGGTATCAAACAGAAGAGAATGAGAGATGATGAAGGATAAGGACTACTGTTCACTTTCAAACGTCACATCCTGCTTTCAGTGTTGTCTATTTTCAACTTGGCAATATTGTTAATAAGCTAGGGGTTGCATGCCAATTACTACTGACCCTGGTTTTCGGGTGCAGATCATGCTCTTAATCATGACTGTTCTCGACGTCAAACAGTGAGTCACTTGTGACAGAGATACGATGTTCTGTTTACCGCCTTCAAAAATGTCTAGTTAACAATAAATAGTGCTCCATTGGGCATTGAGCCTATATATTCCTAGGCTGTCATATATGGTCGTAATGATACCAAAATATGCAAGGGCCTTACTCGCCATCTGCTCATCTACGCTAGCAAAAGGTTACGAGATTACAGGGTTCGAGGTGCTTGATAATATCCCCTCGATCCCCCACCCTCATACAAACATACCTATTTCAAATAAGCTGTGTCACGGATATTCCTACCATTCATACTGGATTCAAGTAAAAAAAAAAGTGTGTCGGAAGAAACCTTGCTATAACTTCGCAATACTTCTTTTCTGTCCGTCTAAACTACTATTACGGCAAACTCCAAAAGATTAAAAATTTAAAGGTATGTGCTGGGTAAACTTCTTAAAGCTTTTACACATGGTGTGTCACGGATGACTTTTGTAATCCTTAGGTATGCAGCGTGACTAATGCTACGCGATCAGTTCTTTGTTTCGTCCTGCAGCTGGCGATGTATGTATTTACAAATGCTCTGGTATCCAACAGTGTATCAAACATACCTATTTACGTAATTGGTATTTGGCGTTGATCCAACGGCATAGGCTTCTTCCACAATGAAAAACACCATGTGGACCACTTTTGAATCAGAAGTCAAAAGAAAAGTTACTGGAGGTAACATAGCCTCCGGTTGTAGTAATCGGAATCATTAAATATTGGTTAGTCTTAGCCTTTGACGCCGTAGAAAGGAATACCGTTGTCTAGAAGAAACGTATGCTACATTCAGTCCTGTAGAACGGAAAGCAAGGTTCTGTACTGCGGGGAGCCGGGAGCTTGAACTGTTATCTCAGTGCAATTTTCAACGCCATTTTAAATGGTAAGGCTTTGTCTTTATCATAACTTATGTTAGATAATGTGAATATTCGAGATACTGGGAACTTTATATTCATGTAAAATCTATTGCTCATATCCCGAAAGTTAAATAGGATTCGGAATTGTACTTACAT
Source organism: Stichopus chloronotus (assembly GCA_021234535.1). NCBI lineage: Eukaryota > Metazoa > Echinodermata > Holothuroidea > Aspidochirotida > Stichopodidae > Stichopus > Stichopus chloronotus. The sequence continues at coordinate 14,096,127 of CM037838.1, read as the reverse complement.
GTAAACGGAATGTTAATCCCAATGTTATGCCATGAGAAATGGGTAAAATATTCAAAACGTACATGTAATTTCAAGTGGTGAACATAGGTTGAATGTTGAAAGAGATTACGTAGTTATTCGGGTTTAACTTATTTTCCTGCGGCTTAGCCAGGGCGGATTACCTCAAGAACCCACATCACGACCTCTGGAATCCAGCCACAACCGTGGAGTAGCCTCACAGACGCCAGTCGTGGAAGTGTGTAGATCAGCCCCTGAGTCGTTACCCAAGCACCATCTCAGGTACAGCAGGACTGCCTATCACATGAGAATATTTTGGTAGTGAGACGCCACCTGAAGGGTGTAAAGGGTCATATGTTTGTTTAAAACAAAGTTTCTTTTGGGAAATGATTAACCTATGTCTGCGTGTATTTATTCTATGCATCGTAGTATTTCAGGATACCGGGCGACGTAACCCACATGTCGTTACATTGGAAAATCTGCAACATGGCGTGCTCCAAATCATAATAGGAGCATTGGAATGGTTATATGAAAGATGTAATACTTCAAACAGTTGTAGATCATTTATACTTCATTACGTGAAGGATTATTCACCCAAGCATATCCGTACCCATCTATTGTATTTCGATTCCTTTATAACAACTTTCGAGCAGATGAGCGGATTCAAGTCTGATTAATTATAGTACCTCTAGTGTCGAGGCTCCCTGTACAATGATCATATCAGGAAACGTAATTTACAAACAGACGTTAATTGCTCATTATTTTTTTTTTCGTCATTTGCACCGAACCCACTGACACCAGGACAAAAATTAATGTATGAAGGCAATAAGATCATTTCATCCTATAAACAGGATCACTTCATAAGTAACGAAATTCGTTTCATTGTTAGTGATCATTTGAATCTGATTTCCTCCTACACAAATATTGTGTAATTATATCAATCTGCCTGATGATAGTTCATGTAGCATTTTACCTACAACACATAAATCAGCTGCTAGTGTATGGCCGTTACAACTACTTGCAGGAGCCATATGAATGTAGGAAATACTCTCTGTTGTATGGAGCCCTCTTGAAAGCTGCCCTGTCACATCGACAGAGGCCATACCCGGAAGGTGATTGGTTACTATCTGGAAGAAAATAAAAGCAGAGATCAATATAAAACCTGAGAACAATAGCTCACGTCTTTATAAAATTTTTTATGAACACACTCTCTGTTGCTAGGAGGATAAAAGCCTTAGATATTACCGATATGAAAAGATGAGTCAAAGCTGATATGTAGAAGAAACAACTGGTTACACTCATGAATAGAATGATAGTGATTATACAATGAACTCCCATTGCCATCTCTCATTTGTATGGCCATTCTTCCTTATTTTAGGACAAACAAACTCTCTGTCGTAAGCAGACTCTTTATCTTCACTTTATGTGTAACAAACATTTTCTTTTTAAAATGTATTCTGAGAGTGGTGTGATAATAGCTATCATTTACCTAAAACACAGGAAATAGCTTACAATTTTTTATATTGCTTTGTGTAGGTAATCAACGGCCAAAATTTAATGACTCAATTTATAGTGCAATTCGGTTACGAGAAAATTATGTCAAATAGAAAGTCCTCAATTATTCAACAATAAGCTAATGTCACTACGTAAGTTACGGTAACATTGGAACTGATAATAAGGTGAATGGTTTGGTAAGAGTACTTTGTAACCCTGCATTTAACTTTCTGTAATGATTAAATAAGGAACACTAGAGACATAACGAGTGATACTGGTTCTTGTTATTGTTACTGCAAATTGATCAACTCACCACATGTAATAGTAGGGTTACTTGATCCACAATTCTTTTGGTCGTTTTTTTAGAATTCAATCATCCCTTGAACACGTGTGCACACTTTACTGTTGAAAAAGCTTTTGTAGCAGTGATCGTGCTCCTTGTAGCATCTATCAAAACAACATCAAAACCAATGTGACATGAATTGAAGTATCCGTAAACATGAAGCGATAGCAGAAAATCGTATGTTATCATACCTCCGTCACGAAGAAAGTAACGTTAAAATAGCGTTTCCCAGATCTCGAACCAGCAAGTAAAGCATCGAAGTTGAAGGATCAACAACAAAGAATGGTGTATATTTGACAAACATCACGCTAGAAAAGCACAAAAAATCACACAAAGAAAGATAACCGAAAAATAAATGGAAATGCAGCAGGAAAGAAAGAAGAGTAAATATAAAACAACACTAGCTTAATATCACGAAATGATATCCAGTCCTCAACAAAAGTTCGTAGCTGCTTTTAAAGGCATTGCATTACTTTCGCATGCTAGTAGCCACCCACTGATCAAGAATGGGAAAACAATTCAAATTGCAGTAGAATGATACAACAGAAAATGGTTAATTTTATAGAGTTACCACCAAATTACACCTTCTACATGTTCTTTGTACCGTATGTATTTTTCCGTTTCTGTATTGCAGCAACAAACTCTTATACTGAGTTCACATGATATCTCGTTTGTGTTCCATGGTGAGTGTGGTTCTCGCCAAATTTCAGGGGCGGCACCAAGGGGGCAGCATGAGGACCTCTAGTCAGAGCCTTTGCCTAACAGTTGCCCCCCCCCCCCCACTCAGCTCCTGAAGTATAGTGTCCTTTCAGGAGTTTTCAAGGCAAAATAATTCACAAATAATTTTCCTCCGTGTTTGAATCATTACCAACCTTTTCAAAGTAATTAAAACCAGCCTGAGAGCCCTCTGTAAAACTATGCAAGACACATACTTTAACTTCCTGTCACTGAAACTTTTCACTGCAGAGCAAGCTCTGATGGGCATTGGAGTGTGTAAGAGGTTGTACCACCTGGTATGCTCGATATATAAACTTAAAGTGTAACAGATACATATGTATATATCTATTCCCTGTTAATATATTGTACATATTGCACTCACCTTTCTGTTTTAAGAAAAGTGTAAAAAGTGTCAAGAGATTGCTTAAAGTAGCTTTTAAACATATTGTAGCTTTCCAACTTTTCATGTTGTCAGCTAAGAAGAGTAATAGCCAAATAAGCCTAGCTTGCATTACAATCATATGGAATCTTTGCTTTGATGATGCATTATGGACCAACATACACCTATCCTGAGACTTAATTTTTTTACCAAGAGATTTGCTTAAACCTCATGGCTTCCGGGGGCTTCTCCCCCTGGACCTTCACCGGGGCTTTGCCCCTGGACCCCACCAGGGGCCCTAAGGCGGGCTCCTGGACCCCACTCGGTAATTCTCGCACTTCGCGCTCGATTTAGCGCTGCGAGCCAACATTTTTTTGCCCCCCATATTTTCGTTGCCCTCCATTTGCCCCCCCCCCCCTTTAAAATACTGGTGCCGCCACTGTCGCCAATGTATAACATGACACATTCTAGCAAACAAATTGCTTGCATAGTGTAAAACCTCAGCTCAAGGCAGTACATGGAATGTTTGACCACATTCATGTATATATACATTACACAAAAGAAAACGTCTCTAATGTGACGACGTAAATAAAATGACGTGGATAGGCTATATTTTCCATCTCTAATTTAGCGAAATTACTACATACTGATCAGTTGCATCTACTGGAGTTCCATCTCCTCTATTTAATCCACTCCAGAAACAGTATTCAAGATGATCTCTCGGCCATCGGCCGGTCATACAATTGATCATTAGCTCGAACTGTATTGCGTTTCGTTTTCCAGGAGCTGCTGCCATTCCCGAACCAAGATCTTTTGCCCCGGTAAAGAGAGATCTGTCGCCGGTCACGCTGAAATCTAAAACTGTTTGGATGAAAATGTCACAATGGGAATAGGTCACTTGCATGTCATTTGAAATATCAATTAAGCACTCAGAAATGTACCTTTCTGTCTATTGGGAGTGCAGCATATGAAGAATTATAATAACAACAAAGTAGAGTCATTAAATTAGTACTCATTTAGCCTACAGTTGTAACATTTCCCTTTCATTTTTGCATGGAAACACTCAATAATATGAACATTATGTTACCCTGATAGACACTTTGATTTGTCTCCGGAATATAGGGCGGCTTAGTAGTGAATTTACCCACGACTAGCTTCCGAAGTCACAAGGAGGTTTAACAAGCAATGTAACATTCTACGCTTTCTGCATTGATACCCACCACAGATGAAGGTAGGAATGTCAAGCAAAGTACTACACCAAATACAGTGAAAAGTTGCCATGACCAGAAAAACCCCTGTCAGGAAAGGGACTAGAATCTCTATGCGAATACAGTTAGTACGGCGTCGTTTTGTTTAGATGAGGAAATGCGTGGTTACACATAACAAAAGCATGATAGTAAACTACGTAGATTTTAGTGAACTGTTAAATGTAGTACATTCAACGTATTCAACGTACCAGTTATGGTGGAATCAATGAATTTTTCTACGTCTGTACTTTACTCTCCACATATCACCAACATCGAGAACAAGAAGAGAAACTTCATCATGGCTGTTTGAAAATCATCTAATGAAAATCAGAATTCCAAAGCTGTGCGACGCCTACATGGAGTAACTCGTGCAATTTTAAGCCAAATTATATCTTGTTCCTTATTGGTGCAAATTTCATTTGTGATAAATTGTTTTCTTTCATTGTTTGCATTCGTCTTTATGACATTTCTTCTGTTTGAAGGTAAATGTTTGACTTGGGGTTTCAGGGTATGTAACAGTAGAGACATGTGGCGTTATTTATGTTTTATAACCTAAACTTGGAACAGGTGTAAGGAACTGTCAATGCATGTAACGAAATTTTTTCTCCCGTTGACGAGAGTAAGTCACTGTTATTTAATTTCAGTTTTCTAGAATTTCGAGACAATATGATTTTCCATATAACGTCACAACGCTTGAAAGAGAAAGACATGTTTATGGTGACTTTCTATATTACAAAACAGCCATTATCGAATCACCATCATTTAGCTAGGTAGTTCCATTTAAATTTATTCTCTATTATGTGAGACTTCCATAAAAGCTGACAGAGTTTGGTTTCTTTTGTAGAACAGCGATCTAATAAATGTATCAACTATAAAGTTATCACTTCAGTTGAACCACCTGGAAATTTAACAAAGCACGATTAAACGCTTTACCATGGATATTACTGAAACGACCATGTCTGTTTTGGGGCCATTCTTTTTTCACTTTTCTGTGCAAAATAAATTCATACATTCACAACTAAAAGGATTTACATTGAAGTTAAACAAAACCACAAGCACTAGCTTAGTAAAATATTTTGGTCTTTTAACACGCGATGTTTAAGGAGAAGGAATTTAATTGTTATCAAGAGAACAACTTAGAAAATATTAATCGTGCTGTTCAAGATGCTTCCTCTTTTGCTTTCAGATGAAAACTACGGGACCGGTGAAAAAATTTACTCATGGCAGTAAGCGTACTTAAGTTGTTAGTATGATGAAAAGTCCCCACTTGAGTAAGTAGAAATACATAACTGTTTTTTGTTTTTTTTTGCGAACAAGAAAGTAACTTTCACCTTTTCTCACACCCCCATAGAGCCTTGATCAGATCAGTCTTGATCAGGAATATAGTTCGCCAAGAACAACTTGAACACAGTGGTCCGGTGAAATGACGATACCTTCATACGAATACACTGCAGACGATTATGAACAGAAAATATGAAATAAGAAAGAATAGAGCAAAGAGGGTACTCTCTCATTTTGAAAAAAAAAACGGAAACCCCCAAAAAGGAAACGAACAGAGGGCAGTGTTCAGAGAAAAATAGGTGAGCCTTATCGAATGTCAGAAGAGGAATGCTCTTGCAAGTCTTAAAGCATGATGTTCCTTTTCCTTGCTTTTCCCTGCTTGGAACATCCCATCGACTGCGCATAATCGAAGTTTAGCAAAAAAAAAGCCAAAACCATTTTCTTTTTGCCATTTGTCATAAATAGTGAAATTTCTCCTGAAAATGAAGCATAGACGTTGGTTCCGGGGTCGATATCAAAGGCGAAAGATTCACAATAAAGATTATGTTTCCATCAAACAGCATATTCTGATTTAACTAGAGAAAAAAGAATTGAAAAAGAATTATGACGGAAAAGGTGACAGACCATAACTTGCCACATAAAATACCATATAGAGAGAGTTTATTCTGTGTGTCCTCTTATGGTGTTTGATCATTTCATCTTGATCGTCTGTTTCTACCCTAAGAGAAATCTCGACCTTTCTCTGAGTGAAAATATCTGTTTCTGTTTATTGAGCAAGCTCCTAACTGAACCTGAGGCAAACAGTTGTAATATTATAGTGATAAACATACAGATGAAATCTTGTTCTTCAAGCGTTTGCACCTGAGAACTTTTTCAACAAACAACCTTGGTGTCCCTACCAGGTGTTCACAGCTGAAACAACGACTATGGATGTACCTTACTACAATATTAAGAAATAATGAGAATTTGTAATAATAAGCAAGCTCATTCTTAATTTTGCAACATGATTTACTTATATGATATGTTTTTTTGGTCAGAAATATAAATAATTTGACAAATTTGGTAGGGATTTTTTAAATTTCATTCCAGCATTGTTTTAATTTTATTTTCGTTCATAAGTTCATTGGTTCAAGATTCATTTGATAACTACTAAATTAGCCACTGAATTCGATACTAGTTACGTTGTACGTGGAAATGTAAAGCAATCCTTAAAAATCCTTTGAAGGTGGATGTCGAATAGAATAAGTTTAATGTACGTCACTGCAGCACTGATGTACCCGGATAATGTCAATGTCAAAGTATAAATGCCCAGCGTTCAATGATAGACTTTTTTTTAATGATTCCGTCGATGGGCAACCTCGAGTGAACGTTAAAAAAATTAAGATCAAACGTAATCTTCTCCTTTTGGTTTTTGCGTGCACATCATTTTAACCAATGGAGAACTTATATGATCATGTGCTGACATGTAATGTTACAATGGAGACTCCTGGAGAAATGTTAGAAATGTCATGACACTGCAGACTCGCTAAGTGAAATTATAGGACTTTAGCATTTTTGTTCCTCACAGACGTATGGGAAATTTCTCTTTCCCGTTTGAGAAAAGAGTTTTTTCACTCATTATGAAGACCTCTGGAAAGTGCCATGGGTGGTAACTGTGTTTGTGTTAACAGATGAAAATGACATGAAGTTTTTGACAGATCAAACTACAAACAATATTTTTTATCACACACTACTATTAAATTATGTGCATGCATGGGCAAGATTTGTTCACCACCACCTCTCCCCTTTCCCACAAAGTGACTGAATTGATCCACGAGGATTTATTTTTTAACATGTTCACTGTTATAATCAGTTTTTTTTTTCCTTAATTAAGTGTTGAGGAGCACCAATTTAAGTCCAGATAATGTGTAAATTAGAACGTGAATAAGCTGTATATTGCCTTTTGGAAATGGAAATGTGTTTGGAAATGGAAAAGTTGTGGTGGTGAAATTTTGGTTCGAGAGTCTAGCCAAGGGAACGGGATCACCACTCTGAAGCTGAACAGTCATTCCCTCTAGTTCTGAAGGACCGGCATGAGCGATCTTTTGACATACCATTATAAGGCCAGGTCGTTAGCCATCAGATAATAAGTAATGGAAGCATAACAATTAGTAACATGATTTACCCTTCATGCATGGAAGCAAATCAATATTGGAGACTAATGGTGGTCTGCTATCTCTAATGAATTTGCTCAAAATCTGAATGGGCGATATGGGGAAATTTTAAAAATAACTATAAACCCAGGCCGTAAGATGTATGTAAATTACGCTGTATTGTCATTTGTTAATACATTGTTGTTTGTCTTTCATTTTGTTTGTCTTTCTTTTCTTTTGTATTTTCCCATTGACTCTCTCACCCAGGACGAGAAACCAGTCTTAACATGTTGGAAGTTCTCGATTGAGTGCAGGGACACAGCCTTATAGAATGTTCTGTACGTATATTTAAAACAAATATTTCAATAAAAGAAGAGATTTAACATCGGAAATTTGCTGCACGGAGCAAACCATCCACGTTGTGGCATATGTGTGAAGAAGGTGTAACCTAAGAACGAACTGGTCACGAAAATATGAAAATATCGATGTTATTGTAGTTAAGTAGTTAAAAAGTATTTCTATAAGGAATTTCCCACTCCCACCTAGTGATATGTGGGGGACTTGTACGATTTGAATTCCGTCCATATTTTCTACGGTATAGTAGAAGTGCTTTTCCATTTCACACGGGATTAAAGTTCATTTCAAACATATATTTGCTCAAAACTGAAACATTTATTTCGGTCAAGCACAGTTCAAATCCCTCCACCGGAGCGAAAATAAAAGAATCAATACAGCATCATCAAATCATTTTTCAACTCATTGTTTCATTAATGACAAACATGGTGTGTTTTAATCTTTAGTTAACCATTTGGATCTCCGTGGCCTCTTACTTGAACACTGTAATTTTATCGATATCTCAAATATTTCTTTACGTTACATTTACCCACAAAATGGAGCCTGGATTAGTTGGCGATAGATGGCCGTTAAGACTAACAGAAAAAATTCCAGTGCAAGGTGTACTTGCTATCGTAGCTAGCCCTTTTGAAACACTGCGTAGCTGTTCTGTCACATTGACAGAGACCATAACCGCAAGATGATTGGCTGCTATCTGTAATGAAAAGAATGGAACCAAAGTGCGGACATCAAATGACTGGTTCAGTTGATTATCATGCATACTCTTTTCTCCTATGAGACGATAAGCCAGAACATCCGATATAGTTTATGAAATCCCGTTTGTAAAAGGCAACAACCTCAAAAAGAATAAATAAGTGATCTAAATGATTGATGAATTCATCAAAGTAGGATACCATCACTAAATTCCCAGTCTGAGTGCGTCAGCGAATGTGAATGTTACCAGACAAGAACCTAACTAAAGAAGAAGGAATATGTAGCACCAAAAAGCTATAAACATGCGTCAAAAGCATTTTCAGAGAAACGTCATGATGGTAAACGTAACGGCTTTGCAGATCACCGGGATGGCATTTGCAATTAGTAAATGGAATTCGATATTCGAATATCGGAGAGAAAGTGCTCTAATAAGAAGCTACAAAGGCATATCTGAGTAGATTTAGAAGTTTCAAAGTCGTCCTCACATTCACAAACCTTGTCTTTTTTCGATCTTCCTTTTTGGCTGTTAAACTTTTTTACACAAACTCATCCTCGAGGTTAAAGTATCAATTTCCATTACCCATCTTTCCAAACCTAATTTTTTTTCAACCAAATGTGTTGCGATCATTTAATTCCCTAGCCATGTGTACATAATATTGTTTACACTAACCACCACATTTCGGGCCTGAGTGCCAATTTTTCAATGAACATCTCAAAAATAATAAATCTTTCAATACAAATATGATTCTTAAACCACTGACCGATCCACTGTCCCCAGCACGGTTTTGTGGAGTCCAAACGGAACCCTGGAACCTAAGGGGTAATTTTGATCCACAAATTTTCTACTACGGGCACGCACCGTACCAAACGATGGTTTCACGCCGCATGGATAATCTTCTCACAGTAGTAAGTGATGACACCCCCCCCCCCCCAGAAAGATGCACCCACTTAGTCACTGCCGTAGACGGCTTCCTTATCATATTATCTGATTTGGGTTATTTTCCTTTCACTTCCAGCATAAGGCCTACAGATATTATTTCTGAAACTGAAGGACTATCCCATCTCTTTCCCCCCCCCCCCTCCCACATCACCGTACCTCCAGTTTGGTCCCTCTGGATTTAATGGTTTACATAGGAAACCGCAACAACTAATTGTCAGATAAGAAAATTTATTGAAGCTTGGAGAGGAACCCCTCAAAAATCCCCTCAGTCGCTCCAGTCCGCGCCACATCTTGTGGGAGAGATTTAGGGTCTCAGCCACAAATTGACGATGGGCTACTGCGATTACAATAATCTTCGCAAGACGAGATCAAGTAAATGTAGACCTTTGAGAGTATAGTATCTATGGGCATGCCATTACCGTCAACACTACTTTGTGAATTATTGAACACATTGCCGTGGTATCTAAGTAGAAACAGGAGAGAAAGAATGTAAAAACTCTTGTTCATATAATTTATCAACTTACCACATGTGATGGAGGGGTTACTTGATCCACAATTATTACGGCTATGTTTGTAGGTTTTGGTGTACAGTTGCCATGATTTGCAGGTTTTGTCGTCCAGCAAACGTTCGTAGCATTTGTCGTGATCCTTGCAACATCTGTTGATGTTGAAAAATGCAACAAAACCTTTAAAATGACGTGAATTATCTGTTTATATAATCCAATAGATTGCTTGTCTTTTATACTGCCCCTTCATCAAATGAACAATGTTAAACAGTACGATCAAAATTACCCACAGTATAAAAATTAAACAAAACAATGTAACTTATGTATAATTCGTGACATAAAACAGATCAGGGTAAGTAGATAAAAGAGATTTCCGATATTTATATATTTTATATTTTTATATTTTATATTCTCGAGAATTTATTTTCCTGACGTAAAGTAAGTTAGTACTATTTGAAGCATTTTATAATCATTAAAAAAGTGTTCTGTAATGTGAATTGTAGCAGTTATGGTTTCTTCACATACCAAAACGTCAAAATATACGAGTGCGTAGGCCAAATTTTCGAGATTTGTTTCTTTTCAACCTACGCTGAATGAATTTCAGTATAGTTGGATCAGCAATATTGAAGGCAGTATTAATTCATTATACCCATCGACATCGTTATAAATTCATGGCAATACTTTAACAATTAGTTTCGCCCAGTTATTTTACCAATGACGTAAGAATATTAGAGTCTATGAGGGTACTTCTCCAGTGGTACTCTTTTACGGCATCAACCACTTACCCCTTTAAATATGCCTTGGAACTATTTCTTTACTTACAATTCCAATCAATCATCCAATAGAGTAAGAACACAAAACGGAAAAAAAATTACTGGCTCAAATTTCACATTTATATACGTTGACTAACGGTATTCTCGATACAAATGTGGTTGCATACGGTGCTTTAGATGGAAGAGCGTTGTATGTAAAATGCGTAAATGGCATAAAGCTGCATGATGGACCATTGATTGCCCAATTTCCCTCCCATACTGCGTGCAAATCGGTGATAAGTTGAACGATGAGTAACACGTTATGGTAAATTTCTAAATTTCTTGAAGAACACGCTAGCAGCTCGAATTGGTCGATCTGCACTTAATACAATCACAGGGTAGTACAAGTAGTACTTCGCCTTCTCAGTGGATTATACGTGACGTGCATGCATTAAAGATAGAACGCAGGGAAAATCTGAAACAACTGTAAACAAAAGAATGGGCAAAAAGTAATCGCGAGAGGTGAATGCCAACAATCAAGTTTGATCTTCGATTAATTATCTTGTAAATCTTAAGCTTATTTTATTAATTATCTTTTAACTAATCCTCAAACTCGCTACTTACTGATCGGTTTCATCCACAGGATTTCCCTTTCCTCCTTTGCCGCACCAGCAGCCATAAACAATGTAATCTGTTGGCCATCGACCAGTCATACAATTGATCATCAACCCGAATTGTGCTACGTTACGTCTCGCAGGATCTTCTGGAAGGGATTCGTCTGCGTCCTGTGAACCAGGATCTTCTCCCACCGGTGAACCAAAGCCTGTTTTGATCAAAATAGTATCTCGTTCAAGAAATTAAGCAGCTATTAAAGTGTCACAACAATAGCAATAAAACCATTTGTCTTCAAGATTTTTCGCTTAGTAACATACCCACACTCTCTACTGAAAAGAGGCAGTTCCGTAAATTGATATTTTTTTGAAGTTACTGTAATGAAACATGAGTGTTTGGGGGGGGGGGGATCGCCATCCAATTTCAAAGAAAACTTATTAAAAAGACTTTTAGAGTCCCCGAATGTACTTACAAAGAATATGTAACAATCCTCTCGTTGTGTAACCATTATGATAGCCAATGTGCCAAGCTTCTATCACTTGATTGTGGAACATTTTGATCGCAACTTTATTTCCAAGGGTCAAAACTTGAAAACGATATTTTAAGACATTGTCATTTATATCACAGTTTGTTTTGCAAGTTTGTAAACCTTATGCTGAACAGTTAAATGTAAGTACAAAATATTGATACGAGTTCTTGTTTCTATTTCCGGAGTTAACTCACCAGACGCCAGCAACATCGAGAATAAGAAAAGACTCTTCATGGCTGTTTGAAGGTCTTCTAATGAATCAGAAGTGTAATGGTGTCGTTTTCAGCTAGTACAAAGTGACTTGTGTCCAGAAACGCAACCTCTACTTTTATTCAATTTCGAGGTAAAGTTGTTTCTTGTTATTGTTGCAGGAATCATTTCATTGTTTACCGTACTCTTTGTATTAGGCTACGTCTTGTTTGGTTAAAAGCGGAACTGAGTCTTATTTTGTGCTGGGTTGCACTTCATCATTTGTTGTGTAATGTTATCGCTATAATATGTCATTGAATAGGATTTTATAGACTGAAGTTGAACAGATGTGAAAAACTTATATCACATTATTTGCTTTCCATCTTATTGCCGTTGTTTCACTTCCCCTTACTGGCGTTTTTATGTTGTTACAAATTTGTTGTATGAAGCCATAAAATTGGAAGTGCGACACACATGGTGGTTTTGCTATATTAAATCATCCCTTTCTAGTACAGAAATTAAAGAAAAATAAACAAAAAATGTCAGTAATTAGGCCGCCCACTCGTTGAAAACGTTCTTTTCATAAAACTTTTACCTGTTACAGCCGCACATTGAAAGTTTTTCAAAAGTTATGGCTACATTGATCTGAACGCAGCGTCATGAAACCTTGTTGATAGGATAAACTGAGTGCTTCCTAGATGTTATTCATTTTGAAGGTATTACTAAGTCAAAGATCTGATCTTTGGATGATAAGACACCCTCTGAATTTGCTAGTACGCAATTGCTGTAAGTTACTTCTTTATTGATCGATAGTTGGAACAGTATCCTTACCAGGCCCGTATGCAGCTTGCAGTGAGGACGTTCGAGATTTTACCACAAGTGGGACATTTTACCCGACAATTATGACCAATAAATTAAAGCTCATTACATATGTTGCTAACGTAGGCCTACTATCATAGGCTGAGCGGAACTCCAGATTTTGTGAGGGGAACACCCTGAACCCCCCCCCCCCCCCCACTGGATACGGGCCTGTTACTCTAGTACAACACTGGTCTGACATATATGTTAAATCTCAAAGTTCTCAATTAGGAATTGTAAAACAAGTTGAGTAAACACGGAAAGTTTACAGGCACGTACCGATCAATCCAACGAGGCCTTATCTTTCGTACCTTACATGGAAACAAGGCGTTTGTTTGACAGAAAAAAAAATCGAAATTTAAAACGAATATTTGCAGACACAAGAAAAGGAAATTATTCGCAATTTATTTGTTCCTATTATCTTGACCTAAACTTTTAAAAATTTCAATTAATGCATCTTGTCTAACTTATTGTATATGCATAATATTTTGAGGAGATGAACTTTTGCAGATGATGAGCCTGAATGGTCTAGCAATGGTTACAGCAATTTTTTCTGTATGCCCTGCTGGTGCATTTGAAACGCGTTGTTTCCCTTTAAAGTGGACCTGTAAAACCAATAACTGAGGTATCTTCTGATCACTGGTTGTTTTCTGTGTATATTAGTGCAATTCCAGGAAAGAAACGCCTCTCCTTGCATACTTAGCCGTTTCCAATCATTTTCATTCATATCCTAAACGTTTTGAAATGAACTTCTCATGGACAAAACGTTACTATATTCAAACTTCCCGACCAACAGACTTCTAACACTATGCATATATACAAGGTTTGCGGCCATTCTAATGCAATTGACCGCGATCTCTGTGGCTTGAGACATAGTCGATGACCAACTCTGATCCATGAATACCAACTTGATTGTCTTACTTAATTAGTAATTAGACAGTCATGTACATTCAACGTGGCTTTTAGGAGATAAAATTGGTAATCGATCAAATGGAAATTATAAAAAAAGCATTAGAAGCGAAATTTCTAATCAAAAGGCCACATTACGCAACCTATAGTGGTGTGAACAATAACTCGAAGATAAAGAAAAACTTGATCTTTACTATGTACTAAGGAGTAGAGAGTAAACCTTACTTTGAAACAATCTGGGCGTCGTCTTGCAGTTTCACGTTTAGAACTATGCCATAGTGACGTTAAATCATGGAGTATACATAATAAATTGATGTTTGAAGATTCTAAGACAGAAATCATACATATTTCTTCTAAGTTTCTGAAATGCCCATTTTTCCTAAAATTTCAATTGGTGACACTTTTGTTGATATTTCCAGCAACGTTTTGGTATCACTATGGATATCATGCAAATAAAAGATCATGTAAACAACATCGTTTCTGCAGCTTCTTTTCTATTTGCAAGATTGGTCAATTAAGCAAATATCTTGATCGTAAATCGACTGAACGTCTTGTTCATGCTTTTGGTATGTCACGTCTCGAATACTGTGATAGTCTCCAGTATGCTCTTCCATTAAGCCACATCTCTAAGTTACAACGTATACAAAACTCAGCAGGGCCAGATTAGTGACCCGTTTTAACAAGCATGAACATATTACTCCGATCCTGCATGATTGCACTGGATACCAGTATATTATGGTGTTAATTATAAAGATTGCTCTACTTCCCTTCAAATCATTGTAAGGTATATACTACATTTCATATCTTATTACTAGATACACATCAAGTCGCTGTTTACAATCTCCATCTGAATTTTTTTCTTTCCCATCCTACTTCCACATCTAAGTTGTATGTGAACAGATCTTTTACCGTGGTTGCCCTAGAGATTAGGAACAGTTTGCCGGCTAATGTGTGTTCTTCAACTATCTTCATCATTTAAAAAAAATTGAAAACTTATTTTTTTAATTGTTTAAATTCATACATAACTGCTCTTGTGATTGCTCTTGAGACTTTACTTTTTCTATATTATGTGCTCTATTTTTTTTATCTAAGATTTTCATTGTACATCGCTGTGAGTTGTATTAGAAAGAGATTAATAAATATCATTATTATTATTATTATTAAACCTTTCCAACGACAGGGCAATAATGTTTACTCCTTCTGAATTTTGTGTGTGTATGCCTGTCTCAAAACTTACCTTAATTACTGCTAGGAACAATTTAATTTATCTAAATGTTAAAAGTGAAAGGTTCTTATCAACTACGAACATTTGAAATATAGGTGTATAATTCCTATAACTGACCACTTGCTAGCTGCCACTGGAATGGCCACTGTTGCAGGCTGTAAATGTTACAAAACTATATTAAGTTCTTGGTCCATGACACACTGATCACTGTAAAACAGTAAAGAAGAGCTAATGGTGTCACTCCACAGACCTGTTTTCATCGATGTAGCTTTTACACAGTTTGCACCATTTCTATCAGGAGAAAAAGATTTGATGAGAAATTTTCACATAGTGGAGATTGTAGTCAGAGATTGAAACCTGGTCTGTTTTTTTTCTGAGCTTCTTCCTCTCATTGCAGCTCGGTTACGTAACTTAACTAGATCATGTTATATTGTGATGAGTGTGAAGGAAATATATTAGCGTAGAATTATCTACTAATGAGGATTCATGCCTACAGTGATGTGTCTTGTGTGGAACATGTTACAGCAAATACGTAGTTAAGTTTTTAACCTGAACATTACAATGTGTGTAATAGAAACAGTATTTCAACAAACTGCAAGTTTATTAAACACATTAAAAGACTAATAACATCATAGCACTTGCTGTTTCTTAATCAGAGTGTTGTCATACCATAGCTAGGGAATAAACTTTATCATACGTATAGGCTTAAGGATGTAAAGATGTAAGCAATTGGTAGTGAATCAAATCATGAAAATCACTTTTATATTGATGGCACTGGCATACGTAGATTCCACTAACGTGTATGGAAAGTGTCAAATTACGTAATTGTGCCCGATGAAAACATCTGGTGCTATTACATGGAGTCAGTGAGGAGAAATTCATCATTTACACGTAACGGTTTTATGATCTTTTTAGGAGGGACTGCAATAAATCTTTCGACTAAGAGACTGAAAACATCGATTTGAGTGCAATATCGCCAGTATGTCAAACAGTTGTTTTGTTGGTTTAGTTAACAAATGTTTGAAAACTCATTTCTCATTTTCTTTATGAAACCTATTAGCTGTTCTTACATGCCGTTTTGACTTAATATTTATGTCATTTTACAGTTAGTGTTTTACTTTAACATATGTGTAAATGCCACGTAGGTACTTATAAAACAGACAAGTCCAAGTACGATTAACAGGAAGAAAATTTATATTGAACAGGAGCACATCATCCTTAAATTGTGTTACATCTAGTCGTTATAGACTGTGCCAGATGTTTAGTGCAATAGCCTTGGGAATTAAGAATTGTAAGAGAACTCTCCACATCGTACGAACGACAAAATGATTGACAAACTGAAGAAAAAGGAAGAATAACAATCGAGAGTTTACGATAATTCACATAAACACGCAAGATGATTTCCTGCATTTGTTCTTCAGACCAAGGCAAAGTCGAGAACTTATTTGTACGCCGTACCGTATTATCCTTGGTAACACATTAATAATCATGGTAGATTGTAGTAAATTGGCTGGCCCTGCTAATACCATTGGTGTTTGTAGGATTAATATAAGTTTCTGCTGCAGTTTGCTGTTCGTCTTCCCAAATGTGTAAATTTATCGCCTTCCTTAAAACCCTTATCAGCTGTTACTCATGATACGGTCACACTTTTCGCTCAGTTTCATAACTGTCATCCTGTGTATTATGGTACCGTTCAAAATCTACCGGGTATACTTCGAAGTGGTCAAAATGCGATTTCTCACAAGTTTTGATACATCAAGAAAATACTATAAAGTAGTGATCAGAAGCGTGGTTCCGCCAGTGGTAGTAATTATAGAAGTTAATAGTATAAAACAAAAACAAATATGTAAGCTCGCCAGGGTTTCTGCAAAAGACCTTAAAAATGTAACCAATCAGGTAGAAATTGAGAATAGTATTTATGTTCCGTTCTTAGCAGTACCTTTGCAGCTGTTTTTCATTGGTCATCTTCAAACCGTTCATTGAGACATTTTCATTTTTTCAAATAATAAACGTGTCATGAAATTGAAAACTGAAACGCTTAGCCATGTCTGATTAAGGGTCAGGTTTACTTTCCGAAAATGAAATGATTGGCGGTTCTTGCAACTACTTCATCTTTTCGGTAAACCATATTTTAAGGTACATGTATAGGTATGTAAAATGTGTGAAATATTTCGTTTGTGTGAAATACTTTTGTTAATTTAGTTAGGTAAGAAAATTAACTAGAATAAGTTGGCATATATGACTTCTTGAAGTCAATGGACATTTATAAGGCGGTCTAACAATAATAGAACCATCTATGTAAGAAATGTCCATAACTGAACTCGGCATGTCTGACACACTCTGCAAGTTCCTTGTCGCATGTGCATAAGGGTACAGAACATTCAGACCACCAGCTGGATTCTATAGGGAAAGAAAAAGATAAAGCATGAAATTCAAATCTCGATTTCAAATGGAGAGTATTGTTCATCCTAAAAGAAATTGGAATGGACTATACTACATTGGTTATTTGAACACGGAAGATACCACGAGGGTTTCACAGGAATGGTCTACACGTACGGCGATGAACTGTTTACTACTTTGACGCAAGTACATTAGACTATTTTCTTTAAAACTGGAAAAATGTGCGAGTGAAATGTTTTAACGAAGTACATTGTACATATCGATAATAGCTAATGATTAAAGCTCACCACAGGAAATATATGCGTAGCTGGTGTCACAGAACGCCCTGTTATGAGAGTAAGTCCAAACATACGGCTGCCACGACCAACAGGTTCCAGTATCTATCAGTCTTTGGTAACATTCGTCATGCTGTTTGCAGCACCTGTACAAAATACGAAATTTTCAAATAATAAAATGAACGTAATGTTGTTTGACACAATTTCATGATATTCGGACATTACCATTGCCTATTGCAAGGTTACTTCGATCAAATGTGTTTCAAGTGTTTGAATCCTGCAATGGGTCACACAATTGCGTTATAATTGCTTGGTAGGCGAAGAGTTTCAAGTAACCTACGACTCCTTAAATTAACATTAAGAGAAGAGCGCTTAACTAATGCACCTATTACTAAGCTGCAAGTTAATAAGGTAATATTACGTTCGGAAGGTAATATTACGTTCGCCATATACTCATTTGATTCATGAATTCATAGGTAACAAACTAGTGGCAATAGCGAAACAGTGGGCAGAGATGCAGTATCAAAAGTAAAATTAGCAATAACAGTAACAGTAGCACTGGTAATGTAAAAAGTAGAGATAATTTTAGTTGTATTACTGGTAGACCTTGTAATTATAAAGAAAAGTTCCTTACTCATCAGTTTCATCTCGGGCGGTACCGCTACCACCATAACCACAATAGCACCCATAGGATAGATAATACCAAAACGAACGTCCCGTTGTGCATTGTATCATTTTACCCAGCTGGTACACATTTCTCTTGTTCTTTCTCAAATGCTGAGTCCCTACAAAATAATTGAAAACAATGAATTTAATGTGAAATAAAAATATATAAGCCACTTATTACAATCCGAGAAGTAATGCGTCTTATCATTTATTGTGGTTTACTTACGCAGTAACGGGCAATGTCACGTCATCGCAAGTTTGACACTGTTTGAGCTTTTTTTTTCGTCTCTCCTTATTTCTTGATAAGTTAAAAAGAAGTCTGTACAATAATTTGGCATAAAGCTTTTTTTTTGGGGGGGGGGCAAACAAAAATAGTCTTGTCAGGTATTTGTATTGTTGATGTAAGGAGCAAAATAAAATATTAGGGACATATTGACTCCCTCATTTAGATTCTTTTTCAGCCAATAAAAGGTCATTTTTATGCAACCTTTGAAATGGGCAGTAAAAGACTGCAAAAATACTATAGGAGTTCAATCAAAATTTTTTACTGTCTGGTATAATGTTGTATGAGGTAATGCAGTATACATTATTGCAAGAAATAGTCATTTGAATTAATGTTTTTCATTTACGTAGGCTTCACTTTGATGTCCATATTCATTACATGATTCTTGTCTCGTGGTCGATTTATACTCATTTCTGTATTCTTCAACGTTACAACATTTTGTTTTCTACCTACAGTATTTGATGTTCAGCTTCAGGTGACACTGACAGTGCGAACGACTGCCGAAGAACCTTCTTAAAACTAAATTGTGTGTATGTAAAAGCAAGCAAGTGTTTTTACAATGTTTTGGTCTTTTTCCTTGAATCATGAGTTACTTCTTGTGTCTGTAGTTGAGAATATACATGATAGTGCACTGAAGAAAACAGGACTTTAAATTATTGCTAGAAAGAAAAGTCGTGTATTTCAAATAAATTGTAAAAAATATATGTTATGACAAGATAGTCTCAAAATTTGCTGAATTATTTAGGAAAAATGATGAAAAAACCCGGATGAAGGGATGAAAACTTGATATGAAGCTTATAGAAAGGAAAATCTAATCACATTGTTGCATTAATTTCCTTTTCTTGGGGAACTATCAATTCGACGTTTGCACTTTTCCCATTTTGATAGATTAGCATTGCATTCTTCATCTTACTTACAATGCATAATCGTCTTTCATGTACTTACAAAGGCAGTTGTAATATATATATTCACAGCTCAGATTTCTTGCAAGCATTACTGCCATTTGGGACAGTATGTAAACCATTCCAAAGCTTTTTTTCTTTTTTATTTTACATAATAACAAAATAACTTTTACACGTTTTAGCTTTTGAGGTATCCAAGTCATCTGATAATATTCGGAAAGAACATCTGAAATATCGAGCTTAGTGGTTCTACCATGGATGTAGTGATCTCTTTAAAGAAAAATCTGTAATACAAGAAAGATAGGGTAGTTTGCATACGTCTGCAAGGGATCAACTTATTTATCTGGCAATCAGTTTCTTGATATTGTTATTTTTCTAGCAAGGATGTCATCTATTAGGTTGGTTGGGTATGAATGATGCGAATCTTGTACGATATGAATGGGATTCAAGTAGATGAACTACATTCAGTTCGTCCGGTGACGTGTGGTTCTTAACAGTGACGGTTAAAACGTTCTGGAGAAAAAAGGTCGATGCAGTTTTATCAGATACCCTTTAAGGTGTACCTTTTATGGTGTACCTTAGAATACTGTTTCAATTACGTATAACTCTTATATATAAAGTCAAATAATATTTCTGTTGCAAACTTGGATGATGACATCGTTATACATTGCAAAACACTTTTAAAAATGAAATGACATCATTTTTTATTATAGGAAAGTGGCCAACCAGTAAAATTACTTAATTGTCAAGAAAGAGAAAAATAATACCTTTATGGAATCATGAATGGTATTGAAAACTTCGAAAGCATGAAAGACGTTACCTGCATGGCACTTGACAGACAAAACAACTGCAAGGAAGGCCACAATGAAAATGCTATAAGGTCGAATTTTCAATGCCATAGTCGGTAGTGTCTGTTTTGAGAGCGGCTTATACGTGGTCCTTTCTAAACGGTTGTACAAGAGATACTTCGTGTGTAATGCTTGTAGCACAGCTACTAAGAGAGGTAGATTTTTCGTCACAAAAAACCAAGGTCATTTTAAGCAATGTTGTCATAATTTGTTGAAACCGGAAAAGATTGTGAGGTCGTCGTTCAGTTCGAGGTGATTGATGAAGTGATAGAGAATTTTAAAGAGAGACGACACACACAAAATTGTTACTTAGAATTTCTAGTCAATTACTATTTAATATATAGTTTATTTTACTTCATGAGACTTGCATAATTCCATTTAACTGATAACTACTCTGAGTTCTATGTGATTTCAACATATCTTGACATTTTTTTAAGTTCCAAAATTATTAATACCAGTATATTAGTAGTTATAAAGTAGTATTAGTGTTTTAGTTTTCACAACGTATCAATGTTTGTTAAAAACTGAAGGTTTTTATATTTAGCGTTTTAATAATGAAAAAATGAGTGAACAAATAATCGTAAATGGTATTTCGAAAAGGCTGTTAATGCTTCCTGGGTAAGGATTTTATTTTAGAGCTGCTAAGAGCACTGCATAATGTGTTCTGTTCCACCATTTTACCTCGTGAAATATTTCCCTTATTGTTCCGAGCAATTTAGAAATACCTTTAATCTTATTTTTGTCACTATTTCCATGCAGGGAATTTTCCCATGTTACAGGTACATTTTATGAATTTTCCCTGATACCAAATATTGCAAAATATATTATATTTCCTGCCGCTTGTTGAAGACAACACAGTGATATCTATCAGGATGGTATATTTGGGCCTGGGAAAAATTCGAGCTGCATAAATATATACATAGTAAAAACTAAAGATGATTGTAGCTCGAATAAATCAAAAACCGATGGTTTCAAGGATTACAATATACTTCATCATACAGATGAGATTCTGAGGCAGCTTATGGAGGCAAATTAATCGAAAGCTGCAGCTCGTGATTTGCGTGCTATCAAAATTTTCAGTTTTACTACACCCATTAGACCAACGTCAAACGGTAGGGTACCTGATGATACTGTAGCTCAAATTTGTCAAAATGTTTAACCTTCCAATGACAGAAACCTTCAAATTATATCCCTTGATAAAACACCCCTCTACTTGTGCTTCTCTAACAGACTCAGGCCCATTATTAGGTCTTAAGGATAACTTATGTTAACGTTAAGTTTGATAGCCAACTTCCAGTGACTAAGTTTATCCTGTATAGGCTAGCCTATCTAATATCGCAAAATAATCGTAAACCAAAATTTTATTTAGAATTACAATAGATTACATTAGATTACGATATGTTATCGTAATCCAAAAACTGGTGTACATAATGCACCTAGTATGACGAACCAGAAAGAAGAATTTTTTGTAACTTTGACATGGAACTCAAGGTTGGAGTGTAACAACTAATATCAATTCAGTAAAGAAGACATCACCAGGTTGATTTTGCATATCTCACCAAGTTCGGAATTCAATAGGCTGTTTATGTTCTTATCCAAACAACCATAATTATTCCTCTATGTAGGTCAAGCCCATCGAACACTGTCGTATGTTGAGCTTGATGAAGGTTATATCTCCGCTTCTCTCAGTACCTAAGACATATTTGCACCGTGTTTAGGGACTCACAAAATGGACTGTTTTTCCTACACCAAACAAAGATCATCTTGATCGTCACAAATCCAAAATATGTGGAAATGGCATTAGGATCCTGACTTAAGTCAAAATGATTTCCTCCTATACTATGTATTTTAATGAGTATCAAAAACTTTAAAAATTACTTCCCAGTGGACTAAACCTGTTCCAAAACCCCTTTTTCCTTGGGCAAAGTCCTTGAAATTCTTGACCTGTAAAAGCAAAAACTCTTTCTGCGAAAGTTTCAAGTTTGTAAAATAAGGCTATCGTTCACTCGAAAATTTTGTACGTTGCAGTACAGTATTCTCACCGTACCCGTGTGACTTCTTTTCTAGGGAATCCTGGGACTGCTTTTCTGGGACCACCTTTGACACTACTTTGCTGGGATCAGATACGTTCGATTGATTTTCCAGGGATACCCCTGGGGACTTTCATTGCGAACCCGAGGACTGCTTAACTGGGATACCCTGGAACTGCTTTACTTGGAAATCACGGAACGGTTTTTATGGTGGACCCTGGAGATGCTTTTTTGGTAGGCTCTTGACTGTTTTATGACGCCTGGAATTTCCCTTTGTCCTTAAAACGCAGTACAACAACAGAAGATGTTTCAGCTCGTGCACGCACTCCTTGACTTTTTCCAAGCAAACTCCATAACCAACTTATTGTGCTACCGTAATAGGCAAATTACCGCAAATTGAAACACCTAAAACAGAGTCAAGAAATTGCACGAATTAATTTGCTCATACATTTAATGAGAATGACAGGTCAAACAACACCAAACGGGCATTACCTTTAATAAGCCAAAGCAGGCAAATATCGAAGCCGTTGGAGAATGATTCTAAATACTATAGCAAACTATGACTGTTTCTAAGTAGCTTATACAGGAAGGGAGGGGGAAAAAATCGATGTATAATGTTTACATACGTTGGGTCACTTTACTAGTAGTCAGTGATAGCTATTTCCCCTTACGTGCATATATCAAAACATAGTTCAATAAAGTTTCCCTAATAACTAAGACTTCGCGGATCAACCTTTCACTGGAGTCATAGATAAGAACACATATTCAGCGTTTACTCTAAAGTGTAAAGAGGAACTAACTGATTGTGTCTAGAAAGGAAATATTTATTGGTGTCACATGGAATGCGATATTCCTGCATCCTGTTACCAGAAATTTAGTTCCACTAACTAGGCTGGAAATCTTTAAATTTCCAATTTGTTATCGATGACGTAATGTTTCCATCAGGGAAGGCTCCCTTTCCCAGAGAGCCTTTGTATAAAATGATTTACAGATCCAGCTGTGGGGGCAGGTGTTAATGCAATCGGAGATCGGACATTTTTTTGGTTTTTACATGGAGGATGTATGATTTTCGTTCCGAAGGACGTACATATTTATATGAAACAGGGCATTATGTAGTAAATATATGCAGTTATTAAACAGAGTTCGAAACAGATGTCTTTCATCGGATATATATTTTTTTTTTTTTTGCTGAAGACTGCATAACACTTAGCTATCGAAATTTTTGTCTCTCCTTTGTAGCGAAAATTTGACATTGATCGTTAGCCTACCTGAGGTTAATAAAAATGTATAGATCAATGTTGCATGATGTTAATCCCGCCCGCTACAGGAATATATGGATTAAATTCAGTCTCCGACAATCATAAGAAAGTACCTCTCTGAAAAGTACCACCTTCCCAGATTGTGTCCATCCTGCTTTTACTTGATTAGTTCAGTAACTTGTATTGTGTAGTCTTTGCACACATTTCAAGTTAAAGGTTTAGTTATCTGAAATAAGATTTCAGAAATTGTTCGGCATGTTTAGATATTTGATGAAAATAAGAAATATCTGAAATATATCTATACATTTAAAATGCAATTAGAAATATGTGATATCACATAGAGTAATGTGGAAAACCTTCGTCGCAAGTCCAGTTCTCAACTTAAATTCGCTTGTGTGAATCTGGAATTTGGTGTATGCAAGAATCAATTTTAGCTGCCCGAACTATTTGGCAATTTGTCAATGTGTGAATCTCATTTTGAAATGTCGATATAGGCGTTTTCATGTGTAGAAATGTCAGATGTATACAAGCAGTCGGTACAGCTACCTAAGTACCTAAGATTCCTTAACATTCTTTCATATATATGAGACATTTTGGTTACGCTAGTAAAACAATGTGGCTTGCATTCGAGTTCTTTGGTAACAAAACTGGGAAGTTAAAAAACTGACAACTATAAGAAGATAAATTTATCAACTAACAACTGTCGTTTCCGTGACATGCCTTCAAACAACCACTGTGTCCTTGATCGTCTGACGTCTACTGGGATACATCAAGACAAACCAATGGAATCGTCTTCACTTCATTATGTTTGAAAACTTTAAGTAGTGGAGTGATTCTACGGAGGGTATCCAGCCTGTAACTTTTGTCTTCCCATCCCACGCACTCTAAACAATTGCCTATTACAATAGACTTATAGTATGAACGATAATTAATATATTACAATGGTAATTAGATGTTATAGTCTTTAAAAGGTGCGTTAAGCTATATGAGCAGGTCTTTTACAACTGGTGTTAAGTATAAGCCCACTCATGCCCCACTATACCACGTCTCATTTCACTTTCCTTCCTTCTGTTTGGTTTTGTTTTTCTTCCACATGTACTACCTACGTCACTTGGCCATGTAACAAAGAGGGCATTTCAAATTTCGTATTTCAATATTTCGTGACAAAAGTGAACTCAATCAAATTTCAAACTTGGCCGAACTGATACTTTTTATCTATAGGACTTCTGAAGAAGCATGTACACTGTAAGTTTCTTGTCTACTCTAATGAAAGGTTGACCGTTTCGACTGTTTCCACAGCCAGCGAAAGATTTTCGTCTGTGTAATTCAACACTGATAAAGGATAGCCGAGTGTCACGTGTAATTGCATCCATCCGTGGGAACGTCCTAAAGCATTGCCTCGGAAATCCTGGCGCTGTTTTCAGGGCTGTAGTGATTGGTAACTATAGCTTTGTCAAAACAAATAAAGATACATTAGCATAAAAGTCATTCAAAGTACGAACCGATAAGGACTAATTTAATCTAAAGATCAGCTATCGCTATCGCAGGCTCTTAAAAATTTGAAGTAGGTAAAAAATGCGTCATGCCCCTTTCGTGGTAATGCTTGAACAGTTGAATGAAAGGATTAAATGTAAGGCTTCAGTGTCTCCTGGAAAAGAAACTATTGAAATCATTAACGGTAGCAGCTACTACACTAACGGCAACTAATATCATTTATCGCTGCATGTGACTATGAAAGAAAATGTATTTGATCCTGCGGGCGTACCAAACGGAGTATATCTTGTACTTCCATGTGCCAAATGGGCAGTGTTGGCTCTCGAAACAGTAGCGATGTGGTGCGCCACCCTTGGTAGTCCCAGTTCACTCCCTCCGAGTTTGACTACGTGATTTTGTTGTGTGTAACGTTGATATTACTTGTTTAAATCTAGTTACGGGCACGGCGACATTCTGCGAGCAGAATGTGACAGGTCACTTCACAAATTCAATATATGACTTGGGGTGTGTGTCCCGTACTGTCATTTGCCTACGATCAATAATACTCTACATATAACAGTGCGTTATGTGTGAGAGGAACCCGTCCCCTCGCATACCCCATCTCACAAAACAGACATATCAACAGTAACATCATAGACTTATATTTACTTCACAGGAAAATGGCAAACATTCGAAATAACACCCACATGAGACGTAGGCGTTTTGATGGCGCAGATTCAGTGGCGCTGTGTTAAAACTCTCCGTTTGCACAGTAAAGACCAAACTCTCTGATTGTGGGAGCTTTTAACCAGGGAGCGGGACCACCAGCAGCTCCCTTTCTAAACTCAGGCCTCCTTTCGTCTGTTTGACCCTGTCGATTTCTGTCTTTCAAACTTTTTAGCAGTCTACATAATTCTACACAGGCATGACTATGAAAGCAACGTTAGGAGGAAAATCAAATCAATTGATAACAAAGAGCAAACGTACGAACGACTTCATGACATTATGAAGCATACACTTACGTTAGAGACCGGACACTGGCACTTGTTTTATAAACTGTACTGATAGGCAAGTTATTCTCTTCATCCTTTTCTAATGCAGTTGCGCCATGAATAAGAACAATTCTTTTTACTCACTTAGGAATGAGCTAATTATACAGTGTAAATATTAATATCTGGTTTGATTTGGAGAGGAATAGTCACAGAATTTATAATATCATTTTAAAATGTTTTTACAGAAGTAAATTCCATGATCCAAGTTCAGAAGAAACTTGGATCATTTAACCAGCTTGGATCATTTATCCAACTTGGATCATGTAATTACCTTGCATCATGAAACTAACTTCGATCATAGACTCGTGCTTAGTTGACAAAAGTTCAAGGTGAAAGTGTATTCAATAAAAAAGTCATGCGTAAACCTTTTCATTGGGATTGTTGTCTTGACGTATAATAATTTGGTCATTATAGGTTATCCAACGACATGTCTTGGTTTTTTTCTTTTTTGACGCCTTCCATGCATTCGTTTAATACGTATGGTAGCTCGATATCTGCCTTACACTCCCAATGGAGTTTCTTAAATGTCCGTGATATCGAAAAATAAAATGTAAACACTATTGGTGCAGATTTACAAAATAAATTGTTTGTAATTCTCTGACGATGTTCCAACATAATATGTCTCTGGTCTCGTCAACACTTGACAGAAAATAGCTGCATTATCATTACAAATTCATTTCGAAACAAATGAAAAATAAGGGCAAAGTATACATTAAAAAAAATAGACAAATAATATCAAAACTCCTTCTTTGTTTTAAGAAAACGTTCGTACATTTCTTTTTGTGATATTCCTATTTACTTATACCTTATGTAAGATATACCATATCTAAGACACTGAAAATTGCCCATCATATGAGCTGTATGTAAAAGATTGATTATCACAACTTTGTACCACAAGCATGAGTCGATTGTTTCAAGGCAAACAATTTGTGCATTTCCTGGTCATCCACTCCACAGAAGATTAAATGTCAATTTACATTAAAACAAAACAAAACAACATCTTTGATCCGGGTTTGTTCATTCATTGAAAGACATCTTGAAAAGCATTATTCAAACATTAAAAAAGAAAGTCCCCTATCATCTCCATGCCCTCCTGCAACATCCAATCCATCCCCGCAGGAGAGATCATTACCGACAGGTTTTAAATTACAGTACGTTAAAACCAACTCCCATCATGCAAAGTAGTAACGTGTATTCAAATACTCAAGAATACGTAACACGGTGGTGGTTTCAATTTTGTGAAACATTGTTACGGGGCAAGATTCAAGGCAATGAGGTTGGCCTCCAGAGTTTGTAAATTCCCACTGCACCCCCCCCCCCCCCACAACACACACACACAAACACACACTAACACACACGCACACACACGCACCTCTTCTTTCTACATAATCCATATTTCAATTCGATGGCTCGAATTCTAGAAACTGAGTCACGGCAATTTCCGTCGAGTTAACTTATACCAATGTGAATTCATGCAAATCCGCATTAAACTTTCCAGCGAATAGTATGGCGACCGCCTATATAACATCAAAACATCAGCTGGTTAAAGTTCGCAAAGTTTTCCCCATTGTCATCGTTTCTTTGTTACTAATCATCATATACTTCCCCCCCCCCCCCCCCCCGTAAACTGCACATTAAGTATGGGCTACGTTCTACAGGATTTAGGAACAAAATTTTCGATATTTTCAAGATCAAGTACAGTTACCTGCCGACATGATGTGACCTATGTCATCGTGTCTTGGCATACGGCACTTCACTTATCGATGTTAGCATGCAACAATGAACCCATAAGTCATGAATAAATGGTTGTGTCTTCTTACTTTTCTGAAAATGGCAGTTGGTGAATCCGCCCAGATATAAAGAACATGGAGTAGTTTGCGAGGTGCTTTAAGGTTGGCGCTAATTCATGCAGTGTCTATGCAGTAAAAATGCATCGTCCTGAGTCATTCCCCTAAGACTACATTGAGAGGTCTCAAGGTTTCAAAGACGAATTTTATTTCAAGCACATGATTTTGATAATGACGTAAACCTGTCAAATGGGCCTAAGTATTATATAGTTTGTTCTATGAATATTAAATGCAAAGTCAACTTATTGCAAAAAAAAAATACTCTCGTATAGGCCCTAGTGTTGTATAGAGATGGTCATTCTACCCCACCTTACGCAAAAGGTCGTACAAAGTTCAGTCTTCCGGTGTTTACCCCAGATTTGTTTAACTTTTTCTTTATTTCCCTCCGACAGTCAGATTAGACAATACAATACATTGAAAATAGTAAACTTAGACCCTGTTCTCAGAAAGGTTGTGCAATCCTTTCGTGATTGGTAGATCACGGATGGCAACCGCCTCTCTCAATTACGTAGGTCAACCATTTGACCTGTGATTGGCCAGTGTCAGCAGTGTATCCCGTGATCCTTAGCAGTTCAGCGTGGGTCGATCCATCGACCTCGCCATGCCGCTGACACTGGCTCTCTGGACATCAAACCGTAAACGTCGTTCTCTCTGTACAATATGTAGGCCTCTGTCATCGTATCTCTTCTTTGTCAACGTCATGTAACGTTCTTTCAATTTTAATCATCATCGTCAATTTAATTCTCGTTAATCTATGTGCCAGTCCAATCAGTAATAAATGGAACTCTAATCGCCAAATCTTTGTTCTGACGTCTCTCTCGTTGTGTTACTCCGTGAAACATCCGTCGCTGGGGCAGTCATTCCACGACTGTGAACCCCTAAAACCCCACATATTCTACATAGTGGTCGGTATATTCTACATGGTGGTCTGTGAAAAATCTACAAAATAACCGTCTGGATCGTCTACTTTGGATGTGGTCACCTTGGATGACCTGGTTTGGATGGTCCGAAAGTGGTCTTGCGGTGGACTTGGCCTGAAATTTGAAGCCGGAATCCAGTGGTCACCGCCTAGCGTAGCCCACCTTCGTTAGACGCCAGCGCCTACTCATCGGTGTGCATGACAGCGCCTGTTCATTTTGTAACATCCCTACCCGTCCCCTAGGCTAGACGAACAACGCGACACTACACTCAGGTTAGCCAACGCTACCGAGGCTTCCCAAACACCATTCGCCGCATCTAGACGCCGGAAAAACCACCACCGACGACAACGAGAGACAAACCAATTACAAAATTAAGGGTGAGTAAGAGCTCTTCTCCCAGTCCCACCCCCTCCCCGAGTCAGAAACGTTACATCTGTGTGTTTTTTTTTCTCATCATGTAACAGTGTAAATTGCGTAAAATGATTTTGCGTAACTGGTACATTTTTGTTTCGTATATGTAGCCACCTGTAGTGTAACTAACGGTCATATCGCAAATAGGCTAGGCCTACGTTTTACACGTGTGTACAAGGGAACGAAATGTCAATATACCCCTATTTGTTTTTCATTGCGTTGTTCTGTGCCTACATAGCCAATTGTTTCTCGACTTCTACCAACATGTCTACTCACAACGAGACTACGTCTCCAAACTGTCAAGACTCTAATGTTAGTTCTCAGAGACTTAGAGTAACAGATTTTCTTCCACCGAAATTCCATGGTCAAAAACTTGATGACGATCTCGCTAGAGCACATATGTTGGCATTTGCTGATTATCTTGAAACACATGAGATCGATCCTTCTTCAAATATGGACCGTGTGGTTCAGTTCTTTAAACGCACTCTCTCTCATAGTGCACGTTTGTGGATCGAAGACAAAATCTTCTCCACCATCTCAGAGCTTGAAAGTGAGTTTCTTGCTAGGTTTAGCCCGAATTTCTGTCACTATGCCAAGAGGAAGCACTTCACAGATTTGCAATATCTTCAAGGTGATAGTATGAGAGTACATCTTTCTAAAATCCAAAAGGCAGCGTTACCATTACGCTACTCAGAAGTTCAGATACGGGATAAATTTCTTGATACCCTACCATCGTCATGTCGTTCTGCAGTCTTGATGGCATCACCACCTGATGCAAGTCTAAATTCTTTAGTTGACAAGGCGCAATGCTGTATTGATCTCAACTCAAATCAGAGTCATTCAGGCCACTCTTCATCTACAGACATGTCCATGTCAACCCAAATGGCTGACAATTCGTCTTCGAAAGAAATTGCAGACTTGTGTCATAAAATTGACGCACTAGAAACCTCTCTCGTAGTAAGCCTCCAGAAACTGACAGGCCACATGGAAATGACAGTGCCTCTAGAGGTCGTTCACGACATAGACAAACTAACGGAGAGTCACGTAATAGACGTCGTAATAATGCTCAAAATTCTTCAGAAAGGCCACCTCACTTTCTCCCCAGTGTTACATGTTATACTTGTGGCAATCCAGGTCACTATAGTCGTTTTTGTCAGATGAATAATCCAAATTTTAGGGGAAACAGGCCTCATCCTCAGTACCAAGGACAATGTCCACCATACCCAAGTCAATTTCAGAATTTTCACTAGGGGACACGACGGGTAGGACCCACCCATCGTTGCTCCCGAAAGGTAAACCCGTCGATACATACCTAGGCCACAGTGATGATACCATCACACTAAGGATGGACGATAAGAACTTCATTAAGGGCTATCTGCAGGATGCCTCTATTCTCATCCTGTTAGATAGCGGTTCCAACAAAACCCTAATCTCTCGTGACACTGTGGTCAAATCCAAATATCTGTCGGGTCTTCCACAACAGAATATTGAACCGGTGGCATTCCGCCTGGGCAATGGAGACCACATTTATGGTGACAGTAAAATCACATTCGAAGTTATGCTTCAAGGTCACCCATTTCAATTTTCGGCAATTGTTGCACATAATTTGACAGGCCTTGATCTTACTTTAGGATCCAACTCTTTGAAAAATCTGAATGGTAGCCTTGACTTCACAGACAATACGTTCCGTCTACACAGACGTAAATGTTTTCTGAAACCACTTGAACGTACAGTCATCTATCCAGGTCGAAGTCGTTATGTTGTCGTTCGAACCCATTTGCCGAATGCACTCAAAAATTGTGATGTCTCCGCATATTCATGCAGGTTTGTTAAACACCTTTGCCCATCGATAATGCTCTTGAAACTGCACAAAAATTGCACTCGTATTCTTCTGACAAATAAGGGTAAAACACCGTTCGTTATCAAAGAAAATCGTCCAGTAGCGTATGTCACCACACAAGATATAGTCAATGTTTTGCAAGAGTGTCCTCCTGAAGTATTTCCTACGCCTATTTCTACGCCAGTGTATAGTGATAATGTTATGCATTGTAATGCTATGTCATCATATTCTAACAACCAGACACGTCATTCTATTGTAATGGA
Organism: Stichopus chloronotus; assembly: GCA_021234535.1. NCBI lineage: Eukaryota > Metazoa > Echinodermata > Holothuroidea > Aspidochirotida > Stichopodidae > Stichopus > Stichopus chloronotus. Next base: position 14,064,501 of record CM037838.1, on the reverse strand, counting down.
GAATTGTAATAAGTATCCTCATCTGGATCCTACTGACCCTATTGCGTCACTTACTGAACGTGAAGTCTTTCACAAATATGTTAACTTTCATGGTAGTGTCTTGAACGATGCAGAGAGGTCTGAAATGTACAAAATGTTTGAGCAAAACAGGGAAGCATTTTCTCTATACGGTGAAATTTCGCCATGTACTGATTCAGAGGTTGACTTCAAATTGGACAATGAAGAGCCATTTTTCATTAGGCCTTACAAACTGTCTGAAAGAGACAAACAATTGGCATCAAAGGAGATGAACAAACTTGTCAAAATGGGTATTTTGGCAATTGGACACCAATCATATACATCTCCAGTATTTCTGATCCCCAAAAAAGACTCCAACGAGAAAAGAGTTGTAACAGACTTTCGCTATTTGAATAGCAGAATAACAAGTCTCAATTATCCATTTCCATTGGTGAATGACACCTTGAAGAAAATAGGTCATTCCCAAGCCACTGTCTTGAGTACACTAGACTTAAAGAGTGCATTTTTCTGTCTTCGTTTGAGTGAAAGGTCACAGAAATATACAGGTATTGCTCCATTTGCAGGTTCTAAGCTTTACTTTTATCGGAGATTACCTCAAGGTTTGAATTTGTCACCTGCTATTTTTCAGGCGAAGATTAATGATGTCTTAACGACCATTCTTAATTCAGATTCTTTCGTCATTGCACATCACGACGATCTGATCGTATTTTCGCAGGATATTACGTCACATAAACGTCATTTACAGTCCATTTTTCATGCCTTGATTGACCATGGTCTTAGAATCTCTCCTCATAAGTGTCATTTGTTTCGTAAGTCAGTTACGTATATGGGACACCTGATTGGTATAGACAATGAAGGTTATGCTTGCTTTCAACCATTACAATCTAGATGCAATGCAATCAGAAACACACCACGTCCCAGAAATCTTAAAGCAGTACGTAGATTTGTTGGTGCAGTGAACTATGTTTCACAATTTTATCCATCCATTCAGACAACTCTGAAACCATTGCATGCATTGAGTAAGAAACGCAAAGAATTTCAATGGACAGATGTTCATCAAAATGCATTCGATACAATACGTAACCTCATGTGTGAGTCACCAATTTTGTATATGCCCAGGAAAACAGGTCGTTTATCTTTGTACAGTGATACATCACGAACTGCAACAGGTTCGTATCTAACCCAAATCATTGACGGTAAAGAGAGAATTTTGGTATACTACTCAAAGATTTTGCCTGATGCATGCCAACGTTACAGTGTAACAGAATTGGAATTGTATGGTCTTCTTGTCAATGTTACTGCATTTAAGTACATTCTTAAAGGAGTGGAATTTGATGCTTATGTTTGACCATTCAACTATTGCAGATATTTTCAAATCTAAGCAAGAGCCACCAACACAGAGAGTTAGTAGACTCCTATTTCGATTGTCCGAATATACGATGAAAGTGGGCTATGAAAAAAAGACTCTGAAATTGTGTTAGCAGATTATTTGTCACGTGCTCCTCCTCCAGATGATTCAGAGATAGATCGTATAATGCTACTTGCATTCAGTGACAGCTCTAATGATAATGTGTCCCAGTAAGTGAAGAGCAATGTCACCCTATCATTACCAGATCTAAAGCTAAAGCTCTAGGTGTGCATATCCCAGATCTGTTCTCAGGCAAAAAGACTGCAAGTAAGGAAACGCCAAAGGCACCTGACACAGAAAACTCAAACTAATGTTACTGCTCCTAAAACGAAGGTTGCTTCTTCAAATGTTCCAAAGACACAGTCAGCATCTTCAAAGACTACGTCTCTGTCAGAGCCATCTTCTGTCATTAAGCAACCTGTTTCTTCCCCTACATTGCCTTCATGTAATTTGCCACTGACATTGCCTGAACGTAATTTGCCTTCATTGCCTAGTTTCCAGCCCTCTTCACAGCATGAAATGCCTGACATGATACAACCTGAACCACCCTGGTAGATAAAACCTCTACCCCACAGGAAGTTATTCATGACCCCCCTCCTGCCTTGTATACTCCTCCTAAGCCACTTATTCCAAGCATAGACAAGTTGGTTACAGGTCACATACCTAAACAGAGAGAATTGCAAAAGGTAATGAAGAACATTCAACGCAAGATCATCAGGGATTATGATTTACCATTCAATGCACATGAATTGCAAATTCAGCAAGAGTCTTGCCCACATTTCAAACCAATTTATGATTATTTTGCTCATGATATTTTGCCTTCAGATTCTAAAGGTGCACGTGCAGTTTCTCAAAAAGCGGAGAATTACATTCTCTGCAATGGTCTTCTTTTTCGAGTGTATCTTCATCCTAAGAACAAGTCTAGAACAACATTACAATTGGTCATTCCAGACAATATGATTGATCAGGTCATTTCGAAATATCATGATAATCTTTTGAGTTGTCATCAAGGTGTTTTGCGTACATATTTGACGTTACGTCAACATTTTTACATGCATAATATGTTCCACTGTGTGAGTAATTATGTACAAGCATGTCTCAGATGTCAAGAATTCAAGGGTAAGCCAGATAAGTCACGTATGTTTCACGCTCGTATACCAGATTCCTATAAGCCATTTGACAGCATCAGTCTAGACTTTAAGAGTATGCCAACGTCCACGGCTAGCTACAAACATATCATGGTTGCTTGTGATGAAATTACAAGATATTTGGTGTGTGTACCACTTAAAACATTGGATGCTGAAACCATTTGTGAAGCATTGTTGCAGATAGTTATTACGATTTTTGGTCCTCCAACTAGACTTATCACAGATGCTGCTGCCTCCCTCACAGGAAAGTTATTGAATTTGTTGTGTAGAGCTCTCAACATTGATCAGAAATTAGTTAGTGTTTGTAACCATGGGTCTCTGCAAGTAGAGAGGCACTTTCAGACGTTGTCAAATTTTTTGAAAGTGAACTTGAACCAATTCTGCACAGATTGGGTAAGATATGTTCCTACTACGACATATGCTTATAATTCATTTGCTTCACCATATTTGGGCAATTACAGTCCATTCGAGTTAATTTTTGGAAGGAAGCCATCAGATCTTACGAAAGTCACCTTTAATCCTATGGCAGGTCTTTCTCATTCTTATGAAGATTATGCAGATCTAATGAAAAGTCGGTTTGCACACTTGTCAAAGGTAATGTTAGATCTTCAAAGGCGACACCATCTTCACAACAAGCTAAGACTGCACAGTGTCTGTCAAGTAATCCAATCTACAAAGTGGGACAATTGGTATATGTCTACCACCCCTCTAGTTCAAGTCTCACTGCCAATTCTAGGAAAATTGCGGCAGAGTGGGTTGGTCCACTGGTGGTGCACCAAGTGCTCGATAGGAGTCACTTCCTGTTAGCAACATTGAAAGGTGAAATCTTAAATGATGTTTTTAATTTTAACAGACTGAAGCCATGCTATGTTAAAGCTTCAGCAGTAAAGGAAAATATTCAAGATGTTTCCAAGTTGAAAGAAATTCTTGAGAAGAATTCCAGTAATAATGTTAATGTTTTCCTAGAGGAAAAATTCTCCTCAGTTATTCTGTGATGAACATGGTGACAAGTTAACACCAATCACAGCTTCAGATATTTTATGCTTTGACTGTGCAAGTCCAGTCAATCTTTCCAATCATCTTTTGTGTTTTGAAGACAACAAATGTCTTGCTTTGCCATGTCGTGAGGACAACACGACAATTGTGAAACATTTATGCTTATCTGATCTCTCTCCAAATGATGGTTTTGTTGTCGAGAAAGCAAGATATAAGGCAGGTGATTTGCAACTGCTTCTGAAATCAAGTGACCCAACTTTTGGTGGAATGTGTCACGTTATGCAAATACAGATAATGTTGTGAATTTCATTTTTGAGAACAATGTTCCTTTAACAGGTTCTCCAGAGAAAATGCAAAGGCATCTCTTTGGACAGAAGTAATGCAAATGTTCTATGTTTCATGTTTACCATTTACACGCTACTAATAATCTTAACGAAGTTTCACTTCTGCACCTGTTTGACGCCCTTTCATGGTATTCTTCTACGCACCTACAGGGAATATTTTTTATTGTTTACATTCCACTCTGGATTGTATGCCCTTAGTGCCATGGCAACGGTCAAGGTCAATATGTACAACAAAGTTTGTTTGCATGTTATTTGTCTTCATATGCAAATGCGTGAGATGGTCATTTTTATTCTTCCTTTGAGAGAGATCACAAGAGTGAACAGAATTGTTTTAGTGTAATTGGTTCACAAAAGATTTAACTTTCTTCTTTTTAACAGAGTGAATGTTGAACGACAAGTAATGTCAACATAATGTGAACATTTTCGTGTAACAATACAATTACAACTGTAAATGTACTGTGCTTCTGATGAGCTGTGTGTTCACATGTCAGATAGGAAAGCGATGTTACGGGTCATTGCGTATTTTCCTGGGTCCATCTGTTCGTGTGTCACCACTGTCTTCAGTCGCAAACTTTATTATCTTTGTGAGTGTGTGCACTTACAACGTAACAGTTAATTTTTCTCTTTTTCTTATTCCTTGAAAACTTCGATTCACATTGATTATCATTGACTGTGATGTTTCTGACTTCCCCATCCACTGTCCCGCCTCTCCCAATGTGTACAGATCATTTACTGTACAAGAGCTCTTACTTACATGGTGTATTATTGCCATGTATCATATTTCATATGCATAATCTCATATTGCGTTCACAATTTTCCTATTGTTATGGTCGCCATATTTAATGAATGTTGACATGAACCTCATATTTTAGTAAAATTTTGGTTACTGCGTAACAAAATTTTAAAGGGGAAAAGGGATGTTGTATAGAGATGGTCATTCTACCCCACCTTACCTAAAAGGTCGTACAAAGTTCAGTCTTCCGGTGTTTACCCCAGATTTGTTTAACTTTTTCTTTATTTCCCTCCGACAGTCAGATTAGACAATACAATACATTGAAAATAGTAAACTTAGACCCTGTTCTCAGAAAGGTTGTGCAATCCTTTCGTGATTGGTAGATCACGGATGGCAACCGCCTCTCTCAATTACGTAGGTCAACCATTTGACCTGTGATTGGCCAGTGTCAGCAGTGTATCCCGTGATCCTTAGCAGTTCAGCGTGGGTCGATCCATCGACCTCGCCATGCCGCTGACACTGGCTCTCTGGACATCAAACCGTAAACGTCGTTCTCTCTGTACAATATGTAGGCCTCTGTCATCGTATCTCTTCTTTGTCAACGTCATGTAACGTTCTTTCAATTTTAATCATCATCGTCAATTTAATTCTCGTTAATCTATGTGCCAGTCCAATCAGTAATAAATGGAACTCTAATCGCCAAATCTTTGTTCTGACGTCTCTCTCGTTGTGTTACTCCGTGAAACATCCGTCGCTGGGGCAGTCATTCCACGACTGTGAACCCCTAAAACCCCACATATTCTACACTAGTTATATTTGTTTTGAAGGGTTGTGTAAAGAAAAAACAGTAGTTTGCTTTAAAGTTACCGCCAAGAATGTTTAGTGTGGCATTTAATACACACGTTTTGATTGAGATATTGTTTTGAAAGAATAGAACAAGTTAAGGCCTAAAATGTTGTATAGAAGCGCAGTCTAAGGATATTTGTCCTGACAATCGCATTTTTAGCAATTGTTTCATCATCAGTAGGTTTTTTTTTCTTGCCAGAGCGTCATTTCCATGAATAGCTGTTAACTGATATTTCATATTTGCATTGAATTGTAAAAAAGAAAGAAGCTTTTTTGACTAAGCTTTACTCACCTCTAATGAAATCTTTTCAACCAGTTAATAACACTATATTCTTTCTCCACCTACGCACACCATCCACTGAATAAGACTGATAAAAACCTACTCCGAAGCAGCTTCACATGTGGCTGGAATGAAGGAGTCGAGACCGTTTAGGAATCATGGTAGATCGCTCGGTTACCCATGTACCTTCTTACGTATAGCATGAATGTAATAATTGTATCCAATGACAGTTGCCCAAACCAAGCGACGTGGGGAATGAAAAAGTATTATCGAGGGGAGTGCCAGCAGAACTCCCTAATTAGAAAGCCACCCACCCCCACCCCCTGCCCTCATGGATGAGAACGGCATGTTTCGAATATTAGAAGATGTTTGCTGTTAATTTATATCTTATGGGTTGAGATGATACGTGGCAATAGCAAATTATGCATCCTCTTTCATGTGCTCTAGGAGCACTTCGTAAATATTAAAGAGATAAACATACTTTGTCTCCATTTTCCCCCTTGCATTTGCCCCCTTTCACTGGGGTTCTGAGCCCCAAATCACAGTCCCCGTGCTATAGCCTCTGCCAATATAGAACCAACACATTCGTATGCATGTTGTTCAGCTAAATGAGTGTAGTAGTTTATTAAAACCTTTTTCGTGTGATAAAAGTGTTTCCAGTTACTTCTTGCTGTTTTCAGAACATTCTGATGGAATAAAATTTGCATTACATTTCAACCGGCCTTTCATAGTCTCTTCCTGTACAGCATAGTTTTGCGCATTTTGTGATATCATATCGTATTTGAACCATCTACATGAGTTGGAAATAAGTACTGTTGTAAACTACATCCATATATACATGTAGACGGTTCATTGCAATTAGACAAACGAAACACACCCACGATTTTTTTTTAAGTAGGTGTGTGTATCAATCCAAGTGTCATATTATATAATTGCATGGTACACTGAACCCTTCTGAAAAAACACCAAAGATAAGTTAAACTACTATAATTCTGTTGAAATCTATATTCCACACAATTACAAAAAAAAAAAAAGTGGTGGAAACTACTACACTCAAATAGCTACGTGCAGAATATCCATGCCTTGTTCAATTTATACCACAGGTTCTAAGAAATGCAAATCTGTTTTTATTCCAATGCTTGTGATTAATCCGATATTAATCCAAAGTGTTACATTTAAATATAATCAGGGAATTTTTGCAGATGAATTTGTCATTGGAACTGTTTCCGATGTAGGCCATACTCTCCTGTGTTCATTTCTGTTTCTTTTTCTCCTTTCGTACATTTCTTCATCCTACGTCTCCTCTTCTTTTTTTTCTCCTCTCTTTTTTTTTGTACTTGCTACCTCTCATAAACCTCATTTTTTGCTTACATATGATGTAACTTGAAACCCATCAAAATGAATAACTTTCCTTTTGATTTTACCTGGTTTTTTTTCAGTTCGAACTGTAACACTGTTCTTATTCTGATCACAATGATCACGCAAATTTTTCCATGCAAACTTAAGCTAGAGTCCTAGGTCACATGAATTTTTGGAACTTCTGATCACAGAACCGTATCAAAATTATTATACTCCAGATTTTCAAGGCCTCTCTTTTTTCTTTTATTTCTAATTTTTCACAAAGTTAACAATAACCGCTGGTCTATACACTATATGCATTAAAGATATGATATAACAAAGATCCCCTTGTGTGTTATGTCAGACAGTGATATCTCCGGTGTGACTTTGCACTTATTCCTTTACGGATGGATGCTCACGTCGGTTCCATGACGAGGATGACTTAGCAAAAGTACGACAAATGGGTGCTGTGCTCTTTCGGTAACTATACATACAAGGGAGTGACTCCCATACACCAGTCTGCCATTCATCTGGCACTGGTTTGCGAATCAAAGCTTAACCCAATACAAAACAGACAGAGCTAGATCTCCGATTACCAGTGACACCCAATCGGTTGGAAGTAGTAAATATTCTAGAAAGATTTACCTTCGAAAACTGCCATGTCGTGGTTTTGAATACTTCCCACTCAGAATGAGATAAAAAAAAAAAGTAGGCAGAAATATACATCAAGCGTCATCTGTTCATTATAGCAGTTGACTTTTTTAGGAGAGAAAAAAAGTAACATTGAAGTATATTATCAACGCTATGCACAAGTGTACTGAAACTTTGCAGTGTGCAGTGGGCACAGCTATCTGTTCGAACAATAACCTAATTAGCCATCAAGCCATTAAAGCTTTAATAGGCATTTCTTTGTTGTTTTCAAGTTATTTTTTGACAAAACTAACCCCGTCCCCACCCTTCATCCTTGTTGGACCTGTATATACTAACCCAAAGTCACACCTGATAAAGAATCACCTTGTCAAAAAAACAATGACAACGTTGGCTATATCAATAAAGATATGCTTTAGTAGATTCAAAATAGCAGTAATAAAACATTTATACCAGAAAAGGGAATGCATCTAAATTATATATTCTCGCAAAGGGCTTGTTAAAATTACTAATATGTTGTAAATTTGTGGTTTTCTTTTTCGAATGCAGGAACCAAAAGGACACTGTTCAACATTTGCTTGGAATTTGTTAGTTATTCCAATATTTCTAGATTTACTTTTCGTTTGCTTACTGCATATCAAAATGCCCCGTTAATTAAAATAATAAACAGGTTATCAACGCAAAACAAACTAAATAATAAAAAGCAATTAATATCACGTACATGAATACCTTTTAGAATTACACTTTCCTCCAAAGGCAATCAAAGAGTAATCAAATAGACCATTTCCACTACCTTTAGTTGAGATCCAAAATGAAAGGGACTCATAATTGTGTTATTCTTTACCTTACCTGTTTTGTTTGTTGTCGTGTCCTATATAGTCTTTTTTCTCCAATATTGTTTCACAATCATTTACAATCTATGACCTCTTTGGGCCTGATTCAAACGAAAAGAAAAGCTCCATTGTTGCCAATGACTATTGTAGCAAGCATATGTAAGCCCTAGAATGTCGGCCATAATCTATTCAATTGCTGCAGAAAGGATACCGAATAAAACCTCAAAACTAAAATAGTCTGGCACTAGTGACAGAAAGGCGGATATGATCCCGTCAAATGCGAAGATAGTCTTGAAATAACCATGGCCTGTAACGTATGATGACAGCAGAGGCCGAATAAACAAACTTTTGTGGAGAGAAGACTTGGCTAAAAGCAAAATAGACGAAAGAACTTATCGAAATTTGATAAATTTAATTTAATTCATTAATAGGGAGATTGTTTACAAATGAGAAAATCGAGACCCTTGGAAATCTCGACTTTTTCCCCTCTTTCTTCTGTTCTTTTCTGAACGGAACCGTGGGAAACATCTTCCCACAACTTCATTAAAAATATATTGTTTATTTCCCAAGAAATCAAGAACATTGTGGGGCAGTTGTGTCCCAGCTGAATGTTAACTGACTTGAGTAAGTCCATTATGATGTCACATAACAAGTGCTTGCAAGAATTTAATGTATTTATTTATTTTCACCGTAATATAATTTTCATAGATTCACCAACACCTATACCCATTTTGTTTTGAGTAAGTGAGGTGTATCATGCATGCGATAGTCAAATTAGCGATACTTTTAATTTATGCAAAAATATTTTAAAAAGTATCAAATATTAATTCGACTATAAAGAAATAATAAGTTTTCAATTACAAGTGATCAAGTTACGCCATCGCGATCCTTAATAAATTGCAATCTTAACCGATTCGTTGTATCTTTCAAATTACAATATCTTGGAATTTCAACATGATATTAAGGTTAAAGTTGGTGATAGTGTCCACAACGAGTTATTCACTCATTTAACACACTCACAAAACGTAACGGTAAAATAAGAACTCCATAACTTTTAGGTAAAATTTTACATACAGTTAATGTAAAATTTACCACAATTATGTAGCATTTACATATATTATATATAAATTCTACATAATTTTGGTAAATTTTACATTAACTGTATGTAAAATTTTACCTAAAAGTTATGGAGTTCTTATTTTACCGTTACGTTTTGTGAGTGCAGTAACATTTTATTGTTAGATGCCTGACTTAAGTTCTTCTTCAAATACTATTACGGTACCAAATTTCATCGAATCAAGCACTCCCATAAATTGTGTTGCTTGAGGGACTACTATTTTGTAAAACATGGAGACAGAAGTTGACTTTTGGAACCTTTCAGATTTCAACTGCATGCAATATTATGCAAAGGGTCACATTTAATTTGAATTGCTTTCCTCTGATCGTTCATGTCTCATACGGTTTAAAAACGTCAATTATAACGTTAACTGGTAATCTCGATACCAGTGGCTGCCTCTCGTTGTTTAATAGTTGGTTGTCAGTGAGATTTTTTTTTTCCACAGGGAAGACCTAATTAGTTCAAATATCTACACATCCTTTGCGTTCGTTGTTTTTCCTATAAACCTTACAAAGAAGCAATATTTAGGTCACTAATCTTATGTACACGTACACCACAATAAAAAAAAAACACATTTAATCAAACGTTCTTTCATTTCAACAATAAAATCATCTGGTAACAGTTTTGAACCAGTCCTTGGTTCCGTTTATGTCTCTCATTATGTCTCTGACTTGATAAATGAATGCAATAATCCATGCTCTGCTGTAGTAACTGTGAGAAGGATGACATATCCTTCTAAAAAGGGGGATTTGGGTAATTCTTCATATCTTCATTGTTTCTGTATTACGTCTGGAAATAGCGCCACACGTTCAGTTCAAGATTTTGACTTTTAACAGCGGGTAAGTTATAGCCAGGGTGTATCAGATTTTCACACACGCTGCAGGTGTGTATATTGGAAGGACAGCAAGACTATCATCATCTAGGTGCCACTGTTATGAACTCTTTTTTTTTTTTTTTTGCCGTATGGCCTACACTTCATAACAATATGTCTGTTATCATGTCAACATTCAGTTAAGTGGAAGAACCCTAGATCTCATTTCAGCTCCGCACAAAAAGTGAATAATTATAATACACAAAAAGTGTGCAAATAACAACGCTTCAGTGAACAAGGGCAGAGTATTATTCTGTACGCATTGCAGGCCATTGTTATATATCTCAACGATCCCCCCCATAACACCTCCAGATTTTTTTTATTTCAATTTTGTACCATAAAATAAATCAGCCGTTGCATGTCACGAGCCGAGAGCTAGAAAAGTTGACGATGCGTAACGTGTGTCACGTGAAACCTACCCAGGTTATAATGATTACCCACACTTTGGTGCCCCGATATGTCTTATAAATATCTCAAAATACAGAATCTTTAGTCATTCCAGATTTGAGCTTATCCAGTGGAGGTCATCTCTGAGAGGGGTCTACACACATAGTTATAGGCCCAAGGTCATACTTCGTGCAAGGTTAGTATCCAGCATCGGCATTTGTGAATGGAATAAATGAAATAACTGCATGTTAGAACAGTTGCAAGAAAAATGAGAAGGGAAAGTGGGATGTCTCTTGCATTGATAAATTGCATGGTAATTTAAATGTTGGATATTGATATTGTGCCCTAACTAGGGTTTAGATCAGACTGGCAAAATAATATTTGAGTTTAGCATCAGGTATTTATAACTGTTTAATACCTCATGTACTCCCTTGGAAAGTAATCTAACGTTGTACATAAGAAATTCAAACAACCTTTTTCAAATGTATAAGCTTGTCTTCCTGAAAGCAATAGGCAATGAAAAAATCATCTAATATGAATTTCTTTTATAGTAAAAATTACATGATGTTGATATTGCAAATGTTTTACTTCGACGTAAACTAACATTTTACCTGCAGCTATTATATTGATCTTTACTAGATCAAACATCAGGGGTTCGTCATTTTTTATACCTTCTTACAAGTTCTACATAACTTAATGTAACCTCTCAAATAAATAAGTTTAAATCACCTGTAGGAATACATTAGTTTGACGGTTTTCATAGTTTTGACTTAAAAAGTGGTAATCTATTGTCGATTTCTTTAATCATGTGTGTAAACGAAACGTGATTTAAATGTTGGTTTCTGCAAATATTTTGTGACGTAGGCTAACATTTTACTGCTTAATGCACGCTTTACTGCATCTTTCATTGATTTTTCCTAGGTCACCAACAAAATTTGATAGTATAATGCATGGTTAACGATTCTTATTAATATGGGTGCTTTATATTGAAATGGAATCACTACATGACAGTACTCTGTGTAACGATAATCAAAGGAAAACGTATGGTATAAGGACATTTTGGAGCGCTAATGCATTAAAATAGATAACATTTTCTTAGGAACACTAAACGATCGTTTTGTTGTAATGCCATGGGCCATACTACGTTCACTGATATAGGGAGGGGTATTCCGTACCTCAAAACACACCTGCAAACTAACGGCAACAACCGCATAGTACCTTAAAGCCAATTCAAATCGTTTCTAAAATTTCAAAACCATGTATTCTTTTCTTTCTCCTTTTGATATGTTGCTTCATGTCATTTTTGTTGGGTTTTTTTTTTTTTTTTTTGCATTGTAATTTTTGTCAAAGCTATTGCAGATATTTGGCAAGAATCAAGATTGAATATTGGCTGTAGGAAATAAGAATCAAACTTTCCACACCCGTCAACAACCGACTGTCTATTTGAAGAGTTGAATAAGTGACTTTGGCACTTAGGGTAGGGGAGAGATTGCTCAGTAGGGCTACGCGTTCTCGGTATTCCCATGTTAAGGATCAGTTTTAACACTTCTCCATGTGTCTTTAACGAGACGCATCATAAAAGTTTCTAATTTCAAGTGTCTTCACTTTCTTTTGCCTACAAAAAGAGCATGATCATTTCATTGATGTATATTACAATGAATTAAGTTTGGATTTGCATAACAGTAGAAGATGTCTGCTGTACGTTTCCCACCTTACATCCGATCAAAGCTAAGTGAAGCGAAAGATCAAGAAAATTTTTATGGTTGTGTGACATGCTTCTGGAAAAAAAAGCACCCTTCATTAAGAAGCTGCAAAGTAAAACCCTGAGTGACAATCCGTAGTAATATTGTCCATATCTTTTATTGTTTTTTGAGATATGACTTTTCAAAGCTTGAGCAAAATGCCAAACAGATGACGTGGAGTGTTGCACAGTGTCAGTATTTCTTTGCAAAGCCTGTAAATTTTGCCTCTTGATTACTTAATCACTGAGTTTTCCTCTTTTAATTGATATCGATATTTTTGAAGGAGAAAATCATGCTTCCAAAATACAACCCTCCGGGCATATAAAATTCTCAAATGTCCTTGAAATAAAGGTTACATAAACAAATGATTAACGAAGGATATACCATAGGAGTCCATATCTTGACGTCACAAATTTGCATACTTAACCAATGTTTATTCATGATGCAGCTATGAGACACTAATTTGCCTGTAAATTGATCAATCTGTGACCGATTTTGATGAAATTTCAGGCTACTTTTTTAATTTTCATGAATGCACCCAATACTCATTATTAAACGTCATTTTTATGTCACACGATCTGTAATGCTATCGCCCTGATGGACGCTTTAACGATCATTATATTATCGTGGTCGAGATGAGCTGTATGTAGACAATTTAAGTGTCTACGATACCATCATGTCTCTTTTTAACGTTTACTTACTAATTCCTTAAGTGAACGACTTCAATGCTATGATAACAACATGTCCCTTTCTTAAGTTAAAGTTTTTCCCCATGATGAACGACGTATATATGTTTATGATAGTAACGTGTCCCTGGTTCGGCGTACATCAATTCGTGTTGGTGAATTGTTGTAATATTTATGGTATCATCATTTCCCTATCTAGACATGAAAAAAAAACATGTAAGTAAAGTTTGAGGTAATTAAAACTAAACGAAGCGATTGTGCAATTGATGCTTTTTTTTTCAAAATAGTGATACGTTTTTTTTTTTTTTGCTTTTTTTTTTTTTCGAAACGACCCCTATTACGCATGCCGAGAGAGAGACTTTCATTCATAAGGTGACACGATAGGGAGACACTTTTGCTGATTCATGCTTCTTCGCTCCAATAGACTAACCTTTACGTCTACCATTCAACCCACCAATGTTTTTTTTTTTTAATACATATGTATATGGAACCCGGGGATGTAGCTAACAAAGGGTGTTCGTGATTATTTTGAAAAGTTAAGTAGTAATAAAAAACAAAATAAGAAACACATCAGCTTACTCATTCAATATGCAATGCAATATGCATATTACTTTTAATTGGAATAGTTCTTGTAACAGAGACTTGAAAATGAAAAATGAAAAGAAATGAAATTAGCAGATAATATTGATAAAGTTAAATTAAAGACACTTTTGATATTAATAAGTTAAAACAGGCCTGTTTTATTTACTTTTTAATGGTCGTGATAGATAAAGGAATTTAAAAAATGTAAACTTTTTAATGGTCTTGATAGATAAAGGAATTAAAAAAATGTAAACTTGTGTCTGGATGTGAGCGCAGACGTCAGAGTTTTATTATTGCAGCTGACTACGAGATTTGCACCAGATTGTACCAGATTTTGGAAGTTGGCTGTAACAGATGATATTCCGGTGGCTTGACATTGCAATCTGCATTACTAATTTCTGATTTTTGTTAACTAAAGTATTTAGTCATATTGATTAAACTACATACTTCAAAGTTTCAACGACTTATTTTTAAAACCTTTATGCTTCACATTTTTGTATCTATTCAACTTATAGAGCAATAAAGTAACGTGGAGTAGAAGTCTTAATGAGAATCAATAATTTTCATGCTTAATAAGTGTACATCCTAAAAGGTGATGTAAGCTTCTGTATGTACAATGACATGGAGATTTGGAAAACATCCATGTAATCTACCTTCTTATAAAGGTAAAGGGAAGCGACCTGACGGAACTTGAGAATGGCACCCTAACGTCACCAGCAAACCAGATGGTTATCAGTGGCCACTTACCTTTGCAGGTTGTCTTTGTCTTTATTAGTGTTAATTGCACCATTAATTACAGGCTAAGATAGCAGATGCGTTCAAGTTCAATTATTCCTTGGCAATTGTTTTTTGTTTCTTTTCAGACCAACAGAATGGCAGCACTGAAAGTCGGGGTGTTTTTGATTGGCCTGGCATTGTCGTCAGTCACTCAAGCTAATGAATGTCGCACCATTTGCGGTAAGAACTTCACCTCAGGTTAACACGTTTTTGTTTGCACGACTAGACGTGCCTTAACTTGAAGTCTACAGGTTTTGTTCTTGCTTCATTTGTTTCCAGCACCTTTTGAGTTTTGTTTTTTTTTCAGTTATACTTTTAAGTGTAACAGCTATTTTGGTCGTTTTTTTTTCTTTTGGAAATTTTAGTCCCTCTGTTCTTTGTCTGTGTGACTGACTTGGTGCTTGTGTTTGGGTGATGCCCTGTGGGGTCCGTCACCTTCTAAAGATCTACCTTTCATTTTGTATTTCCTTTCACAGTTTCTTTGTGTCATCCTTCCGATGCACACGTTGTTCTAATGATCGTGTAGTCTGCAAGGCTTAATTGAATCACATCATAATTTAATCCCTTAAATTGTAATCCCGTATTGGCAGGGTACAAGTCGAATAACATGTAGGATTAACTGCTAACCTTGATGGTGAGAACACTATCTTTGAGGTTTGTAATGTTTTGCTAATTGCGTTCATTTCCCTTTCCTTTTGCAGCTTCATACATACCATTTGGTCAGAATTGTGCTATATAGCAAATTGTATCATCCAGACTAATCATTTATATTATTTTGTCACTGGGTATCAAAATAAACGTTTCCTTTCCAGTTTTTTGTATCACTTTAGGAAAATCAAAACTAACAAGACTATACGAATTTGGAGATCTAGCAAGTATTGCCCAATACAAAAGCTCTTCAAAACATGAGAAAACAGACAAATTATACAATACAGTTGGTATTGTCGGATGAGATATGTCAATGGTACTTCCATGGTGTCAGTTGACATGCAGCTGTGATCTGTGAGGTTCCCTTGAGCAGTCCATCGAAGCTCCCCTTAGACAGAGCCTACTTGAATAAAAAAAAATGTGACTGCAAGTGAAACCTCAACTGTTGATTTAGTCATTTCGTGCAATCAAAGGATATTATGAAAACTCATCTATTGATTTAGTTATCTCGTGTGTTCAAAATATATTATGAAAGTTCAACTGCTGAATTTTTTCGTAGTTTCTATTCGTCACGTGACTGAATAGATGAACTGTGTAGATAACTGTGACAACTGTTTACCACAATGGTATCCTTCTCTACGATAATTCTCGACTATCGTTGCAGACTCTCAGGATGGTGATTTGACAGAATACATCAATCTCGCCCTCTACAGAGGGTTTCGTTGGTTACATCGACAAGAGATGGAGATGGCTGAAGAGTTAGGTGACCGGTTCAATGTTCAAGACATGCAAGGATTGCTAACCTTACAACTTCTTCATCCTGAGTTCTACGCAGAACTTCCCTTCGAAAAGAGGCTGTTGATTCGTACTCTTCAGGAACATGCCATGATGGCTACCTTGGCGTTTGCAAGACAGTAAGCAACTACCCAAGTTCTTTTGTCTTTACCATTTTTCAGTTTATCATTTCTATATCCACACATTAATTTTTCTTTACACTCTTTGAAATTCATCTTCGTCTCTTTCCCCATTGACAACTTCATTCGATTATCTCTTTTTGTGCCTCCCGTCCCGTGTATGCTTATGCGTACTTTTGAGAGTTGCACATACTGAAACGATACTTCAAGAACTGGAAACGTAAACTCCGACAACTACATCATTTCCTTTAAATATTGTTAAAGTTATGGCAGTGAAGGAAGTAGTGGTTTCCTTAGACCGATTAAGGGTGCAAGACATCAACACACATTACCACCGCATCTCTAGATGAGAAATATTGGATTCTGATGATTACTTATAAATTTTGTCGCCCGATGTAGATCAGGAGATCGAGCCGGTTCTGTGTCATACGTTGATCCCATTCAGTTCTCCTATCAGCTACTTTCCATGGAGGCAACATGCATCGATACGAGGCAATTCTTTGATCTGAACCTTCAGTATCATCTGATCAGGGTAACAAAGGAATTCCCGGAACCCAACTATGGCTCTACTATACAGTTTGCCTTCTCGTTGCTTCCGGTATGCTCATCCGGATCACCGCTTTACCCTAAGGCCTGGTTGAAACTTCTGTCGGTCAAGGATGAGAATCAGCCATGCGCTGTGGTAGACAGAAACGACTTCGTAGGACAACATGAAAAGTTTGTCGGTAATTAACACTAACAACCTGCACCTGCATCTTTGTAGAAGTACTCGGTATGATTTATTAGAATATGTGTTAGATAAGTGTAGGTGCGGACAGGGGCAGGAACTTTAAAGCCATTTAAGAGACATTTTAACTACTTTAAAGACAAAAACTCATCACCCCAGACAGTTTAAATTCGCCCAACCACCTACCTCTAGTTCCTCCCTCAGCCTGTCTTAAATTCCTCCACATGTGCAATCAAAACAATGGATCCCTTTGTAATACTAGCTGCTCTGCATCTTACGAATTTGCTGTCAATCTAAGAGTACTGTAACTTAGAACCAGTTGAGAATTTTGCTTTCCTGGAGGTAAAGATATAGCTTAGGGTGATGCAATACAGCCTTTAAGTAAGAATGTATCTTAAGTGGCAATAACCTTGTTGATCATATAAACCACAGTTGTGGTATTTAACTGCTAGAAGAGAGTGGAATAGAAAGGAGAAGGAAAAATAGGTATACGTTACCTTTGATTGTGAACCTTCGGTAAAGCAGTTGATTTATGGATATGTCACAATGTCACGTATAGAAACAAGGTTTCTCACTTCACGATTTGAAAGGATAAAATGTCGGGCGAAAATTAAACAATATTTAAAGTCATGCTACAAATTCTACAGCTTATTTTTTTATTTTAATAATAACGATTTGTTGATATTCTGCCTATGTAGTATCCAACATCCACTTGGTATCTCACGATTTTCTTACTACCAAACAAACGTAAAATAGAGGGCAATATAAATTTATTTTTGTACACTGTTAAGCCAGATAAACTTCAATTTTCCAACAGCACATACGGTATCTACGCTATCTGCAATTGTAATGACACTCAAATGTGCCGGAGATCAAGTGCCAGAAGTCCACAGGGAAGTTTACCACAAACGATTGTTCCAATTTTCCAAGTGCATCGCTGATTGGCAAAACACGACTGCCTATGGATTCGGTGGGGACCTGAGGACTACAGCTCTGGCTGTCCAGGTGAGCCATGTTCTAAAAGTTAAGATCATTTTGAGAGTGTTTATAAACTCTGATGTTGTCTTCATGTTTGTGACACTAATGCACCATGAAATGATTTTGATGATATACATTTCAGTTTTCTGTGCATGTAAATTGCCAGAATGAATCGTCGAAGTTGTTTTACATGTAGGAAAACCACATAACCGTGTTTCTACATTTGATGCTATGGATATCATCCATTCTGATTCGTGAATTTGATGTCTCAGGAATAGAGTTGACATTTAAGGTGCCACAACATGTCTTATTAAAGGGAGCAATCGTATTAAAACTGTTTAACTGCACTATTTTAAGTCGCTTCTACTTGTCATTTCGGTACAACAAAGGAAATTCATGACAAGAACCCCAAAATACAGTTTGACAAGGTTCGTATATATACTTCAGCCCACAGTGCTGTGATTATTGCCAGGTGTACATGTGCTTATGTTGCAGAAGCTATATTAACACAAAAAATATGGCTTTGTCTTAAATGATTTAACCTTACAAGGATTTTCATTTCAATCTCGCGTCGCTAAATTCAAACACTTGCTAATATTATAGGGAAATATTTAAATATCTTAAAGTAATTGTTTGTCAAACAACTATTTGTTGGAATGTTGTTGGTGGCAATCTGCGGATCATATGACAATAATTTAAAGTCTATTTTTAATGGACCGAATGGTATCCGGGAGGATTAAATATATTTTATTGAAGCAACGGAGGCCAGAGAACTAACCATCAAAGTAATAAGATTGTATCTCATTTGTGAAGTGACATTAAATAAAGTTCACCTGATATTCATTAGGACGCAACTTAATTTAACACTAACGTGAATCGTGTTGATGAAAGATAATATAAAAACCAAACTTAAGATTCCAGATAACAAGTGAACACATGGGACATGGCACTAGTATACGTTCTCGTTTAAGCAATTGAATCTAATGTAAGACGCTTTTAAGGTACGATAATAGACACTGACCAGCATCACAGTACTGAGCCTTATTATACCAATAAATGGTCTACACCTATTGTTCCACTTCTTTATACGAAACTCCTATCTCTACAAACAGACAGTAGGGGGTGCATTTTAAGAGATTTTTTTTTCTTGTACACGACATATAGAATAAGTATCACATCTTTACTGTGCGTAGACAGGCATATGATTTAAAAGGAAATACATCTGAATCCTTACATTGAACCTTCCTTGTTGCCGTCAAACACCATCTGTTTTGTTCACCACTGACAGTTTCAATGGGATTAAAAGGTATTGGGACCTTAACATGAAAGCCTTCATGTCGTCTTCGTAGTCAATAACGAAGAAAATTTCTTCAATAGCTATAACATTGCCAGTTTTTATTTCTATTTCTTAACTTTAGTATTCAATGTTTTGGGGCGTTCTGACGTTTACCATAGTAGTCCAGTGTTAGGCTTTGTAACCCTACTAAACGTGGGTACAACTAATGCAAATTGCAAAAGTTAGCAGAAAATAATGAAAACTTCACTGACAAGACTACATGTAAACTGCAGTCTCATGTCCATTTTAGTCGAGCCAAAAGTTCTATACCTTATTCTCTTGAGCCAGTTTATCTTGATTCGGAGGAGATAAACAGTCGTTTTGATTTGTGATCCACGAGTCATATCTTAATTGTCGGCAACAACCGTGGCATCAAGGCATTGCTCTTAATTCATAAGATATTAGCAGGTGTGAATACATATTACTTGGATACCAACAGGAAATTGCCGATATAACGCAAACGTAGGAGGATGTTTTAAGCCGCACTCATGCCTTATGAATTGGAACTTTTATCACACCGGAGAAATTCCATCAGGATAGGCATAAACGTACCTTTCAGTCGCAAGTCCTTTTAAATTGCATCTCCCTGGGGTAGGCTATCGTTGACTTTAATTATTTGAGAAAAACAAAAAGTGTAGTCTGCTGTAATAAGTCAAATTTTGTCAATTGTATCTCAATAAGAAAAGTAAATGGAATGCACAGATATATCTTTCCTTGTTAATTTGGTGTTTATCTAATATACTCTGCCACGGGTTCTCAGTTACTTTCCACATTTTCAGGCATCCTCATATAGTAATACCTTCTCCTAATTACCTTGAGGTGGATATTTTAACAGCGGTTGAGCCGTTGTATGACGTGGCCAATTTCTTGAAATCATACAACGCAGAACGTCTGACTGCCCATGAATACGTATAAAAATATTTGAGATGACACAGTGTCATGCAACTATCTTGGCATTATCTTGATCATTTTTTTACCCATTTTCGAAGGCCCTAGTTGCAACTGAGTTTGACCAGACAAAGTGGCTTTGCCGTGGAGCGGTTCATCACCTACTCGAGAGTCAACAACTAGATGGCAGCTTTGGTTATGGAACCATTGATGAAACATCCGCAGTCTTGCTTGCACTGGCAGGAAGATATATTGGTGGCTTAGCAGACGCAGATATAGAATGTCCTGATGGTAAAGCAATATTTTCTCAACTAATTTGCTGTACATCTGTTCCCAAACCAGAGCGCCAATAAACAGTGTTGAAGGTAAATTTAGTCAAATGACCAAGTTCCTCAGGATTATGATCAGTTTCATCGGCATATTTGGCTAAACAAAGAGCGAATAATTCAAAACTTCAAAATCAGTATTTAAGGCTGTCAACAAGGAAAAAAATGAAAATGCGAAACAAAATGTTGACACTCAATAAGTTTAACGACCAATCTCTAGTTGGTTAGATTTAAATGTAATGTGATGACTAGGTCAAATAAACACAAGGTTGTGTTATTCTAGCCTACATCTATATGACAGTTGTTTCAAGCCCTGAAAGCGTTGTCGATGCCATAACTTTAAGCTCGATTTTTCTCTTTAAAAATACAAGAAAACGTTCACTCTCTGAAGGCTTCATGACACACTTAAAGCTAACAACAACATGCTTCTGGATTATCCTCTTGCTTTTTAAAATATACCGCATCTTTTCTTTGCTATCCATCCATTACCCAACCCTGTCAATAAGCCATTACAATGACAGTGGTTTGTCTCATGGATTACACAGTGTGCATCCTCTCCAGTGGGCCTACCTTATCCCTGCCTAAATTTCACAGGGTAACTAAATTTAAACAACAGAGAGCGTGTTACTTACACATTATTCCCTTTTTTAACTTTCAGGACGACAGACACACGCATTGCCTCAACCGATCACAGCATTAGACTCCAAACGAACCTTCGAGTTGGTTACATTCAATGACTACGATGGCTCTTATTCAAAAAACAAGGTCTCCTTCGTTATGGGAGAAAATCTCTTGCAAGCTTTGATTAGAGCTAAACTAGATCCGGAAATTGAATTCACGTAAGTCAATCATTTCTCATTAAGTTTCTCCGTAGTATATTTCAATCGTCCTAGGTACAATTTAGGACAGTGACGCAAGTCATCGAATAAAATGTACTTTATATACTTTGTAACAGGATAAAATTTAGAACCTTTGTTCGTTGATACAGAGGGATATACTCATTCAATTTCAATGTATAGTATCATTTGTGAATGGAACAAAGTTTCATTTTTAAGGTTCTGACTATGATGTATTTCAAAGGAGTGGATATTAATGTTGTAAGCCTATTAAAACAGAACGGTGAGGTTTGTTTCAAGTTACAGGTTTGAGGCTAAGTTGCAGAAGTACATTCTTTTTATGCAATCCCTCTCGAGAACAGGTGTTATTCATTGTTGCCTCACCTCCTGAAAACAATGACGTTGCCCTGCAAACATTTTGCAGTCGTCTGGTCGGTTGAACGTCGGTTTGGGGGTTTAATCGGTCGGATTGAGGTCGCGTAGTTATGGGCTGTAAGTTCTACGTCGGACCAAAGTCGTTATAAGGAACACCCTTTTGCGACTGTAAAACGTCATATATGGAGGTCTGCAAATATTGCCGTTCCTTTTTTGGTGTGGAATTGAAGGGAAAGGAGGAACATTGAACGGTAGGATTTCGGGGTCGTATGGCCGTCTTTAGCAACATCGGTCCAAAGTCTAACGGCTTTGCAAACGAACGAAGACGCATCGGACGTCGGATCGGCATAGATTTCGCCTTAAAACGAAATGTTTACGGGTACCCAGTTCACTATTCAAACGGCCCATGACTCACCGGTTCACCCTCCATCTCAGGATATCTGGAAAGTGTAAAATCCAAGCCAAATTTGGTGTCGCTTTGTTTAGACAGTAATCCCACAAATTAATAATAAACGAAATTCAGGCACAAAGTCCCCCCGCCCCACACACACACAGACTTTTAGGCGCCTTTACCCCTTTGTGTTCATTAACAAAATACTTGCTTAGAGGAAAGAGGACGCTTAATTCACTATGATTATTGCATCACCTCAAATCCACCTGATTAACATTTTTCATAGATTCTCTTTTTTTTCCGCGTTAATCGAGGAATAGTGCATTATGTAAGTGCCATTTCCTGCCATATGAGGTTTAAAAAGCTAAAACGTTACTGTATGCTTCAGGCCAACCAAATGATTGCGGTCCTCTTTCTCTTACGGAAATTCTTTCCGTTACTTAGCCGCCCTTATTTTTTTTTTTTTTCGTCGAGTCTGATAGAGCCTTTTGGTGAAGACACCCCCAGTCCTTTGCAAAATTCTGGATCCCTAGTATCTCTATAATGTCAGTTAAAGAAAAATCCAGCTAGTTAGAAATTTGAACCATCATACCTTCTAAAGATATGACTCAAGCTACGACCCTAAGAGCACTTATTTGTTACATCAAATTCACGTAAAATCCATCACTTCATAAGTTAAAACATCACAGTCCTGATTACTTGGCAAGCACACTTGTCTGGATCTTTCAATTTTAATTAAAATTTTACAATAAAGTCCTCAAACTATTTCCGATTCCAAAAAAAAAACACGGCATTCAAGGCTTTTCTCATAACATGAATGTATCCGTGGATACTTCGATCCTGGTGGAGATGCGGAAGTGATGTATTTTGTGTCTAAATGTGGTACTTTTACAGCTTTACTGCCGAAGAATTCGAATTATTTGGTGAGGAAGGAATTTTTCTGACGTCTGTGAATGAAGTAAGAAACAGCCGGAGGACTTTCTTTCATTGGCTGGTGGTAAGACTCAACTCAGACGGTGAAGAAGTACAAGGTGGACTAATTAGTAAGATGACTTCTCCATATTACAGTTTAATGCGTAAACCGTAACTTTTGTAGTAATGTGGTACTATTTAGTGCATACTATTTTGACTGTATCTGGTTGTGATATCTACCCCTTATAAAAAGGATATCCCGAACCATAACTCCGAAGCTTACCTCCTTCATGTTTTCACTATCTATGTTGGAGGTGCAGCATTACTAAGCGCTAAAACTAGCTGTGTGATTTTTGCACCAGTCAGATCTTGTGGTGAAAAATTTAGTAATAGAGGAAAGAGAAATGAAACTCTGAGGTATTACATGATTCTTATTTACGATAGCATATTGAGTTTCCGTTCTTTCACCCACCATGTCAAAGAAAATAAGTTGAGGTAAAAAAAGCTTAGGGAAAAAATGTTATTGTGTAAAAGTCGAAAGCTCAAAGTGTGATGTTTGGATAGTCGAGTGGCACACAGAGACATATAGTATGAATTTATGTAATAAGTTTCACCTTTGATGTGACATCACTTTCTTTTAAGTAATTCAACTTACTTTTTCAATATTGACGGAGAAGAGAATGCGGTACCTCAGTACACTCCATAAGCAAATTAATGTTGTTGTTT
Source organism: Stichopus chloronotus (assembly GCA_021234535.1). Lineage (NCBI taxonomy): Eukaryota > Metazoa > Echinodermata > Holothuroidea > Aspidochirotida > Stichopodidae > Stichopus > Stichopus chloronotus. The sequence goes on along the minus strand of CM037838.1, from coordinate 14,040,690 downwards.
TGTTTTGTTTTTTGTTGCGTAAGAAGCGTTTTTTTTTAAGTGTATGTGATAACGATAACGAAAAGTGGCAGAATATTGGATGTAATAATTGCCTTTGTTTCAAAGGTCTGGAAGATTTGGAACCTAAAGAGGGTGAAGTAATCAAGCTCGCATACGTAGATATAACGCCATATGACAGGAGACCAGCCCAATTGCCCAGACCAATTGAAAAGGACGATATGTCGTTTGATGTGCGAATCAATATCAAAAACAATTTGACTGGTGAAGAAGAGTCTTTCCAAACTAGAGTCCTTACTGGAGAGAACATTCATCAGGCATTTTGGAGAGCTTGGAAGGACCCAGAAGTTGATTTTACGTACGTACCGGACTTTTATAGAATTTGGACTCTTTACAACCATTTTTTTGCTAACAGTTACCTTAAAATTGCCGACAGCCGTTATTGACCAAAGTGAAGTTTTTTATCCATTAATGCTGAATGCAGTAAGATATAATCTTTGAAATACCTACTGACTAAAGCAGTGGTTCCCGAAAGGGATGTCGTAGCACCCAGGGATGTGTAAAAATTCTTTAGGAAAGCAAGTATCAAATTAAGTAAATAAATCAATAAATCAATCAATATACAATTGTATTCCGATCAGTTTATTCTGCAAGTATGAAAATGATGCATTTTAGTTTTTACTAAAGTTGTGCAGATGATCTAAAGAAAAATTGCAAAAACAATAATTGTTCCATCTTTATTGATTGAAGATGAACTAACTGCATGCCATGTCACTAACTGAGAAGACATGGGAAGTGCCATTTCCTGCAATCTATTGTCGAGTTATCCCTAAACGTGTTACAGATGCTCTGTAACACCAGCTGATTATGGTCCTTCGTTGTAGATAATGTGAACAGGGGGAGCCACGTTACAACTCATTATTGGGATCATAGGGACGCCAATTGTCTGTTTGGGAAGCCCTAGTTAAGAGTGTTTAAAGTTTATGAAATTGTTACAGGGACCTACACGGAAAGAGCCACTAACCCCAACACATTACATTTACAAAGAATATTGTCACTCTATACAATACAATTCAGCAGAGTAAGATACATAACTGCTGATTACGTTGTGATGAAGTTATACAGCAACGAATCTTTAAGTGGCGAGAGAGTGAACCAGCAACTTAACTCTCACAAGTGGTAATGGTGACTCCTCTTTTACCCATATGTATTTCATCTATAACATTGAACCGATCAATTGGCAACTCTTCATTTTATGTTTCTATAGGTTTGGTGCAGCACCTTTCATAATCTTCAACAAGCCTGGGGTTTACCTTACAGCCGTCAATGGAGTCGATATCTTCCCGAGCAGGAGCCTTTACTGGCTTGTTCACGTATTTGACAGAGATGGACGCCCTGGCGGGATGGGAAGACTTCCTGGTGACAACATGAACGCACCTGCTGGTGGGATGATGGCCGCACCTCCTGGTGGCATGATGGGAGGACCTCCTGGTGGCATGATGGGAGGAAATAATGCTAGTATGATCGGTGAACCTCCTGGTGGCATGATGGAAGGACCTCCTGATGGCATGATGGGAGGACCTCCTGATGGCATGATGGGAGAACCTGGTGGACTTCCTACATTAAGTCCTCAGCCCACGAGTAATAACTCCTGCATTTAAGCAATACATTTCATTCATTTTTGGGTTTAATGTCTCTCTGATATAAACCACATTGGGACAGTGACTATTAAATCTATGTAAAAAGAAATAAGCAATCAGTGAAAACATGAATTGTTTTGAATCAGCTGTTGCTCTTAATTTGGTATCTTCTTTAAAATTTTCTGAATGCTACAAATAACGTATCTGAACGAGAAAACTTGTACTTTGTAACACTACAAAGTCATCGAGGTGAATAGAAAAACAACGTTTTAGAAGAACAGAATGTGATAAACAGTCGTTGAACGGTTTCCCTGCCTGCTTTTAAGTTTCTGGTGTGCGGTTGCAATGTCTTTGGTCAGGAATCGCAAAATCTTTGACATCGCAATCAGTTGAAAGTCATTATGTATGTTGCTAATGTAGACCTACTATCATAGGCTGAGCCGAACTCCAGATCTTGTGAGGGGGCTCAACCTCATGAGCCTCCAACACCCCCCTCTCTGGATACGGGCCTGACTAAACAGATTATTGATGCTTGTATAATGTCAGGTCTGGAAGAAGAACGTCTGAGACCCGGTGATGTCATTGAGCTCGTCTACGTTGATCTGACTCCGTTCACGAGAGATCTAAATCCCAATGGAAATGGGGGACGCGACCTACCGAAGGACATTGAAGAGACCGACGAGACAATCACGTTCACCTTAACCGTCATCAATGGCATTAAAGACATAAAATGGGAATACAACGTTACCCTAATCGAAGGGGAAGACCTCCATGACAGCTTCCTCAGACTGTGGAAGGATCCCGATGTTTATTTCATGTGGGTTCAACTTTTAGACTAGATGTCTGTTTTCATAGTGATAAAGTTTTAAGTGAGTTATATATAAGATAAAACATATGTAACAGCTGTCGATGGGTCTCTGGTTGTTAACATTAACGACCAAAATTGGATTGGATATCGAGTAGTAGAAAACTTCTCAGAGGTCAGAATATTACTGCCGTCAGAAAAATCACAATGGATTTGATGCTCTCATTTCAAATCAGGCCGGTGGGAGTGACACGAGGGACCTTTATGTAACTGGCTACACTCTGTATTAGATTATTCTACAAATGACAAGTCACATAAACATACTATGCTGAGAGTGTCGATGGCTAATCTTCCGCAATAACTTAGCGGAGCTTAACCGAAGTTAATAAGAAGAAAAAATCTGCATGAAGATGTAGAATTATCACTCAGTGCTTATAATTTAATTCCATTTAAATGATCCATTTTGTATGATAGCCTTAATCGGCATGACAAATTGTACGATTTATGTGCAAACAGTTGACGTTATACAATTGTGAAGGTGTACAAAGAGAACAGCTGTTCGTAAGTTAAAGTTAATTTTACGTAGTTCATTAAAGTGATCCTTTGCTTTATCCCATCTGCCACACTGTCGTTAAGGTGTTTCTACCATTTCTTGATATCCTCACACAGCTATGGCGCTACACGGTTTGATTTCTTTGGCCGGTACGGACTTTACGTGACTGGAATTAACCAGCTCTACAACAATCGTCAGGAGTCTTATCACTGGATAATAAAGCCAGATTTTCTAATAGAAAGGGGTATTTTCATTCCTTTCGGTAAGGCAAACTCCATAAATGTTCCGGTTTTTTTTTTTTAATGAAGTGTACACAACTATGTCACACGCACATAGACACTTAAATCATTTTCTCTGAAGATTGATTTCTAGTTGTTTTATAAATCTTTCACTGGGTGATTTCTTTTATTCAAACTCACATTGTGTCGGCATTTTCTCTTCCATCCAAAATCTACCTATCCTTCCGTGATGTACACACGTATCCTAAAATCTTTTTTAAATCTTTGTCGCAGGGTTAACTGATGTGGTACCAGAGGATGGTGAAAATATCGTCGTAGCCTACGTTGATCTCGCTATGCTGAGAGACAAAATAGAGGGTAGAACAGACAGAGGTGATGATGATGATGGTGATGGCGATAACGAGAGAGAGGGAGATGAGGAGAGGTCAGAGGAAGAGGATCTGAGTATTCACGATATCGCATACGATATAAGAGATTGTGATACCAAGGCCAACGTTACCATCATCATATTCAACCCATTTTCGTTACAGTTTGACAGGTTTATTGTAACCATCATAGAAGGAGAGAATATGTTAAACACACTTCTTCGAGCTTATAAGAGTCCTGACATCGACTTTAGGTAAGTGTTCTAGGTTACAGAATAACTTCATTGATTGTGACATAGTTTTAATCATGGCTCAAAGAAAGTATGTTTCTAATTCATTAATTCGTTTTGTCTCAATGATGAATAATCTACTTACGAGTGTAGACGCCAGAGGAGTGCAGTTGGGGTATTCTTGGCAAACGTTATTACTATGTAGTGAGTTCGAAATTATTGCCCACGTGGTAGTAACAGTTGTGCGCTGCGTAGTTCAAGTTCGTATGTTCTTACTAATCGAAAGTGTCGAAATAATCAAAATGAAAACTCAGTTCTAATGGACTGTTCTTGTATCCTTGGTTAAATACTTTTCATCTTTTATGAAGTTAAGAAATACAAGTGAAAGAAAGATTGAACAGGATTTGCGACTTTTCTACCAACACTATAAGACAAAACGAAGGATATAAAAGGAGACATAAGAAGAAAAATATTGTATGGATAGCACCACTTTAACAGTAAAGAGCACAAGAAACAGGAGGGCAGTCGTGAAGTTGCATGTCTTATGCCTATCGGTTTCCATAATCATCATTCGTTTTTTTCACACGCATGTGGTCATTGCCATGGGAAATCGTATACGCAACAGCATAGACGTAGGTAGACGACCATGAATGTAACACGGCAATGAATGTAAGGGACGGGCAAGAGGGCAATTTTGTGTAGGTGTCGCATTCGCATCAAATTATTGCCAATCATAAGTCGTCATGGATAGATATTATGTGGGCAATACCAGAATACGAGCGACACTTCACTTTATATCATCCCTACACATGTTGTGTACGGGATGAGACATTGTAGTTCCTTTGGGACACTAGAATTTATTATGGCTCTCTCAGTTGCCATAGCAATAGTTGCCATGGTAACAGCATGTACGGTTGATGTATGAGACGTGGTATGGTATTTAAGGTGACTTGAAACCCCTCATTAGGGTAGGAGTTAAAATGAGTAAAGATGTTTGTCTGCTTGTGTGAGTCTACGTGTGAGAAAGAACATTTGAATTTCTTCAAAAGTTTGCGTCTGAAACGTTTTCCGCGATTTCCCGCTAGACAGTAAGTCCAATGAACTTCAAACTTGTTGTTAGCTACCTGAGTATGATATGTAGTGTTCATCAGATCAATGACGTCACAGGGCTATAGGGCACATAATACAGTACTGTATGTTCTGTTAGTACAAGGTGCAACATAACTTATTAGATCTTTGCTTTTTCACACAGTGTGAAGTAGTATTTCAGCCTATGCAACCATGTTTGGACTGAGCGAATATATCTATTAACAATGTCATATCCATGTTTTTGATAATACCCACACTCAGTATATTTTTACTGTTACATGTCGTGTACACACTAGCCAATGAATTGGCTGGTTTACAGTACGCTTATACGAGAACAGAAACTGAATTATGCAAATGATTGTGACATGTTTCTTAGAACTATTACAAAAAGGTTCAGAGTGGTGGCGCGCTGATTTGAGAAATAAAGGGAATCAAAGGATTTCTTTGACGCACACGCGATCTGCATGGAAACATGTGCTTTGATGCGCAGGTGACTTCTACATTCTCACGTTCCTTACACATTCATGGCCAAGCATGCTGCCAACGTGTATTTATAAACTGTGTGTAATGGAAAGTGCTGGGTGTTCGATCAAACCCTCGATCTACCATAATGCGCACTCGTAAAGGAGCGAATGGATAGGAATGAGATTCTCATTTTCGTCATACGGGCAATTCATGGCGTAAACTCAGTATTTTAGTGCAAGACGTCAGTAAAGGTATGACCCTGTAAACTTACGATCAAATGAATTTGGATTGCTCCAGTACTGATAGGGACGTTCATTACAATCAGTGATGTATGCGGAATTGAATTGATGTCTTGAATGTCTGCCGTGGGTATTTCCTCCCAAATAGCATATTCATGACACCCATGAACGATTTGTTTCATTCATTAACATCCGACATGGAATATGACAAATTCCAAATTGCATTTCTTAAACCATGAATAATGAGCTAAAAGTGTATTTTACGTACTCCTTGAGCAAGCTCAAGTGGGCAATATGTCATTTGTTTTTTGTGGGTGTGCGCCTTAGTTACTCAGACCTTTAAATTGTTTACTTAGGAGGGGCACGGGAGACGGACAACGGTGGGACGGCAGTGTTATTTCTCTTGTCATTTATTCCCTGCATAATATCATGTGTTCTTTCGGTGCCCATTCAAGCTAATCCTGGTTCTCGCGGGTCACCACCATTTCGGTTATTTGCTACACTCCTTCATGAGTGTACCTTCTACCTGAAAGTGAACATGAACTGTATCGCACTGAGTGTGTATAAACACTTCCAGTGAGTCTTCACAGAACTGCAACTTGAAAATGTTTTGTTCATGTAGCACATGTGATCTTAGTCTTGTTAACTTACTTCAAGGCCCTTGGGCAATAAATAAACTTGTACTACATTTTATTTCTGGTCGGAATGGGACAAGTGAGAAATCTTCCAATTGATAAGTTGTGTTCGACATAACCTGCGTTGACCAACAGGGCTAATGTTGTGAAGATGGGCACAAGTCTTGGCAGATGTTGTTTCGGCAATATGGGTATATTGTATGACAAAGATCATGATACCATAACAATGCTGACCTGAATTACTTTGATAGAAAACTGATACATGTGTCATTGGAATGTTTCCATCAGAGTCTTAGAGACATTCTTTGACTGTGATAAATACCAATCTCTTTGCAGATTTTCTGTGGATACAGGAGTCTTCCTTTTCAGGTATGATATATATCTGACCTCTGTGAACGGCGTTGTAAATGATAAGACCACTGGCATGCGCTGGTTGATCTTCACAGAAATCTCAAGCGATGTCAATGCTGCCGACACCCGAGGTAAACATAGGTTGTAGCAATGTATTTGAGTAATTAATTTTGCAGATATTCCCCTAAAGTATTATATAAGGAGAAAACGGTTGTGGAATACGTGTTACGAAGGCTAAGTCTTTATTATTATCGGTAAAGTATTTCTCTTTCAAGGACTGTTCATTACATAAATGATTGGTTGCTTTGAGTTTAGCCTTTGGTTCTAAATATAGCGTTGGATGCATTAATTGATTTCTTAATCAGTTAGACAGTACCATCTGTTGCGTGACGGATCTTCCATAGCGTATTCTTTACAATCATTCTATTGATAAACAATATAGACATTTAAAATAAATAAAATCTCTTTTTGAGTGCAATCGTACATTAGCAATAGTAATGGTATGATAAGCATGATGTGATATGCAACGTATACATTTATATACGTATACATATGTAAGCATATTGTTAAGACATTATGTGATGTACATTTGAGGCAGTTTGCATATACAACAAAAGTTGCACTAGGGCACTACATTTTGTTTACTGGTATCTATATACCGTTTGTAGATAGAGTTGATGAAAGCTGATGGGAAATATGAAGAGCACTGAAATAAATTTCTTTGTGAGGACAAGTTAAAAATGGTAGAGACAGAGGCGGAACAAAGGGGGTGGGGGAGATAGCATCCTCCCTACAGATTACAGGGTGAGACGTGACTCAAAAGAGAAAAAGTAAAAAGATAGGGAGACAAAATGATAAAAATTGAAAGAGAATGTAGGTGAAGGAAAACTCAAGCTTTAGTACTGTCGACGATTTTCGCATCCAGGTACTGATGATGGTGTTTCCCATAATACTCAGCCCTCAGACTTCAAGCAAGTATTTCAGTATTCATCACAAAATGCACACGTTTATCAGATTTTTATAGATTTTGAAAATCCTGAAATAATATAAGTAGAAGGGTTTTCCATCTAAGAAAATACTGACTCTTTAATTAAAATACAGTACTCTTTCATTGATATTATGCGCTGAGTATAGAAAGGGCAATTTTCGGCATTCTAGTGGGTACTTGTATCGCAACGTTTTCTGGTAAGATCAGTTCCAACTGATGGTGGATCTCTAGACCACGTTGAGTCCCTTGTGCTCATGCAAAGAGCCCTTTTGACGTCACTAGGTGGTTTATAGTAGTTCCATCGCTGCTAGCTATAGTGTATATACGGAATGACACTCATCGCAAATCAACTTGAACGAGTGATAAAACTTGTGAAGTAATTTGTAGACACCTGTGAAATTGAAAGTTATAGTAATGTTAGTGTTAAAAGATTTGAGTTTCTTTATCACTTGGTAAGGTGAATCTACAACAAGTGACATCCCTAAGCGATTCATCCCTTTTGTTTTTTTTACATCAGGGCTATTGTCAATAACACCAAGAGATGGTTCAACCTATACTCTTCAATATACTGATTTGACTCAAGAAAATCTGATAGACATAGGCGATGAGCTACCAACCGAAATTGAGGAAGGGGATGAATCGGTGACATTTACCCTAATTGTAGTCAACGAAAGGAATGGCCAATATTCCAAGTACAATGTGACTTCAACCCCTGGAGAGACGCTAGTGCATGCCCTTAAACGTGCCTGGAAGGATGAAGAAACTGACTTTAAGTAAGCTTGAAAAACTCTTTTGAGATGTTTCACGAGCTCCAGTCAATTGTGATAGACATGCGAGATCATATCTGTGAATTAAGTCGAAATTCGTCCCCTATACCAACTTTAAACGAGACCATGTTCACATTTGGAAATTTGAATGGGATTATGTATACTGAATGCCAATAATAATCCAAAACTAGGATTCTACATACCTATCATCTTTGCTGCCTATACCAATCTGAAAAATTGGAATTATTACATTCACCTTGGTTTCTACAATGGATAGAAATATTTCCAGGTTGAATTAACGACTGTAGATCAAAGGTTAATTTAAACGAAAGTTTGTGTCTATAGCTCTGGAAATATAAAACAATAAGCTGCATATTAGTTTCATGAAAACTTTTACAATAAGCTGATTAATGACTTACTTCTTGCAGTACTGTTAGGACATTGACATAAGTCAGTGAGTCGTAATAAAGTCAGTTTATGCAATACGAATTCAAAACTTGAAGTATTCTTTTGTCAAATTATGCACTAAACTCATTTTGTTTTTTACATAAATTAAAATAAAATTAATCATCCATTATCTACATGAATGCACAGACTCACTTAGAGGTACATGTTCCAGTTTGAAACCTTGAAGCTGGAGATATTCTAGTCTTATAGACCACAATCACGTTATCTATCGTCGTTTACACGTAGAACGAGAACTTGCTCATATTTATTTCACAGATACATGCCAGAGTTCTACATCTGGTGGTGTAACTGTTGTATTTTGGTAATCTGTTTTTGCTCCTGCACAGTTTTGCCGCATTCCCGTTTGAATTCTTTGGTAAGACAGGTGTGTATCTGCTGGCAGTAAATGGCGTCGCTAATGGCAGAGGCGACTACTTCCACTGGGTTGTCAAGACTGAGAAGAACGAGTCAAAAGACACCAAAGAAGACTTAGCTGATTACTTACCACTGTGTAAGATGTCAAATACTCTGTAACAATTACATAAGCAGAATCATCAGAAACACCAAAAAGCCTTCAGCAGCAGAAAAAATGTCGTTTTATTGGACACTAGCAAATTTCTAAATAGTTAGCTGTTCTAAATATGCTGTAAATATACTCACCGGCTGCAGAATATGTAGCTAGTATTTCTAAGGTCCCCTTTGGTCACGTTGAGAATGTAGTTTCTGGTCACACATGTAAGAAACTCTGGGGGAAGACCACCATCACCGACGATAGAGGGCAAAGCGGACTTGCATTACTCATGCATCAGCTCGGACTGCATTCGTAATACCAACGTCAGCGAATCGCTTGGATTCCGACCAAATCTGCGTATCAATTGAAAGCTATTAAAATTCATGTATGTCGACGTAATCAATTACACTCAGTAACACTTGATACTTGTTTTCCTTAGGTTATAAATATTCATGCTCTTCTGGGTCAATCATCACACGTTAAAAGGGCTCATTTAAATAGAGACCTTGTACCTCAGCTGAGACAAATCTCTAATTTTTCGAAGGTGTTTCGGTATTTATGTTAAAAAAAATCATACATACCAAGATCACCCGCGAAGAATAAGAGATGAAGGACAGGGTTTGGAGGTACACAGGTGATATTTCTTCAAACTGCTTTTCATGTAAAATTGTTTGGTACTTCGAAGCTGATGGCTTAGGCCTAATTATTTCTGTAATATGTTTCTGTGGTATACAATTATAAGTAAAACATACCTAGAATGAACCACCCTATTGAGTCTATATGTGTTCATGAACTCCGTACTTTCCATTGCTATCTCAAATCGTTTCAAACACATGTCCTTCGTCTGCAGCATTGACTGAAGTCGTGCCTGAAGAAGGATCAGTCATCAAACTGGTCTTCTTTGATCTCAGTGAAATCATCGAAGCGAAGAGAGCGAAATATCGATTTGTAGGACTACCAAGGAGAATTTTCGACGACGACCAGCTCATAACCTTTACAGTGTATGTAGCCAATAACATCACTGGTGAACACTCCAAGTACGAAATAGACTCCATCGTAGGGGAGAATCTAGCAGACATCCTTACACGAGCCTGGAAAGATCCAAACATCGACTTCAGGTGAGCATATCAATTTAACAACAGAATTTGTCTGTAGTGTTAATGCTTTCAGATCTGGAATATGTCGTTACGAGATACATTCAACTAATTTAACGGTCAAGTCTTTCTTAGAAATCTATGATCCAATGAATTAGTGACTTATTTTGGGGTTCGTTTATTACAGTGGAGTCGTTTCACGGTCATGGCACCGCAGAACTTTTGTTGTGGATTAGCGTTTTAACAGTTCTAAAGACAGATACATTGTTGAAATTTGCAACGATTAAATGTAATTAGTATATTGCTCCAAAAATGCCGCGAGGAACCTAATCTCCAGTTCCTGCTACAAACATTAACGATATGCCACAGACTAACGATATCATGTTATGGTTTCATATACCTTAAATTAGTTAAGGCGGACTAATGATATTAGACTATCAACGAAAGTATTTCTCTCCCTTTCGTTTACTTTGCAGCTTCTCTGCATCACCATTCGTATTGTTTTCCAAGCTCGGATTTTACCCCGTGTCTGTGCAAGGCGTTGAAAACGATCCCCAAAATAACCGCTATTGGCTGATTAAGTATGCACCATTATGTCCAGAGGATGCGGAAGAAGATACTGGTGATGACAGTGGTTATGGACCTGTTGGTGAGTTAGACTTAGAACTTTTTTTTGTCAACCATAAGGCATTTCTGATATTCTCAACCAACCTACTCTAAACAATGCCAAATAAATGAATGGCTGATCATCTGGCGGTTTTTTTTTTTTGTGTGTATATGTGTGCAATCGGGGTTGGTTAAAGATTGAAAAGAATGGCACGTTGACACGAAACTCGTTTAGACTTTGCAACACGTCGAAAAGAAATCAACAGACTAAGTGGTAAAGTAAGGTGGTAATTTGTAAGATGTACGTATGGAAAATCTGTCATATCATTAAAGCAAAATCTTGAATTGTCTTTTGTTAGATTTGCTCGAGTTCAAGGCGTACCGGGGGTATGCCGCTAAACTCGTTTACTTAGACCTAAGCGAGTATGCAGAGGAAGTTAATCCCAGCGGTTCAAGGGGCAATGAGTTGCCTCCGGATATTAAAGAAGGAGACACTACGATAAATTTCACACTGGCGGTGTTTAACAAGCTGTCTCAGAGGAAATGGACGTACAACGTAACCATCCTTGAAGGAGAGAGTCTGCTCGATGGCTTTTTGAGATTGTGGAAAGATGATAATACTTCTTTTCAGTGAGTTTGTCTGTAGTCTGTGGTCAGAACAATAAATGAGAGCGAGAATTTTCATGAATATCAAATAATCATTAAAGTTTACATTATGTATCAAAGGGGATCATTGCGTTGGTTCCCAAAATTTCAGATATTTTATCACATCTGTTGAGCTCAACTCATATGTTGATGAGAAATTGTCAAACTAAGGTATTCGAAAGATCTGACACACAACTGAAGGAACAGAGATAGGGTTAATTAAACAAAATTGTGAATCACTGCTAGAAAATTCATGACCAGATACTTTTTTGGCACACAGTACTAAGCATAGGCAACTCCTGCTCATAAAAATTACAAATTTCTCATATTTTCAAGAAAAGTAGGGATAGATACATGACTAATGAGGGCAATTAGAATTATTGGCATGTTACTGTTTGCTTCAGGCACGTGGCAAAATGAACAATATCAACTCAATGAGTCTCTGTAAGCGTTTACTTTGTCACGGCCATTGCAAGTCTAATTAGTCCTTTTTATTTGCTGTTGAGTCATTGGTGTCAATCTGAATGATCCCTACCTTTCTCAACCACTATCACCAGAGGTTGAAATACGTACCTCACAAAACGGTGCCTTAGTCTAATAGTAGTTGCTCTTTGATAACGGTATTCCTTGACAGTTGAAAAGTAAGTGTGACAACAGAAAATTAATTACCGTTCATTTTTCTTACCTCTAGTTTTGGAGCAGTAGGTCACAGGTTTGCTGGCCGATTCGGTGTCTACATTACTAGTCTTAACGGAGTTTATAGTAGCTTTAGGGACCTGACACTTTGGGTTATTCCACCCTCGGAACAAATTGAGAGAGAGGAAGGCATGGAAGATGGAAGAGAGGGGGATGAGGAGATGATGGATTTTTCATTTTATGGTCAGTAATTTCAGAGTAAAGAAGGTTTGATTCATGTGCAACCCAGGAGAAAATTCCTATAAAGTCCTATTTCAATGGGATCTAATAAGGTCCCTTTCATTTTCCTTTGGGAATCAAAATAGAATTTTGACAATGTTAATAGAATACTTACGATAACTTTTGAATGTCCCAGAGAAATCAACGGTGTTTCGTACATTTGCTTTGGTACCCATTCATTCCCATTTGAAATTCCAATAGAAAAGAATTTCTGGAATTTTCTGCTGGGTTGCACTGAATACGCTTAGGCCGTTATATATCTTCAGAAGCAGTGTATCATTGAAGCACATAAGATTATTCCGTCAGCAATGTAACGTGTAGTGTGTGTGCGTGATTTTTAAAATGACGTACTGACAGGGTCCCAAATAATATTTTACCAATGTTTTCACCAAGGCGTCTTCTTTGATTGGTCTCCACCGTTAACGTTCCTTGCACAAACTGTTTCATTATTCCCTTAGCCTATGTGATACCACATGAGCCTGAGGCTAAGCCACTGTGTTGTGAAACAATGTTATTACGGAGGGTCAAGGCTATCTGTTCTCTCTTACTGCATAATACCAATAGCTAACTGATTATGAAATGGCTAACATTGGGTTAGGGAATTCCAGTTAAGTCATTGAAACAAGGAATAAATTTTTTTTCGCTTGGAAAGTTCCGTTGGTTGACTTCTTTGTGCCTTCCACTTTCAGCCTAGAAACGGTCACGTATATCACACCATGATTAAGTCAAAGGTTGTTTGGTGAAGCACAAATCAGAGAGGGATGTCCTCCTCTAATGTTCTATTTACGTCTTGTTTGTTACATTAAAACAGAAATAATAAAATGTGTGTGACAAATTCGCACATTCCACTCCATAAAGGCTATAAAAGGAAGAGTGGGTTTGTGGTGCTCTCTTTGAATTCGTTCGCATATGACGTCTGCTTTGTTTTATTTTATTTATTTTATTGCCACCAACTTGTTTTTCAGGCCTTACCGAAGTATTTCCAAAGAATAAGGATACAATTCATGTGGTATACGTCGACCTCAGTCGTCACAGGAGGGAAATTGCCCAGCTTAGCGGAGAAGGTGATGGCGGTGATGATGAGAGGGAAGGTGATGTGGACGAGGAGAGGGAGTATCTGAGAATACACGATCTACCGCAGAAAATTCTTGGATGCCACTCAACAGTGAACGTAATGGTGCATGTGGTCAATAACATTACCCAGGAGCGTGAAGGATTTAATGTCACGATTATAGAGGGAGAGGATCTTTTGACTGCATTGAAGAGGGCTTGGCAAAGTCCTGACATTGACTTCAAGTAGGTTCATATTAGTGACAATAATTCAGTTTGTTGGCAGGTATATACCGCCAACATCTGCTTTTATTTATGATGCTAATATTGCACATCGCACTACCACTTCCTAACTGTTGTTATTCATTCTATTTTCTATTACGGATGAGTACACTGTTAAGGCAACTTCTAAACTTTTTGTTATCTTCCTGTGGCATGATTTGTCAGTTTCTTAATTAAAGTTTGTCAACATGCACATAAGGCATCGCCATATCAAATTATTACAACCGAACTTTTATGTGCTATATAGTTTCATATATGTAACTAAATTCAACTTACACCTAAGCTGCATATATTTTACCTAGTAATTCTCAAACCTAGATTAATAGAGAGGTTGGTTGATTAATACATTAATCGATCGATTAATTGATCGACTAATCGATTGGTTCATTGTTTGACAGATGGATTGACTGGTGGTTTGTTCGTTCAGTCATTCCTTCATTGACCTGTATGGAAACTCATTGCACAAACTCATAATGTTGCTACGATGTCTTGTTCTAGTATCCGACCACTGCGACGATCCGCATAAACACAAATATTCGATTCATTTGCTCAATTTTGCTCAATTTTTCAGCTTTGCTGGCTCAGCATTCATATTCTTGAACAAGTTTGTCATTTTCCCAACATCGGTGAACGGTGTGATGAACGATCCGGATGCATATTCTTTCTGGCTGGTTAAGACGAAGAACGAAGATGAGGAAGTGGAGGGTGGAACCAACATGCTCCTGGGTGAGTGACTGTAATTCCATCACTGGTGCCGTGAGGATGAAAGAGGAAAGGGACAATCGATTGCGAACATTGTAAAAGTATGAAAGATGCGAAAATGTGACGTGTATTTGTCGCATAGCTACATTTTAGGTTTTGTTTCAATTTAAGTGAAGAAATGGATAGGAATAGCGAATGCTTTTCTCTTAACCTCCATCACTGTGTGCACCGTTACCATAAATATCAGCGTTTCTGTATCTGACGTAATAGCATGTTAACTCAGATTTACAACAGTTACATCGTTGTTCTGGGAAATACCTTTTAATTACCAAACATTACTGCCAAACATAACGCAGTTATTACTTCTTCATTAGTACATTACGTAACTACTCTGTCGTTATTCGCTTCTATGTGAGTAGTTCTAGCTTATTACAATTGACCTAGGTCAATGTTGATGTTGTTACCATGTGATTAATGTCTCTGTCACGTGGTTAGTGGCTTCATCTAGCTTACTGTTACCTTGGCAATTCTGAAGTCAAGACTTTTCAAGAAGACAAATTTCCGTCAAAATATTTTTTATGAATCAGTCTATATATAATGTTCGTTTTTGCGCAAGTAGTTTAAGAGAGAAAAAGTTTGGAAATAACAGTTAAGTATAGTTTATGATAAACAAAATCAGTTTTGTTTTCTATCAGCAACAGTAGGCAAAGGGAAATGCATATCAGCCTGTCTAGAATAGCATGAAGGACCGACGGGAAATTGAAATCGTCACATTGTCAAAGTGCAACCTTTTTCTTGCTTAGAATCTTTCTGGCACTTTAACAGTTAAACGGAAAAATCTTAACAAAGAAGGGTAAAAGTTTAATTAATATACGGTATGTACAACCAAATATGAGCTTTCCATATTGCAACGACATTTAATCTGAATCAGGAGTAAGTTATACACTTGAGGTTGGCTTATGATTTTCCAAGTATATGCAAACCAGCTACAGAAATTCGCATTGGCAAACAATTAGCAAAGACTCTGAGTATGGCTATCATCAGTGGAGTGGCGCCACCGCGAAAAAATGGGGGCAAATGGAGGGCAAGAGAAACTGCTGGGGGTTGGAGCTTAACGAGTGATCCAGGAGTCCGTGCTAGGGTCCTTGGTGGGGTTCAGAAGCTCTGAAGTTTTAAGCATATTTCTGGGGTGAAACATTAAGTCTCATTACCTTCCTAGAACACAAAGTTAAATGCTTAAGAATATAAACAGGGAATTGACATATACATGTATTATTTGCCACTGTGCCACCTACTTCCCCCCCCCCCCCCCCGTTATTGTCGCCACTGCTAATCATATACTTATTTATTTGTGATCCAGGTAATCAATAATTCGAACACATCACTTTGTAGAACAATCGTAACCTTTGTCATGAATGAGTGTTCTCTCAGATCTCACAGAGGTTAAACCGGAAGACGGCTACACTGTAATCCTGTTGTATGCGGATCTCAGTTATCTGCGTGACCAGTTTGATCTGATCCACAAGGAGCTACCGGCTGACATCGAGGAAGGACAGGCCACAGCCACGTTCACCTTAGTCGTCATCATCGGACAGGATTATCAGAAATACAATATAACCATCTTGGAAGGGGAGACCCTTGCTGAAGGATTTTTCCGAGCCTGGAAAGATGAAGATACCAAGTTTAAGTAAATTGGCATAACTTCTCTTTTTTATCTCCTAAGAAGAAAAAAAAGAACAGATAACACCACTGAATTTTCTTTCTTATCTCTTACGACAAGAAGATAAGAAATCTCAAGCTAAATGATGGATTTTGTTCTTTTCTGCCACAAGTGTCCAATCTGCTAAAGACCAAATGAAGGAGATCAAGCATTGCAATTACAGTACTTTGCACTATATGGTTGTCTGGCACCTTCACCCACCTTGATAGATATTATTTTGGAACTTATTCTGGAAGTCCTGGTGTTACAATTTTGTCGTTATAATTTACGTGTTAGGCCTATGCACGGTATCACAGGCAGTTTCAAAGAGTTTGGTAAACTCTTTCATGTCCATAATTGATACTGGAAAAGTTTACATACATATTTTCCTTCTCTAAGGAAAACATAAACCTATGTTTTTGTATAATGATCCAAGAGGGACAGACATTCTAAAACCCGTTTACGTTACCATATTGTATGAACAGCCATGTACTTACCTTGAGGCAGTTAGCTGTTCCATTTTATGGATACCTTTCTCACCGCAAATAGCTTCCTAGGTGACTACATGGAACAGTTTGGGAAGAACGGCTTTTACCCAGTCGCGGTCAATCATGTGGTCAACAAGCCAAACGAAAAGATATGGCTGGTCGTCGATAGTGAGTTTGACCTTTACAGCTGCAATAGGTATCTACCCGAGGAATATGAACCGATCAGTAAGTTTATAAAACCTTTTTTTCTTTCTTTCTTTGAGGTATGTTCCTTCACACTATGAGTACAATCGAAATGAAAGATATTATCATCTGCTAATTAATATTGCTATTACTGAAAGGGTCATGTGAAAGAGGAAGCAAAGAGAAATACATTTGCATGAAACGTTTGCTGTGAGCACACTATCAATTACTAATTCCCCTACCACGAGGTGAATTTCCTTTAAATTATAGCAAAGTTTAACGCTGTCTCTACCTGAAGACTTGGCATTTCTTTATTGCTGTGGCTTGTCGTGAACATTTTCCTTTGAAAAGTAATTATATTGAATATAGACGTGAATGTATCGCATGCAAAATGCCCAGAAATTTTCAGAATTTGATACCTACATTGATAAGTATTGCCTACTAGCTGACTGATTCATTAGAGGTTAACTCAAGGGCATTCCTTTATCCATCATTAACATTTTTCTCGTTTCTTATCATTCTTAACTAATAATTAAAGAATAGTGAAAGAATGTTACTTTTAATTTATAACTTGGTAAATTGTCTTCACACCAGGAATACTTTGAAACGAAAGACAAATATTAAATCTATGTGGTTAGTGGAAAGTTTCTTGATTTGCTTACTGACAAACAGGTTTAGATGAGTACAGACCTAAGGATGGAGAATATGTAAAACTAGTCTACGTTTGCGTCGAGGAGTTCTTCTATCACGGACCTGGATATGATGAGTTCCCGGGACTGATACGTGAAAAAGATGAAAGCTTCGTTTTGACGTTGTATGTCGTCAACGAGATAACCGGAGAAAAAACCCAATACAATATAACCATGTTGAAAGGAGAGAACCTGATAGACGCACTGTTGAGGGCTTGGAAAGACCCAGAGATAGACCTGAAGTACGCATCGAATTTCCGTTCATTTTGTTGGCGATGTTGTTCTCCTGAGAGCATTTGTGTGCTATGTCAAATTCATAGAATGGTACAAGCAGCTCTGTACAAAGATGTACAAACATAATTTTGCAATTATTGTTCATTAAACGTAGAACTAATTTATCCCGATAAATGGATTAAACCCTCTATTTAAACTTAAAGTCATGTAAAATGCATTCAATTAGTTAAATTAGTTTTTTATGGCTACCTCAGTAACGAGATCTGTATAATCAATCCATGAAGCCTGTTTCATCTTCCCAATTTCTCTTTTGTGCAGTTTCAGTGGTTCTGTATTGGGTCTCTTCAATTCACTGGGTTACTACCTCACTTCTGTGAATGGTATTGAGAACGATCTCGAGAATTTCTACTTCTGGGTCGCTGTTGATCCCACCGAGGAGAAAGCAAGAGACTGCTCCGAGATAGGAAGACTCACTAGGCCAATAGGTACATTTCTTCCAGAAAACAAAAAACAAACAGAAAATCAGTTTCTGAATGTATGGTGCAAAAGGGAGACTCACTGGTTGCCTAAGTTGATTCACCACTTAAAACTTCACTTCCGTAATGTATGGAGTAGGCGATAGATGTTGCGCTACTCACTAGGCCCCTGTGGGTGGATTCACGACTCACAACTTCACTTTCTGAACGTATGGAGGAAACGGAAATATTGTGCTACTTGACCTCTGGGTAGATTCACCACTTAAAGGTCGTGTGACATGCATGTAGAAAAGAGCTACCTTCCTTCCAAAATTGCAGAGTGGAACCCTGAATGAACATCTGTTGGGATTGTGTTTATATGTATTACCATTTGTGAGACATGACTTTTCAAAGTTTAACGAAAATGCAAAACAGATGACGTGGAGTGTTGCACAGTGTTAGACCTACATATTGCCTATATAGGCGTATATTAGGCCTATATATTGATTTCACATTGGTAGGTGATATCTATATTTTTGAAAAAGCAAGTATGTGCTTCCAAAATAAACGCAATGAAAGTATAAAATTCTCAAGTTTCCTTGAAATAAAGGTTAAGTAAACAAAAAAAATAGGATGAAACATATCAAAGGAGTCCATCTCTTGATGTCGCAATGTTTATTCATGATGCAGGTGTGAGACAGGAATTTGCCTGTAAAATTGTCAGTATTTGATACAATGATGGGATTTTGATGATGATGATGATGATGATGATGATGATGATGATGATGATGATGATGATGATGATGATGATGATGATGATGATGATGATGATGATGATGATGATGACGATGATGACGATGATGATCGATTGATGGGATTTATAGCTATTTTTAACATTTGGAATGGTCAATACACCCAATACTCCAAAATGTCATTTTCATGTCAAACGACTGCTAAAACTTCACTTTCTGAATGTGTGTGGAGTGATAATAGATAATGTTGTGCTACTATATAGGCCTACATTTATATCCACTGCTAATAACCACACCTTCTAAATGTGTGTCATAAATGATAATCCTGTGCTAAACAAAGTTTTAACAGGTTTCAAAGTCGTCAGAAAGTTTAACATCACTTTGTTGTTTCTGTTTAGCTTCCCTTCCTTTTGACAACTATTGCGTTGTTATTTTGTAACAAAGTGCACCTATAGCTTGCTCTTTTGTGTTAGCTTAGAGTGGAAGACTGCTCCTAACTTTCTTCAAATTTCTTTAAATTCCATTATTTCATTTTGGAAACCTAAATATCAAGTCGACTTCAGGCGGTTTCGGTCCAATGATGTTTACTCTTTCTGGTTCATGCAGGTCTGGAGAGATACAAGCCACTCCCTGGTTACCCAGCGGTTCTCGCCTATCGTAACTTCAGTGACTTTAGGTTGGCAGGTGAAGTTATTGGCAATTCACCAAAAGAGCTACCAAGAGACATAGCCGATGGTGACAATACCATTACTTTCAAATTGTTCTTAGTGAACACCATCACCCATATGAAACAGTACTACAATATCACCATCATTGAAGGGGAAACTCTCCTGGCGGCCTTCTTCAGAGCTTACAAGGATCCAGAAATTAAGCTAAAGTAAGATTTTGATATACATTTTGATCTCCAAATGATTATAATGTCCTACATCGTACACATCTAACTTCCTGTGTGAAGCAAGTTCTTGTAGTCTATTGAATTTCAAAATGTGTAGGCATATTGTAATGTAAATCTCTAGCCTAGGTGAGCTTTGAATTTAAATTACAAATTATTGACGTTTAGGGTACTTGTTTTGTTTTTAAAGGTGGTTGATCGTCGTCTTAAATATCACTTGATTTCAATCTGTGTTCTCGCTGCAAACGTCACCGGTGACGTTTGCAGCGAGTCATCAAACAGAGACTGACGTCACGTGATATATTGGTAGGAGGATCAATCACCTTACAGATATGACGGTGTGCAAGGACCTTGATAAATGTATACTCTAGTGATTGTATGAAATGATTCCGTACAGCCTTTGACGTAACTTCCACAATATGCCATACTAGCAACTAATGGAAACAACACGGATTGCACCTATGCCATCGTACCGGACATCTAATCAAAACTACTTTTTTTTGCGTGTTACCTCTTCGGTAGAGGTGGCATGTTGTACGATAAATAACAAATAAAGGGGAGAAAAGGATGAAAGAAATCGTTCATATGGGGTTATTCTCTTTCATATATCATCTAGTTTAAAGAGTGCAGGTTTGCAGGGATTCCATCGTATGAGCATCGATTCATCCTTTCTGACCTCTTCTCTTTCAGCTTTAATGCAGGTTTACTCGACTTCTTTGGTAGCTTTGGCGTTTACTTTAAATCTATCAACGGTGTCAGCAACGACTATGATAATTTGTACTTTTGGTGCATCAAAAACTTAGAAGATGAAGACTTTGATCCCATCACTGATCCATTCTGTAAGTATAAGCGAAAGCATGTCAATCTATAAAGATAAATAACACCGGGCCATTTGCGCGACTTCTCGTGTTAAGTTATACGTGTTTGAATGTATGTGAAATACTGTAGGAATATAGTGGTCGTCCTCTAAACGACAGGCCCTGGTTTCGAATTCCTGTTATGGCTTAATTTTTCTCTCTTAATATTCTTTCCCTTCTTCATAATGGCTCAATTGAGTCGGTACTTGGGATTTGTAATAATGAAGTCTTCATTGCAGAGCGTTAAGCATTCTTTCGTGAGGAGGAACGATAGCTTAATAATAGATGAAAATTTTATAGTTAATAAGAAATAATAGGCTAAACTCTTCAAGATCGATCAACTTGTTCAATTCTCGAATTACACGTATAATACTTGCTTATTTGTAAATAATATCACATATTTAATACGACATAAGGAATCATTCATACATGAATATCGATGTAGCAGTCACACAATTTTTTGTAAAGGGAAAAAAGAACGAGCGAAGTGGAAAGAAAAATACTTACCTGAAGATTTACTTATATATCATTTTTGAATGTGCCCATTTTTTTTTTTTTTTTTACTGATGGATGCGAAAAAATAAGGAATACTGCGCACGAAAGTTGAGAGAATATACTGATTATTATTTTCAGTCGGTAGGACTCGGGTTCTCATTTTTGTTTCCATCGAAACCCATTTCTGGCAATCCACTGTCACACTTCGACCCATGAGCCCGCTATTGATTCACACATATATTAAAAAAGAAGTAGGCTACAACGGGAGACATATAGGCCCACCCAGTACAATCAGGTGGGACGGGGGGAGGTTCGACAGACGGATCCGTTTTCTTTTATGTTAGAAGGAACCCCCCTCCCCCCCCCCATCCCCCTCTTTAGTTACGTCGTTTAAGGATATGTGTGTCCAGTGGGTCAGAACTGTGCAATGGTGTGATTCAGCCTCAGGTAGGGGTGCAATTCGTCCCGGTGCTGCATAAGCTTCCATACTGTACAGTGCACGTGATGTACACGGTCAGAACATGCGGCCCTACGACAATACAAAAGCATAAGTCAGTACCTCCCCTCCCCCAAAGGTTCATGCGGTATGCAATACTATTTTTCTATTGGATAAAGGTGTTTGCATATTCATATCTTTTCTATAATAGGGTGTTTATGTAGAAAGTTTGTTACTTTTAGGAAAGCTGACGGGAACAAAATCATTACATGAGACTGTCTTCTAAGAAGATAAAAAAATGTAAGAAGCTTTCTAGTGTTCGTCAAACTTGAACACTTATTCTTTTCTCTTAGAAAATAAAAATCATTATTTTCCAGCAGACGAGAAAAATTAAGGTTACAGGCACTCATTTAAGTAATAGACTAGAGAGAGAAACTGATTCTCATCTACGTTTTTTTTTTCTTTTTTCTTTGAAAATTTCTCTTCGTCTCTGTTTAACACAACTGCTTTCAGAGTAATGTTTTGTTTTCGATTCTCCTTCACGTTTTGAGTCGTTTTTTGTTTGTTTTTTTTTTTTTGTTTCCTTTTATATTCCATTTTGGTTTATTTCTATGTATCAATTTGATCATCAGCTGTAGCGGAGTACATCCCAGAGGATGGGGAGGATGTCCACGTGGCATTCGTAGACTTTAGCCCGTACAGGCAGGACATCGAGGCGTTGCTGAGATTCCTACGAAACAGAAGAAGAGGACGGGTAGTGGGTTACAACGAGGAGGAAGAAGGACGGACGTGGTGATGAAGGAGGAGATTACGAGGGTTATCTCCCATTTGAAATTGAGGACGACTATCCGTCGCTCAACATCAGCATAATTATAGCTAACAACCTCACTCAGGAATACACGATGCACAACTTGACCATACTCCGTGGTGAAACCCTCGGGGATGCACTTGTGAGGCTTTGGAGGGACCCGAATGTTAATTTCAAGTGAGGAAACCATCTTGGTTATTGGTGAAACGTTTATTTATCTTTGTATCGTATCGTATCAGTTTGACATTGACAAGCGAAAAGGAGTTTTCAACTATCATTTGGAAAAAAAAAATCTCACACTTTCGTACAAATGTCCGCACTTGCTGACATTAAAAGGTTCAGAACAGAGGAGAATCATAACTTGAGTACACTAATGCCACACGTAAATCATGATAGTCAGTATCAGTAGAGTAATGCCATACGTACTCCTTTATAATCATACGAGTACAGTCGTACATAGCCTACATCATGAAAATCGTAACGACTTCAGAAAGGCCATATTGCTAACATAAACCGTGAAAACCCTTAGCGAATACATTATGATACGTACATTATGAGACTCATCACCCACTAATGCTACAGGGATGCATGTACATCATTCGAATCATTTGCGAATGCAGTCATGCTGCACATATACCATTAGAGTTAGGACGGGTAGAGTCACGCCGTGTACATACCATTAGAACAGTAACGAGTACAGTAATTCCACACACCCAACATAAGAATCTGATGTAAAGGGGTCTAAATATGTTTGAGAAAAACCGTTTTACACCTTCGTGAAATTTATCGTAAAATTCTGCTCTTAACTCTTCCAGTTTTGCAGCTAAGCCATTCACCTTCTTCGGTAGACCTGGTTTGTATCCGGTGTCCATCAATGGTTTAGCCAATGATTACGACGCCCTGACCGTTTGGTCGATACACAGATATTCCGAACCTGAAAGTGAAGCCCCAATCGGTGAGTTTCAAAGAAAGCACTTGTACCATGAATACCACTTCCATCCCTCTCTTCACATATGAGATATAGAATGTGATGATTGTGACCTTTGTCAACTCTTTATAGCAGTGTTACATGTCCCGCAGGACCGTGATCCACTTTGTTTAGACCTATATATATATATATATATATATATATATATATATATATATATATATATATATATATATATATATATATATATATATATATATATATATATATATATATATATATATATATATATATCACCCACACCCCTCCCCCAAGTAGCATCGCCCCTCCATGTAATTCACATCCCCCCCCCCCCTTCTTCCTCTGAAGTGGTTCTGTTCCTGTCCAAGTGTTTACATTTCTGTCACATAAGTTTTCATCCTATTAATTCTGACTCAAATTAGTCCAACTTTCAAGTATTCTCGTTTCCCCAATTTGTTGGTCTCGCTGTCGTTCTGCAGGACTGTTAGGTGCAAAGCCCCGTCCGGGAGAGGTCTTCGCCGTGGTCTACGCTGACTTAAGCGCTTACAGAGACATTTTGGTACCAAGTGAACTTCCGAGAGATATAACGGAGGATGACAGCACCGTCGACTTTACCGTGCACGTCGTGAACAACATCACGGGACGATTCTGCCAATTTAACCTCTCGGTTATAGCCGGTGAGGATCTCTTCGTTGGTCTAATACGAGCATGGAAAGATCCGAATATCGACTTCAAGTAAGTGAAAAAAGAAACACGTGATAATCACATTCATTTGCGATAAAAAAAATATATATATTACAAGAAGTGATGTAGGTCGGCCTACTTACATCACACCAAACTATGAGTGCCATCTTCTATACCGCACAAATGTATTCAGCTTGATTGTTCTTTTGCATGGGTGACATAATGAAGTTAATGAATTGATCGCATTAAAATAGTCAGCAAATCTTCGCTTCTCAATCGCACATTTTGCCTATAGTCAGGTTGCACACACTGACATTGGCCTAACGGGTAACTTATTTCACGAGTGTCTAATTGCCGTGTGTTATTGTTTGCAACCTCACTGGGATATAGAATGACCATGAGGTGAAAAAAGTGACTCAAGGCGATTATGGTTTGGTAACAAGAGATACAGAGTGAGACAATAGGACAATGAGGGGGAAAAAATTTAGCAACTTCAGTTCAGCATGAAAAATGCATACTTCCACATAGTCCACTCAGCAAAAATTGCTACAGATCTGACATTTTTTCCCCTTTTATATCTATTCTTACAGTTTCCACGCGAAAGCTTTTGAGTTCTTTGGCACTTACGGCGTTTTCTTGGTCTCCGTGAAGGATGTCGCAGTAGATCATGAGAAGTACTACGCTTGGCTTGCCCATCCAAAACCACAAAATGAAGACATTGATGGAGCAATGAACCCAGCTATGGGACGAATTTGGGGTAAGGAGTTAATAAACTTTGAAACAGATGGTCATTATTCGTCACGGGAAAAAGGCCATCTGTATTCTATATTATCGTTGATGATCCACCCCCCTTCGACTTCCCGTTGGAATAAATCCTACAAACACTCGACGGTCACAGTACCCATAGGCCTACCAAAAATTCGATATTTGCAAATAACTAATCTAAGACCTGAAAATTATTGCTACTGCACTATTTCTAACAATGATTGTGTGCACACTTTTACCCATTTCAGTAACCCCTTATGTGAAGTCAAGGTGAACATGGAAACAAACGTTACATTTTTGCCTTTTTCTTTTTTTTTTTCTTTCTGTACAATCAGTCCACTAAGGAAAGATGTATGTTCGTAGACAGTTTCTTATATTCTCATCCTGATCTAGGAGAAAAGGTTTTTTTTTTATCTCTTTTCCTGTGGCTGAAATTAATTATTATTTTTTCTCTCTTTTCTTCTCCTTCATCTTTCTGACTTTTCAGGACTGACCGATTTGATTCCCATGGACGGTTATGACTACGTCCTGGTCTACAAAGACGTCAGTGGACTCTTTGAGGGAATGGACGGAATGGAGTGAGAAAATTGGCAATAGTGACATCAGACATTGATGAATTCTTAAACGTAGATTTAGAGTAATGTTACTTTCAATAACACGATTATACTGCTGTTCACCACGGTGTAATCAGGTTAACTGTGTTCAACTTTAAGGAAGCCTGTCGCTCTCTTCTCCTCTTTTTTTATATTTTTGTTTTTGGTGTTGATGGTTTATCAAGAGTTTTAAGTACAGAATTAAGCATTTCCTTTGGAGCAACGAAGTGAAATCGTAACGACTTTTGGGGTTTTCACCTGATCAGTCTTGTTGACTATAACACTGCAGTCTTTCAAAATATCTTTTAAAGCATCATCCTAAATGTTCCTGTTTAGTTCTAACACTGTCATAATTCACATTGTCGCGGTTCGGCGGTTGGACCTCACTAATTTTTTTCTTCTTTTTTTTTCTGTGCTCCTTATTCGCCTTATTATGTCACCACTCATTGAGTTTCATCACTATCAGATCAAAATTGCCGCAGTCACACCAGTTGTCTCCCTCGTCTGCAGTGGTCGACTAAAGTAACATGCAAGGCTACTGATTAGTCGACTATCGTTTCCACAAGGAAGTGTAGTGGGAAAGCAGTGGGTTAAGATAAATTTTATTTGCCATCGTTTAATGTAACTATTTGATAAAAAGCTTCATCTTTACAGTAACTTCTTCTTTTCAAAGCAAGATTCTGAAGAAGCTAAGGTTTCAACTCATTTCAAAGACCAAAAATGCGAGTATTCTCTCTGCATGACCTTATCGGGACGCTGGGAAAAACAGGGCCAAAATGGAATGGTGGATAAACTAGCCGACCATAAATTGCAAAATACCTGACTCCTTCTGATAAATGGCCTCCGCCCCATCCCGTCTTCCTCTAAAGCATTTCTGGTATTTAGCTAGACTTTTGTTGAATATCATTACACTGATTACGTTCAATGTGTATTGGATATTACATCTATTTCTTTCATACATGTTAATGCCTTACCCGAGAGGAACATCTTAAGATGGTTAGATTAATCACTGCCTTTCAGTCATTTACCGTGACAATAATTTCGTTTTATTCGCGAGAATTTTTGTTCCTGTGACTAGGCCAAAACCCTCTTAAGGCTGTGTTCCTGTCTGTTGGTTTTGGGCTAAATAATTTTTTTTTTCCTCTTGTCGTTCATGGAGTCGTACTTTCTTGGTCGTCAGAGGGGAGTCAAGCCTTCATGAGAAGGTCGCTTTACTAAAAAACTGCTTTATGATTATCCAATCACTTGTAACACTTTCTTAGCTTGATAGCCATTTACGTTCCATCCCAAATTACGAGTCAGGTTTGACAACTGGAGCTTACAGTTTACGTACTTTACTGTATTTGACTGCTCTAGATGTGTAAATTGGGTGGTGTTCTTTCACAAATGGTTAGGTTTAGTCAATAAAAAGTCAATGCTTAGCATGACAAAATCGGTTGTAGTCCCTCTCTCTTATTTCTGTTTCTATACAATTTGTCTCAAATAGCTTTTCTATCCTTTGTTTTGGTTTTTTGTTGTTTTTTTTTTTTTTGCTTGGGAGGCAGTCTGAAGTAATACCACTTAGGTTCATTCCTTCTTCGTGATATTGGATTCCGATCACACCTGGCATATCTACAACACTGGTGGATCCAAGCGATTTGTTTGGAATGGAGGCTGGACGAATCGCACAGTGATATTGTGAAGGTCTATTGACTGGACTGGTGTCATCTCTCTCCTCTGCAAAAAAAATTTCCTACAACTGAATCCAGACACGATTCGGTGCTACGAAAGTGTACAAATGTGGAGTTAATATTCTTAAAAAAAAAAAAAAAAATCGAATTCCTAGGTATGAATTCTATGGAGAATTTTTTTTATCCAACTTGGCTATGCCCCGTTGTTCCTCCTTGGATGCACCAGTGATCTACACTATTACCCCTTCCCCCATCCTTCTTAAACCAGCATCTTGTCCACTCCCACCCCTACAAATAGCAGCACGCTGTACTGAAAGGAAGCAATGAGTGCGTACTTCACATACCTTCAAAGAAAAAGTTCATTGCAACATAAAATAGAGTGTCGCAATGTATGATAGAATAAATAGTTGCTGGTAGTCTTTTAAATTACATGAAGACACCTTAAAATGTCGTCCCACTTTCATTTTAGGTGCTCCGAAAGTACAAATCTGGGGTTAATTTCCCCCCCCCCCCCCACAAAAAGAAATCGAATTCCTAGGTATTAATTCTATGAACAATTTTTGATCCAACTTGATCAACAAAATCGTTTCATATTTAAATACTGAGACATTTTCCTTCACCAGTATGACTATACTAAGGGAATAGGAAGCCAATGTTTTAGGAATAACCAAGAAAAAAACTGATAACTCTTTCTTTTGTTGTTTCCACTCCTTCAACCATATTTATTCAATCACATACTGTTTTACTGGTGATACACGGTTAGAGTATTCTTGCTGACAAGAAGTCTATACCTACACATTGGACCACACGACAGTCATGAATATTTATATAGCACTGGTAAATCTATTTCAGTAAAAATTTTCATCTGTTCAGTGCTGGTATTATCTTGCAAGTATCAACATCCTGGAAAATAAACTGGGCAAAGAAACATCACTGCAGTATGTTAAATACACATACCTTTGCCAGGCCATAATCCAATGAGTAAGCAAACGTTACGATGTCAGGGTCTTTACAGTTTCTCAATGTCACGGGTCATGAGTGGGTGTAAGCATAACTTGACGATGAAGAGAAAGAGATATGATGGTCAAAGTTGCAGAATTTGACAATCCTGTCCACGATCTCCCATCTCAACCCCCCTCACAGCACCCCTCCCCCTCACAGCCTCCTCCCTCCGACAAGTGTACAAATTAAAATAAAATAAAACTATGAGCTATGTCATATTTAACAACATAATACGAATTTTGTTAGCAATCCCTGCATAAAACTCGTACATAAAACATGAGCACACCAGCAACACTACCAAATTTTGACACTTACTTGAAGAAGATTCAGCTAAAAAAATCCAACCATATTTTTCAGAAGGTACAGTCCCTGTAGGATCAGATCCACACAATGTAAGATAGGAGAATGTTAACATGACATCGGCATCAAAGCAAATGTTCTACAAGATAAAAAGTTTCTACCGAATAAAAACGTTTCCTGTTATTTATTTTTTTTTCTCTAAAGTTAAGTAGTTCTCTTCTGGCAGCACACACAGATTGCCAAATTTTGAGTGCTTTGTACAAATTTTGGGGGGCTTGCAATTCGTCTGCTCACTGGCTGAGATACTGGCTGATCTACATCTTTCATTTGGAAAGGGCCAAACTGGTGTTACAGTGATATTGGGAGGGGTCTAGGAGGTCCTAGGTTCCACTTTAGAAAATCTTTCTGTAACTGATTTCCCTTAAATGTGATTTCATGCAACAAAATTGTGCTGGGAAGTGAATTTTTCCTAAAAATGTTGTTATTTAGAACACTTTGGGTGGGACCATTACCCCCTGTTCTCCCCCCCCCCCCTCCCTGGATCCACCAGTGACGTGTGCTGTTCTTACTGCGCTCTGGTCAATGTTAAGTTTCAATCCCACAAATATACCTAAATGCCAAAAGCAACAAATTACGAGTTAGCTGCTCTAATGCTAACAATTAATAGTCAAACCCTGTTAATTTAATCTTTAAAAATATCCACACAAAAAAAACAATGCATTGTTTCCCACACAATGACAACATTTGCCTCTCTGAAAGCTTGTTAGAAACAAGTACATGAATACTCAAATCTTGGACTCATATAAAATCTATTTACAGAATGTCCAACTTTTATCTATCAACATCTCTGTATATAACACCTGCTGGTAAACCGGTTCCTCACACAACAGTCGAAAGATCATTCGGACAGCGTCAACGTAAATGTTTCCCTCTAGTGAGGACGGGTTTCAGGACGGGTCTCTCCTTTATTGCTAATTCCTGTATGATGGCAGATTGCGCACTGCGAGGATCCTTACTGGTGACTTGATCAGCAAAGAACATTGCCTGTTGGGAGAGATACAAAATGGTACAAAAAACTAATGTATCCATTCGTTCAAAACATACCGAAATTCATTGGCATGCGTGAGAGTCACCTAAGATTGAGTTATGGCATTTTGGAGGGGGCAAATTTTCAGACCACTTACGTCTGACATGCCATTCATTTTGAAATATGGACCAAGAGTCTTCTTAGGACTATCTTTAAACATCATAAAATTAAAACTCATGTATCATTAAAGTCACAAACTTATCTATTGAAACACTTATCTGCATGTTCACTGTTATAAAAGGCAAGCAATCTACAGTCATCAGGCATGGCCGAGAAACTTAATCACGGTTCTGGTGCCTACATGACTGGTACTACCAGGTTCTTTAGTACTATCTCCCCATAGTCTGGACAGATATTACCATGACGCAGTATGCAGTGCTGTAATATCAGAGGGATTCTACGAAAGCTATGTAACAATGTGCACGCACCATGCATGGTTTGTGTCGTTAAGTGGGATTCATCCCGCCACTACGAAGAAAGACTCGCTTGAAAAATTAATCTTCCAAAGTTGGTCAGACATAGGGCATGACCGACATCTTGCTTGAAAATGGCCGTTAGTTCTTTACATTGCTCTCTAGCAACCCTAAGGCAAAACAGGATACTGTTTAGACGAAATAATGCGAGCAGTTTTCTTCACGGACACTTACCTGTGGGATACTTGCAGTCTGTATTCCGACAGACCTCAGTTTGACACCCTGCAGTCTGTTCAACCGGCTGGTAGCTGACAGCTGACGCATCTTTTCGAAGGGATGGCTGGTCTGCTTGGGCCTGGGTACCAGACCCAGATCACCGAGGCGGTAGTGAGATAACGTACCCGAGGGCTTACCGATAGGAGAGAGAGGGACCATTCTGAGGGAGCAAGAAGAGGGAACAAGAATACATTATGACTACAACATATGATGTAATGTGCAGCGACGAGTGAGTAGTTACAGTGACTCATTACTTGTACAACTTCATTTTCTCTAGAAACTGAAAAGCCAGTCAAGCAAGTAACGTGTCCACTCTGCCAAGTAATGATTTTCTCTGGTGTCATAATTTGACCACCACTGACTGGATGGTCAGCATGCATGAAATGGACCTGATATGAGTTACACAGGAAGTATGTCTACAAAAGCTGGAGTAACATGTCCATATGAGTAACTCAAACTGACCGGACAGTGTGTATGTATGTGAAATGGACACTGACAAGACCTGCACAGGGAGTATGTACACAAAAGCTGAAAACAACATGACCAGATAAGTACCTCAAACTGGCTGGACAGGTGTTGCATGCATGTGAAATGGACCTACACAAGGAGTATGTTCACAAAAGATGAGAAGTAGTTTTGGTATGTCTGACTGACAACCTCAAAAGCTTTTGATACTATATGGCTTGGTATTAATATTTTCATTATTTTCAAATAATGCTCAGTACTTGCTTTAAACCCATTCCCACGTGACTTGAACAGGATTGTGTAAAGGCCGTGAAATGGTGGTAATGGAGTCAGACTGTCGCAATTGTTAGGAAGTTGATCCAAAAGAGACATCAACCAAAAGTTTCTGTGGACATGTTGACCCAAGCAATTTACCAACACAGAATACTGACAGCTTGTCATGATTAAGATTCTTCATGGTTGAAAATTCAAAGTTAGTAGCGTTACATTTGACCTTCATTCATCTGAAAGGTGAAGGACAAACTGCTACATACCGACGTGAAACTCTGTCATTCTATAGGATTCATTCAGCACTGGCGTCCACCTATTGACAAACATATTACTTTTAAAATTGCAGTCCATGTTTACCACTGCTTGAACAATAGAGCCCCTTCTTACTTATCAGAATTCGTTCATATCACATACCTAGCCACACTCTCAGCTCTCTGTTTCATCGCAGAGAATTTACTTTCAGTTTCAAGGTCTCGCAACGAACGCGGTGACCGAGGCGTCTCCAATGCTGCGCCACGCCCCTGGAACAACTTACCCGAGAAAATACCGAAGCTAACGCTAGCTCTTTTCAGTTTTTAAACACTCTCTTAGGACACATCTATTTAGGATTAGGTTTGGCGTGTATTTACTGTTTTTATTGAACTCCTTCCTCGAATTTTATTACGTTTGTTTTCAATTTCTTTGTGATTTGTTACTTCACTTTATCTTTGTTCATATTTACTTTTGTTAGGCTTTATGTCATTGTTTGTACGTCATTGTCTTTTACATCATTGTCTTACTTTCTTATATTATATTAACTATCAGTACTTTTACATTTTATTTCTTTATTATATTTCTTTATCATACTTCAGTTTGGTTACATAATACGCAGTCTTGTTACTTTTTTCTTTCTCTTCACAGCTTTTTAGTATTCAACAGGTCTACAAGCTTTGTGCCTTTAACTGTTCCTTAAAAAGGAGCGCTTAGAGCTTTTTTAAGGTTAAGCGCTAAAGAAATACTGCAAATACGTAAATATAACATCACAAACAATCAGATACAAAGTAAATGAATGGAGACTCCTTTGATCTTTACCCCTTTCACCATAAGCATGTATTGATTCTTACAGACCATTCTCTTATACCTTAAACCGGCCATAAATCTGCAGCAGTGGTCAGAACCGTGCACGAGTAACACAAATGGCCAAAAACAGAACTACGTGGCATGCGATGTGTGATTCTCTTGTGCACAAGAGATGTGAGTCTTTAAGATTGGTGGTGTTCAGCCTTACTTTGGTGAGGCATTTGTTAGACTGAGTAGAAGGGAGCAGTTTGCTTTGGACATAGGTCTACAGTTGTTTGCACAGCTTGAGTTGCAACATACATTTGGGTAAACAGAGCTTAATTCACCTTAAAGTAGCTCAGTGTTCACATGTGAAACCAGATCCTGTTCCAATTGCATTCCCATGTTATTTGCAGAAGCAACATTGTTATGTAACATTTCTTAATACATGTGTCAATATTACATGTGAAAGGAGGTGGTGGTTACAAGTATTTTCAATAAGGACAAATAACAGAAATTCTGTGGAAACCATAAAACAAGAATACAAAATCAAGAATAGAATTATGTTACATAATAATTAAACCATTTAGTACAGTGTACAGTTCACAACAACTATGCTCGCACCTTCCCATGAACGACGTTATTTCTCATATCCTTCAATAATTATACACTTCATGTAAGCCAACTTCAAACTGATTTGAATAGACACAGGCTGCTAATCATTTTCAGTAGAGGCTATTCAGTCTATTCATATCTCTTCTGAGGTCTTTTCACCAGAGTTTGAAGGAGCCTTACGTAAAGTGTCTCCCCAAACTTTTCTTTGACTTAAAATGGAAGGAAATATTCACAGACTACCGTGTTAAAAACAATGTCATGTATAATATATTTTCACATCACATGTGGCTTCATCCCTTACACCTCCAATATGCACGCCTCCAATATGCTGGATATGCGAAGCATCTTTTCAAGGTGCTGACTTGGAGACCTTGGTCATAGATTAGGAGTTGCCATTCCCCCCCCCACCTACTGGTATCACCATCGTCTCCCACCCATCAGCCCCTCCCCTCTGACTTCCAAATACAGAGTTGATCCTACGATCACAAAGAAACTCACCCTTTCTGAAAACCTTTCCCAGATCCAGGGAAGGTGTTTTCTCTGCTCTTCGTCCTATATATTAATTCGTCTTCTTTGATAAACTCTAACGGCGATGGCCCCACCCCCACAGCGGCTGCTGAGTTCAAAATTACTAGCAGATTTTCTAGCATACTGTCACGTTCCTCCATTTCCTCCATCGATATCTGGCCACTCCTTTCCTCTTTTTTCACTTCAGATCCCTGCATAAAAGCAAACAAATGACTCTAATGAAGTTTCTCATTAATGTAAATGCTGTTTGACATTACTATGATATCTACAAAATAAGCTGATGCAAACTTTTGTAGCACTCTGCATGAAATACCCATGCATTGCACTGACATCACATAACAACAAATGAGGGCACCCTCCTTGAGACAAGCAGACAAACAGTGCGTATCACTACCCTCGGCATGTGCAGATCAAATGACGAAGATGCCCATGTGTAGATGTACACATGTCAAATTTAGGTAGCTTGTCTCCAAGAAGGGCGCTTCACTGTACCACTGTGACGTCCCATGCAAGGGTCTATAGATACATCAGTTGAGAGCCCATTACTGAAAAGTATTTTTGTCTATACTGACTTCAATGTGACACTAATATGATGCCAGTGTGATAGCTATGTGTAAACTGATAACAATGAATTGTTCATGAAAGACAAAGGAGACAACTTTACAACACTGTGAAGCTTCTTTCAAACCACCATCTTTATGCTACAGGTCCATTCAAAACTGCTTCAAGTGGTGAAATTTTCAAAAGTAGAAATTTGATGAACTGACAGAGATATCAATGTTTATTTCTTTCCCCATACTTGACAAACTGTTAAAAGAATTTTCCAGACCATCCCAAACTACATATGTCACAAACGAAGAATATTCAATAATGACCATACAAGCAATTTTCCCATGACAGTAACATCCACTTGGTCCACAAAGGTATTGAAATAGTAGTGCATTTCCACCATAAATAACAATTGAGACTGCCTCATGAATAATTCATAATCATGGCATGATGATGTAAAAGTCGCACAATAGTTTTGTTGTCCCTTGTTTCTGTGCGACGTCTATGTCATAGGCTCTGTCAGCATATTAAAAATTTTTGACATTTTTCATTTTCGAGTTTCGAACGATCCGTATCAATACACAGAGAATCGGAGCATATTGAAAGTTGCTGATCTGTAGGTTCTTAGTATTATGGACTTTATGAGAAAGTTTTGAATATTGTCTGGCCTATTATTTTAAAGACCACTGTCTCATGAATCAACATGACACCCATGCTACGTGAACAATGTTGAACTGTTGGTCTTTACTCAACATGTAGCACACAGTGTAAACTATACATTTAGTGAATACTCACCATCCATATCTTCTGCAATGAGAATACGACCTCAGCACAAGTGTAAACTATACATTCAATAAGCATTCACCATCAGTATCTTGTGTGATGAGTAGGCATCCTTTGTGTAAAGTATACATTCGATGTATACTCACCATCAGTATCTTGTGCAATGTGTATGCAACCTCAATACTAGTGTTAACTTTATACATTCAGTGTATACTCACCATCAGTATCTTGTGCAATGAGTGTGCAACCTCAGCATTAGTGTTAACTATATACACTGGATGTATAGTCACCATCAGTATCTTGTGGAATTAGTATGCAACCTCAATACTAGTGTTAACTATATACATGCAATGTATACTCACCATCAGTATCTTGTGCAATGCGTATGCAACCTCAATACTAGTGTTAACTTTATACATTCAGTGTATACTCACCATCAGTATCTTGTGCAATGTGTATGCAACCTCAATACTAGTGTTAACTTTATACATTCAGTGTATACTCACCATCAGTATCTTGTGCAATGTGTATGCAACCTCAATACTAGTGTTAACTATATACATTCAACGTATACTCACCATCAGTATCTTGTGCAATGAGTGTGCAACCTCAGCACTAGTGTTAACTATATACACTGGATGTATAGTCACCATCAGTATCTTGTGGAATTAGTATGCAACCTCAATACTAGTGTTAACTATATACATGCAATGTATACTCACCATCAGTATCTTGTGCAATGCGTATGCAACCTCAATACTAGTGTTAACTTTATACATTCAGTGTATACTCACCATCAGTATCTTGTGCAATGTGCATGCAACCTCAATACTAGTGTTAACTTTATACATTCAGTGTATACTCACCATCAGTATCTTGTGGAATTAGTATGCAACCTCAATACTAGTGTTAACTATATACATGCAATGTATACTCACCATCAGTATCTTGTGGAATTAGTATGCAACCTCAATACTAGTGTTAACTATATACATGCAATGTATACTCACCATCAGTATCTTGTGCAATGAGTGTGCAACCTCAGCACTAGTGTTAACTATATACACTGGATGTATAGTCACCATCAGTATCTTGTGCAATTAGTATGCAACCTCAATACTAGTGTTAACTATATACATACGACGTATACTCACCATCAGTATCTTGTGCAATGAGTATGCAGCCTCTGCTAATATCCTCTCCATCTTCTCTTTGTTATTTCTCATGACATCTTTCTCTCTCTCCATCATCTCTAGCCTCTCTTCCAGTCTCTCCCCTTCCTCCCCCATCTTCTGTAACTCCTCCCTGGAAGAATCTACTTGTTTCCGTAGCAAGTGCACCTCCGCTTCCACTTCAGTGAAGTGCTGGTCTTTGTTCTCGTATTCCATTATTAAGGCTTCCTGCTCCTTGGCTTTCTCGGTCAGCATCCGTATAACCTGGAAAAAAGTTTTATCATAAACAAAATAAATCCTCGTATTATATTTGCTTAACTTCATACAACGTAATCCCACATTCTCAAGAGAAGACAAGGGAAGCAATTGGGAGGTTCAGGGTTACATCCTCGGCTGAGTCACAGTAGGATGGGCTTTTCATCCAAGAGTGTAATCTACTATTTTCCAATCTGAACTGACGGTGCGAGAAAAAGACACCGATCTAAAACCATTTGAGTCGGTGGTCAAACGTCGAGAGGTTGTGATATGCAAGCCACAAGGTTGATCTACATTTGCATGGTTGCTTAGAGTAGTAAAAAACAACTCCCCTTAAAAGCCTGAATTACATGAATTACATTACACCTTACAATTATCCAAAATGTGATTAATTTGCAGCGGTATGCAATTTGAGCCAAGACTCCCTCTCCTGCCAAGAAAAGTTTAACAAGATGTAGCTCTTGCCATCTGTTTGCCTCATAGATATGATTTAACATAGATTCAGAAACATTCTGGACCTTAAATCATTCTATTTAAACAGAATTTCAGCCATAAATGTGCTAGCAATGAATTTGGTCGGGAAACTTTTCGCAGAACTGGTATGTCCTGAGATGGTCATCAGTTTAAAAGATTTGAAAGTGAATCACCTGACCAGCTCAATAGTCTACCAGGTGTCTAAGGTTACAACTTTCCCTTCTGTCAGGCTGCTACTCACTGGTGAAGCCTTGTCACAGTTATCACTGTCCATTGTTCAAACAGAAACAAAGAGTCCTTTGTTTACATACCAGCACCAGTCTGAATGCCCTGAGGGTTATTTTAACCTTTCAGTATCATCAACTGGTAATTCAGTCGCTGAATTTAATTGGCTGTAAAAGCCATTGTTTGCTAAAACAAATTACGTCCCTACAAAGTATACGCCGGTTTACGAGGTGCAGCAGAATTGTTCATTCTGACATTTTCAACATCTTCAGCACTGTCTGTTACAAATTTTGAATCTATTTTACATTATCCACTTTACATATTGCATTGAGGTACTCAGCTGGCAAATACATTACAAGGAAACACCAACACCTGCTTCAAGGATCCAGGCAGTGTATCTGGGTTTAACTGAGCCAAATATACAAATCATGCAACTTCTTGGGGACAAACTCGATAAAATTCTGCGTAACTATGAACACCCTCTACATACATACCTTGATAGGACAGTGATACCCCGAAGTGGTAGGATGAGGTTGCCTTTGGCTAATACAAATAGAAACCCCTCATCATTTACACCACAATGTATTAAACTTCACAATTTGAATTTTAAACATTCTTAAAGCTTGCCATTGGGACCTTTTTGACCCTTTTCCCTTTGTCTTATTTCTTTCTATTGCCTTGTATTTTTAGTGTTTTGATGTCTTATTTCTGTGTATATTTTTCTGTTTTCTTACTGTGTAATTAGTACTTGTGCAATGTTATCTGTTTTATATGTTTTTGCTGCTTTATGTTTTTGATTTTTTTGGGATAAAGTTGATCTTATCTTATCTTATCTTACAATTAATGGCTGTTTTCAGGCACAACCTGCTAACATGGACGATTCCAACGATTATGAAAGGATGTGCACTCGAGGACTTAAGGGACACTGGATACAGATACAAAACTCTTTTAAAGGAGACGTCATTAAAGTAAGGATGAAAGGAATCCCTTGATTTGCAGGTTTAATTGCAACAAAGGAAAAAATAAAACAGCCTCAGTCCAATACAATAAGTTCAGCAGTGACCAGAATACCAGAGGTCAAGTAAGTACAGTACCAAAGTGATGGCAGACCAGACAAGTTCTTCATAAAATGACAAATTCTTCTTATACTGCTGTCTTCACATATTAACAAGTTCTTTACAAGGGAGGCTTAAAACAGAACACCCTTGAATCGACAAAATTTTCTATCAAAAGCGCATTGCACAAATCGGCACAAACTGCCCTGAAAGGAGGTTGGTGAGGGAGTACCAACGCTACCAGCAGAGGGTGCACTGACGTAAAGGACTAATCACTGGCTAGGAAGATATTTCCCTACGCAATGATTCTGATGCATGAGCTAAATAAAAACTTGCACTGGCTAGAGATTTTCCACAGACTATGAAGAGGTAACTCCTATTAAATCATTTTGTATCTCAGGATATATAACGTGGAATTTGCCGAGGAGAGTTACGAACTACTTTCCTTACACTCTCAATTGAAATGGTGGTTCTCAGGGTGTCCCTAAATTAAGCAATTGGGCTACCCCCTGGCTAGGTGAGAATCAAGATAAGCTACCCTGAGATGACACAAAAGGAAACCTTAGTCTTCACAGGAAGCTAACAAAAGTTAAAGATACATAGTGGTACAAGGGAGTACATAAAGTGTGACATACAAATTTGTGTCACTACAATTACTTGGAAAAATGGCACATTATTGCGGTCTCAACTTCAGTCAATATGAGCTACAAACGTCCTTATATTCTTGCACTGTCTTGATTGATCAAAGGCCTATCATTATAGAAACGTTCTTCAGTTCACTTTACAATGCACAGTCTCCATAATTCACAGAGGTTTACATATCTTCGTTTCAGTCCAGTTAAAACTTGCAGACGTACAACTGGAAAGTTTTTCTGTGCCAAGATTTCCATATGCGTACACGAATCATGCTCCTTCAGATCTTACCTTCTGGTTACTCAAATTCTTTTTGGCAAGTACTTTCTCATTTTCCTCCAGCATGTCAAGCTGCTGCTGCTGCTTCTTCTCTTTCACCGAGAGGTTCTCATTCTCTTGTATCAGTTCCATCGTTTTGTCTGACATCTTACCCAGCTGGGCCTGGATGCTGACGTTCTCCCTGATTGTCCTCTTGGTGGTGTCCGCCATCTGCTTGTTGGACACTTTGCGGAATTCCTGCTGCGACCTGGTTCACCTTCAGTACCATCTCTTTCTTCAGTCTGTGGATGAGACAGAAGAGGCTTCTGAATGTCACCAAAAATCATGGCAAGGTTTTGTAGGACAAATAAAGTTTAGGACATTTAGTTAATAATGAGTTCAACAATATGTCCAATACTACTCTGAGTTAAATTATCCTACCAGCAAGTCTTTACACAGAGTACTCAAAGTATCTGCCAGGGAATACTAATATGAAGACAAATTATCCTGTAAGGGCGATTCACATTCTTAAAACAAAGACAATTCCTGACAATAATTCCTGAACTGCCAATTTTTCTTTTAAGTTCTCTTTCAACGCAAGTAGTTCGGATTAACCTTCATCCTGTATGTACATACAAATACATGTTATACAGGTGTTTACATAAGTTATAAGCAGATGAGGTAAATGGAGAGGGCCTTTATGTAATAACTTACCCCAAAACTTTGATGTCAACAGCTTTATATCAATATCCATAGACCACAAAAAGGCACTTGACGCAACTTTCATCTGCTACAAATTTATTTTCGTAATGTCTGTCAACTACATTGGTGCTGTCATCTCTTGTTTTGCCAGTTTGTTTCTTGAGAGGTCTGGAATAATTTAATCCTTTGACAGTATCTGCTAAGTGCCCTTCAATACTTTCACAAAACACTTCTGGATATTTTCATTCCCAATCATGAAATGCCATAGTTGCCTTGTTAATCTAGTTTCTCCTAAAAGAAATGTGAGCTTTCACAAATATCCCAACCGGCAGTCACCTTTAATCACACAGCTCAGGCTGGACTTGATGACAGAACTTTAACCAAAAAAAATTGCATTGTAACCATGGAAACTTCCATATCAATGCTACCTGAGCAAATTTGGCAAATGATTCATTTCACATAATTTTCCTAAAATCTCACAACATCCTAGCATTTCAAACTGCACAGACAGATTCGACATCCTCTGTCTGCAGGAAAAGCTGCAGCATGTTTACCGGATTCTGAAACTTGTGAGTAGTCCTGGCCTAATTCTACAGAAATGAAAACCCCACCTGTCCTTATCGACGACTTGTTTTCTCTCCAGTTGGTATATCTGTTCCTTGTGGTCTTTCTCTTGACTGGCCAGCTCTGCTTCCATCTGGGCAAATTTTGCCATCAAGTCCTCCTTTTGGACTTTAAACTCTTCCAAAGAGGCCAACTTTCCACCTTCACAAACACGAGAGAGGGAGAGGATATTTAGATTCGTCAATCCTCGAAGAGGTCACGAAGTGATGCTTTGAAATGTGCTCTTTGGTCGACCACCAGGCTGCAGACGTAGTGTGTTGTTTGCTTAATGACATATATGCTTGTTTTCTCTGCATAGTTTCAGTTCTACTTTTGTTGTAGTTATTTGCATGGCAAATCCAGCACATTTACCACAAAACAGGGTTCTGCTGAAATCATTGTTTGGCTTAAAACAAAAGGATAAATGGGGCTAGTAACTAGCCACAGGGCCGATAACAAATCTGTTGTGTTTGGGGTTAGGCTAACGTTACATGGTATTGCGCATTCAACAACAATATAGTGGGGCATCAACATAATTTCATAGAAGACTCACACCCTGTGGTGTCAATACTGTCTACCTCGTACATTTTGAAGTAAGTAGGCCTACCTGAGATTATGCAAACTAAAACAAGTCAATCCCAAAGTCTTTTGGACAATGCACAAACAACAAGTGAACAGTTCAAATAATGGTGAATTGGAACTGTTAGCTAAAACAATGCACATGACCAGTGCCTCACAGTCAGCGTTTTGTGACAACTGTTTTTTTTGGTTTTTTGTTTTTTTTCCTGCTTGTCGACAGTTCATGCTGAGGGTCCTTGTGCCCAAATTAACACCTGAAGTTTGAATTTGCTAGTGTAACAATACTGACTGACTGTCCAGCTCCAACTAAGGAGCAAAACCTTTCTGCCAATGAAGATAAAATAACTGACATGATGGTTGAACATTGGAGCTATTACAGAGAAGCTCCATTTAAACTTTCATGATATTCAAACAAAGGCCGGCCGGTATCATTGAACACCAAATAGTCATTCTTTGATTATGACAGCTTATTTCCCCCCATGCACACTTTCATATATGTACATGTAAGTTGACATAGTCCCCATATTTGTACGCCTAAGATGCCCAAGGGCACTATAAATGCTACTCTCACCGTACAAACTTTATTCTCTTCAGTTTTAAATAATATTTCCACCAATATTCCACAGTAACTTTCAATATTTCACAACTTTTTTGGATATTTCACAACAATCTTTGATTTTTGCAGTACTATAATTTTTTTTCAAAATTTCTGTTCCCTCCAATGCTACAGTTAAAACCAAGTAGAAATCAGCCATTACTTTTTTTCCGTTACATGACCAATCTACCACGAAAACTTAGCTCCATGGCTGAATCTACAAAAATGCCTTCACGTAAACATCACAGCATCCTTCCAACTGTAAATCTGAGAGGCTGTTAAGCAAATTCTGTGCTGTAATAACTCAAAATCAGTCCAAAAAGAAAGAGAAGTCCTCTACTGAATGAATAAACATTCTGAAACATACGAAAAGCCGAGGATATACGACGTGCAAAAGTTTCTCAGAGGTGCTCATAGCCGCATATCCTCAAACATCGATGAGAAATTTTAAAAAGTCAAATCAAAGAGGATCACTGAGTAAAGATCTGACGTTCACATCACCTCCTATAAGATTGCAGATGATTACAATACATCTTTCTAGACTCACTTAAAATCACATTTTCTGATGTGAGCTGATCTTTCGTCTCCTGGAACTCTGTCCTGAGCTGCGCCAGCTGCTGCTCGTAGGCGTCCTTCTCGATGTCCTTGGCCTGCTGCAGGCCCACCAGCCTGTCATTCAGGTCGGCTATCTCGTCCTGTCTCTGCTCCAGTTGCTTCTTCAAGAACGAGACGATCTCCTTCTTGTCCGTCGTCATCTGGTCGTACTTGTCTTTGAACTCGCCGTTGGCGACTTCCAGTTCATCGCACTTCCTTTGATATCTGAAGACGTGGTACAATGCAAGTAAACTTTTTACAATGTTCAATCTGGCCGACGAAAGAGTGCGCTTTGACATACCTGCACTTTGTCTCCACACCATGAGATTACACTTTTCCTTGTAAGTTATTGCCAATTTAAAATCCATTTTTGAAAGGCTCCAAAAATTACTCACCACATCAGATGATAACTGGAATAAGAAAAGCAGCTACTTTAGACACAAAAGATCATTATAGAATTTTAAACAAACTTGTACAGGACTGTACAAGTTATTTTTTTACTAATCAGAGGCATTGCTAATTTACTTGTGGCCTAAGACAGTATCAGAGCATGGGACAAACAGAGAAATGTATGGGGTCAGGTCTTCAGAACAAAGAAAGTCCATGATTCAATAAAGTATCCATGCTTCTACATGCATTCAGAAAAACTTGACCAAAACAACATTGAAACATTCACATGAGTGTGGCATACCAGACGGTAGCATAAAAGAAGAAACTACTGGACAGTAGATCCCTGATACTTTGTGTCTGAAAGTCTAATGTAAAAGTAGGAATAGTGGAAACTACAAAAAAAAAATGAATTCTTCTTAATTTTCATCCTTTTTGTTTTCTACAAAAGAAGAGGTATTACTGTGCAATGTCTGAAAAAAATCAAAACCCACAGAAAAGATCACAAAAGAAGGTAATTTTAACTCTGATGGTTCCTGGATGCAAAACCAGGGATTAACTAGTGTGTAATGTCTCAATTAAAACATGGCACCTTTTATGTAACATAGATTAGAAAGAAAAAGTAAAATCTGGGGGGCAAAGTTTCATTCACATATCATCCAGTACACAAATGTTGAAAACTTTTACATGAAAAACATGTGCCAGGGTATGCTCAGAAAAGTTTTGTCAATCATCAACAATGAATGTCTTCAGAGCAATTGCTAAGAAACATCAGTCTGAAGTTTGAACTTACAAGTCTTTTGCAGTTACTGTACTAATACTTGACTAAGGTTCATACTCTTTTCTGAGGACAAAAATCAAGAATTGCTCAAGGTCTATTCCAGGTACAACATCTGCTTTTCAAGGACATCAAGCTACTTTTAAAGAACTCCAAAATATCTACTGAAATTCTTACACACACCTCAGGTTGGCAGGGAACAAAACTAGTCCTCAGGCCAAAGTGCCAAACATTTGTCGCAAATAATAAATAAGTGCAAAGGCACAGTAGCATTTCAAACCACGAAAATTCATACACTTTTCGAGAACTTTGAAGTAAAAGAACAAAATCCAAGCAAGAACAAAATTCGAGGCCTTGACATCGCAGATTCAAGTACTTTCAAAGTTTCTGCACATACTGTATGAACCATACTAATCACAATAGGTCAAGATTTTTAGATAGCATTCGTGATGGGTCACGTCACTGACGACTTTGTTTAGACGAGGAGTATCGACAGTTCACAAGAAGAAAGTACATGCACTGACTCCATGTTATGTTTTCAATAACTTACAGTTGGAACTGTTTTACTATTATACAACATGCACCAAATAATAATGTTCCACTGCAATTTAGTGTTACTTGAAACAGTTTTCACTTGAATCAGATTAAAATGTGCCTCTGAAGCTGTTTTCACATTATCTTGAGTCAGAGAACATTTCCCATTATTTCTCCATCATTTCCTTGAAATTACTGTTACCCTATTTTCGATAAATCAGGGAAATATTGATACTTCCGAAAAAAAGTCACTCCCTGCCAGAGTGACAATAATTTCTT
Organism: Stichopus chloronotus; assembly: GCA_021234535.1. Lineage (NCBI taxonomy): Eukaryota > Metazoa > Echinodermata > Holothuroidea > Aspidochirotida > Stichopodidae > Stichopus > Stichopus chloronotus. Next base: position 13,996,977 of record CM037838.1, on the reverse strand, counting down.
CATCAGTGAATTTGACAAAACTTGAACTATGCATCGACAAACTTACAGAATACAACTGAAAAGAATAAAGAATGTTGCACTACCTTGCAAGCCTCTGTTCCAAGTCCCGAATTTGTATGAGAAAGAACTCTTTGCTGACTTCACTTAGATTTGCTCCAGAGGGTGCGGAAGATGGACGGGCAGATTTCCTGCCACTCTTCTTACCGCTCTTCTTTCCCTTCTTCTTCCCCTTCTTCTTTGGAGGCATTCTGCGACTCTAGTTTACTGTAAGTCTAACCTGTACGCTGAGCAGACGATTGGAGATTGGTCACTCTGAATCCATCTCATAGCTGCAAAGCTATTATCAAAGAACTCGTAATTTTTAGCGCTACATGGTCACATTTAGCATGTAATGTTATGTCCACTAAATGTCAACATATGTCCACTAAATGGCCACATAATGTTATCTCCACTAATTGTCAAGTGTGGACACACAGGCAACAAATCCTCCGTCAATTGTTTGTATATAGAAATGATGCCATGGAATGAAATCAGTCCATTACTAAGAGACTAAAAATTAGGTCTCGCTCAATGCAGTGAATGATGCAGTTTTTGGGGGGTTCACATTGCTTAAAAACACAATAACATAATCAAGTAAAGGAAGGCACATAAAACCTTGTACTTCAAAAGGCAATTTTAAATACTGTAATATGGCGATGCCGATGCTAGTCTCTTGCCTATAATGTCGATGACAGGTAGCGTGCCTAACTTGCCAATGATACTATATATTTACACACTTAAGGTTTAGAGCACTTGAGGCAAGAAATTGGTCTAGCGCATGGATCTTTCTCAAATGTGTAATGTTTGAGTTGTATCCCAGGACTGGATTAATGATCGTACTGCAGGCAGAGGTTGGCATCATGATGGAAGCAATGTGGGCCCAAGAATGAAGCCCTTAGAGTAAGGATTTGATCAACAATTCTTAGGGTAAAATTCAAAGCACCCATTTAGATAGGGTTCTGATACCTTGGAAATGTAAAAATATACAGTAAATACAGTATTTACAAAGACGTACCGTGCTGCCGTATCTCAACATGCACGCTGACTCAAGAATTTCTAGGAACCCTAATTGACACCATATAAAAATTTGATGGAATCATAAGCAAACTCAGATGTCAAAAGAGCACAGGCCAGGAGGAGAACAAATGTTGTGCACCTCGCAGGTGGAACTTTACTATGAAGAGGCGGTGTGATACTTTAATAGTATTTTGGGTTGCGTTGCTGAAGTGACAAATGTTTCAAATTATGGCAAGAAGCCCAGTCTAGATGAGGCAATAGACATAAACTGTAAAAACCTCATAAAGGAAATATACATGTCGACAGGCATGAACCTGCAAATGACCTAATTTTTACAAAATATGTCAAGCTGTTTACAACAAAGTAACGTTGGTTGAAGAGAGACAGCATCAGAATATACATATTGTAGGGCATGCATCAATATAGGGGTCTTTACTAGCACTATGAAGCACTAATTTCATGCAACTCCTGACTTCATGCACCCCTTGAGAACACCTTTACACAAACCAATTTCTGGCGGGGAACTTCTCACCTAAAATGGACAGGACATAAAATTTGTCTCTACTACAGTACAGTGGGAAATCACCACTTTTTTACAAAATTGGGCAGGTTATTGCAGACTGAAAAGGCACCAATGAATAAATCCACCTAATTTGGAAGCGTAAGCAAAGAAATCATGGAGATACAAGCAAATATCCACAAAGCTCCTGTAATAGGTACCAAATTTCAGTTTTTTTGAGAAACCTACGGTAACTGAACGCATCCATGGGCCAGTTCAAATTGCCAAAGCCTTTTTAAATCATTGCTACTAATCAGAAAACCAGGTATCACTCTTCCTGGCATAATAAAGCCCCTCTCTCATTGGTTTCCCTCATAAAGCCTCTCTCTTATCAGCCATGGTAACCAGACCTGTTTTCTGCAAAAAAAATTTGTCCAGACCAAGATCCTTAGCTGCACGAAAGTAGAGCTGTTGGGCTTAAGGCTGTACCATCCAGAACTGGCAGTAGCCCAGTTCTAGTTTGCCATGTCAGGAATAACTTACGTAAAAAAAGATAGTCAGCCTATTACAAGTTCAGCGGAGTCCTATAGAATGACACTAGTCGTGTTTTTTCAAGTTGAGCAGGCCCTACTGTCCATTCACTGACATTCGTTGCTTGCAATCTGATAAAAAAAAAACTTCTAACTTTAGGCTAATCCAAGATTTAATCCAACCAAGTTCATGAGCACCTGAAATTGTGCAAAATATAAAAATTCTCAATTTCTAATGTCAGGCCTCCCTAGGCTTACTAGTAATAGTAGCCCTTCTGACATATTGTTATGCACTGTGTCTATTGACTTGGTTTAGCAACAGAGTACCAAATACTTATTCACCTGGCTGCAGTCATATAACACATAATGTAACTGAGAATATGTTTAAAATTTCAGGCGAGAGAGGAGAGCCAAATTTACCCTGTTGATCTTTATGTTAATATAGAGATCAGTGGCGTCAAATTTTTGCACTGTCTGAACGTAGAAGTTGGTCTGGGGCAATAGCAGGAGAAATTCAGCAACAGAGTTGGCTTCCAGGTCAACCTTCTCAAATCTCCATCCATGGAGCCGGACAAGAAAATAGGAAGTTACAGCACAGTAACGGTGCTCTAGAATTAATATAGGCCTAATTCTTAATAAGCTTGCTTATTTCAACTTGCTTAACATTAGTGTTGTGTAACTATTGCTGCACTTATTACAAATGTTAAGAATTTAATTTTCAACTGTGATACCAAAGTTACCTTTGGGTAAATAACAGAACCGAGGCCTAGCAGTGTTAGTGCTAAGCTTTAAAAGTAAGGAGAGGAATGCCCTCCTTCCAAACAAAAAATTAGGAGGGATTTTCATAATGAAAGAGGGGTTTTCACAGATGTTGGGTAGGGCTAGAACACCATATATCCTACTTGGAACAATATTCATACACAACATTACAGTCTAGCCTAAACTTATGTGATGTATGAAAGTTAAATATTATAATAAGATTTTCATGATTTCTAGGATTAAAATGTTTAGGTGATCGACTCATGATATGACCATGCTCCATATGGCTCGTCAGGCCTAGGCTACATTCATTGGATTAGGGCCAACCTAAGTAGGGATAAAACTTTCGTTAGGGCCTAGGCGTAAGTGTTCAGTTAGGCTAGCCTAACGTCAAGTTACAACAAAGCAATAGAACCAAGACTATTGTAGCCTAGCTAACGTTAAACTGAATTCACTTCAGAGTCGGACACTTTGGAAACTGACGAGGAAACTAAATTACGCCTGCAAAATGATATCGTTGACTAAGTATTTTACTTGCGTACGTGAGTGGACTTACTACTTCGACAGCTGTTTTCAGTTTCGTCGTGTCCTTTTACGAACGGTAACAGCTCGACTTAACTTGCTGTAGGCTAGGGCCTAGAGGTAGAAACATTTCGTCAACACACATCAAATAACAATTTTCGTGCAACCGATACCGCGGGCGATAGTATGAGCGACAACCTCATACCTGTTAACACAATTGGAGTCGTGTAGTAATGCTGTGACTGTATGACAGGTGTACGCGACAAGCAGTAACCAAGGTAATGACGTCATCGTCAAAACAAACTCATGATCTTTTGTATTTTAAAAGGGCGCCATCAGTTTACAAACTTTTGTTGTCTTTGGAAACTTTATCGGAGAGTTTCAAAACTGAATTGTTTTTGGTTTTCCCCTCTTTCTCTTTTAAGGTCACTAGCTTTGATAACCATTCAGTTGATTTTGTTGTTTCCTGTTCATCCATTGCAACATGTAATAACGATTACTTATTTGTGGTTTTGTATGCATGTGTGTAGACGAAAATGAATTAATGACTGAATGCGTGAATGAATGAAAGCATGAATCCATGAAAAAAAAATGCATGAATAAAAGCATGAATAGATGGATGGATTTAATAAATGAATGAGTGAATGAAATAACGAATGAATGAACGAATAAATGAATGAATGGAAGCATGAATGAATGAATAAATAAATCAATGAATGAACTACCTTAACTTTGTTTAAACAGACTTTAATGAAATATCTTCGGCAAAAGATATGATCCTTTCCTTTGGCTTTTATTTGTGGCTTGGGGTGAGAGTGTTGGTGTCCTGGGTATTCTGTGATCTGTCTTTTGTTTTATTTGGACCTCCTATCTATAAGTTTTTTATCCAATTGTCTCAATTGATGTCTGGAGTTCAACTTCCTCCCAAGCTTCAAGTAGTTTCCTAGTAGAGGTCATGAACTATATATTTTTACTTCATTATTATGTTACCTTCTCGAGTAATAGTATATTTACGCCCTGATATGGTTTTAATAAAGCATTCTGAAAAGAATAAATGAGAAATGGATGAATGAATAATGTTCCCATGTTACCACGTAATGGAATTATATTGAGCTTTTTAGCAATAGCGCCACCATTTTTCCACCTTATCTAAGTCCACAGTTGACATGAAACACCTTCAGGAAATTTTAGTCAACCGTGGCAGTGGTAACAATACAAGAACAGGAGCAACACTGGCAATTAATTTGATGAAAGTTCGTCACCGTTTAGTGTGACTTTGGTTTTGTTTCCTACACCGCCCGCTGTTCGCTAATACACCTATCGATGTTTAAGGAATGTACGCAATATCGAAGGCAGACTTATTTGACGCAGATGGTCAGTAATTTGTGTACACACACCTTGGACATTGAAAGGGAATACCTAGTCATCCCCACTCTATTCTGCAAAATCATCAAAGTCAGGCAATTATCTTCTCACTTCCCCTCTAAGTATTATTTATAATGTTACCTAATATCAATACCGCATAAGCAAAGGTGTTATGCAGCAAAATTAAGTAATTCAACAACAACAACAAAATGATACCACATAATGAAAAAGGGCCATTCATGAATTAGCATCGGTGGTGACCGCACGTTACGGTTTTTGAGATTTCGAAAGGCGCCCAGAACCGGGATCATACTAGTCTAAACATGAAGTCTGTGGTAGTCAGTGAATGTGGATAGATCCGTAATTAAGTTCGTATGCATTAGGGATCTGAAACTGGTGACTCACCCCTTCAAATGGATTTCGGCACCCCTCCCCCTCCCATTGGTATCCATACTGGAACTTGCTCTTACCTTTGCAGTGCAACTTCCTAGTCGGTATAATATGTTCTCCGTGAACCTCTGCTGCCAATCTCTGCTGCTGGAAACTTCATCAATTTATTGACACACTGTGTCATTCGTTTCTGCAGAATCTCACATTATGTTAAAAATCACTAATTTTTTTATATAACGTTTCCTTATACTTAGCATGGGCCAGTTACACTTGCGACAGCTCCATGCGTGGCTAAACTGCAGTCTTAACTTTATATCAACACAGTAAATTTCCAAAGCAGTAATATTGACTGGCGACCAAAATGATAATCGGTGGCGTATAGTGTTCAGATGGAGTTATATGCAACGCAACAGCCCCGTTTAGCTATACCTCCCTCCCTAACTCCCTGATCCCGATCCCAAACAGAAAACCCGGGACACACTTAGGGCTACTTGCAGCTGACGAGTTCAGTCAAATTTGACAAGACAAAAATGTTGAAATAATGTGAGGCAGAGTCAGTGAGTATAAAGAGAAAAAATACGTTTGCTGTATTTACGCCTACAGCAATAACGTATAATTGTCCTAGTCCATCAAAGCTCTAACGAACGCCATTGTGAGTGGAGTCAACAACTCAGTCCGTCAGTTGATTACGGTTTCAGGTACAGAATTAAATATGAAGCAAACCGTTCTCTCCTTTGTCATTCTTGGATTTACTCAGCGTTTTTTCTCTCCCCCACCCCCACCTCTCTCTCCACCTCTCTCTCCACCTCTCTCCCCACCTCTCTCTCCACCTCTCTCTCCGTCTCACTCCACCCACCTCTCTTTCTCATTTTCATCTTCTTTGGTGACCACGACTGACTGTGTTATACCTTTTCGTCCCACAGATCCACTGTGAAGGTAAATAGTTACGCAGAACTTCACATTGCATTACGAAGTTCTAACCACCATTTTAGCCTGCTTGCAACATCCTTTGAATTTTACCATAGTGTGTAACGCTGAGTACCACTTGAAATATCACCGACTTTCACGCAAAGATGTAAGGGGGGAGGAGGAATGGATTGATTGCTCCAAGTCGTTTCTCTCTCCCTCCCACTGACTGACATGTGCATGGACAGCACGAGTATACTTTGCGTGGTATTCTTACACGTACCTGATGTTGCATATCGACCGACCCCAATGCCGTAATGTCGAGTCAGTGTTCTTTTCCTTTTCATTGCGCGTCCTGCATCTTGTTCGAATTATTTGTTGACACGAACAAGTGAAGAGCAAGCAGAGGCATCTTCACCGTGCAAATCGCTGCTGCCGTGTGCTACTATAACTGCGGTTAGTACGGCTTTTACCGAGTTATAATCGAGTTCAGGGCATCACTTGCGTGGGTGTTTTCTTTCATTGCCACGCTGTTTCTTGTGCGTTGCCATGTAGGCAAGAACTTTGTTGCGCATAGTCTAGTTACAGTGCTTGCATCACAGTAGGAAGTTTATCAATCTCACTTTGGTTGTCTCATATGATCGTATCCAAGGGCGTACGTGGTACTGAGGAGATCAGCTACCAGGGGGTGCCACAAACATGCCCACGAACCCAATAGCTTAGACATACTTGCCTGCAAGTTCAATTCTTATAGTTATTGTTTGTTTTTTTGTTTTTTTTTTGCTTTTTTTTTTTTTGTTTTTTGCTAATTCAGTAAAGCACCATTTTGCGTTTCCCCTTCTGCAGTCGGTCTAAAATATCACAATACACCTGGCGATGTGTGTACTCTTCGCGCCGATAGCGGAATAGACACGCTGATTGCCGATTGCGGAAAAAAATCCCTCGTGGTTTTTACCAGCGAATGCGAAGTATAGTAGTCGCTTTTTACGAGCGAATGGACTTGTCACAGTATTTTTATTCTGTGTCTTGTTAATTTTGTTAATCTATAAGTATTTGTAGATTAATAGATGTTAGTAATAAATGGAGTAAATGTATTTAAGGCGTCACTAACTTTAGTGCACTTTGAGACGTTTTCTTTGACAGATTTTTTTAATTGTACGGTTCATGGAACGACTGTATCACGTTCTTAAACGGCCTTTCTATGGTTTTTGTCGACAGCTATTACTTTAGAAAAAGCTTACACCCTCATCTGCTCATGTTTTGAAACGTTTGAACGATTTATGTAATTTTTTATTGTGTTATTATGTTCAACAAATTGCACGGGTAAATTCTATTTAAAATAAATCAAATATACTTAAGAAAAGAACGACAAACTGCAGAGTTACGTTTCATTTTCTTCGTAATTGAAGACTTCCATTGGGTTGAGGTACAGTGAACAGATAAGATAACAAAGTCGCCCGGATGGAAAAATTGCCCAATACTAACTGCGTAGTTATCTTCGGGTCCAGGAGTTTCAACTGAGACTTGAATTTCCCTTGCAAACAGGCGCCTGCTTTGCCGGTACACACGTGATCCAACATATGATACAGTTGTGGCTTTGGAGTAGTAATAGTCAGGCTATTAGCCAAGGTTGTGAACATTGAATGCTACCGTGGCTCGGAAAGGACATTTCGAGATTTTGATGTGTAATGGTAGTTATGCTGATTGGAGTTTTCAGCGCGTGCGCGGGGTTGTACTGAACTGCATGTAATATAGTGATTTTTGTAGTTTATTTTGTTGATATTTTCATATAAGTTTTTTTTTTTTCGTAAACGGTTGTTCTTTATAGAGAGAGGTCCTTATCCTCCCGACACACATGGGCCTACTAGCAATCTTATAAGACAATATACGGTTTCTTTGAGCAACCGTATCGTAAATGAATATTAGCTCATTAGTCATTAGTCCTACCAAACTACCAAAGCAGGAGGAGTGAGAGACTTGAAAGTGTTCATTTTCTTGAAAATTAGACTGAGACAGGTTGGAATGTAAAGACTGGTCTCGGATGAGAGAGTTGCACAATGAAAGACTGCTAGTTGTCTCCTTACCCTCAGAGCTCATTACATGAGACAAAGATCGCTTATGCAAGCATGATCACGTATGTGCCTTACCCGGTTGAAGCTAGCGAACAATAAGCACTAGGCCTACCGCCGAACCATATCAAGGAACAGGTAAAGAAGTACGGAAAAGTGAAACTGCTATTAGTAAGGGAATATTGAAGTAATGGATTTACAATCATAGGTGTGAATTTCAAGCCGGGTATTGGCTACGTTGTTAATATCATATTTCTTTTTGAAATCTAAACATGTCCACGTCTTAATAGCTAATACGTCACTCCCTGGTACACGGATCAAGTCAATTTTAACATCACCACGGCGTATCACTGATATACTTTTCGAAACACTCCAGTTCGTAGCAAATAAGGCCCCGGCCCCTCACCTATCATCAATGGGTTACCAGTATTCTTTTCTGAAATTCAGTGAAGAGACAAACCTTACAGCAAATTCACCATCTGCAAAACTACCTGTCTTAACTCCCATATCAGAATTACTAAATGGGTGCACCGAAGCATCGCCTCCATTCGCGAGTATGAAGCCTTGCATTCTGGTCTTGTATTTGATCTACTGCCCCGGTGTATTCTGGAATCGGGATTACTTTTTTTTTTTTTTTCTGAAACAACTTCAGCAGGATATGTTTGATACACCGCTGTGTCACATATGGGAACTTACAGACAATTCACACCCTACATGTCAATAAAATGTTCTGATGTCTTAATAATAATGTAATAGGTCAAGTAATTCACCCGAAGGACACCTGAAAGAAAACAAAAATAGGCTTCTTGTAACTGCATATCCGTCAAATCTTTCCTTCCCTCAACTTTCTCTGTCTCCATTTTTTTTTTCTTCTTTTTTTTTTTTTTAATTTCGGAACAAGGCGTGAGAATAAAATCATTACATTACAGTTAATAAATAGACACTTCGCGAAAGAGTGACAGAATTATTTCCTTTTTGTTTCTTCCACACACCTGCGGGTCCTGTGAAACGGAATAACTCTTTTTGCTCTTCTCGTAACACTTTGATCAAAGACCAATATCCTACGAAAATTCCCGCCGAGTATATACCCAGGTATACCCGGTGTACCTGTAATCAGGGCGCTGGAAGACAGCTCCCTACTCTGATATAACGAATCTATTAGTTACATCAGGAAGCTGGTTACACGTGGTAATCTGCAACAGCCAATGTCATTAAGAGCTTTTACCAGGGGTAATGCGAATACACTTGTGGAAGCGATCTCTTCAATCCACTCTCTATTTTACCCCTCCCCACCTCCCCACCCCCCCCCCCGCCCACACACACTTTTTTCTTGTGTTTTCTTTAATGTCATTTCAACGTAAAGGGTAGAAGAAGGATCCAATCAGGGACTATAGACACACCGTTAGACACACTAAACTGCATTCGTTATCGAAGAAACCGCTGAGACGGTAGCGTTGCTTAGAACGTGGCGAGTTATTTTCCCACGGTCGTATTACAATTAAGCAAGCAGATCTTTCCAAGATACCGACTATTTCGCTTGTTTTGTTTTGTTTTTTCTTTTATCTTTGAAAATGGCATAAAAGAGCTCGTGTGTGTGTGTGTGGATTACGTTCGAAAAGAAAAACCTTAATAGGAATTACGCTCAGTTCATTGAAGGGAATGAGTGGTATTCCTGCAATTAAATTGCAGGAATAAGAAAAAAAAATTAAAGGAGAAATTAGAGAAGAATTAGAAAGGAGCGGGCAGTTTTTTTTTTTTTTTTTATGAAATACAAAGTATTACATGTAGGTGAATTACTAATATGAACCAGCTAGGAGCAGACAATTGATCGAACTAATCCTGTGATCCAATCGAAGGGATTAGTCTGTCATCTGGACTTTTTAAAGTCATTTGCGGTTATAAATCGGCGATGCGTGTGAAGAATGGCTTCGTTACACTCTCTCTATTCTTTGGTTGAAAATTTCCCATTTATTGTGGTAGTAATGTCACACACGCCACCCAATGTAGGGTTCTTTCTTTTTAAGTTAATGCATACGCACTGTCTAGCGTGATTTTTTTTTATTGAAGAAAACAAAAGAGGTTAATTGTTTTCATGGTTTTTGTTTTTCTTGAATTGCATTCCCACGCCTAAACGGGGTTACTTCGACCTTTGTAGGCCACTATTACGTAACTACATATTCCCAATGCTTTGAATCTTACGTCACATGTGCGTTCGTTCAATGTCGCCCACTCTTTGAATCGAAACAAAATACTTCTTTTTCGGAGAAAATTTTCATGAGCCAATTGGTGGTCTGGAACGCATCATGATATCTTACCTTCTGTTCATGTAGGCCTAATTATGTATGTGTGGGTGAGTCGCATGGGTGTGTGTGTATGTTTGTGTTGTGAGCGGTTTGAGGCAGAGGTATGGAATTCACGTTAAAAGAATTTTCCACTCCGTCTGAAGGAGAGTGATACGTCATACAAATTAGGAGTATTTGTTTCTCAATTTGTTGGTAACACCATACCTCGATAGCATGTTGGGTTCGGAAGTTATGAATTTTTAAAGACGTATACTCCATTTCAAAATGCTATACATCGCGTAACGTGTAATTCCGTTGACGTCACCTAGCCACAACTAAATATCCTAGCCATAGCCACAAGTACATATCCTTTGTATACATCTCTATGTTTCGACATATCTATGTTCCGACATCTCTATGTTCCGACAAATCGGCACCAAAGTACATTTTTCGTCGGAACATAGAGACGTCGGAATATAGAGACTGCATTTGCGTATCTATGTTTCGACATCTCTATATCTCTATATACCGACAACTCTATATACCGACTTCTCTATGTTCCGACATCTCTATGCTTCGACAAATGATTTACTTTGGCGCCGATAAGAAGTGTACTTTGGCGCCGTCCAAAAATTGTACTTCGGAGCCGTTAAAATGAACATTGGCGCTGATGAAAAAGGTACTTTGGCGCCCAAGTACGTTTTCTCGGCGCATATGTACATTCTGGTAGGCGCCAAAGTACTTTTCCGGCCCCAAGTACACTATTTCCGGCTGCAAAGTATCCTTTTCTCGGTGCCAATGTAAACTTTTGTCGGAATGTAGAGACGTCGGAACATAGAGATGTCGGAATATTGAAACGTCGAAATATAGAGTGGTCGGAACATAGAGATGTCGGAATACAGGGCTGTCGAAGCATAGAGCTGTCGAAACATAGGGATGTCCCCTTATTTCTTTATCATCTTCACTATCTTAAATTAGATGAGTCCTTAACTTCCACATAAGTTCTTTAAGAAAGTGAATCTACAATATTGTCAATCTACATATTTACTCTAGTGTCCAATTCCAAGATTAAAGGCTGTAATGCATCACCACAGACAGTTGCAATTCTCCCAACCACCTACCTCTAATCCTTCCCTCAGCCTGTCTTACATTCCTCCACATGTGTAATCAAAACAATGGATCCCTGTGTGCGCTGTGTAATACGAGCTGCTCTGCATCTTTCGAATTTGCTAGTACTGTAACTTAGAACCAGTTGAGAATTTTCCTTTCAGGGACGTAAAAATATAGCTTAGGGTGATGCAATACAGCCTTTAAATGAGGACTTCGGTTTCACAGAAAAACTAAGACCTTTTTTCCAATAATTTTCCACTGTTTCGCGTTTGTTAAACTTGAAGCAACTGGAATTTTTTTTTTTTTTTTGTCCAGAGAAGGCTTTCTTCAAACAGCAATATCTTGAGTTTGGAAGAAGAACTTAGTGGCATGGGGTTTGACATGCCTACATTGGAAATTATTCTCTTTCATTTGAGAGTCCCATCACTTGCCAAATAAAACATGACTTTAAAGATTACAGAAACGTGATGGACCGAAGCTTATAATCTAATTGATGCGAAGTGCCTTTGTCACATTAAGGAAAATGAGCACGATCCCTGCCACTATTTATGACTATGCGGTCCATACGTTGCAATGCAGTGCAATTATGATTACATTGTATTGCAGGTACGTGACTTCTGTGCTAAATATAGAAACTAAAGTACCTAGCACCGAGAATATATGATGTTCCCATGTGTTAAGGCGGCTCCCCGTTTTCTGGATGCACTGAATGTCCATGTAGCTAAGCTGTTTGGCAACATTTATACGTCCGTCTCTTCCTCTGCGAGTTTACCTCTAAGCGCCAGTAAATCATAAATAAAATCGATAAATCTTTTGTAGGACTAAATGGAGGATACCGGAACTTGTGAGATAAAACTGTAACACTTTTTTTGGCCCATCTTTCCCCAAAACGAGAATCATGATCGAAAAAACAGCCAAAGAAAGTTTGACTAAAACATCGTCCTCGTTTACCGGAAAGAAAAGATGGAAAATTCATATTTACTCTGAATCTCCTGTGGATTAAAAGAATTATTCAGCAGAATTGTGGCTGCCCGAGTTATTTATAGGATATATATATATATATTCATAATCTTTTCAGGATGTATTTCTACCCGCCATATTCAAAAAGATCTTACTCTCAAAATTAAGTACCTCTATACAACTATAAAAAAAAATAGGCTTAATGTAGTTATAGTTGTTTCGGCGAAGTTGAGCACGACATAATGCCGAGCTGCAACTCGATGTCGCATCATAATACGCGTTCACTGGATGAACAGAAAAAAGGGTAGGCCTACCTCTGGTGAGTATTGTGTGTATGGCAAACCAAATGCCCAGTAATTCGATAAACCTGATTTATGGACGGATAAACCAGGTTTATCAACCAATTATCCATTTGGTTTGCCAAAAGCATCACATCTCATATTAAAACCGTACATTCACAACGTCACGTCTTTTCTACATGTAGGCTGGTGACGGAATCGGGAAAATGTCATATTTAAAGTCAGTCGATCCAGGGGGTTGTCTGTTACAACTCCCTGGTCGACCACTGTCCTACTAGCTACATTCTTGGCTAGGGGTAAGTAAAATTCTCAATTGGTTCTGCTCTTTGACTGACATCAACTTCGAAAGATGCCGAGTAGCTGATACAGCATACACAGCCTGAGCGAGGTGGTGTGATTACACGGTTACCGCCCGCGAGACCGAAGGTCCTCGAGACCGATGGTCAAGGTCCGCGAGACCAGCCTCTGACAAAGCATGTTAATGAAAAGGGAGGAGATAACTTAGTCAACTAACACTATCTTGTGCAAGTTTGGTCAGCTTCAATGGTTATCATCTTTGTTTCTGAAATATATTTCCAGAAAAGAAAGATGATGGTTTTAATTTTTTCATCTGACCTTGAGAGGGGTGAAAGCTTATGGCCCCAATTGGTGACCTTGAAATAAGAATCGAAACATGTTATGTTGTTACCTGTTGAATTATTTTTTAATGATGTTTTTTATTGTTATTATTATTTTCTTGTCGTCTTATAACTTCCTTTTTGGACTTTTTTTTCAGCCGTCCCCAAAGAATGTAATATATTCACTACGGCGTCCCATAAGTTCATTTCAAAGGTCCCTTATGTTCACTTGTGAGGTCCATAAATAAATATACAAAAGAAAACATACATTTCAAGAGTTCATACGATCGTGTTGATGTCCTATAATTTCAGATGGGTGTAACAAAAGTTTAGTAAATGTCCCATACGGTCAGCCTCAAAGGAGGTGTCATAAGTTAAAAAAAAAAGTCCTATAAAATCAAACGTTCATATCTCTAGTGGAAACCCCTATATATTGGTCTGGCGGACCTTATTTGAATTGCGGTCTCGTGGACCTTCGGTCTCGATCTCGCAGACCTTCGGTCTTGCGGGAAACCCCCTGATTACACCCGTGGTCCTTGCATACTTACCAGACTACGTGGCACTTGAAACCATATTTGTGCACAAGGTGGCGTTTAAGGCGGACTGTGGGAGGAACTAGAAGTAAGTGGTTGGGAGAAGTAAACCTCTCCCAGGGACCACTGACAAATCACTGACTATGAACCTCCTGAATTTCGTGACGTGGTACACCGTTGAGCGAATGCACTATTAAAAATGGAGGCCTATGCCTTTCAGTGTGATCATTTTTTATGATGCCATGCTATAAAGATAAAAGGGGTAACTCATCAAAAAAGTGTTCCAACTATTTTCTCTCGAACGATGAGTTCTTACCGCACACTGCCTCAGTGCGACAAAACTCCTCGCAACTGGCCGTCTCGTCAGTGCATCCTGTGTGCAGCAAAACTTTGCTAGCCACACGACTGATTTGCTTGCGATATTCTTTGAGTTTTAAAAGGGAATCGGGCGTTATCAACGTTGCGTATGAGTTTAGTAGAGTAGGGCCAGCATGAGCTCGTTACCCACTCAGCTACACCGGTCGTGAGACTGGCGCCCTGTGTTAAGTCTCGTCGGCCACGGTTGAGAATTTGCCAGACTGTAGTCTCAGGCTGCCACAGTCCTACCGTTTGACCAATAGCGTGTCTGGGATTATGCACGTTGGTGATTATTGTACTCTATTCCTTATCACAGTGCGGATTCTGTTTCTTATCACATATATACGTATTAATGACTGGTGCGATAGGTGGGTCGTACAGTGGGTCGTAAGGTGGGTTGTATAGTGGGTCGTACAGTGTTCGTAGTTCTATCATTCTAAGGAAAGTCGCGACGACGATTCCAAACTATAGAACGCTACAGTCCATTGAGTTTCAATGCGCAAAGTATGCGGCGGACTTTTAGACGACTCATTTGTGAGTTGTAACACCAAGGACTTGCGGCAATATGCGATAGCCTGAACTCCTCAGGTAGGTAGGACTCAGAGACCTAAGTCAAAATACAAACGAACAGGCAAATATTGAGAAGCAAAATAATAATAATAATAATTTGAAAGTACCCATGTCCGCCAAAGGGGTACTCTAGTTCACGAGATCAGGGCAGCGGGTTGCCGCAGAGTCGTAACGTACCATTTAGTATGCGAATATTTAGATACAAAAAGAATAAGCTAACTAGAGCGTCAATAACGCAAAACTTAGCCTCTAAAGACGGCCATATAAGTTCAGCAACAGTCTCTTCTTAAATTAGCTGATTTCTGAAGGCAAGTCATCATCGAGACATAATACAAGATCACATTAAAGTTTTAATTTGAAACGTTTCGACGCCATATTTTCTTATTTTGTGAAAGTGAGTACAAAATCACCCCCTTCAAGTTTAGCAGTCAACAACAGCTTTTGCATATCATATTTGCTATAGGTTATACCAAATGGTGATAAAGGGTTGGTATTCATATATTTCATGGAAATTGTCATTAATTATAATCAACCATCACGACCAAAATACGTAACCATGTAAAATACTGAAAAAATTAAATTATTAAATCATGCTAAATATAAAACTAACTCTTTATACGGGCTGGTTTCGGTGGTATGTATCACGAAACATCGTTCCTTCTTCAACCTTTGTCCTTAATGGTTTTTACTGACCTAGGCATGACAAACAAGTAGACTGTATGCTCTGCATCAAAGACACCCGGCTTGCGTATTACACTTTGACTACCGTAAGAAAATTATGGCATACAAAGCTACCGTACATCACAGCCACCAAGCAGGACTAATCCACACTGCTATACCAAACCACGCTTGGCGAGGAGATCGAAAATAATAGAAACTTGAGTTTGGACACAAACAGGCGAATTTCATTTCACATTTTCTCCACGGTTTCGCAATCAATTCTCACCAAATTCACGGACGACCTTTACAACAAGTGTAAAATCTAAATGAGATTAGTTAATTTTTTATTTTTTACCTTATTCAAGAGAAATTGGCCATTTTCTGAAAGGGTACATTTCGGACGCCAACCGGTCCAGAAAAACGCCATTTTACCGAATTTCGCTTAAAATAGTACACCTTTGTGCACGAAAGACCTTTCTAACAGTGTGCAAAATTTCAAGAGGTAACTCCGAAAGCCCTAGGAGGAGTAGGCTTTTTGGCGAAAAAATGGAGAATGATCGCTAGCGAGAAAACTAAATCGCCGATTCCCGCCAAATTTTACAGACGCACGCTGCCGTACACGGTCCACCCGTCCACCAGATTTCAGCTCCGTAGCTTCCGTAACGGCCGAGAAATCGAAGTTGAAAGGGCCTCGGACCCACTAATCGGTACGCATGACTGCACAAACTGCTCTGGGGATTACATTACTTCGACTGAACTTCGTTCAAGTCGAAGTAAAAATGTATTAATTATAGTAACAAAAAGAGCAACGACAGTAAGGATGAAGATAAAAGTGACGGGGGGTGGGTAAAGAAAATAAGATAGCAAAAGTAAAACTCAAGCTCGCACCGAAAAGGAAAGTTCTGAATTGCCTAAGATTTCGTTTGGTCGTTTACGTCTATACCCAGTTATCTTACATTACGTATCCCGTGGCAGTTTCCTTACAAAAACATCAGTCGGGTTGCGTCAGCGTTTTCAGAGCCTGCTGGCACAACAAAGATGTTACGTAACACTGATAGAGTTTTGGAAACCTATACCTTGGCCTTGAGCATTTCAGTGATCTTCCGGCTGTGATTCAATGGAGTTAATGCTTTATTAATTTAATAGTATACTGGCTTAGTACTTCTGAAAATTCGGTGTCAGTCTGTTACAATTAATCAGGCCTAAGTTTACATCCTGCAAATATTATTTTGAGTGTATCAACTGGACAGAGACGGTCAAAGTGTTCACCAAAATATTCTCGTAACTGGCATAGAAACAGCAGTTTAAAATTCGAATTTCCCTTACCTTGAATCTGGACTTTGCAATGAATAAACAATAGATTAAATCTCATACAGCTGTGGCCAATGAACGATAGGTGCCTCAAGGTCACCCAATGTCATGTATAACACTTGCAAATGGCTGCAATACGTCTTTGTGCTGTGCATTGAGACTGAAGTGCTAATTTAATCTTGAAATTTGTTATTAGTGGAAAAGATTGACCTAAACATATTGTTCAATTAAGGTTACGTCACCTTTTTTTTTTAAAAAATATTCAAGGTTATACCATGAAAGACCAAAGATTTTCAAGTAGTTGTGCCGGTGTGATACACGGTGTGTCCCATAATGCATTGTACAATTGTTAGATGTGTTTCCTTAAATCCATCACTTCCAAATGGACCAAATCCTACTGAGATATGGCTTTTTCCCATGTGTAGCTTACGCAAAACATAATCATGTCAATTTGACCTGAAAAGCAATATCTAAACTTTGGGGCTACCAATTAGTCATATAAGCGATAATTTACCAAAATTACAGTCCGTCATACGTCACCGCGACTAATCGGGCAAAACAGAAGTAGCGGGCGCTGTGTATTACAGCTTCACGTTTGCATGGATGTAAGTTGTAGAGCGAAAGCAACGTTCAGTTTGTTGAAGTTGCAGCATAGTCCGGAGTGTATTTGTAATGACAAGCATGTATGCAGGAAACACCGCACCCTATAGCCTTTGTAGCGTTTCCTCATATTGTACACACATTATCATGCCGTTATTCGTACGTTAAAATGGGGTTGACTCCAACCTCAGTCTTCTTTTGTTCTACTGAGGTTCAACTTCTTGCAAATTGTCATGCCCTTAGGTCAGTTTTATCACCCCATGCTGTGATAATCCACATGGTCAATTAACGTCGTTCTCCTAAAGTAATTCAGGTGTGTCAATCCAATGTCTAGGCTTTCTTGAGCTGCCTGGCAAGGGGTATTAGGTGTCATGTCCATCGTAATACATGGGTAATCGGGCATGAAAGAGGGTCTTTTGAACGCTTTAGCACTTTTTTAGCACGATGATAACGTCATGATAATAAATATGATAATAAATATACTGTCATAGAACGGTGAGCCGGAAAGTCTATGCTTGCGTACATCACTTCGTCACACTTCCCTTCTATTCCCTTACCTCTTTCTCTTACTCTTCTTCTTGTTCAATCCTACATTTTGTTGCACTGTTTGCATAAGGCACCTTGTGAACTTCGAGAGGACACCAGGTATTTGTGACATACATCAGTCTTACGTAACCTTAATCAATGGTTATCAATGTTTACCTGAACGCTGGCATGTAGACATTGATGACGTTTGACCACAGAACTGCATTCCATGTTCAAAGATGGGGAGACTCACAAACACATACTCATGAATATTATGTGTGGGTCGTGGGTATAAAAATTTCCGAATTGCTGCACTCACAAAAACGTAAAGTAAAATAAGAACTCCATAACTTTTTGGTAAAATTTTACACACAGTTAATGTAAGTCTT
Organism: Stichopus chloronotus; assembly: GCA_021234535.1. NCBI lineage: Eukaryota > Metazoa > Echinodermata > Holothuroidea > Aspidochirotida > Stichopodidae > Stichopus > Stichopus chloronotus. The sequence goes on along the minus strand of CM037838.1, from coordinate 13,978,668 downwards.
ACATTATGATATAACAATTTTACTAAAATGTAGTAAAATTTACCAAAATTATGTAAAATTTACAAACACTGCTTACATTAATTTTACATAAAATTTATGGAGTCTTATTTTACATAAATTAGGTAAATAATTCTGTGAGTGTGGGCTCAGTTTTATGACTGAAAATTTGCCAGTAGGGAGTTGCCCGTATGTAGGCTACCGATATATATATACATACATATATATATACATACATACATATATATATGTGTGTGTGTATGTGTGTTTGGAACAAGAAAGTGCAGAAACTAGGTGACATGCTTCTTTAAAAGAGTGACCCTTCATTCAGAAACTGCACAGTAAAACGACAAGTTAACATCCGTTGGAATTTTGTTTATATCTGTTACCGTTCTTGAGATATGACTTTTCAAAGTCTGAGAAAAATGCAAAACAGGTGAGAGTTGCACAGTGTCAGTATTTCTTTTGTTAATCCTACAAATTTTGCCTCTTAATTACTCAACTGAGTTTCAAATTGATAAGTGATATCGAAGAAGAAAATACATACTTCCATATTAAAGCCCTCCCGGCAAATAAAATTCTCAATTGCCATTAAAATACAAGGTTACATAAACAAAGGATTAACGTAAAACATGTCATATAGGAGTCCATCTCTTGACGTCGCAAATTTGCATACTTATCAATGTTTATTCATGTTGGAGCTATAATACACTATTTTGCCTGTAAATTAGTCAATCTTTGACGTATTTTGATGGAATCTGTGACTATTTTTAATATTCTCAGTGCTGAATCACCCAGTACTCCAAACTGTCATTTTCGTGTCCCACGACCTTCGACAATCTTCATAAACTGTGACGAACTCTTTCAAGATCCATATTGTGAAATTGCAAAGGAGAAGAAATCAAAATTAGGCTGATAAAAATTCAGTTTTCTGAGTAAGGACACATTACTTAACAGGTACTATCCTGATCAGAAAGGGAGAGCTATTATCGGCACGTCAGGTCATTTTCTTAAAGAGGCTCACTGAGTTGTTTCCGCGTGAAATTCACTTTTTGAATTTTTCTAAACCTGCCAAATTTCCTCCACATACCAATGACAAATGGTCAAACTAAAATGATCCCAATGTTTCACATACGATGGAAAATAATGAGTCAGTAATTAATGATTTAATGTGGTTTTGAAATTCGTGACCACTTCACTTTCCATATTAGTACTTTTTCATATGCACGCAAACAGGACAAGTAAGGGCGGTAAAAAATTCAACAATTTTCATAACAATATTGGATGTGAAAACTTGACTAAGTCTGCTTATTATAAGTATTGTCATGTGTTTACACCCTTTAAAATCACCACAGACTTATCGCTATCAACTCAAAGAGCCCCCTTAAACCTGACCTAGCCTGCGTATCGCCTCTGTCGGGCTGCCACCCCCGTGTTCCTGTTGTCCTTTAGCATGAAGCAAGAGCCTGTAACGATCAGCTGCAACAAAAAAAAAATCATCCGCTGGGTGGGATACACCCCACTTGGCGACCAAGATGATGACGTCAGACAAGACGTGTGGTATGACTGTGTGAATATACGACACCAAGCATGCAACTATCAAATGAAACCTCGGTTTTCAAATGTTTTGACTGATGGTTTGGTGGTGTGTAGTGTATTCCTCCTCCTGCGGTGGCATCGAAAGGAACATTAGGCCTATACTTATGCATTCACGTCAAAAACAGTTCCCATGTTACAATAAGCTTAGCTTGCTGAATAAGAAAACTGAAGAGAAGAACAACCCATCTTGCTAGGACACAGCAGAAATATTTTAGTCCAGTTGTTACCGTAGGCCAACCAAGGGGGCTCATTGCAACCACTGAACTTTCTGACGAGGCATGCACAGTAGGGTTCCTGTAGGGCCTCTAACAAGAAACCCTACCGCACATGTCAGGAATAGGTTACAAGCCAGCCCTCCGTATCCAATTAGCAATCTCCTATACTATTTGTAGAAATTGGATTGAGACAAACATTTATCAACGGCGGCTGAAAAACGTCAAGTGTGCATGGGGTGGCCGGTAGAATAGTGGGTGGGGTATACATAATAAAGGCCTTCAAGTAACCGGTGTTCGTTCTGCGGCCTTATTGTTTTGTTTTTGTTTTCTCTTTAAAGCAAAACCTATGATTATTGTAGATGGAGAAGTCACAGGCATAAAAATTACTTAATAAGGAGAGGCATTATCTTGTCAATTTGATTAATAAATACTTGCCTAAATACGTTTCACTTGTTTTTCTTTCACTTTATTTTATGTGAACGATATCTTTACTACCTCTCCCCCTCACACTTGCTTTGTTTTGTTCCGACCTCTTACTCTCTTTTATTTTTCTTTCCCGTTTGACTGAAGGGGTCTAGGGGCCATGCGATGCCTCTCAATGGTCCACCAGTTGTCTCCCCTGTTATTCGTAATATGACAAGAAAAGCCCAGTGGCAAACTACACGTACCATACACCCCACCATTGGTATCTCCAAATGACTTACACACTAACATAGCGACCTTTTAGGGTCCCTCACACAAGCAAAATCCTTCATACCAGAGATCCCCTACCTATCATGTGACTGGCCTGAGGTATCGTGGTATTAAAAAAAAATCCGTTTGCCGACTATTCAAATTTGAGCCAGAAGGTGGGAGGAGTTTTGACAGGTGCTCCCTCCCCCTGTAGGCAAGGCTATCCCATCGAAATATAACTACAACCCCTTCGATTTTCTAAATCTGTAAACTATCTCATTTTCATATCGTCTGTACTTTAAAGGGAAATAGGGCGTTTAGAATACACCAACATGACACCCAAAAGAAAATAGCGGTAATCATTGTTAAACCATTCAGTGTCATCGATAAACATCTACCAAAGCTTCATCTCCTCAAAACATTATGCATGTGATGAGTAACGGAAGATGCATCATTTGAATTTTGAAAAGTTTGAGTGAACAAATTAGTGTTGAGCAACAAATAACTGAATTTCTATCTGTGAGAAGCGTATTTCTTGAAAGGGAGGCTACTGTCCTTCCTTATTTTGAATAATCTATCATTCTACATCCACAAGCATTGGTTTCAAAAATATGGATGTTTTCTCTCAATCAAACGCCCTATTTCCCTTTAATTGGTGATCTCCAACATCCAAAAAAAAAAGTAGTGACGATAGCGGAAAACATGACGCAAAAACGACTCGCGAAGCTCAATTTAGGCAATTTTCTCGATGGTTAAGAGATCATGCGGATGTACGTAATCTAATCGTGGTATGTGACCTGCAGTGTATCATCTTCGAATGAGATTGAAGGCCACTTTGCGAGCCTGAATCTGCCAGAAATCTTCACAACTTTGATCAACTCAATTCAGTGACGTCATGTATGACACATCACTTACCGCGGTAGCAGTGATGTTGCTCACGTCATGAATCCTTCGATCCTTGACGAGAAAAGTAAAGATAAATATTTTGAGGCTTTTGTTGATCGAAAGTGTAACACTGGTGAATAGTCACCAAACCTCAAATCCAACACTGGTGTCGAATGAATTAATTTCAAGTCACCCACGTATCTTTGTAAGAAATCTTCGGCCTTCGGGAAAGCGTAAAGTGGGCAAGGATGGATAAATATTCAGATTTACATGACCCCCTCAGTGGGATCAATCGTGTGAAGGGGAGCCTGATAAAAGATGAAATGAAAAGCATGATTTATCTTGCTTCACGTGACCACACCCCCCTCCCTCCCGCTCCTCCCGCGATCCCCATGCCTCTGTTGCTGAATCATGGAGCTCCGACAGTAGGAAATATACTGTGACCTTTTACCACATCATAATTACAACGTTTCCTGTATCCTGTTTTTCTCGTTTGCATAATTTGAACATACATTCCGTATGCGTGACGAAACAGTTATTGAAGTATGATGAAGTTCGCATCCGAAGATCTAAGAATGAGTGAAGGACGTACGCATAAGCACTTTGGGCTGAACCCATCCCCCACACCTAAAAAAGTCCATGCGATCATTACAAACTTCTTTCCATTAAATGAAGTGCGGGAAACCCCGAATGTTTTCCCTTAAATAACTGTATGATTACTTTCGACTCGAATGTGGGTGATTTCCCTTTCAAATAGGAAAGGATGAGTCAGTGCGAAGATTCCCAAAACGTGGCACTGGCTTTCGTCATCACAGGGTTCAGATGATGACGTTAATTTTGAATGATGTAGTCAATCAAGACGAGTTATGTTTGTACACATGGGGAGAGTTGTTGGTTTTGGATGTTTACGATTGTCTTATAATACAGTCATCAACGTATTCCGGGCGTACCTGCGCATATGTACGTGGTTCAAAGGAGGAAATTGCAATTTGTGAGAAAAGCGTTTTGTGTCTCTGCGCTGGACTTCCTCAAAATGATTCCTTAAGAGAAAACGCAGTCACTCAAAATGAATAAGTTTATCCCCCTACGTTAATTCATGAATGGCTCTTTTTCATTAAGTAGTATCATTTTGTTGTTGAATTTGCTTAATTTTGCACCTTGCATGCTTATTGCAGTTTTGATATTCTGCAAAACATCGTGAAAAATACTTAAAAGGGAAATAAGAAGAGAATTGCAAGGTTTTGATGACTGAAGTAGGGATAACTACTTATTCCCTTTAAATCGTGAGTCCTGAAAAGATGTTATCGGTAGAAATTTGCTTGAAGGAATTGGCCACTGCAGGAAATGATTTCATAAAAAATACGAATATTTTCTTTCTTTATGGTAGAAACGATATCTCGATAGCATGTTCGGTTCGGGAACTTAAGTTATGATTTTTTTAAAGGAATATTTATTTTAAAATGGTGCGTTGCATAATGGGAAACTTGTGCATGATGTCACTGCGGCACAACTACATAAATATTCTTAAATTTCTTTACAAATCTTGACTGTGTTAAAAGAAACATTTAACCTTAGTATCAACAGTAACTAAAGATCAATCTTTCATACACCCGATCTACATTTTCACTAGTGTCAACTTTGAAGGTTAAATGAGGGCTACAATTTGAAAGAGAAGCAAAACAAAATCTTGCAATGACTTGTCGATGGTACTTCGCATTTTGGTAACCTTCCGCTGGCAACTGGAAATCTTTCTTGACCGGGGTAGATCGGAACGGCAATACCTTGAGTCAGGAACAAGATGTCGGCATGGAGCTGAACATATACCCGCAGTGGAAAAATATTCCCTTTCCTTTTAGAATCCTATTAATTGTCAGTAAAATATGCCTTTACTAATGGGATAGATGAATCCTATATCACATGCGGCTGTAATAAACGTGGTAGACTATAGATTGTCAAGGGTGGCAACTTGCCAATGGAACAGTTTCCAGTTGACCCTTGAGAGACAGACCTACTGCTCTGAAGTCTTCCTTTGTTCTCTCAGATGTGAACCCCCCCCCCCCCCCCGCTTTTTTTTTCTTTCGCATATATGTAGAAAATCAGTTCGGTGTAATTCACAACAAAAGCTGCATCGACTACCTGTGACTCATCCAATTCTAGAGACATCGTGACGTCACAATAAATGAAATAAAGAGATTGTGATGGAGTGACAAGTGTGTTTGCAGATCAAACTGTTAGACATATACGATGCTGCAAAATATATGACAGGGATGAAATATTATCATATCATGGGAAAACGTGCCGTTCAATCATTAACATACATAGACATGAATATATGCGAAAATGAACACGTCTACTAAGAGGGAATGATTGATGTATTTTCTGCATATGCTCAATGTTTGAGTACATCAGTAATTTATTTGCATATTTTTGCCACATTTAACCAGTCAGCTCCCTGGTTTAACCTAGGCTTCATCTGTAGACGCACGCATACAAGGTTAACCTGTCAGCGGCGAGGCAGGGTTTTTGACAATGGGTTGCACAGAAAATAAAAAGTGAGTCACTGTCCTAAAACTGAGTCAATTTGTCCCCATAGTGACTCACTTTATACAGAGTGAGTCACTGTGGGTGCAAATTGACTCAGTTTTAGGACAGTGACTCACTTTTTCCTTTCTGTGTGTATGCATATAATTCCCTGGTGATAAGAAGAGGGTGAGTGTACGGGTAGGTTGGTTTGTGTTGCTTACAGTTTGCATTAGACCTGTATTGCAATTACACTCTGAACTTCAGTGACTCTGTTCTTATTTGTTATCTTTGACACAGGGCCGATACCATACATTGAGCCTCTGGGGTTCATATTGCCCTTTGCAACCTGGAGACGAGGCCAGTGGTTTTTCTGGGGGTACATAACAAAAAATGCCCCCCGAGCAAGACAGTCCATTTAATAGTGGACCATCCTGAGTTCACAAGCCGAAAGTCACTCCTCCTCAGGTCGGTACCTATCCCTATGAATGCAGGACGAAGATGAAGATATGAGTGATGGCGCAAGACTGCATGAAAGGTCAATGCGACATGTTTAAACACTTGACACTGAATGAAGTACGCCATACACAGCCTCGTGCTATTGGTTGCCCTAGGTCATGCTTGGACCATGGAAGTACTACCTCCGAGGTAGTACTTCCATGCTTGGACGAAACAGCGACCAATATCTCAGTATGATGCCTCACAAATAGGACCAGCAGCAGGACATTTCCCTAGAATACAGATGATTTTTCTATGAGACAATATGCAATGTTTGTACGGCTAAACATTAGAGCTAACGTAGTTTCCATGCATGAACGAAATGGGGGGGGGGGGGGGGGGGCTGATCCATTACGTTCAATAAAACTCATACCCATCACCCTTTTTTCTTTCTTTTTTTCGTTTTGTTTATTCTTTAAGGTGCTCAGAATTTCGTGGCCTACGCATTTCCTGTGGCGAGCTGAGTTTCTCACCAACTAGCCTGGCTGCCTGGCATTCCCTATAGATGTGTTGGCGTTGTGCGGAAGTGATCGGGATTTCCATTTGTGTACCTACGTCGGCTAGTGTTGTGCCCATATGGCGTGGATGCAGGGAAAGGGGTAGTGGTGGTGAAGGTGTGTGTGTGTGTGGGGGGGGGGGGGGTTCAGGTGTATGAGGTGGTATCAAACACAAGACCGCTATGATTGAGGCTGATAACAATATTAATGGTAGATTGGCGATTCCCCTCTGTAACATAACGTTACGTCTGCGAAGGGGACAAACCCTTCTTTTTTATTTCCACGAGTCCTTTAAGTTTGTTTTTCATGACACGTGCTAAAGAGTTCTGTTGGTGCGGATATTCCAGTGCATTTAATACATGCAGGATCCGGTTCTGCCAAAGCAATTATTGGATTAGGTGTATGGTGTGGGAACTGAGAATACGTTAGGGTTTACAATGGCGGATCCAAAATTTGTCAGGAGGAGGAGGCGCAGCAGGGTGACATGAATATTGATTTTTTTTTTTAAACATCTGGTTCGTGTAATGATTGAAATATTTTCAACTACTTGGTGAAATATATACTTTCTATATCATTTTCATTTTCACCTCGGGCACGACCCCTGCACTTCAGCCTACACCCATGCCCTACTGCCACAGCAACTTCAAGTTGTACAAGAGTTTGACCTCGGGGAAGCATCAAAGTATAGGTTGTCCCCTTGGAAACTTTTGGCTAACGTAAGGTGGACTACATGCAAAATGGTGCTACGTTCGATTTGAACTGAATGTATCTTCCGGAATCCCTCCTTTTGTAATTTAATGACTGTAATTTTTTCATCTTGCTTGGTGAAATATTCATTCTTAAACCTTTTCTGGGTAATTCAGATTTTTTGTTTTCATTTGGCGGAGCCCCTCCACCTCAGACTACACTACAGTCTGTCCAGGTTATAGTAATTCCAAATGAAAGACTAATTTTGAGGGAGAAGTCAAGGGGAAGGGGGAGGGGAATGTCTCCCTCTATATTTCAAAATGTTTGCTAACATAAGGTGGACTAGATTAAAAATTGTGCTGGATTTGAATCGAATAAATTTCTTCATGACTTTTTCATTTTTTAGAGTGACGATTTTAATATTTCCTTCTTCCGTGGTGAAATATTCCGACATTCCGAGACCGTTCCAGGGCCGGTAATTCGTTTTTTTTTTTTCACCTGGCGCATCCTCCTTCGCATCCCAATCTACACCCTGGGCAGGCCATACTTATTTGACTAAAAGACTGCCGGATGTTGGAGGAGATTCTAAGCTGAGGGGTAAAAGATCTGTGCAACAGGATTATCATTAACTCTTCAGGGAGTGCTAGTATTTCAAAGTTTGAAGTAATTGACAAATTTTCGCTGATACTTCACACTCTAATTGCATAGGGCGTCTTATTGTTTTATAAAGTTGAAAAAAAAATCAACATCTTTTGGAAGGGGCCCTGGGCTCCCTGGACCCCTAAATCGTCCTTGGGTTAGGGTTCGAACGATCAGGCAGTGGGGTACAGGAGCACGGACGCGCTTCATAAGTTTGAGGTGCCAATAACTCCCATGCAGCACCAAAGAGCTTTGCTGAAGACCATACCTAAGGTACCCATCCGGAGAAGAATCCGCAAACGGTTCACCAACAAATGGTTCGCAGGAAAACTCAGCCTAGCAACGCTTAGTAACGGTCCACCACCCACATAGCAACCGACATCCATGCCGACAGCCATGGCGTTGCCTACTACATTATATCAGATGGGGTGATTCTGCACAATTACCCGGACAGACGAAACGATTTGAGAAATTCTTTTCAAAGTTGAAAACGCCTGTACATGTTTCCAGTCCACTTGCCAACAATTTCTGTGCACACTGACTTTATACTCTACAAACATATGCCCCCTATTTAAACTGTCGGGTAAAAATAAAATGCTCAAGCTGATTAAAATGTAACTGGTAATAATTAACCCAATTATGGCAATTTTTTGACCAACTTTTGTCAACTTTTTTTTTTTAACTCAACAGTTGAGTAGTACTAATTAGGCATACGTAATCAACCTGAGTAAAAATTTACCCCACTGGTTGGCGTGTGCTGTGTTTTTTTCTTTTTTTTTGGGGGGGGGGAGAACCCTGTACCTCCTGGCAGCTATAGGCATTAGCCTATCGTGTAAATTCACTTATTGGCTTGTTTTAACATAGCATTGCATCCAGTGATAAATAAACTTGAATATGACCTCGACAAACGGGGAAGGCTCGGTAGTCTGGAAATAAATACCGTCTGATTTTTTTTTTTTTTGGCACTGTGCAGTTCTTTATACCCTGTCACTCCAGTCCATATAAATACAGAGTTAACATCGTGTTAACGAGAGCACGAATTGTTTCCCGTTGACAAGGGCAATCTCTCTTTACCAACAGCCTTCCAAAGTTTTATCTGATGACCCCGTACGTTACAGGTTAACGGGTGGCGACGGGGCAGCGTGCTGCATGCAACGTGAGGTAGCGCAGTAGGCTGCCTCCTGGCACACGCAGTCAGTTCGTAAATCTTGTTAACGGTCACTCGTTTACCTTACTCCACGCTAAAAGCTCTGACTACCGCGTGCCTCCACGAACCTGCACAAACGTTGGCACTAGAGGATTTTTGAACTTTAGCTCTCCGGGGATCAAGAGCTCCTTCAAAGGAATGTGAACCACCATTCTGAAATTTGATAACAGGGTATGCACGAACCAGATATAATGGAGTGCAGTGTACACGTAACAGGTACAGCTCAGATTTTACTGGCACACAATGTTGGCAGCCACGTAGCACACGTACGTAAATTTCAACCTGCAAAGAGCAGATCCCAATCCCCCTTCTCTTTTGAACAAAAAAAATCCAATAGTCAATTGAGGATAAGCCTTTAGGAAAGAGGATTTGAAAGAAACTTATTTGTGGTAACCGTAAGCGTGCCGATCTTAAAAGCATATTTGCATATGAATGCACGTGATTTATCGAACAGCAATTGTGAGTCAACAAGCCTTTTGTTAACAGCGTAACGGCGGGTGGCGTGGTGAAGGCTGCATTGAAGACACTTACAGGCTTGTCCTCTTTCATAAAAGGACTTCTGTGCTGTGGAGCGCCAGTCAGCCTCGAGGAGGAAAACTGGCTCAGTTTTTACTGGTAGGGGACTTGTGAACGAGAACAACACATCAGATACGAAACTCAACTTGGTGTTAAAGCATATTCTACCATATTTATCTTACTGATGCAAGGAGAACGTCATGAGAATGGGGAATCTGTAAGGCACTATTTTATTACACGCTACTTAATGTAATCCGTCATACTCTTTTGTGTTAGTTTGAGGGGCAGTAACAAGTGGCTTCCAACGGAACAAGGATGTGAAAACAGAGGAAAAGTGCAGACTTGAAATGGGGAAAAACGTTCGTTTTTCCATCCGTTTCGTATTGTATACAGAACTTAACAACTTTTTTTTTTAATGAAAGAAAATGTTTAATGGAAAAAAAATGCTACAAAGTCATCTGAATTTCACGTTTCCTGCTTAGGTGGAACGAGAGCTGGTATCGGGTGGTGTGAATTCGAATCATTTTGAAGGCAGCCCTATTCTCCATTCACTGGATAGTAAATTATTGCTCCACATCTGTACACATCCATCTCTATGCCCTTGAAGACTATATGCGATTACCTGCCCTACCGTAATCGCTAGTGGAAATATAGGAGAACATTTGCAAACAGTGCAATTAGCACGATGCTTTATTTCATTTATTAAATTTGTCATATAATTAAAGTCCAGAGGGTACAAAAATTTACAAATCTGGCCAGCCTATATTCACAATATGTCCCAAAACGTAGAATATCTGTTTGTGGTCCAGAAAAAAAAAAAAAAAAACGTCGTGTGATTCATTCTGGATATCTAGAATTTTTACTTCACTGTGTCCGATCAGTTGTACTGTTTTTTTTTTTTAATTTTATTTACTTCTTAAACGATGGGATCCATGCTCGAAAGTGTGCTACATCCACTTTTGCTATAACGGAAAATAGAAATCACTCATTTAGTCTCGTAATATACCGAAGTATACATGCACATAAATTTAATCTCAACTGATTATTAATGTCGTATATTTATAGCACTAATTAGTTTATTACAGTTTTGAATGAAAGGCCTATTGAATTTCAGGGGACAAAACAAAGATTCCAACTCAAGGATTTCAACTGAGGGATTTCAAACGGTATCTCCAGGAAATCACTTTTTTCTTTTAAAGTGTTTCTCAAATAGAAAAAAAAAAATTATACTGAATGGATATCTCGCTACTTTATGCATTACATCAGTAGAGTGCTTAATTAGGATTATAGTAATTATAAAAAGAGAAAGTAGAAATTTAACAACCGCATGAAATGGAAAAAGAAAACGGTTTGAATTCAAGACATATTCCCTTTGTAAACAAATTACAATAGGAGCGTTATAATGAATTCAGTGAATGAAGATTAAGTTCATGGACACTCATAGGTCAACATGCCAGATGAATTATAGTTCAGATAGGTCACGTGGCATCCTATCAATATATAAGCATTAATTGAAGCTACCGTAGGGCGTTTAGTTCGCCTTGTATCATGCAGTATAGATTCGTTTAAAGGAATATTCCAACCGACTTATAAAGTGAATGGGTTCACAAATAAGATAGGAAAATATTATTTTCACTGCAGGCATCTGAAACCCCACCGTCCTGCCGCTAGTACTCAAGATGTTCGTGCTGTTGGAATAAAGATTCTGGCAGAGTCTGGTCAAGCGAGGGTGTAAACATGTCTACTGGAAAGATTTGTGAATGATAAAAGGAAGGATTAAGTAGCGGCACTCATCTTACGTAAACTTTTTGCAATGTCTTCTTTCAAATCGAATATAAGCATATCTATTGAACAAATGGTGAAAAAAAAATGATGACCTGAAAGTGACAAATTCAAAATTTTTTGAAAGTGCCCCAGTAAAGAGAGAAAAACCGCCCATTATTATTACTTATTCTTATATGGGCGTCCCCTACTGTCCTATGTTCCGAGACACTTGGGCTGTATTCCGACAGCAGTGGCGTTGTAAGACCCGCTGGGCCCCACGCATGGACAAGGAGCAGTGTTTGGCCCCAAAGCCAACGGTATCACCAGGGAGGTTTTATTAAATAATACCTCCCTGGTATCACTGTATCAGTTGTATGAGCTGTACCCTGGCCATTAGCGCACACATTTACAAGTTAGCAAATTACATACGGTACCGGTACTGTATGCGATAATATGCGGTTTACAATAACTCTACAGGTAAACATTTTTTACCCTTTTTTTTCAAAAACATACCATGTTTAGATCTAGGCAGAGGCCTAAAACATGATGACTATTATCCGATGGGCTGTCAACATTGGAGAAATTAAAAAGTTAAGGGTTTTTTGTTCTCTGTTGACCGGGCACTTTGTGAGGGAATTTGCCATTGGCGAATCGTTTTGCACCACAAATCTGTAGAGGAGCTATCTCCTAATCGATTCGGATGAAATAAGATCAAAAAGTGACGTCAGAGCTATGTCACGATTACCTTTCCTGTTTTAAAGTGATCTACAAATAGCAAGGTCAGTCAGACAGAGCCCCAGCAGACAGAAAAAAAAAGAAGAAAAAAATAAAGCAAGAAAAAATTGTTTTAATTTTCCTTATGTTGACGTCACACATAGTATTCATGGGCGTGTGTTTTATGCGTTCCCCGCTACACTGCTTTGAATATGGAACAAAGCCTGGAGGGTCTTCAACGTTTGACTGAACGACGCCACTAAGTGCAGCGCGGTTTGTTCCTTTGTAACTAAACTGTGAGGTGGCATCAGCTACAAACGTAATAAACTCAATAACTGTCTACCTCTATATCCCTGCAGTGGTACATATTCGTATCCATATCTTAGTCAAAAAGATCCATATCTAAAAGACCCACATTTCTCACCGGAAGGGCAGAAACCACGCGGAAGTGGTTTATAGCACAGAAGGCGGAAATCACATTAACAGCAATTTAACTGTTCAACAGTGGACTTCTAACGTGAAACACATTAGGACGCATGCGTACATTCCACAACAAGTCGACATAAGCTACATACTGTACAAGTTGGTTATTTTCAGACTGTAATTTAAGAGTAGGGGATCGGGCAGGGGGGTCGGGTGGGCATAGTCCACAAGTGTACCCATCGGTCAGACGGACGTCAGCCTCAGCCAGCATTATTTAAAATTCATCCATCATGACCTTGTTTTTAAACATGGCGACTTCATTAATGTACAGCTGCGTGCAAAATGAATCAGCGACACTTTCGTTTGGGGACAGGAGAGCAAAGTGAAAAAAAAAAAAACTTTAACCTGACATCACATGCAATGTTTTTAGTGGTCTATCGTTCGTGCATGATCAGACACAATTTATCACTCCACTAGACTGGCTGCTTATTAGATTATATGTTATGATCGGTTGAATATGGAGGACGTGGTGTCCAGACTGGGTGGGTGCATTTTCTTCCGATGAAAGAAGGAAACGAAAGTTACCTCGAATGAAAATGTTAAATGATTGTTAAATACACGTCTCACGGACAACAACTTTGAGTTGTCTTCTCACACACTGGTATACCGTAACCAGCGGTGACGTCTTGCACTGTAGTATAGTTCAGACGGACAAGGGACAGAACTGAGCACTCATGAGAGCTGATGTTTATTGATTTGGTCCTGGCGTGACATCTCCTCATCCCCCTTCCCGACAGTTCTGACTAGAATTTCAAATGATTTCCAAAATTTGACCATCTATTGTTTAACAACAAACTCGGATTAACGGTCAAGTCGATTTGACGATGGCTCGGAGGAGTGGAGGGGGGGGGGGTGGGAGCTGAAATTTCAGTGGTTGGATGGAAGGTAGTAGTGGTTGCATGGGGCTTTAGAACATTAACTCCACTCAAATAGTATCCTACAGGAAGTAGTTATTTGACGACCTACAAATCTGTGACGTATGCATGCGCGCGAATTGCGCCCCCAAAATCTGTATTCTCTAAGTTAAGTAACCCAGAGTAAAATGCATTGCACTTGTTGTAAAGCTGTTTCTAATTACAGCAAGTGAACTTAGCTCTATACATTGTGAATAAGAACAAACTTAGTCGGCGCCAATCAGGCAGGATAGGGGAATTGGGATTCTCCATGGCAGTGCCCCTCCCTCCTTTTAGTGGCGTGTACAGGTTTTCAGAGGTGGGGGCACAACCTTTGATTCCCCCGATTGACACAAAAGTGTCGCTAGAGCACCTTCGGTGCACCACGAGCGTGAGGTGTGACTATGCACACGTGGGGTCTAGGTACCAGCGTTGGGGCTCCTGGCGGGGTCCAGGGGCAGAGTCCCGGTGGGGGTGCAGGGGGAAAAGCCCCAGGAAACCCCAGCAATATAAGGTAATAACATTGTCTTAAATTTGTTTTAGAGGCCTTATTGATCAGGTTTCTTTCGTTTCAGATTTCGATCGAAATTTCGAAATTTGATGTCAATGAAATAGAGTTCAGGTTATACTCTAAGTGTGGCAGGCCACAGTATGTCACATACATTGACATGACTGAGACCAGTCATTTGGTCCTCTGGAAAGCGAAAACAGGCCTTTGCAGCTGACTGCATTCTGCATCGTATGAACTTAGACTCCTCGACTGGGGGAGCATCCCTTGGGGGTCCCCCTACCCTCGCCCGGTCCAACTCCTGGTGAGGATCTTCAATCTTATTCTTCTCCCCTTACCTTAAAATCCCAAGACTAAGCGATTTTCTCCAGACTGCTATGGAGTAAGAGGGGGGGGGGGGGAACGGTGTCTCCCTTTAAGCACGCTGCTCCCCCCGTTGCCGAGATAACTCACGCAGTACGTCACTGAGAAAATTCAACGTGGAATGGTCGTGGCAGAGTCCTCACCATAGCCTATGCTCCTTCACTTCCTGTTTACAATTAACCCACTAATTTTCCAGGCATTTGTCAAAAAAAAAGAAGAAAGCACCCCCCCCCCAAATAACACATCCATTTTGAATTTACTGTGCCCTTGGCGCCAATCAGTAAGTGGCATGGAGCACTGTCGGCAAGTTCCCGTCCCCCTCCCCCACTTTTTGATAATCTTATGTTAACTTTTGGCAATGGAAATTCCACCTTAGAACTTTTTGTGTCCCGCCCATTCTACAACCCCTAATGAAATGAAACAAATCAGCTTGAACTGCTCCAAGCTAGAGCTGGCCTGACTTCTGGAAGAGGTAGGAAGGGGGGGGGGGGTAGGTAAATGGCCTAAAAAAAGATGATGGCAATGTGGCATTACCATAGATGACAGATGCTCCATATTTCCTTCAAAAATGTTACCTTAGGAAATTTTGGCAATGAAAATCCCTCGTAGTATCTGCTGTACATGTAGAAATAGATGCCTGTTTCTTTGGTTGTGCAAGATTTTGATGGTTTTTCAAAATTAAGTAGGGACGGATGTCAGGGGCATGGTGGAAAAATAATTTTTGGAGGAGCTCGTGGGAAGTTGTGACAGGGCAGTGACTTGCACAGGAATTGATGGATGAATGTCTGGGTGGGTTGGGAAGGGGATTTTGTGAAGCAACCATGTCCCTTACTGACATGGGGAAGGAGTTGAAGGGAAGGGGTGTTACCTAACCTTTGCCAATTTTTGTATAGAACTTAACAACAGTGAGATGTAACTGGTGCAATCTGTGACAATTTTTAATCACTGCATGGGTAGAGTTGTAGGATGTATTCCATTGTTACAAATTTTACGTTTTAGAAATCAACATAATTTTGCCTAGCCTTACAATTGTGCATTTTTCATCACTGTTGCATTTTGACCTCCATAAATAAAGAAACTGACAGAAAAAAAAAAAAAAAAAAAACACATACACACACACACACACACACACGAATTCTTTTGTTTACACTAGGGAGTCAAATGGTACCGACCGGGGGAGGGCGTTTTGATAAAATTTTGATTTATGGGAAGGCCTGGCACATAAATGAAAGTCATGAAAATCATGGTGAACATGGCAGTTACAGTGTGATGCGATAATCCAGCATGCTCCCACCGATGATGGGGCATCCAAGATTTTGGACTGGGGGGGGGGGGGGGTGAGGGTGAGAATTGTGGGAACTTGCGGTTGACACAGAGAATTAAAAAAAACTGATACAAATGCCAGTGGCGCCACCAAGGGGGGGGGGGGGCGGGCAGAGCATAGCGGTTCCCAGTCAAAACCTTTCCCCCTGTTTCCCCCACTCAGCTGAAGTGAACCGACAAATGCACACATATGTATGTCTATTGCCTATTTATATTCAGGTCCATGAGACTTAATTTTTCACCCAGAGATATGTAGCTCAAATAAGGCTAAACATTTGTTTTGGAAACAGTTAACTTGTCACATTAACTTGAAATGTGAAGGGTTTTCAAATACATCATTAGACAAAATTCTATGACACCTATGACATTTTCTTGGGGTGGGGGCGGGGCTGGTGGATTGGACTGCACTGGCGGCCACTTATACCCTGTGATTTAGAGACAAACTCATATAGTGCATTCTATTAAAAAAAAGGTTCTCTTAAATCGACGGATGTTCACCCAAGCACTGTAGAGTTACCTGAAGCTGAAAAAGGCCAGGCTTACCACCTCGGCATGATAATTTCAAAATTATCCTCGCAATTGCTCACTGACCACGATTTCAGCACAGGTGGTAAGATCGTTACACTCTTGGTAGTTGTTGCATGGCGGATGAATACACTAGTGTCGTGCGCCTTTGTAAGCTGCCACACGACCTGCATCACAGTAACCACATACGTAAAGAAGAAGTATGCAAACTACGCATGATCGTACATACCTCCGTATAGTATTGATAACAGTTTCGACTAAAACCTGTGATATAATAATCCCTACTAGACCAGCTGAGACCTCACGCACTGCAGGTTACTACAACATGGAAGAGGACATTAAGAGGTGTTCCGCGATACTTCTCTGCCGCAGCAATTTCGAGTTGAGCTTGATGAAAATCTCGTCACTGTGAGAACGATACAAGATGAGAAATGATAATAAAAATGGCTACATGATATAAGTCTAACATGCATTTGAGAAGATAAATGGTTGAACAGTGTCATGTTCAAACGAGATCTAATCCCAAGTGTGCACTGTGGTATACACGGAGTCTTTCAAAAGTCCTGTAAGTGATGCTTAAGGCTCAAACTGTACCAATATTAATGAAAATAGGATAATCATTTCAGAAAAAAAAATAAGACCCTTATTGTGCATTTAACAAACTTGCTGTCTGTTGGTAAACAGGCTTATGCTGAGAGTTAAGATGGTGATGTAATGAATTTAAAATGGCTTACACCGCGTATCACGTGACTTATTGTTCGTTCCACGCGTCTGTCCATTTGAAGTTATACGTCAAGTAATAATGCCATAGGCCTTTGCAATCCACACACACAAAAGACCTCACAGCCGACTTTGGGATTTCATTATTATCACTCGCCAAACTAAGTTGATTTTACCGAAATATAGTCTTCTATCTCACGGAATTCGACAGATCAAAATGATCTTACATCGATGTAATCACTAAGGAATATCTGGATTTAGTTGGATGGTGTTTTTGAGTTTTTGGAGTCCAATATGAGGCGTAATTTTGGAGGATACTTGTTGATCTTGTGCGCCTGTTTCGTACCCCTTTCAAAAGGTAAGGACCTAAGTTACCCATTACAAGCTTTACTGTAGACTTGTAGTGTGGAGACCTGTGCACACTACAAGCGTATTGCCATATCAGTACAGGCTCACTGCCGTTTAAAAAATATTTGTCAAGCTATCAAAAGTAGGGTACAAGTGACTAGATTATACTATCAGTTGGTTTCACGTATTGCTGTGTTGTACTTTATTAATGTTTCAATGGTGCCAATTCTTTCGAAAGTTAAAAACTTGCACGTAAGACTAAGAGTTGTAGAAAGTTTGTTTTCAGTGTTGGAAGGTACTCAGTGAGTTGATACACCGTTAGTGCGTGTATGTATACATCATAATATGGCACTCTCCTGTAGTTTGTCTGTTTGTTAGGACTTCCCAATTTACCAATACTAGGTGAACCGATGGTTGGAAAGGATGAACTGGATCTGAAATAATTTGGAACTTGAATAGTTTTTATAGTCAATGTTTTACTTACAAGTGACTCTTGTTTGGGGAGGTTTGTGTTGAATTTCGATTGACAAAAGGCAATTTCAATAGGAAGTTCAGCCAGGCTTAATTAAATCTAACAGTAACAGTTAGCTTATCCTATGTTGGTAATTACTTTGCTTGAGTTTTATTTTGTAAGTTGTGGGTTTAGTGTCTTGTCCAATCCAAGACGAATTAGAAAGCCTAGTAAAGGGTGCTGCATCATTTCCAATGAAAAAGAGTGAAGGCATACACTAATTTGTAAACATGATTGAGAATATAATTGTCAAGGGGATGAATGTAAATTAGTTGCTGATGGCACAGTTCCCAGAATTATTATGTTCAACAATTCTTAGAATGACTCTCACAAAGAAACTTAATTTTTCAATTTTGGCAACTGCTACAGTACTTGCCAGCACATAACAAGTGCTGAACTACTGTGTGGTATTTAGTTGGATTTGGTAAGTTTTTTGGCCTGGGGCACATACAGTAGGCCTATTTATCAGGTTAAACATATTTTTTCTGGATTACTTTATCACTGTGATGGACATTATGCAAGTTTTTGCAGACCATGGTTACATAAAGGTTAATACTTTAGAAACAAGTATTGACTATGGCATCTTATTTTTCACTCAAAATGCTGTACCCAATGCACATCAATGTCCTGCACTGCCAATTTTTAAATGTGCAGGTCATTTATAGAGTAAGTGTTAATATTCAAATAATTGATATCAGAAGAAGTTGTAACTCAACATAGGCCTGTCTTGTTTGCAGCAATGCAAAATGTGGAAGCTAAATTACTAAATTTAAAAAAAAAAAAATGAAAAGAGCTCAAGTATGTACTGTTGTAAAATGGGTATTATGAAAGTCTGTTACCATTCATTTCTCAGGTAACAGGGTACTGCACCTTTAGGCTCAGGTATCTCTTCCATTCTGACACAACCTCAAAATTCATGATTGATGATTCATGCACTGTGATGAAACAAACTTTTATAACTCAACTTTTACAGTGGTCAAGTGGTGGATGTGATTGTGAAGTAGTAGTACCGTACAATTCTGTGTGCCGTGTACTTCTGAAATTCCTTTCATGACGTAATTTTGAAGGAAGATGAAGGTCTGGCACAGTACAGTAGTTGTAGAAAGGCATGTATACATGTGATGTTGTATGCTTTAAAAAACCGTCTTTTACCAAGATTATTGGTAGAAACTAGATCTACGTACAGTAACTTGAAGGGCAACACCTAATTTTCAGAACTATACATTCCTTTTACCAACTATTGAGGAAACAACTTACACATTGTAAAAATTTTTCAGCAAGTTTTTGTTAATCCATTGAAGTCAGTTTTGTAATTACTATTATTTATAAAGCATGAAGTCTGTAAAGTAGTTTGTACTAATCTTTTCAAGATTCCTGTCTCTGATGCAGACTGGGGAAGAAAAGGTTTGTAGAAAATATTTCTGACTGTTTCAAAGAGTTCAAAATCTAGACTTAATTTAGAGTATTGAATGTTGTATTTGCCCTTGGTGTACGTGATGGTGTATCTTGTCGTAGCTGTGTTTGTTTCACAGCACTTCTACACTTATGCTGTACTTGGTATGTACGTACATCAACTGTACATTTTTTGTGTCGTTTTCTACTGGCAACTCTGTTCAGCCTGGCAAATGAAGTTTTGATACCATTAGATACCAGTACTGTTAAGCTTACCTCAATAACTAGATGCTATCAATTGGTTTCCAAATATTGATAATACACTCAGTAAAGCATTCTGAGGGAAAAGCATTTTAAAGGAAAAGCATTTTGTGAAGTTGATTGATCTGGTTTTTCATTGGAGGACAGACTGAGTGCTATATAGTAGATGTTCTTTGATTTAGTACATTAGAAACACTCTCGATCTGTGTTTCTCATATCACATTCTTTTGATGTGGATGTCTTTATCAAAGTCCAATTTGTGGTTTGCTCCAAGTTTTGATCAAGTTGTTGATATAGCAGTTTACTACTAAGTCTTGCATGGTGCAAGCAGTTACTATTGTACAAATTTGTTGTATTTTCTGTAGATATGTACTTCAGATATTTAAACTTGACGGCCTTCTTCAAATAATTGTTAAGTAGGGGTGTAACTTGTGATCCTTGGGCTCAGCAATTTCGCAGCAGTTTGCAGATTTTGCAGAGCTCTCTGGAAAGAAAATTACAGGTCGTAGAATTAAATCAATAATTGTTGTAAGTTATTTAAAGAAATGATTTTTTCTCAGTGACCCTCAGAAGCCCAGAAAAAAAAATCACATCCTTCACTTTTGAAAGATTACATATAAATTAAACACAGTTTCTCACGTTCTGGTCATGTATGTCTGAAGAAATGTAAAATGAAGGGCCCAAGCATGTGCTGACTCCAAGTTCAAGAAAGTGCTCAGCAACTTGCAGTCAGTTCAAACTGGAAAAAAATGTTCATTTCCTGAAATTCCTGGGAACGGACTCTAAATCTGTGCAATTTTCTTTCTGTTAAAAAAGAGGTAAATTTTGCTCAAGTGCCAAAATTTCCCTCTGGGTACCCAAATATCCCTCTACATGTATACAAATATTCCCTGGGAAGGAGCCTCCCGGCATCCCAACTTTTTCCTCCCATGCTTGCAGTTTTCAAAATCTTTTCCTAGTTGTATTAAAGGACCATACAACAGGGCTGCTGTACTGTACATAGCATGTTGGCATGTATGTACCCATGTCATTGATTTCTGCCAATGTTAGTTGGGGTAGTACAAAATTGTTAGATGTCATGGCATTCATTGTGGATTAGATTGTGTAAACCTATTAGATGTAGTTGTACTGTAGGCCCATACGTACATACATACTGCACTATGTGCTGTACAGAAACCTTGCCAAGGTACAGAGATTTATTGTAGTGTGCCAACCCTGAGGGTAAGATCTCCAGGAAAAGTAAGAAATGAAAGTGTGGTTGGCTTGCAGGTGTTTCATTGCACAACCTCTTCTGGAGACATTTGATCCCATATCCTACAGAGTTTTAGGTGTCCTGGGTATTTTGACAGCCAGACTGCTATATAGCTGGTAGTCAAGTTCATTCCCAATGTGTGGAACACATGACATATATTTGCATCATCAGATAACAGTGCTAGGTCGTGCCTGCATGCTATGAGTTTCCTCTTGAATTTTTTCCCCCCAAGCAGCTAGCTCTGTTAATCTGTGATATTGTAAACCGTGTGGATCCGTTGGAAGGTGGTGGCTGTGATTGCTGCACTGCATCATCTGGAAGCGGTTGTGACGGGTTTGCACTTTTCACAGGCGGCATGGAGACTCCATCACACAGCAGGGCCCCTACAGCCCCTGTAGCCATCCTGTCGTCAGTCCAGTTCCTGGAGAGATCTGCAAAACATACGCAATTGATATAATCATTTTGAAGTACACAAAAAAACAAGAAAAATTACTGATATTTTGGACTGAGTTCATTGTAACATAGCTTCTTGCATTATATGACCCCTTCCTCCTTCCTTCATGTTACAAAAAAAATGTGCAAGTATTGTGTGCAAGTTTGTTAAACACAAAGAACTCTTGTGTTCTTGTTTACTAAATCATATTACAAACTTGAATGTTTCTCAGTTTTAGCACCCAAATCTATCAACTTTTGTCATTCCAACTTTCCAAATTCGTGAGCACTTCCGATAAGGGTTAAGAGAAAATTCCCATAAAACTGAAATGTCTGTAATTTGAATACAGAGCTGAGCTACCTGTACACAACAGTGATTCATTTTTTTTTTTTTTTTTGCCATCCTGAACAGGATCCGTTACAGTATAGCTTGGAAACTGAATTTTAAATTGCTGTAAAGCTGCAGTGCAAAATAGTGTCACTCATGAATACAGAGGAACTTATTACTTACCCACGAATCGCAATGCAAAGTTAACATGCATCCCTGCAGTATGCCCCTGAAATTGTAAGAGGCATACATGCGACATGCATGTACACAGACTGAGTGGAGCTGGACCCAATTAATCACTGTACAAATGTTGTAATTATTCTGTATATATTCCCTTTAATCCATAAGTCCAATTGATCAGTCATCTGGATTGACTGTTTCCAAATTTTTTTTAAGGTCGCTCAGTAATTTGCATTCAAGTTTCCACAGTGGTCATGTTACATATGTGTGTCTACTCTCACATCTAAGATGCTCTCTCTGTTGGAATGCTTCCAAAGATTTATTCCAAAACATGTTTCATGTTCAAGTATCATTTGATGCATGCATTTGAAAGAAGAGTGATGAGTTGGGTGATGTCCCCTCCAGGCTTTTGTACGTCTTTTCAGCTTCAATGTCCCCCCCCTTTTTATCTTAAATTGTTAATTATTCAAAGCTCTCCCCTACGGCATACTGCGCATCTGTGATGCCTGCCGTTCTCAATGCAATTCTCAACCATGTGTGCCCTTTAGGGGGTCAGTCATGGTCACTCCCACAAGCTTGACCTTTGGTATTGTTCAATAACTGAAAACTATTCACACAGAGGGACTGATAAGTAAACCCTTTCAAGGTCCTTAAATCCATATCCACACCTTGTCCCTTTCTCCAGTTTGGTTGGTTTCATACCGTGCACGGTGCAGGTACATGTTTGTCTATGATGTCGACTACTGAAATCAATGTAGGTCTATAGGATACCATTTGTGGCTATTGTTATGTGTGAGAAACTTTGTTGTATCTTCCCTGTCTACTTCCCAATGGAGAACCATTCATAAAGGCTTGGGCAAGTTCATTCCCCAAACAAGGCTCACAAGCTGTCTTGGTTAAATAATATTTGAGCAATTTCAAGCAACAAAATGACATTCTAAGACACATATTTTGCACACTATTTATTTTAACTAAATTTTTTATATCATCTCAGACCCTAAGGCTGCTTGACAGTCCTGTGTTTAGAGGAAATTTAAGGCATTTGTTGTACAGAAAAAAAACTTATTTTGGAAACCAGACTTGTGGACACAAAATGATAGACTTTTCACAGTCAGCAAGGACGATGGCCTTTGTTCTTTAAGAAGTTTCTCACTGATACTGTAGAACTTTCTCAATGGTAATTTTTTTTCACCCATCTTTCAAAAATTTAAATGATGCCATTTCTGTTACCCACCTGTTTTGATGAGATGAGCTTACACCCTGTTAGTAAGTGTTTTCGTTAATGAGCCTACTGTACATTCCTTCACATGGATTGAAGCTAATGTCTTTGTTAACCATGTTGATACATTGGAAATACCCTGGGCAAGGGGCTCATTGGTTTATATCGTTTAGTTTGCGATAAGTTTCAAGTAAAACACATTGTAATTTTTGTATGCCAATATTTCTACAGTAATTGGCCTCATTAGTCATGTATATGTTTTCCCTGGTACCCAACCAAGGTACTGTACAATTAGCTAGGTATTTTAGTAAATTAGTACCTGATTGCTGTGAAAAGTGAAAAACGACATAACCGGTAGATCAACACGCTCTGCCAGATTGCTGAAATTTGCCCACTTTACCCAGCAAATAGTTCAAAAGGAAAATTTTCTTCCTTTTTCTCAGGCAAAACTGGTGGTTATCCTATGAGTATGTGTAGGGTTCCACACAAATGTGATGTACGATAAATTGTGGAAATTATGCCAATGTGACCGATACAGCTCTAGTGTTTTTGTTCCGACAGGTGTGAGGAAAATGACCTGTTTCCGATTTTTGTTAACACTATGTATCCATCCTGTACAGTCGCCAGAAAGCTGAGACACTGCAGTTTTAAGAACAGGGGTGGCCTAGGTGGTCAGTACCATCTGGTGAAAAAAAATGTATCTGGTCACAGATTTTCAGTAATTGACACTGATCTTTTAATACCCTATCATCACTGCTCCAGCGCCTCGTCAGTTGTTCAGATTCTCTTAGTTTGACCGTTTACGGTATGAGTCGCTCAACAGGTGTGATATAGACTATCATGAATTTTGTGAACCAACTCAATGAGCCCCTTAAAAATTTATGTTTGTGACTTAGTTCTGTGTACAGTGAACTGACAGCTAGCCGCATGCCTGGAACAAACAGTAGTGAGCAACATTGTTGCACCCTTCAAAGTCTTGCAGGAAACCACTGACCACTGTGGTTTTTAATTTTTTGGTAAACTCTGTAACGCAGAGCTGGGTGTTTTGACTTACTGGCACATTTATGGTAACTGGGATTTCTGCAGATTGCCAGTGGAATACATTGACAGATTGGACGCTTTGCTTGCTGGTCTCAAGGCTACAGTTCAGCCAAGGCTGAAGTGATTGAAGTTTCAGTGGTGTTCGGGTCAGTGGATGTCTAACAGAACCCTGTTGAAGGGGGGTCACATCATAGGAAATCAATAGAGTTGGTTTATCTCATTGGAGTTATAGTACCCGTGAGAACTGTTGATATCAACTTCCCTTCACACATAAATGGGGGAAACAGAGATATATGCAAGTGGCATCTCTGCATTCCCCCAATGAAAGTTAAATAAGAGTAAAGGTAAAAAAAAAAATAGTGAATCAAAAAATGGTGAAGCTTTTAGAAATACTGTACAGACAGTAAACTGCTTAGATCTGTGTGTATGACCTAACTATTACGAGTCGATGCTCCCAGCTGATGGGTAGACATGCCGGCCAGCTGCTGAGATCGGAAAACCACCTGTGCCTTGGTATCCATAGTTTAATGTTTTGTTGTTGCTTGATCTTTTGTTAGTGCTCAAATTGGAATTCTAATGTTAAGTGAAGGAAACCACTAACAACCCGGGGGAAAAGGGGGCAACATACTGCAAAGCACAAATTTCAGAAAGGAGTGCCAAGCTTTCAATTTGTTTTGTTCCCTTTGTGGGTGGTAAACAAGTTTTTGAAAGTTTTTTTCTCTTAATAGTTGGTACAAGTAAATTTTCCTTTATCAAGAATTCCCTTTGGTAGCAAAATGAGCAGTTTCATTTTGTGAAAATTACTCAACTTAGCTTCATCAAGGGGAATTTTCACATTGATCAAGGAAGGCTTTGCAATGTGCGCCAAATACTGTATTGTGCAGACTTCTTCTGAAATCTGTCTGAAAATCAGGAATTGTGACCATGAAAGTCCCATTGTTACTTCTGTTGTTATTTCAACAATGATTTTATATTTTGCTGTGAGTAACTTTACACAGTTCACACAACTTGATACAAATCTCAACATGAGGCAACAAAACTGTTCATCGAACCGTGAAGAAACTCTGCTCACGAACAGACCGGATCGTTTACTTTAAAAGGTCAGTTTTGATTGGACAGCTGCAGGTGAATTCATTCTGAGATCGGGAGCAACAGAAACAGTGAAAGGAGAGAGAATTGACTCTATACTCTACCTGGCGAACTTCATCTGAAGTTTCCATTCATGCTAAAAATAATTTTGGGTATCCTGTTATCAAACAAAAATGTGAGACCTGTTGTTATCATTGGTGTTTTGACAGTACTCTCCCTCACTCCCTAATACCCCGAAGTTGTTGTGGAGGGGTCTCATTAGTGTAATACATTCACTCGCCAACTGGTCGGATCGTTTTGGCATTTCGTCTCCTCTGATTGTTGATGTTATTTGTATTGGATGTGACGGAAAACATCCAACATTGGTGCAGAGAATTGTTGCTGTTCACTTTTTGAAGGAACTGGGCTGTAATTTTGGAACTTCATGTCTTGTACGAAAAAACTGATTTGGAGTGAACCTGTCTGGTAATTGTTCATTCTGATCTGCAGAATTGTCAGTTTTTCAACAGCAGCTTATTGTGTGCCTAATTATTTGAATTTCTGTTGTATTGTCTTAAAAAATAAAGACAAAAGACAACAAAATATGTAAGTTGAATTGTGCAAAAAGTTCAAGTGAAATCATTCCTCTAGAACAATTCCAGATGTCTGCTCCTTTCTTTGTTTTTAGTCAGTTATTTATAGTTTGTAATAAATCCTTTGACTTTGAAATAAATGCGAAACTTGCTCTTACCATTTTAAAGTGTCCCTTTGATGAAGATAAAGGAAATCTTTCATTTTTGAAACCGACAGATACGCCTTTGATGGTCTTGGTCGTCTTTGTTCTGGTGAATGTTGAAATCCCAGGAAAAAGAAAAACTGTTTGATTACCTCTCAGACTCAAAACCTAACTGTTGTAACAAGTCTTTCTCCTCCCTTCCTGTCCAGGGTGTCTTTACTTTCATTGTCGGCCCTCGGACAGAAGTATGTTTAAGAAGGAAAAAAAAAGGCTCTTGAATTAGCAAGTGTCAAAAATATTTGTTTTCTTTATTCTCGCTGTAGATATCTTTTCAGCCAATGCTAAGGGTTTCCCCGAAGATTTCTATTGACGCTGAGTGATTTTTGGAGCTTGGTTGAGTATTTAAAGCTGTTGTTATGGGCATTGTGCCCCATTGGTGCGTAAGAGAAAGGCGGTTTTGTAGAATAATGCAGGGAACAGAAAGCTGAATTGAATGTGAAAGTGAAAATTACCTTTTCTTCTTCTGTTTCTGCTTTCTGTCCTTGTAATGAAAATGTCTTTTAATTTTAAAGAATGATCTCAGCTCTATTGTCTACAATTATATTCAGGATCCCCTGTCGAGTGGCAGGTTTGTTTTTATCAGGCTAATTAAGAGGTTTGTACTGGCAGTATTATGAGCTCAAAAACAAGAGAAACAAAAAGAAAAGTCATTTAAAAGTTGAAGCAATTACAATTACCAGCCCACCCGGCACACTCCTTTTGCTTTGTTACTGAAGTATTTGTTTTTAAACTTTGCTCAAATGATTTTATTTGGCTTTCAGATGTGTTTTTTATGGGCTAGGGAGCCAAAGTTCATTCACACTTTAATCTACAGATTTGTTGCATGTCTCATAGATTGATCAAGCAAATGGTACTGACAGTGCTGCTGTATCTCCCCTCTCTCCCCCCCCCTCCTAAAAAAAAGAGTGAAAAACAGGAATTTTGATTTACATTTCGATTTTGCTTTGAACTATGTTGTTAGTGTGTGTTAGGAGGGAAATGAATTCGGAATTTCAATAGCAAGAAACAAAGGATATATAGAAAAATGGAAATAAGAGCGTTTTCTGGGTGGTTTCTCTGGGAGGAAGAATTGTGGAAATAGTAGTTTTCAGGATAAGGATTCCAAGTGGACTTAAAGGGAAATAGGGTATTTAGAATACACCAACATGACATACAAAAGAAATAGCTTTAGTCATTGTTGAACCATCCAGTCTCATCAGTAAACACCTGCCAAAGCTTCATCTCCTCAAAACATTATGCACGTGATGAGTAACAGAAGATGCATCATTTGAATTTTGAAAAGTTTGGGTGAACAAATTAGTGTGGAGCAACAAATAATTGAGTTTTTATCTGTGAGAAACCTATTTCCTGAAAAGAAGACTATTTTCCTTCCTTAATGTGAATAATCTACCATTGTGCATCCACAAACATTGCTTTTGATTATACGGATGTTTTCTGTAAAACAAACGCCCTATTTCCCTTTAATAAAGGACCTATACTGTAGATGCCTTGGTGAACATGGGTGAACATTGAGGTGGGGTTGATCAAACTATCAGCCCTCAATTGATGCAAATCCCAAAGTTGCTCCTGGGATGGTTAGTTTAAAGGTCCTCACCCAAGAGACAAGCAGAGTGTATCCCCAGTTTACCACTTTTCAGTTTTTGGTCACTTTACCAAAGGCTGGAAGGGGTAGTGAGGTTGGCTTATGCCCAGCTCAGCAGCCAAGGATAACTCTACAGAGCAGATGATGAGAGGCAGAGGTAAAAAAAGGGTCAGAGAGAGAAAAACAAATCAAAAAGATGATGAGATGAGGGGAGGGGGTGAAAGGAAGGTGAGAGGAAAAAAGGAGGTACTGTAAGAAGTGCTTTACAGGATTAAATAGGAATTGGTAAGGAATGAGGAAGCTACTATTTTGTCACTATCTCCTGAAAAGCATTTTTATGAGCACTGTACTGTACCCAGGGCCTTAAAGCGTGTAGATATGCAATTTGTAGCGTCAACTGATATTGGCTGCATGCTGTATCACATTGATCTGAATACATTTTTCAAGTACATGCTCATAAAGCATGTAGAAATACTTAACATGAGCTGCACCTGGGAACAACAAGCTTTTAACATCTTTCAAGAGCAAAATAGACCTGTAGTAATGTGTACCAGTGGAGAATCACCTTTGTTAAAGAGTGCACTATGTTTGCGCTTAAGGTTTATATAAAAACTGGCATTTCACACACTAACACACTCTTGAAAGAAATTGCTGACTGGAATAGACAATAAACACCCACACATCCTTTTTATGATGTGGTCATGTGTACAATGTATGTGTACCATAGTTGGCCTAACATCCTTTTTAAAAATAATTCCATTGTAGCATCCAAGACTTCAGTCACACTGGATGGGATTGTACTGTTGGTATGACAGGCAATGCAGTTTACATCTATTGTATACTGTGTACATGTAGGAAATTTGTTTTTTTTTCCTTTAAAACTTTGGAGTAAAGGTGACCAAAAAATAATTGATGTATGAAAATCAAGAAAGAATAGTAAAAGTTTTGGAGCAATTGAGCGATTAGTTTAAGCACTTCACAAGCCATTTCCCTCACATACGCAAATAGCTTAGAATGTGATCACACAGGGAATGAATGTGTGTGTCCATTGACCGGGCGCTGTGGCTGAGGGAATAGAGTCATCTGAAGTGATGAAGCTTGTCAGTGGGGAGCCTGATCCCTGGCCTTGTAACAGTTTTTGGGCTTTTTGTCCAAGAGTAAGGTTTCCCAATCTGAACACACTTGGTGAAAGAAAAGATACCAAATTGATTAAATTGTTAAGCTGGCAGTTGCCTGATGTGAAGTTGCAAAATAGGCCACAGTCTTCCTCCACACTTGTGTGGTTGCTTAACCATCATGAAATAATTGCCCTTCAAGTCCTGAATTATTATAGTTGCTTCATGTTGCTCAGTATTGAGACAACTTATCCTATATTGCTGTGGAAGTCATATGTGTATGGTGCAATGATTAGAGGTATGAAGAAAAAAAGCTGAAGTTAACACAAAGTGATTAAGAAAATGAAACAGTACATCTTCTATTTAATTGTGACTCAGACTTTTTTAGTACTGGTCAGGTTTCCTAGAAAAACAGTGTATCTACCTACGTTCAGTACAGTAAGGTGGGTCACAACGGTTAACTGCATTGTGTCTATCGTACCCATCTCCACAGTGTTTCAACACAGTCACTGATTCAAGTGTCTGACTACCGTTCTGGAGTTCTCAGTTCCCCAGACTTTGGTGGAAAGGGCCATACGGTACTGTCTTTGGATATTAATCATCCCAATTAACAGTGTACAGTACACATGCTGCTACACAGCCTAATAGCAGGGAGTGATGCCTTCATAGTTGGATTTATGGGTGGTGGAAAAAATGTTGGTCAGTTTGTCCAAAACTGGTATATGTATCTAACTTAAAAAGTTTACTGTTGTTTTAACTGACCTGTTCCTTCATGGATGACTTTAACCATAAAATTGCCTTGTGGGTGTTTGAAATGCTTTTGAAAAGGAAGTGGTTGCCTTGGCTGCACTAATGAAGCATTCATGATGTCTGTGCAACTCGACTGTCACCGTTGAACAAGGAAAGTAAGTGTTGGGTTGAAATAGCGACATACAGCAGGGTTATATTCAGAAATTTCTATCGGAGGCAATGTCAGCAACATCTCAGTTATTGTTTATGCAAGTGATCGACCGTTAAGTGCTTTAGAGTTGCCATGACAACTTTGTTCCACAATGATTCCTTCTTCATTTGAGTGATCAGTTAAGATATGAATAAAAGTTAATGGAAAGGAGAAGAGGAGGGAATGGAAGTAACTCAGTAAACTTTTAAGTTAATTCTCTGTGGGTTCCCTTGTCGTTTTCTGTGATGGTATATAAAGGTCCACTAGAAAAAAAAAGAAAAAAAAGAAGGAAAACAACATACTGTAAGGAAGTAATGATGAAAGTACACTGAAGCAATTGTAAACCGCATTGATTTAAAAGGATCTTGCAAACTTGTGCTACATCAACACCGAACACATTGACTCAGAGGTATCAATCTTCATCCTTTCTTCTCTAGGCCAGCAAGAGCAAGGTTCTCATCTTTCAGCTATCATATGCAGTAATAGTACATGGCTACCATGAAGTTGTGAAAATGTCATGGGAACACTTTTTTTTGTTTGGCCATGTCTGGTAACTTTTCAGATCTGCAGCCATCGCTGTTTCATTCAGAATTGCAAACGCAGCTAGAGTGACAAAACAATTATTTGCTCACTGAAATTGATCTAATCGCCCTAACATTCAAAATATTACCAGCTTGAAAACTTTGATGTACTGTACGGTATAAGGCCAAGTGTACTATTTACTTACTTGAACCGTTTTTAATCGATTTTCCGAGGGGTGGCAGCCACAAGTGACTAAAGGCTATGGTGACAAGCAGATGGCTTGGCTAAACTTGTCACCTAATTTCAAAGTTGTTAGTTTGTAAACTGTTGTGCTAGTGGTGACTTCTCCAATCATGCTGCATAAAGGCTTTCGCTTTTGCAAAACATAAATTTGTGATGACAGGTTTTTCTGCCTGATTTGGGAATAACATAAATTGCAGCTAGGGCAGAGGTGCCCCATGTGTCCCAATTCCATTTAAACAATACCTACAATACACTGTCACTGTTAGTCACAAGGTTATTTGCCAAGCCTCAATGGGAGAAGTTTTTAACTTTCTCCTTTTTTTCATAGTATCTAGACTTTCAATTTTAATACAGGTAATTGAGTGAAGGCAAGCACCATCAGAAACAGAAATATATTTGTGGTTACTTAAAGCATACACTCTGAATCTAATAGCTTGCTGACATAACAACGCTGAATTCCAAAGGACACAGTTAGTCGCCATTTGTTTAAGGTCAGCAAGTATAAGTTTTGATGGCCTTGAATTCCTTGGAAACGGCCAGTGATTTAAAAAAAAAACAATTTTTCAAAAAAGTTTACGACTCGTCCAGATCACCTTTTGTCAGGTTTTGTCAGGTTTTACATTGAAGCCAGTTGATGAGCGTTAGGCATGTTGCTATACTCTTCCTCATAGTCACCACTCCTGGCCACAGGGGTCATGGCTTGACTTCCACTTTTCCTGGTGTCGAGACTCCTGCGGCATTGTTAAAACCTTAGAAAGCATTCATGGAGATCTTCTTGTTTTCTGTTGCCTAACAGTTTGTGTTATGTTACAAATGTTCTTTTTGCAATCTCATTCGTGTTCTTTGTTTCAAATTTATATTATTTGCAAGCTTACTGAATTATAAGGTCGAAATCTAGTGTGTTGCTTTGATATTTTTTGCTTCCCAGCAAAGTCTCAGCCTCGGTCTGACAACTTAATAATCAAGAAGCCAATTCTAAGCCCACTAACACTATTTGGGGCATTACATTGACTATGCAGTAATTACTGCTAAAAATTGCATTGTATATATGTCTCTGTGTAGGTGGTAGTAGGTATGACATCATTGCAACCAATACAAAAGTAGGAGTCGCAACTTAATGCAGTTGTGACTATTCATGCTGGGACTGTGCTCCACTTCAAAATTATTGGAGTTACCCAAGCCTAGGAGTGATTGTCTGATTGGCAGTTACTGTGGTATCGCCCTGCTACAATAGCACTGTTTACCTCTAGGGCCTCTATAGCTGTACAGCGTTCAAAAACCCCACTTGCCAGTGAATGGTTTTGTCTGTCTTTGCAGCAAGGGATCAAGATAGTTTAGTTTCATGAATGAATGTAGTCTTCTTTGACACATTTTGCGACTGATCGATAGTGTTTTTTATTCATTACTTAAAATAGGAACCTGGTTTACTTGTTCTCATATATCCTTTGTTTACCCGAACACAACATCGGCTGTATCGTTTATGTTGAGATTTCCATAGCATTGTCCATCACATTTGATCTTACTTGTACTTCTTACAACCACCTACCCACCTTCATACAACTACCTAATAGGCCCACTGATTTTCCCCGAGAAATGAAAGAAAATTTCGTTTTGAACCATTAGGCGAATATTGTGTTCACACATCGGTGTGTT
Organism: Stichopus chloronotus; assembly: GCA_021234535.1. Classification (NCBI taxonomy): domain Eukaryota; kingdom Metazoa; phylum Echinodermata; class Holothuroidea; order Aspidochirotida; family Stichopodidae; genus Stichopus; species Stichopus chloronotus. The sequence goes on along the minus strand of CM037838.1, from coordinate 13,946,560 downwards.
GTATTTCACTGTGTGCATGGACAGGGTACTTATTTTGGATCTGGGAAGTGAAACACTGTGTGGGTACCCAGATACCTGGGCTATACCTGTGAAAACGCTGACCAATCTCAAACTGGTTGATACTTCAGTTTGTGTTTTCTCCATCAACTTGCATTCTCCCAAAGAATCCTAAATATCTTTCTTTCATTAGCTCAGTTTTTGTGCTAAGGAATTGAAGCTAGAAGGTAAATCCCTCTCTAAAAGAATTTCTGGGAGGGATTTTCAAAATTAAGGAGGAGAGTTGTCACTAACTACATGTTCTGTTGCAATTTATTGTGCGCAGATCGTAGAGCTACACATTATGACTTTAGCTTTGGAAAAGTGTGCGTACTTTCCCCGCATTTAAAGTCTTCGTGGATTCGGGAGACAAATGCAGGATTCTCGTGATCCTGTGCCCTAGGGCGAATACAGATCAGCGGGAACTTACTGGGTTACGCCTTTATACCATCAACAACAAAACCACTGTCCACACTCTCCTAAATCATTGTCCATCTAAACATCATTGGTTGAATAGTCTTTTATTGTTCAAGTTAGTGTCCTTACTAATACTATGGGGGCAGTTTTGATGTTCCTGTGCAGCTGTGAACACTGTTATCTCAGTTGGTACATATTTGAACAGTAGTGTACATGTGTGAATCTGCTTTGCTGAATGCCGTGTTTTCCCTCACTTCTAGTTGTCAGTAGACTTCACCACGGTGACGGTGGTTGTCATCCGTGACTCTATCCAAAATCCTACTTATCCTTCATTTCCTGTGGCGGCACACTTCCTGTGGTTTACAACACTTCTTTTCGCAGGTTTCTGTTTGACAGAGATAGCTCTCACCTCCACCACTGTAAGGTCTATTACACAAACTGTAATGTCATCTGCTACCTTAGATCTGCACATTACACAGAACTTTTCATAGAACAATGACTCCACCAGCTTGATGGTTATTAATGGCCAATAATCTCTTAAATTCTTTTAAACTGTCTAACACCTGGGAAAACAATTATGTGATGTCTGACTCCTTGTGCATAAATTGATGCTTATCATTTTGCCATCTGTAAAGTTGCTGCAACTCTCTGATGTTGCCTACCAAATTTTCTTAATGAGACATATAATTATTCACCTCAGTGGTGAAATGGTTGCTGCTGTTGCTGTTCTTGTTGTAATGTTGGACTGTTTTCTATTTATGGAGGTTTAGCAATGGGGAAAAGAGTGAATAATTTAATTGATGTCACATTTTTGAACGATTCTGTTTGTAGTTTGCCTAGTGGATGTATTTGCAGTATGCAATCGAAGTGTTGGTCATTTGAATAATCTCAATCACATCTTGATATATAGGTTCCAACCATCTAACAAGACCTCCTCCCAAATGTCCTTTGTAGCCCATTTTGCTCTGAAGTCGTGGAAGTGTCGGTAAACCTATTTCAAGCTTTTGCTTTGTGCTAACTGCGATCAGAATAACTTAGATGGATTCCGGTCTTTTGCAGCCAATTGTAGCACATGCTCACTTTATTTTGTAATAACCTTGATGCTCTTTTCAGCATCACTGCTCCTGTATTTCAGACTTAGTAAGGTAGTGTTGTCAGTATAGACAGTAATCTTAAAGAAGTTACAGCTTGTTTTCCATAGATGTCTATGGTGCTGTTAAGTGAGCTTACCTCTGTGCATTGTGTTGACAGTTAGCCTTTTGACAAAGATAATCTTGGACTACCATGACAAAAAGCTCTTAGAAAGTGGTTGCATACATCGTGCAAACAATGATAAATACTGTTGGTACACAGTTGCTCAAATACCAGATTAGGCTCTGGCGACTTTCTTCAGATCTACTTTGCAACCATTTTTGTAAGAGGGGGGCTTAAATTCTAAGTTCCAGCCATTTGACATGCTCAAAATTGAGTTAAAGTTGTCCTAGAGGTAACCAATGTGGGAAGACATTTTAACTGGATTGCCATAGCTGTATTCACATATGTCTGAAAGGAAATAAGGTTGATTCACATCATACTTTCTCCTTGCTTCAATGCACTGTCCAACCCCAATCAGTTTGGCATGCATGCAGAGGAATTTTCAGCCAGAATTACCTCATTTGTCAGTAAAAAGTTTGCATTTGAAACCCTCTTGTTAAAAATTTCAGAGTGATCCCTGTCACTTTGAAAATATTTTATCAAATTTTTTTAGTTCACTTTCATTGTACTTAGTTGTGTGTCGGCCTCTCTGTTGGTAGGATACCGGTATTGTGCAGTATGCATGTATGGTTTCCATTTGGAAGAACTTTGTCGATCGAGAATTGTTTGCTACTGTGGGTCTTTGTTTTTTTCTTTTTTTTTTCTTTGTGATTTACAAGAGTTTCAAAACTTTCAAACATCTACACATACTATAAACACAGGAGTTTCAAATTGTGCAAGCTAAACAAAGCTTTGCAGGAACAGGTTTATTTTCTGAGGGCAAATATATTCAGAGCCAGAAGTAGGGAATTTTTTTTATTTTTGTGACTGCTATTGATGGTGTACATGTTTTTGGTACATCTACTTCTCAGTTTCTTTTCACTTTTACTGAAGATGCTGCACTTGGAAGGGCAATAGATTATTTAGATCATTATCACCCACATGGCACAAAGAGAGAATAGCTTTAATCATCATGACCATGTAGGCTCATCGTAAACATCTGCAAAGCTTACCTCCCCAAACATTGGGCATTTAGTTACGTAAGATGCGGCATTTGATTTTCGGCAAGTCTGGGTGAACAGTGTATTCTTGAGCCACAAATATCTGGATTTCTGTACATGCAGAAGCCCAATGAGGAAAAGCTAGAGCATAGAGGGTGTGGTGCTTGAAGAAATTATTTGACAGTGTATTTGAGCCTCTCTAGCAATGCAAAAGAATGAGCAAGGGGTAACTATAATCACACAAGCATATCCACACCAGTGAGTTGTGGGGAATTTCTGCTCGTGAGAATCTTCTTTCTTGTAAAGAAGGCAACCATCCTTCCTTTTCTTGAATAATCTGTCATTTTGCTTCAACAAAATATTGATTTTAATTCTATGAATTTTTTTCTGTGAAACATGCCCTATGTCCCTTTAATGGAACGTTCCAAAATCCCACTCCGATAGCAAAATTTCAGGGTTATCAGTAGACATGTGGTGCAATCACAGTGAATTCCAAAGAAGACTGATCTACATAGGGCATAGTGCTAGAACTGTATTTGGGTACACATAAAGAGAAAGTTAAACAATGCATTAGTTGCAGCAAGGGGAAAGTCACTTGTGAGTACCCACACCACTAAGTTGTAGGGGATCTCGCTCACTCAGATTTTTACCAACACCTACGCACTATTTTGTAAGTTCACTGTTGAAGCCTTGTCAGGCTTCAGCAAAACTGCAACAGCAAATATTTTGTAAATGGTGTATATTATGTCAGGTTTTTTTTGCTAATTACAGGGCCAGCATTGTCAGCATCAGCATTTTCGGATGTCAGTTTGCAAACAATGCATGTTGGACCCAAAGTACCAGCACAGAGACATTTTGTCCTAACGTATTTTGGCAAGCGACATGAAAATGATTACCGAGTTTTGTAACTTTTATGTAACAAGTTGTTGATAGGCATCTCACATCATTGACATGAAGTGGCCATCTTGCATTTATGCATTGGCATGGATTGTTTTCCAACATTCCATTTTTGGTTTCGATGATAATCGTAACCTTTGTAATCATGCATATGTGTGTGTGTATGTATGTGTGTATGTGCGTGTGTGTGTGTATGTATGTCTGTGACGCCCTACCTTGTAAACACGATATGTCAAGAAGGGAAGCTTAAACAGATCTCATATTTGGTATGTAGGTGTACCATATTGAGAAAAAGAACCCTATTGTTTTTGGTGGAGGTCAAAAGTCATTTGGGGTCAGCAGCGGTCAAAATGTGAAAACCTTGTAAACGCTATATCTCTACGAGGGAAGCTTGGACATATCTCATATTAGGTATGTAGGTGTACCATATTGAGAAGAAGAAGCCTATTGTTTTTGGTGGAGGTCAAAAGTCATTTGGGGTCAACGGGGTCAAAATGTGAAAACCTTGTAAACACGATATCTCAAGGAGGGAAACTTGGACAGATCTCATATTTGGTATGTAGGTGTACCATGTTGAGAAGAAGAAGCCTATTGTTTTTGGTGGAGGTCAAAGGTCATTTGGGGTCAACAGGGATCAAATGGTGAAAACATTGTAAACACAATATCTCAGGAAGGGGAGCTTGGACAAATCTCATATTTAGTATGTAGGTGTACCACATTAGGAAGAGGAACCCTGTTGTTTTTGGTGGAGGTCAAAGGTCATTTGGGGTCAACAGGGGTCAAAATGTGAAAACCTTGTAAACATGATATCACAAGAAAGGAAGCTTGGACAGATCTCATATTTAGTGTGTAGGTGTACCATATTGAGAAGAAGAACCCTATTGTTTTTGGTGAAGGTCAAAGGTCATTTGGGGTCAACAGATGTCAAATTGTGAAAACCTTGAAAACACGATATCTCAAGAAAGGAAGCTTGTAGTGATCTCATATTTAGTATGTAGGTGTACCATATTGAGAAGAAGAATCCTATTGTTTATGGTAGGGGTCAAAGGTCATTTGGGGACATCGGGGGTCAAGTTGTGAAAACCTTGAAAACACGATACCTCAAGAAAGGAAGCTTGTAGAGATCTCATGTTTTGTATGTAGTTCTACCATGTTGAGTAGAGGAACCCTATCATTTTTTGTGAAGGTCAAAGGTCATTTGGGGTTAACAGGGGTCAAATTGTGAAAATGTGACAAATGTGACACATACTAATGCTATTATATCAGATTCAGAAAAAAAATTTCTCTTAAATAGATCATCGAAACCACAATTCATTTCTGCATTCTGGTTCCTTAAGGAGATAAAGTTCCACTTCTCAGCTATTCCGTTGGTTCCATTTTCCATCAGTCGTGTTACTCATTTCTACTATAAACTTCAGTGCAGTGTGTGCATATTCCAGTGCCATGTGTTTGTGCAGGCCGCGTGGATTAACGACCATTTGTCTGGCTTAACTTAGCCTAGATTTAATATGATTGACTTACAGCCCAGATTTGTCATATCCTGTTAAAGCTGTGGTCGATTCCTCACAGTGGTGGTTATTTTGCTTTCTGTGCTATGTGGAAGTGTCATTTATTTTAACCACTGGTAATGTGATCTGACCATATGATTAGAACTAAACTGTACTTCAACAGAGTTCTCAGTGCTGCAAAATGGAGTTGAAAGTCTCTCTGATGTAAGTCTGTTTTTTCATGGAGCTCCATTTTGTAATTATTTCAAAGTAGTTCTCACTTTTTGAGGCAGTTCAATCCCCTAGACTTCTCCTGACTCTATGGACTGTTGATGCTCTACTGCAGGTTCCCCACATTGATAAACATTCATCTGAGATTGAGACTGCAAAGTCATTTTGTATAAAAACTCATGCATCCCATACATGGTTTTCTTATTGTGGACATGTACGTACTCCTTGCTCACGTTGCATTAAAGGTTGTGTGACATCATTGGGTGCATTAAGCATTGAAAAATGTTACAAATAGCCATAAATTCTAGGACTTCTCAGTTGCGGGTAAGTAATTCATGGCGTAGCATTAAAAACCCCAAAACGTCCAAAAATACAAGTGAAGTTTTGAAACCCGAACCTTCCGCGAGGCTGTCAAAAGTGACATTCAGTCTGAAAAGAATTTATACTTTTGCTACCATGTTGTATTGAAAGTTGCGTACTAGAAGTTGCAACTTTGTGTAACTTCAGTAGTTCTGCTTAAGATTACAATGTGATCCATACAATAATGTATTAGACGAAGATGATGGTGGAGGGTTGAGGTTGAATGTATTTGTAGTATATTATGTCATGCAGGTGTCCGTGAAAGTGTAAACTCCTCGTAATGGACAGATACCTCCTGTAGGGATAGGGCATGATATACTGAGACTGTTTCTTACACCTTTTTTTCCATTGCCATGTCGTATCCTCCCTTTGCACAGGTTAGGCAGGTATCTCTCCTTCCCTACAAGTCACTGAATCCCTTGAAGTTTGAAGTCTTTCATTATTTGTGGTTCATTTGAGGTAACGACTAGTTTCTAACCAGTTTCACGCTACTCAGCAGAGTGAAGCACTCAGCTCTAGATATCACATAAATCAAATGTTCCCGCAGTTTATGATTTATCCAGATCAGCTAATTCAAAGCCATCGAACCATGGTTAGAGGTACAAAGTGTATCCTGTGTGAAAACGTGCACAAGACCATGGAAGATCCCTGGGCATCACTTTCAAATACAGTTGGGGCTCAAATTCCTAAGGTTTGTTACATGAGCGATGCACCATTGGCAGGCATGAAGGAATTGTATGTTTATTTAGCCACATGGTTATCTTTGTCAGGAAGGAATATTGTAAATGACGGAAGTGAATAATGTGGATAGCACATGTTTCTTGAAAAGCCTATCCTGTGCGATGTATTCAGCCGAATTGACCTCTCTCGCATGTATGGCCAGAAGCCAGCTTGTATGCAAATACATGTCACAAGGTTTTCTAGACATGTACAATTTGTTGAGTGGGGACTATAGTGTGCTGTAAGAGTCATGCAACTACCTGTGAACTTTATCCTATTTTTGATTCCTTGCCAAAGGCAAAAGGAATAAAAAATAGTTGTTGTGTGTTTGTGTATATACTTGTGTGCGTGTAAATGTGTGTATGTGATGACTTGTTTGTAAACACGATATCTCAAGAAGGGTAACCTTGACTAATCTCATTCTTGGTGTGTCATATTGAGTAGATTATCCCTATTGTTTTTGGTAGAGGTCAAAGGTCTTTTGAGGTCATCAGAGGTCAAATCGTGACACCCTTACAAACCCTATATCTCAAGAAATGTAGCTGTGACTTATGTCATACTTTGTGTGTGGGTTGGTCATATTAAGTAGATGATCCCTACTATTTTTGGTATTTAGGTCGTTTGAGATCACCAGAAGTCAAAATGTGAAAGCCTTGTAAAGACAATATATCTCAAGGAGGGTAATTCAGACTAATGTCATTGGTAGTGTGTGGGTTGTTCATAGTGAGTAGATGATTCCTATTGTTTTTGGTGGAAGTCAAAGGCCATTTGGGGTGAACAGGGGTCAAATTGTGAAAACCTTAAAAACACTTTATCTCAAGAAGAGAAGCCGTGACAGTTCCCTCATTTAGTATGTCGGTGTACCACATTCAGTGGAAGAATCCTACAATTTTTGGTGGAGGTCAAATGTCATTTGGGGTCAACAGGGGTCAACTTGTGAAAACCTTGTGAACGTCATATGTCAAAGAGGGAAGCATTGACAGATCTCATATATGTACAGTAATGTGTAGGTGCATCACATTGAGTAGAAGAACCCTATTGGTTTTGGTAGAGTTTAAACATAATTTGAATTCAAAGGGTTAAAATTGTGACTATCTAGTAAACGTGGTAAGGCGGGAAGCTTGAAGCTATGATCTCATATGTTTTGTGTAGGTGTTGCATCACTGTAAAGTGCAGTTGTGTATGTTGAGACATGACACATGTTGGTCATCATATCAGATTCATAAAAAGCCTCAAAATGAAATCGTCAAAACCACAGTGCATAATTTATTCATTCTGGTTAAGTTAAAAGCATAATTATTTCTGTCCATTTGAAGGAGTGCATTGAAGTCTGGCATTTGGAAGATGTACAGTACTGTACTTGGCCTAACATCAACAATATAACATTTTAATGTGATTTTATGGTTAAAATGGAACATACAGTACTTAATACCTGTCACAGTTCTCACTACCTGACACAGTACTCATTAAATGTCACAGCCCCCTCATTACCTGTCACAGCCCCCTCATTACCTGTCACAGTACTCATCAGAGTTGTAGAGTTACGATGGGCGGCGCTGGACAGCCCCTGCCTGGTGCTGGTAATTCCTGTTGGCATTCGCAATCAGTTTGTCTTACTGCCTTGTACTAAATTCACAAAATGTGAAGATGATGGAGGAAAGGTCTTTTGTGTTAACAATAAAAGGTACATGGAAGGGACTGAGAAACTTTTCATGACTGGTCACTTTATTCATTACCACTTACATTTTTCATTGTCTGTTGCATTATTCATGGTCCTGTTGCATTATTCATTACCTGTCATATTATTCATTACCTGTCGCATTGTTCATTACCCGACGCATTTTTCACTACCTGCCGTGCTATTCATTACGTTTCGCATTATTCATTACCTGTTGCACTATTCATTATCTGTCACATTCTCATTACCTCTTCTTAGTACTCATTACTACCATGATGCTCATTAACTGTCCCAGCACTGTACTTAGTGCTTATTACAGTTCTCACTTTACTCATAACCCATATACTCACTTTCAGTCACAGTGCTCATTGCCTGTCATAAATCTCACTGCCTGTCATAGTATTTATTACCTGTCACAACTGGCATTCCACATATCAGTCACATTACTCATTAACTGTCATAGTACTCACTACATGTCACAGTACTTGTTACTCTAATTGTGCTCATTATGTTTCATATTACTCAGGACCTGTCACATTACTCGTTAGAGTCATTACCTGTAATAGTACCTGTCACTGCTTACTCACTTCACTAAATGACAGTACTGTACTCACAACGTGTCGGGGTAGTCACCTGATAAGTGCATTTAAGGTTCTTCATCTAATGTGTAATTAGGCAAATAATTCCTTCATTTAATATTGTCTAGTGAAAATTGTCATTATTTTTTTTATGTTGTGAACTACTTGTAATGCCCCAGGATAGGACTGGGCCAGCTCACCTGGAAAATTCAGTCAAACAGTCCTGTTAAGACTCAATTGCACGAAAGAAACTGCCAAAATGATTTGGTTCTTGGCAAATCTGTTTTGCTGGCGACCCCATGCACCTTTCAGTATCTCTGATTATTTGCAGTGTCTTTTGTGCAGACACCTTGTCATATTTGAAGAGTCTACTGTCACAGGTAACTACCACACAATAATCAACGCATCAACTTGGGATTGCGTTAGCATTCTGGAGAGCTGAGCGTGTACTGCTGCTGTGGTCTGTGTACAGTACTTTAGGCACAACTGTACTAACATGGTTTAGGTAGTCAGTTGACCTAGCAGGGAGGAGATCCCAAGGACCTTCTTTCATTCCATGGCAGGGTTCAACACCTCGGGGATAAGTAAGCAATCTTCCACAGAGGTTCTGTTTTCATAGTCACAATTGCCTTTTGTGTGGTCCAAACAATGTTAAAAATGCTTTCTGTTTAGTCACAGACTCTGAAGACAAACTTTATTTGAAGTACGCCAATCCAGGAACACTTCTTTTTTTCTGATAGGCAGTACCTGCCTGATGCTTGCTACCCAGCAACCCATGGTAGGTGATCACTCTATGAAGACGCCACAGAAGGAGTGGAAACTCCCTGGTTGTTCATAGCCATTGGCTTTACAGTAGTAGATCTTTAAGTCCAGCTTGTTTGTGATGGGTTGAAGTCTCTAAACTAATTTGCAACCTCTCCTTAGGTGGTGGGTGGTCAAAACCATTTTGCTTTTGACAATCCCTTATTCCGTTGGTCGTAATTGAAGTGTTTTTCTATAGCAATCGCATCTTAGATGATGGTTCAATCTGGTTTGCTAGCTGATCTTACGTAGTCAATAGCAGGCCCTTCACGAAGTTCACCATGTGTGTATCACATTATGCATTCCATTCACAACTTTTTGTGTACATGTACAGTACCATTGTTCCCTAATGAGAGAAACTCATGCAGCATTTTAAATGTGGCACATGTTGTATTGTCTAATAAGGCCTTCATGCAGTTAGCTCCGAGCACACGGTAGAATTTTCTGTGGGCGTCTTTGAGTTCTCTGACCTACACAGAAGTTTGGATAAAACACATCTGGCCTAATGGTTGTGCCAAGTATTGCACAGCTGTGCCGAACATACCTGCAGTCTGGATCCGCTGAACTATTACCATCTATAAAAGTATAAAAATAAGAAAAAGGTAGGAATTGCATCAAGACACATAAATAGTGAAGATCAATGTATCTATTAAGTCATACTGTAACATTTTTGACATGTGACAATAACAAATCCAGTCCTGGAAAAGAATGAAACTAAGCACCAACATACATATGTAGAACAACAGTCGCACGTTAGTCCAAACGTATACAGTTAATGCTCATTTTGAAAGAACATCCTGTGAGAACTATCCGTACATGTACAATTGCACAGTATGGGTCTTTCCTCATCAAGTTTCTCTTTTGGTAATTCGTAGAAGTCCAGCTAATTTCACTGCTTTTTGTAAAGTAACGAATTCTGTGATGCATTATGAGTGTAATCAAATCCTTTACTATTCAAGTAACTTAGAACTGATAATTGATGTACTCTGTGGTAATTGAAAGATGTTTGGGAAAAAGTATCGAATTTTGCATAAGATTGTTTTTCTTTCTAACCTGCGACAGCCCTGTCATAGCACCAAACTGTATGATTATTATCCTGGTATGATGATAGTGCTGTTAATATTTATATCATCAGCATTACTATTTTGTAATGAGCACCTCCTTCTGATACAGATACTAAAGTTTGGGAATCCAGGGAGATGTCGACCTTGCAAAGGTGAAATTTCCCATTTACGAAAAACAGGAGGGGGAGCTTACTTTAGCAACTAACACTTTTGGATGGGTAATTCAGGAAGGCAAGGGAGGGGGGGGGGGGGCTCTAGTCCTCTTTGGGTTAAGGCAAATGTAGAGGGAGTGTTTACGGTCACCAGCTGTCTCTAGCATGGTAGTGGGTTGGAGACCTGTCACTAGTTGTCGTAAGTGCCCAAACCATGCGAATCACTGTACATCGCCCATAGTCACATTTTCACAGTAAAATGTGCATCTAAGTTACTTGACGGCCCCTCATTGTCTCTGTATGTCGTGCACCAGTTACGTAACCTGTTTTCACTTTTAACTCTCTTCGTTTCAGGGCAATGTGTCGACATCGAATCCTGTGAGAATGGAGGCACGTGTAGGGATAATTCAGACGGTTCCGTCAGCTGCACGTAAGTAGATATATACTGTGTGCTGTCAAAGTCTACCATTCCGTTTTCTGTAAAACAAAGGCCTTATTTCCCTTTAAAAATGAATTTGTTCGTAAATTATTTGGCCATGAATGGACACTGTAGATTGTGGTTAGGCTTCCTGGAAGAGTTGCAATTGAGTAACCACACCATATCAAACCTACGCTAGACCCCTTGATGTAACAGAGATTCCTTCAGGAAACTAACAGCGAAAGCAAACCCTGCTGTCACCTTCAACTGTCCAAAAAGGGACATTTTGACCTGTCTGTGTGACATGATACGTCTGCTGTCGTTAAGTCCACAGCGTTGAGTGTTCACCGTTACTCCAGTGCTCGTGAAAAGTTTATCTGAAAGTGGGTCTGGAATTAGGGGCCAGCAAGCAAGCTATTCTGTCTGCATGCAAATTAGATCTTTGCTCTTCACTTAAGTTCATTTGTCTGTCAGGATATCATAATCTGTACAGAGCGCTTCAAGCATGATATAGACCATATGGCCGTAATTATTGAATTTGGCTGTCGCATGTTTGTGCAGAACTGTAAGGCTTACAAAGTTTAAGTAGATGTGATGTAGCAGTTCTTAACTACCTGATCTCACTCTCTGAAAGTTTAAGATCTACCCCCCTATCTGGCTTCATGCTCCTCCCTCCCTGTTCTTCATTGCTTGTGATTCTTGATGGTAGAATCTTGCATCTGAGTACATTTCCATTCGTTGCAGTGAATTGATCCAGGGGGCAACTTTCGTCACAGTATTTTACTGTTCTTTTGAAGTGCATGGATATTTGGGAAGTTTTAAAAACCACCAGATATCTAGTACTCATTTTTCAAGGAGGCCAGGTTTCTTTTACAAAGGGACTTCACTGAAGTTGTCACCCATACATGTATTAAAGGTCTGCACTTTTGGAAGTTCTGTCATCTAAGGGTCATTCTTGGAGGTCACAAAGAGGAGTTAATTTGCCCTTTCCCAAATAATGAATGTCAGTGAAATACAAACCAGATTTTGGTGAAAAAGAGATATATTCCAGGAGAGCAGATCGTTAAAGATTGTAGATTGTAAGCATTCAACTTTGGTTTAGTGCTGGTTGGAAGTCTCCAAGGGTACAAGGTTTTGAGGTTAATTCACACACATGCACTCCTTGACATAAGAACAGTTAGTCAGTAACTTTAATTCGATACACATGTGGGCAAACCCCTTCTTCCACATGATGTATTGCAAGCTTCTAGAGTGATGCAGAGGCAAAGAGCTAGGCTCACTACCACTTGGAAGAGCTGGTAGGAAGTATAGTAGCATCCTTCCTTGTATTGACCTCAATACCAGCCCTTGACAGATTCGGAAAATTCAGATGGTTGACGAGAAAGGATCTATTTTGTCAGAGAGGCAGGAGGTCTGATCAATATCCAAATCAGAAGGAATAACTCTGAGCCACCGAGGAACTGTAACCAGTTGTATTATGATCAAAAGAGCCTGTTACATATAGTCAAAGTATGACACATACCTTCTCCTCCCCCACAGTAAAGGTCTATACTCATTGTAGACATGCAGTACCCCTTGCTCGCTAGACAAGCTCAAACACACTTTCAAACAATGTTTCTCACCATGCCCTCTGTGCTCTAGGTTATCCTCCTTAGACTTTCGCTCTGAAGTGACACGTGTATTTCTTACAGGACTTCATTTTTCTTCTCAAGTGGGAGTGGAGAAACAAAGGCAAAAACCTTGATTATTTTTGTGTTCATTATTTTGTGATATAATTTGGGTTTTTTATAAAAATCCAGTAAATTCTACCTCTCTGTTTTTTACGTTACAATTTTACATTCACATTTGTAACGCAGTCTATTCCGGATGACCTATTGTGCCATCATGCAAGGGGTGTCAGTCACTCGTGAATACCCACACCAGTAAGTTGTGGAAATTGGTCATGTCCTCCTTAGACGTCCCATACAGTACAATGTCATTAATGGTCCAAGCTAGAAAAACTGTGTGAATTAGGCAAGGTAAGCATTTTAAGAGATCAGTTGCTGATGAGAATGATTGAAAATTGCAAAAGAAAATTGGTTAAATTTTTCTTAATGGTCACATTTTTCTCTCATTTTTGGATCAAAATAATATCTCAATAGCATCCCTTTGGAAGTGATATATTTTTAAACTTACAGTGTATACTTTACAGTACTTGCATTGCACTATGGGAAACTGTGATATCATAACAGATGATCTAATCTCTGCATTGTCTCAATTTGCTTCAAAAAGTACCATGTATTTTGAGTTGTGTTCTTCAAAGCAGTGAAATTACGTTCTCATTACTGTACTTCGATAAACCCAGTTTAACTTATAATGTCTTATAATTAACAACATGGCAACAGTGTTTGTGCGCGACTGACAAAGTACCAGCATTGTTTTATTATCATCACATCAAATAGCAGACAACAAAGCATTGTTGATCTACAGGTTTTATTGTATTCATCCACCAATGATTATTTTTTCTCTTAAATCATAGTGGGGTTATCCAAGGATAAGTCACAGCCACCTGACTTTAATGGGCCAATAGGAGATAAGGATTCTTTACTTTAAGTGTAAATGAACTGAACAATGACCAAAATGACTTTGAATGCCACACTGGTGCACTGTAAATGCCCTATATCCCTTTAAAGGATGTGTGACATGCATCTAGAAAGATCTGGCTTCATTTAGAAGATTCATTCAGAAGATTCAAAGTAAAAACCTGAGTGAAAATCTTTTCTGTCTATATCTATTACCGTTTTTAAGATATGACTTTTCAAAGGATGATGAAAATGAAAAACAAAACAGATGACGTGGAGTGTTGCACGGAGTCACTATTTCTTCTGTTAGATCTATTGCCTCTTAATTACTTAATTACTGAGTTTTACATGATACTGATACTTTCAAGAAGAAAATACATGGTTCCAAAATAAAACCCTCTGGGCATGTAAATTTCTCAAATGTCCTTGAGATAGGGTTACGTTAACAAAAAATTAACATGTATAGAGGTATTGTTTGTGGTCCTTCTCTTGACGTCACAAATTCGCATGATTAAGCCAACACATGTTTATTCATAGTGCACCGTGAGACACTACTTTGGCCGTAAAATTGTCAGTTTTTGATGGATTTTGATGGAATTTTGTGACTTTGCTTAACATTTTAAATGATTCAAGCACCCAGTACTTCAAAATGTCATTTTTTATGTCACACGTCCTTTGAGCACCCAGCGATTTGTCACTGGAGTACTATCACACTTGTTTTGCATACAGCTGCATCATGTCAACCACTAAAATGTGTCAGGGACAGTGAGTCACTCTTGGTTGAATACCTGTCCTGTGCGTGAGGTATACGGTAGAATTACTTGTAGATTGACACCAGTGCTATAGGGGGCAGTATTACTGGTTTGTCCACCTTTCTAAGTATTCAAGTAAGTGGGTATGGTTTAAGCGGCTTCCTCTGACTGTTTTGATGGATGTATTGTTTTTAATTCATTACTTTATGTTCTTGCAGTATTAGAAATGAGCGTGTTAAGTCCTATTCAAGAAATCGAACAAGTGTGGCAGAAATGTGAAACAATCCAATGCAAGCTACCTGTATTCAGAGAAAGAGTTTTTGATGGCTTAGGATATTGTGGACTTTTGATTGGTTTAAAACATAATTGGCTATACATGTATGATGTACAAGACTACAAGTATACTGCTACAGCGCTGACTGGCCCAGAGAGTTTGATCAATTTGTTTGATGGTATGAACTGACAAGTATCTGGCAGGTATGCAGTTTGATGGATTATACCTACTCAAAAGGCATTTCCTGTATATACTGTACCTGACCTAGTGGGAGCAGTGTCTATTGTTGTAAAGAATGGGCTATTAAAAATGTGAATACCCACTCCTTTGGAAGAAAACCCTTTCTGGTGCAAGCTGAAAGACCAGCCTCCTGACTACCAGACAGGGTCATGACCTCTTTGAATTCTTAAAGTTTCCTGTTTCCCTCCTTTCTGTAAGTTATTTTCTTTCCACCTGAAGTTGAAATGCCTGGTCTTCACATTAAAAAGAAAAAAAAAAAGAATAAGAAAAACAAGTGGTTGTCATACACACATGTAGGCCTATGTGTTTAGTATGCATTGTCATGTAAATGCAGTATCTGAAGCAATTATACTTTGCCTGGTCAATCAACTAATTTTACTGCAGATTAATTTTTTAGTACTGCCAGATTCATTCAAGTTAAAGGTTACTTGAGGTCAATTCCATAAGGTCAAAGGGTTGAGGAGGCGCTGTACATCAGCCTTCCTCTTTTGGTTAGACTTGCAGGCCAAAAGTGTCTGCTTTGTGTGTACAGTGCACACGTTCCCAATTTTCACCCTTAGTCTCCTTTCAATGCTTTGACAAAGAAAAACAAAAGGAGAGAAGAGACTGCACTCATGAACTTCCTCAAATTGTATCCTTGTTTTCACTAGTGGATTGGGTTATATATGTCTATTGGAATGTCAACTTTGATTTGCACTGCTTTCCTTTTTGCCTGCCATGTGATGACATGTGCTCACAAATTGAGTCACTCAACGTACTCAAATATACAGTTGGAGAGAAGGATCATATCTTTATGAGCGCGACATGCCAATTGCTTCACGTTAGTATTATGTTACACGAAAAGTTTTATCCTCCAGTACTTTCTATTGACACTGAATGATTTCCTGAGTCCATAAAGAGTGCCCGTAGGCTTTTTTTAATGACATCTACTTTTTTTTAAGAAGTGAAATTTATGATTCACATTTCTGGCATGGTGCATGAGGAAATGCTGTCTGCCTTAAGTAACCATTAGAAAGTAAAAAGAGATGACGACACACAGTAACTCTAGTGAGACCGTGGTCTGTAAGATATGTCAAAACGTTCGTTAACTTTGGTCCAAATTTATGGCTGTGTGTACAGCTCTGGAGATGGTTGAAGCCTTGAAAGGACAATAATAACAGTACACTGACTGACCTCTTTAATTAATACACAGTGGTGATTGGTCAGATCTTCCTGTTAAACGATCTCATGAAGAACTGGGCATTGTGTGAAACAGACTTAAGAAAATAAATGCATACAGTTCATGCTACATAATAGGCAAATGAACGGTACCTGTACTATGTTTTTGGAAACAGGATACCCTCAGCTGATTGACTCTTTGAGATACAGAGGGCCAATTGTACAGGTGTATGTACTCTCTGGGAAGGACAGACTTTAAAACTGCCATTTCTGGATGGTCAAACCTAATTAGGTTTGGGATTGCCAATTGCCACTGCTTTTGCTTTAACCAGATATTATGGCATGCATTAGGTGGATGACCTACCACATGTAACTTCATCTCAATGGTAAACTTGGTGGCATGTAACTGTGAATTTTGCTAGTCATCATGGATTGTGGAGACAAATGGAGACAACAAAAAGGTACTTGGTATTTTACACTGAGAGTAACATGATCATGCAAAACCACTTTTAAGTAGGAGAAATGTTGGGTGGGATTGCAGATCCACAGAACACTTCCCCAACCCCCCTCCCCCCCCTTCCCGGACTTTCTTAGATGAGAGAATGGTATTTTCTTCAAACTGTAGAGTTAAGCATCATCCAGGGAAGTAAAACATGCAAACTGTCATGGTTGGGTGATCTCATATGTGCTGGATCTACGTGGGGAAATTACGTGCAATGGGAATTATGCTAATTGTTCAACAGTTGAACTTCATCAGCACTGTATTGAGTTGATGTGGTGGATGGTAGATGTTCTTTTAGCTTTTGACATAAACTGTGAATACCTGGCATAATTGAAGGACCTCTATGTTTTGAAACAATCATTTTCCTCTCAGGGTTGCTATCTCTAACAAGGACAAAAACTTTGTCACAGTTGAAAAATATTAGAAATGGTTTGAAAGTTATACATGAAGAGTGGGAAGTGAACCAAAGTTGGATTCCCAAAACACTGCACAGACCTTTGAAAACAACTTGGGAAAAGGTGGGAATATGAAATATTTGAGAAACGTGAAAATCTGCAGGACGATGTTTACCCACTCACTGACAGGTTAGCAGCTTTCCACTCCAGTGGTTTTCAAATATTTGAATTTTGTAACGATAACTTGAAGAAAAATGAAAGCTGGAAAGAAACAAGAATTTAAGGAAGCAAGTGACTCAAAAAAGTTACTCATTCCTCAAATTGTTGGTGATGGTAGATTTCAGGGTTTGTCCTTGATGAACATAACTCACTGAAAGGTGATTGATGGTCTTAGTAAAAGTCACATGACATCAGCTTTTTCCCTGGATAACTTTCCGAAAATGTTACTAGGTTCGGTCATTCACGTACGGTACTCCACCGCAATAATACTATCATGATAGCAAAGCTTTATACATGCACAAACAATTTGCAGTTTGTATCATTGCTGCTTGTTCAGAGTTAAAGTTTGTTACAGATTTTAGGAGGGACTGACGTTACGAGAGATTATTATTAGATGACCAGTCACTCTCAGTTGTGTAGTCTTACTCCATTCAGTATCTTTAGTCCCGGGTGCATGCTGCAATATGTGTAACTGATAAATTCGCTCCCAGTTAAGGCTGTCAAAGTGAGTTACATGAACTAATACTCATCTGTGTGCATGCTAAGAGCAATTTGCCAAGTGTTTGTTCTATAGGCAAATTATTGTAAACAGATCAAGGAGGTGGTGGGCCGATGGTTTGAATGATTGCCAGGGTTTAGAGGAAATCTTCATTGAGTTAGCCTTTAACCTCTCTGTTTATTTATGACTGAATAATCTGCCCACTATCTCTGTAATGTCATTATGTATGTTTTTTTTTTGGTGATTGAGGAGACAGAGGAGTGGAGACTAGAATTTGCTACTAACAATTCGAAGTTCCATGATTCACCAAGAAGCGTCCCTTTCTGGAAAATGACACACTTATTGAATCATACAGTAAGGTGCTTACAAGTATGGGTTTTTTTTTTTTGGTGGCATTCGGAACAAAACATACTGAACATCTCAAAACTGGTTTTCCAATCTCTCTGAACGTAGGCTTTTTTAAGGCAGGAAGGGATACATGCAGGCCTAGGGTGGACAAGATTGGCTGTCACTTAAGGGGCGATTTGCATGGGGATGACAAAACCTATGCCAGAGTGAGGATGCTGTTGCTTTTCATTACAAGTGAGTGAGTAGTAAGGCAGTACATGCTGTATACCCAGTTATCCACTTCAGTGAGTTATTCTGTACATAAACTAGTAGTGTCAACCCAAGGAATGAAGGTGGTAGCGTTTGAAGCGAAGCTGCTCAGGAACAGTAGTTCATTGGGGTTTGATCATCAACCTGGGTCACAGTAAAATGGGGTTTTCTCCAAGCAATCACTTTGCATCAGGATTCCCCTTCCAGCATGAATAAATGCATAAAAACTTTACTTGCCAAGGTGAGCACAATATTATGAACAATGCATAGACAAAACGTAAGCATTCTTCAAGAAGCCTCTTTTACTCTTGGAAGAAGCTCTGTATGCAATATGTGCATGCTTCATGTCACAAGTGTAACTTATGATCAGTGAGCTTTGGAAGCACTGACTCTAAACTCCAACGATCAATGTGTCGGGTTGTATCCCATCTGTGAACCTGATTTGGGTGGCATTTTCAAAGGGTTTAAAAACCTGTGACCTTGTGTTTGCAGGCAGCTGTATGCCATTAGAGTTAGAAATAGTGGAGTTTTCTGTCACTGATTGCTTAAATTCAGTATTCAGACCAGTTAATAGTAACACTTGGAGGTTAATCCATAACCTTATTTTTGGAGAGAATCAGCTATCTTGGAGAATTTGAAAAGCAGAATAAATGAATCGATGTACTTTATGTACATTGAAATATTTGTAAAATATGGTCTTTTTAACTTCAAATAAGTCTGGCACAATACCAGGCTGATTCATGTCTGAGCATCTCTGTTAAAATGTTAACTATCCACCAACTGGAAAGAAATCCAGAGTGGTACAACCACTGCAACTGTTGATCATTGCAGAAAAAAACCCAAACCCCCCAAATCTTGTGACCTGGTTTAATTGATACATTGCATGGGCTGTCCATTTCCCAGTGCTGTCTTTTTAACCTTCACCGTTCAAGCCCCGTACTTTTACAGTTTCAGGTGTAACTACATGTATCGTTGTTGTATCAGATCGTCGTCTCGCTGAAACGTACAGTCACAGCGCTCGATAACTGTTACATGTCCCTGTAGCAACGTTTTCTGCAGTGTATCGGCTGCACTGTATGTACACTCACACACACACAGACGCAGACAGACACACGTGTCCAATCCATTGACATACTATTTAAGTGTACGATGTCTCACTGTGAGTCTGGTTGGATCATCACCACCACATGAGGAAGTCACTTGAAGAGGACTCCTTCCGTTTCACAGAGAAGGCTATCTAGCTCAAAGATCTAATGAAACCTTTTTTTATTTTTTATTTGCTGCATGTATTTGTAACTTTTTTTATTCTCTCACTGTGTCTTTTTGATATCTGTGAATGGGCTTTGTGCACATGGATGGTCACTTCAATAGCATGATGTTGTTGATGTTGTGGCCAATCCATGTTGAGTGCAGTTGACATCTTGATGCCTGACAGATGCAAAGAGTTCATGAAAGGATACATCTTAAGTCTTTTGTCATTTGTAGTATCCTTTATATTGCCCTGTTAATTAGCTAATCTAGACCACCTCTGATGAAAGTGTCACACTGAGTAGACTATCAAATTGACAATGGAATGGTACAGTAGTGCGGTGCAGTAGCACCCCAAAATTTGGACCAGGGGACCAGAAAGCCATTATCGGTGGGGTATCCATGTAACCAAACTATTCCTTCCGACAAGTTTGTTGTGAAGGCATAATATACGTTGGTAACATGCAATCGTAATGTACCTTTTAACAAATGTACATTGGAGTGTGTTCACGAAATATCTTCTTATGGCCATTACAATTTTGAAGTGATCGCAGTTGGGCACGCATCCTGAATTTTGCTCCTACGGTAAGTTATGTAGGCCTAGATTTTAATAGATTTGCACATGTTTGTTGTGTCGTGGTCATATTAATGTAAGAAATGTGTCATACTGCTCTTGTCTAATTGTCAAAGAGTAGGTTGGGTTGTTTAGAAGGTCCTGTAAAATTAAGTTTGGGGACCACGACTCATTGGGAGGTTTTAGCTTCATGTTGGGTCACCACTTTTCATGCATGTGTATGCAAAACATGTATGCAAAAACTAAAAATATTTTGGTGAGAAATGATTCTCATTCTGTAAAGAAATGTCAGGAGGGAAAATGTTGGATGCATTTGGTCAGGGTGGGTGGGGTTGTAAATCACTGAGAATGTTAAATGCAGAATGTTAAATGTAGACAATGGTTGTGAGCTCTCCTCTGTTTCCCCCCATGTATGCCAATTCTTGATGCTGCCATGAATTTATTGTGAATTACACCAATTAACTTCTTCTGAACCACTTTGCTGTGCATTTATGTCAAGGTGGTCTTGAATACTCAATTTAGTCTTGCCATTAACAGTAACTTCAAAATGGATAATGATGATAATGATGATGATGATGATGGTGTCCCCCCATATGAATTAAAGCTAATCTGATCTGCTGTATGTGAGTTTGAGACAACTTTTGCTGTGTTCATATGTGGCTTGACAAATCTTTCCAACCCTAGGTAATTTTACAAGCCTTGGTGCACCCATTTATACATTGGAAGTGTGTGGATTACTCGCTGAAGTGATGCGAGCCGACTAGTCAGCCATTCGAGCTTTGTTTTCATTGCATGCGAGACTATCTATGACACTCATGAAATCAAAACAGGCATTTCAGTTATTTCCTACCTATGGTTTAAACAGAAATTTCCTGAACAGCGCGTGTCCAAACAACACTGCACACTTCTCCCCAAACTCACGACCAACTTCTTCGCCCGTTCTAACCTGTTCAAAATGACATCATGAGGTACTATGTATGCTGCACAGCTGCAGAGATGTATGAACACACTGTGTGAGATTGACCTGCTTGCCTTCCAACTGCTCACCCACCACTGGATTCCAATTGGTGAACCACTTTTTGTCTACACTCCATGTACACCACAAGGTGAACCACTGTTTATGCACAGTTTCCCCCTGTAGTTTGACATCTTGCCATATTTGGCATTATTTAAGTAGGCTGAAGTATGATCTCTCAGAAACTACAGTGAAAGAATGGCTTTGGGCCTCTGCCATATCCACGTCAGGTTGGCTTTGTCTTAATTTGTTGTTTTTGCACTGCAGTGATGGTGAAGGTGTTGTAATGGGGAGAGATGGGTTGTATGATGAGAGAGAAGGGTAGGAGAGAGGATGAAAGGGGACAGACAGGTGGAACAGAGCACTCCAGGGTATTGGTCATGGAAAAAAAAAATGACATTAAATGGAATATTTAGGGCAATTGACAACATCAACATGGTGTACAAAACAATAGCTTTAATCAGTGTAGAACCATTCAGGGTCATCCATAAAACATCTGCAAATGATTCATCTGCTCAAAACATTGTGCCTTAGATGAGTTATGGAAGATATGTCATTCAAATTCTTTGAACATTCGGGTGAACAAATTATTCTTTAGCAACAAGTGACTGATTTTTTATCTGTGAGAAACTTTCATTCCTTGTAGAGAATGCCACTTCTTTAGTTTGTGTTTACAAGTATTGATTCTAAAAATATGATTTTTATTTTGTAAACCAATGCCTTATTTCCCTTTCATTATGTTAGTCTGCAGTTTTCCACCAAATGAGATGGAACTTTTTTTCACATTTTACATTTTTGTAGAATTATCTTTTTGGAACTAAAACACAGTTTAAGACTTTTTATCAAAGCGTTTGTTTAATAACCGTATGAAATGTACTAGTATTGTAGGTTAGGGGTGGGCAACCTATGGCCCTCGGGTTACATGTGGCCCGCCAGGGATCTTTTTTTTTTTAGCGCACGAAATGTCTAAAGAAAAAGAAAAAAAATTGCCAGTGCCAGATATCTCATTGAACTTTTCCAAGCCTAGACGAGGCCTTTATTTCTCCATTACATAGGAACAATACTAAGCCTATGTTGAGATTTTGTTTTTGTGAATTAAGATATGTTCCTTGAAAGCCCTTAGAAGTTCTCATTTGCAGTAAGCAACATGTCGTTGGTCAAGTGCGGCCCAGACAATTTTTCATTCCTTACTACTAAAGTACTGCAGATAGTACAAGTCCATATCGGGGGGGGGGGGTTCAGGGGGCTCGGGTGGACCCCCGTTCAAGATCTGGTGCTCCTCTCAGTCTATGATAGTAGGCCTACGGTAGCAACGTGTATGTGCATGAAGTTTGTTTGTTGGTCATAACTGTCGGGTAAAATGTTCCTCTTAGTGGTGAAAACGAACCCCCTCACTGGAAAGCTGCATATGGTCCTGGCTGAAATGGAATAGGCTCATTTACCCAAAACGCCTTGAAAGAACGCTGAATCGTCCCGTGACGTACTATCACACGATGATGTGCTGGCACCGTAGATAGTATGACAGCTGTAGATATGGCCGGGGTTGCAAGATCTGAGGTATGAAACAGCCTGTAACTCACTTGACATACTGTATATATGTGGAATGATGTTGAAAGTTTAGTACTGTACCTGTGGTACCTGCATTGGTATGATGGTCCAGGCTTATGAGTAGATTTGGTTTGTTTTCATAATCTGTCATCTTACAGCTTTTGTATCCTGTACTATTAACATTTATTATATACCTCATAAGGAATATACATCATAGTTCTTACATTATAAATGTATTATAAGCCTAACAACAACAGCACACACATACATACCAACACCTAAGAAAATCTTAATAAGTTTTAAAACTAGATTTGTCCTTTTAATTCTTCTTAGATCAATTTTGTTTGGAACACCTAAATACTGATACCGCACACTTTTGTGATTCAATGATTTTTTTTTTTTCTGTTTAAAGAGAGCAACATGATGAATTTTCTCAGTATTTCAACTATTGCATGACCCCCATATGTCTGGCATCTTCAGTTTACTAGAAGGTAACTTTATAATTCTCCCTCGGGGCTTGTCTCAAAAGGTCGTCACCATCATCATTGTAACATGTTTATCAGTGGCTGGTGAAACATTCCTGAACATGTACTTTGAAATTTCAAAGGTGCTGGTAAAACCATTCAGATGTACCTCTCTGGTGAATGGTGGTCGCAGCATTTGGAGGACAGTTGCAGTCCAGGGGTTTATATTCATCAGTAATTACAAAGTAATTGCTTTTGTCCACAGTTGTTGACATTTTTGTCTTCCCATTGTCACCAGATGTCTTTGTAAATCTTAACTTCATGCCCACTGAACCAGGACAGTGTGTAGCAGTAGTTCCTATTGGTACCGGTAGACCTGTCTACCACTCTGACCCCCTTTCTCCATCCTGGGAAAGAAGGACAAAGAAAAAAAAAATCAGGCTTTAAAGGGTTTTACTTTGTTAGATTTAATGAGTACTTTAGGTGTAGCCTTTTCACAGCATGGTGTTGATTCATGAATCCATGGGGTTACCTGATCATTGTAAAGGTGGTTTGTGTTAGTCTCATGCTTCAAGACTTTGTGGCAGTCATAATTTGACTACAAACTGTTATAAATAAAATTTTAACTGATTTTGTACAGAAATGTTATCAAATCAAGGTTCACATCGTAGACGTATATACTTACCCCTTGCTTCACTAATGCATGCGTTTGGCCTTGGGAGTGGACTACAAAAATAACATCAAATCGGTGAGCTAGCAAAAAAAAAAACATGTAAACAAGACAAAGTACTTTGTTACTTAATGATAGTACAAAGGAAAATGATGGAACGAGCAGGCTAAATGATTAGGTATTGAAAGTAGTGTAAAAATTGACATTAGTGGAAGATTGTGCAATGCCCTAAAGTAAACTGCACAATACGGAGAATGAATTATAGACTAAAGATTTGCAGTGGCACAAATAGGAGAACCATCCAAGGCATGCTGCGCAAAATAATAAATTCCAACACAAATTACTCGGAGGAGGGAGGATATATTTGTAAAGAATTAATCAATTAATATTGCTAGAAATATAAAGAAATTAGGAACAAAAGACAAGAAAACTTATGGTTTGAGCTATCTGGATGCCTTTGCATGAGGCAAAAAGTGGAGGGCAGTCCTAGACACGTTGTGAACAACTTGAGCGAAAGGCAAATGAGGCCGGGCGGGCTAGCCCTTAGGGGGCGTGGTGCTAGAATTGTTTTCGAGGACATTAAGAGTAGGGCAAAATGTACGCATTAGTGAAGCAAGGGGTAAGTAAGTATAGTCACTCGTGAATACCCACACCAGGGAGATGTGGAGATTCCGTTTGCCCCACTTTGAAACTTCGTGTTTTTAAAGGCAAATTGACTGGATCCACAGACTGCCTGTGAGTTATGGAATGTCAGCCGCCCACTTGCCGCCTTGTCCATCATTGAAAATCCTTAACCTGACTCCCCAGATGCAAAGACAGATAATGTATTAAAGAGGACTGTTGTTTGTAAACATTGTAATACCTGAGTGTGTTTATATATCTGGTTGTCTTGGGAGAGTTAATGATCTGTAAGCAACCTGATGCCAAGTTTCAAATGAACCTTAATTTGAGTTAATCACATTTTTACTAGCTAGAAAGTAGAGGCCTGGCAACAAAAGCATGGAAGAAGCATTTTGTGTCAGATAAAATTGTACTGTTGATAGTTTAGAGGGATGAGCTGTGTTTGCATCTTGATGGGACTAAGAAAATGAAATGTAATGTTTGGATGGTACATAAGTACACCTCTGTGTAACTGTGTCACTGTTTGTTAAATGTCATTGTGGTAACGAAGATGGATTAATGCAGCTAATTATGTTCTTTGCTCTGTTACTCAACAATAAAGTGTGCCGAATATACTTGTCCAAAGTCACCCTGAATTTTTTAACTGCAAATTGTGGTTAAAAGGTAAAATAATTTAGCTGCTTTTCGTGAATCACAGAAGTGTGTGGGTAACAAAAAGAGAAAAGTCATATCAATCATAGGCAGGGTTTCCCCTGGTACTTAATTCCGGAGGCGGCCGCCTCGCAACTTTTTAAGACCGCCTCGCCAAAATATACGTTCATTACCGCCTCACGTGTTTTTATGACAGGACTGTAAAAAGTCGGGAAGCAGGAGGCTCCTTCCCGGGAAATTTTGCGTCTCGCTGGAAATCCTGCTTCTAAACTTCTGGCCGTGTTTATCTTGTACATATCATGCATAACTTGTTTTGAACATTCGATCACAGAATGGTAGAGATCACAAATGTGATTTCCTAAACAGTTACGTCCGAAAATAACTGGTAAATAAATCCATTCAAATGTGTATCCAAAATGCCCCATCCACGTTCAGTCTTCAACAAAAATTGAAATATATTACTATTCCTGTAATATAATGCCCTTATTTTTTACTCATGGTCAATATTTTTCAAGTTATATATGCGAAAAAACAACGTTGGCAAATGTTTTCAGAGGATTCTATGTATACCTCCTTTACTATATTCAATGTCAATTAAGAAGCATACGCTTAGGCCTACCTTAGGCGTGCCTGCATATGCAAATTATCTGCAGAATGACAGCTAGCGGACATATCGCAACCCGTAGAAATACAAAAATGAACGTATATTTCTATGTCCAAAACCCTTCGTGAAACCAATAGTCTGCCTCTTCAAACCTTTAGTCTAAACGTTTTAAAGTGACTATGATCAATGAACAAAACAATAAAACTCTGAGACCTGCAACTTACAAAATGTCGATTGTTCCCTGTTATACGGAAATATGAATTGCCAGGGTGGTTAGGCTATTCAGTATACACCCACTGTGTTAGGATATGATTACTTAAAAATTTCAGAAGGCTGCACACCATCTTACGTGATTCTTTTCACGAAACTTTAAGGGACATTTCAACTTCAAAAATGTATGTAATACAGTTTACTCTACATGACATGCGCAACATTTCATAAAACGTTTTGATTTTGAAGCAATATCAATGATTTTTTTTCTGATACTGTAGGACTATCGTGTTTTCACCCGTTAAAACTTAAAGAGTTGAAATTTAGCATGTATTTCAAATGATTCGTACACGTCTAGAAACGCTAAAATCGCTAAGTTTCCGGGTGCTGTGCACCCTGAACCCCTACCGAGATCGTCCATGGACCCCTCAAGGGGCCCTATGGCAGGCCCATTGACCCCACGCTGGTATGACAATCGTTTCGCTATCAAATGACGCCTACGGCGCCATGTAAGTGGCGGAAAATCCGACTATATTGTGACTACCATCCTGGAGATTTACACTCTTTCTAGCGCCGTTTATATCATGGTCAAAATCCTAGAATCACCCATTCTTCGAGAACCTACTAAGTACGGATTTGAACCCAAAATTCATGGCGGCGTCGAGTAATTCGCCCTCACCGCCTCATACTCTGAAATACCCAGGGGAAACCCTGATAGGTGATAATGAACCACAGTAGGCACAGTGGCATGCATTGCCAGTTGTTAAAGGTGTGTGTTGCATGTAGTCTTCTGTATGAGTCTCACCCTACGTGGCATCTACGTGGCTAAAATTTCAGAGTACTTAGCTTCATCCGCGCAACTGTTGGTCATTACAGTACATACATTTCCTGTGCATTGTGATTAAGTTGTTAGTACTGTTTGGCACATGCTTTGTTTACTTGTGAACCTGGTTGTCTCTTTACACTTTCACTCTTAACAATCTCGTCCTCCAGTATAATCATGTACAGTACATGTTAGATGTACTGTACTTTTGACTATTACCAAGTCATGTTAAATTGAAATACTAGATTCACATTCTATGTCCCTTAAAGATTTCATGAGAGGCGAAATTCAACCACAAATAAAAAACACATCGCAGAGACTTGTGGAATGACAAGAGTTAGTCTAATCAACCCCAGTGTGAACCCAGGTTATTAAGTGTAGTCACATGTGAACACACACCACTTTATTGTGGAAGATTAGAATACTAGGCCCGGGCGACTCCCTCAACTCTACTTTAGACTTCAGTTTCCTTGGAGTCACGACTCCTGACAAATTTTTTACATGTATGACCATGTTGGAATTAAAAGTCAAATATTTTTTAACATTAAAAAGATACCACCTTTGATTTCTTTGCTTGTAGAGTTTTCAGTTTTCACTAGCACTACGTGAAACTTTTGTCGTACAACTTAAAAATCCCAATTTGTCCCCACGACCTCTGTTTGGATTCACTATTCTTGCTCAAAATGACACTATATGTGTAGGCAGTTATGATGTCAGTGAAATGAATACCAGTTAGAAGTTGCACTAAGCTTGAGAGTCACAATTATTCAGGTCACAAGTACTGAACTCGAAAAATGTCGGAGTTGCCGGAGCCTATGGAATACTAGGGGACAGTGGCACTATTTGCAAAAATCCCAATTTGTACCCACTGACCACTGTTTGGATTCACCGTACGTTGTTTGCAAAATTATTCAAGCTCAAAATGTAACACTATACATGTGTAGGCAGTTATGATGTCAGTGAAACAAATATCAAGCAGAAGTTGCAATTAGCTTGAAAGTCACAATTATTTAGGTCACACGTACTGAACTAAAAAAATCAATGAGTTGCCGAAGCCTATGGAATACCATGGGGGATCGATCAAGAAACTTTTCTGGAAATAAACTGTATACCAAACTCAGTTTGTGCTGCTCAGGGACATATCCTTAAATCTGTCATAGTAATTGTCATTGCTTCTTCTGTCCAGCCAAATATGAGCAACGAACATACTGTTAAACATTAGTGTAAGAAGTACATACATAAGGCACTTAGTGCACTGAAAATGTCTTTGATGTTATGTGTACATGTAACAGTGCACTTGTTCAGCTTGTACCTTTTGTGCACTGTATAGAATGATGGATTCAGTCACTGCATGTGCTTTAACTTATAGCCGTGTATGCATGGTTTACTGCCTATTTCGTCAGTTTGTAAGAGTTTCATTTTATGCCAGATTTAGGGCACAGCTAGCTAGGACAGTGTCATTATTATTATTGTTATTATTGTTACTTTTAATTGTTGTGATCACAATTGATAATCTTTTAAGTTTTTTTCCACCCATTGTTCATCAGTGTCGGTGCAAAAAAATTCCGTCACTGTTCACCCTGGCCTATGCCAGCAGCATGCACGCAACAGGCGTCCTTGAAAGGTGGTAGGCGGTCGGTGCTCAAACAATGCTCCGATACCAGGAAAGCTAGTCACTTGTGGCAAAATGCCCGATGCCACCAAATTTGTAGTAAACAGGCTTCATTGCAAACCAGATCGATACTCTGTTAGCAAGAAGCGGGGAACTAATTTGCTGTGGATCTAGGGAAGCACTCTACCTGGAGAGAGTGTTGTACACAAATGAGTTGATGGCCTCAGTAGTGGGAAATACGACACATGTTCCTCTTTTTTAAGAAAACTTGATTTTTGGCAAAGAGCAAAATCACTAGCATGTGCCAAATCGATCGCTTTCATCTGGAAAGGTATCAGTTTGATCAGCTCGACGAGCTTTATATTGAAAACATCGGTTGAAGAGAGTCCAAAGGAAAATGCACAGTCACCATAATGTGGTTCTGCCTTTCAGCAAAATAGCTTTACCGTGAACAAACCACCTGTTGATGGTGCTGAGTATATAATTACAGCAAATGCTAACTCGAATTGACAGTATTTTATTGAACATTTTGCATTTTTCACTTTAAACATTTTAACAGTCTTTAATACATCTGAGTACTACTTCACTCTTGAAAACTTGTCATGATTTCTGGTCTGTATGCAAAGGTGTGTGGCCTACATGTGCTACATTTCCAGCAGGTTCCATTGTTTGAGCAAAAGAATAAAAGAGGTCTATATTTATGTCTAAATTTTTTTTGAGGTACCTTTTAATTCATAGGACCTTTGCTTTTTACAAAAAAAGAAAAGAAAAAAATCTTGTCTGGACACTAATTCATTTTCCAGAACTCTGCTTGATGGAATCATTCTCCCCATACCGGTCGCTGTGCGATATCTACCTTCGTTCAAAGTCTACGACATCGTAGAAGAGAAGTTGAATCATCCCCCCACACAGGGTTGTCACCATGCCGGGCAGTGCCGGGCGGTGCTACCCAGCTCTCAAAATCTCCGCCCGGCACTCGCCGTCAATTTCAGCATCACAGCCTGGCACAAATTTCGTAACTTAAACTAAATAAAATTGTTAGATTTCTGTAGAATTCTGAGTGATTATCCTTTTTTACCACAAAACGGCCAAGTAAGCTTAAACATTTCCGCACTGGTCGAAACCAAGTACCGAATTCATAATTTATAATGTAGAGTGCGCCATTTTACATCCGAGCACTCTCCAACCCGCAAAATTTTTCAAAGGGGAGGTCCCCTTAGACCCCCCGGACGGTGATCACAAATTACCCGGCTCGCAAAATGGTCTGGTGACAACCCTGCCCCCCCCACACATGATGTAATTTCTAAATATAGCATTGATCTCTACTCCTCCATCCACTCTTTAAATTCAGTTGCTGTGATTAAGTTGCTTAAAATGATTGGTGTGTACTGAAAAACCAAAAAGATAAGATTATGTTCCATCTTAACTTTTTCTTTATTTTTAAATGTACGTCCGAGGTTGTACATGAGAGGACTATGTCTTTCAATGAAGGAAAATGACAGTAACTACTTCGAAAAGCAACAGGATTGGCATAAAACAGTAAAAAACAGAAATCACATTTGGAAATTAACGGTTCTTACTATAACCGCCTTCATAATGAATATGCAACAGTACAGGTCTCACTAGTGTATCAAAAACACACTACTCAAGTCATCGCTCCTTGGTAGGTATTGGTAATTGTGGTAATTGGTGAAAGGAAACACTGTATTTACAAATAACTTACAAACTGAACACAACCTTGCCCGTGGCATCAGTTATCCTGAGTTGTTAAGTGAATATTTAATACTAGTATACTTCCCATTGGCTTGTTCAAAGATGCACACCGTTGATGTGAATGAAAACTGTCAACCACTAATTATCATATTCTACACTATTTGTCGTTATGTTAGAAGAATTTGAAATCATATGGCAAAATTAACCATCTGAAACCTATGTATTTTCCCAGATAGTCTGAATGGTGTAATTAAAAGCCTTACCCAAACTTTTGGAGGTGAAATTTCAATGTTTTTCCTTTTTTGCCTAAGCAAGTAATCACTTTAAATTCTTAAAGTGCATCAGAGCTATCTGATTCTAAAAGGGAATTATGGGGATAAAAATGCACCAGTTTACCTGTCAAAACAAAGAAAACAGCTTTAATAAATATCAGCAATAGCAGCAATCTCCTCAAAACAGTATGCAGAAAATGAGCCATGAAAGGATGAATTCTTTTTTTGTAAGTTGTGAGAGCCTTTGGGTGAACAAATTGTTCTCGAGCAACAGATGTAATGACTTTTCTATATTTTGAGAAGCGAGTGTCCTGCATTTTTCATCTTTTTTTTTTTGAAGAGTGTGTGATTTTAAACAAACACAACATGATATGACCCTTAAAGAATTTTACGCATGCTTTTTACGCATGCATAAACCTCATTTATCTTTGACTGTTTAAATTGATGACTCAAATGGCAGCAGTCACAGGAATTTCTTTATTTACTTTTTAGCTGAAATATTGGCTGGGTAAGTTCTGTTTGCCCTACGTCATTGTTTTCATGGGCAACCATTGTTGTGAAGTGTGTGTTTATATTGTGATACATTTATCAGAGTTGTTAGTTTAGTGCTGATTAAATGTCATCATCGCCGTTGTGTGCTTTGCAAACTACCAAAAGCTTGACAAGGTTTAAGATTTATCCAAAGTTGAATCGATATGCTCAGTTTCTCCTTTTCGCACAATGAGTGATTTAGTAGATGGAAGGGAAATTTTGGTTTAATGTACCAAACAGGAATATGGTGATGTTGAAAGAAGAGGGAAGCAGTATTGATTTTGGGTATCCACCTGAACAAATTGACCAAAATATTAGCCTTTTGAATGATTTTAATTACCTGTTAAGTTAGGGGTAAATTAGGTGTGAATAATGGCGGTCATTCGCCTGCAATCCGCCTGTTGTTCCTCTTCGGAATCACTAGTATTTGCTTGTGACATTTTCTTTCCAGCAGAATAGCTCATGACAAATGCATCAGGCCTGTTATAATGTGGCAATATATATGGAAGCTATGATCATCTATTTGATCCATATGATCTGCATATGTTGATACCAAATTGATCCAGGGCAGATTTGTCATGGTCTAAATGTTTTCGAAAATATGTTTGATTAAAAGATGTGAGATTTTTGAAGCTTCTTAATTATGACAAATGTAATAGCATGGCAAGATTCTATTTTTTTGGGAAAGAACAGAATTCAAAGGCTGCAAATCTTGTGGACTGCTTAAATGATTGAACTGCTGTGTTTTTAAATTGCATGTATGCTAAGTACAGCGCTGTAATGTGTGTACACACATCTGTGTAGGCAGCAGACAAAAACCTAAGCAGCTTGCACTGTTTCAGTTATCATCCTCAACTCTGAGACATATCACTCTTTTGACTCCAAAGTATTTTAGATCGTCGATGTTATTCTCAGATGCTAATGAGGGTCCATTTATTGCCAGAAATCTTTGAAGGGAGTTTCATTTCTCCGCGAAATGTTGAAACGTTTCACTTTCACGTCAGGGGGATTGAAGGGCCACCTGCATGCAAAAGAGGGTGACATGGATTGAAGCCTGCAAAGAAGAATTTAAAAAAAGAAAGAAAGAAGCGGGAGTCTCTGGAACTATCTGGTCCTTAAGCCCCTCACCCATTGATCCCATCAACACACAGTCAATACTTCCCATCTGGCCAGTTTGGGAGAATCCTTTTGTCCATCGCACAGCTAACAATAGGCCAAGGGTTTTAATTGACCCACTTCCTTTTTGTTACATCTTTTAGGTTGCGTATATAGGATTGTATTTCCTTTTGTCATGAAGAGGATTAATTTCCTCCTGAAGGTTATCTTTGTCAGACTTCACTGGGTTCTTCATCTCTGGCAGTTAGTGATTATGTAACTTCTCTACTTTTCAAAGCAAAACAGGACAGAGGTTGGAAAAAAAGAGAAAAAACAGTGAAAAGTTAGAAGATAATGATCATGTGTGTGTATAAAGGGGGTCTAACCTGATGACAGGAAGATCAGCCATTACCAATTAGTTAATGAAACAATTGGCCTATCACCGATAATTTTATATTGTAGACAATGTGAAACAAAACGTACACACACGTGCTTCAGTTTCGTTTTTGCGTATCTTTCGTTACCTGAAACTCGCCAAGGAATATAGTCAACTGTTCCTGCCCATTTAGTGAATGAACACTGAAAGAGGCCATTTCTATGCAAGAGACTAAAATTTTGAAGTATTTTGTTAGTTGCTTTGAGCTCTGTGTAAATACAGTGGCATGAATAAAACAAGTTCAATACATACTGTCATGCACAAATTGAAGAGAGTGAATATTACTGAGGATACAAGTTGGTTTTCTGGAAATTCATGCATCTTTCGTATGGGCATTTGCAGTGACGTGTTCTCATTGATTTATGTTTGCGTCGCAAGTTCGCTAAGCAGAGAAACTTTGGATCAGGGTTTCAGTTTGAGAACTGGTTCCTTACATAGTCGATCTAGGTACCTCCTATGGGTACCTACTTTGGGTACCTACCGTAGGCACCTACTAGGTCCTATGGGTACCTAGGTACCCACGTACCTACTATGTCATGCAAACACTAGATATCAACCAAAGGGTTCATGAATAGCTACTGTATGAGAATACAAAGTATGCGTTGCAGGAACCTGTTGTCAAGTGAGGTCATAAATGTGGAGTGTTATCATGATATGATGAAATACATCTAAATTAACCGCTTTCATTTAAGTTTAACTGTACAAGTGATCCAAATATTTGCTTCCCCTCCCAGTGTGATTTGGATCTTTTCTTAATTGATTTTCATTTTCAGTATTTTATTATGGTAGATTTCCATGGTGATGTGTATGTTTTCCCCTTATAGTTCTGCTGTAATTTTGGGAGACCTTGGTGGCGACTTTTCACCTCAAAAAGTGATTTGATTAGTGTTTAAGTCAAGCATTGATAAGCTCAAATTTGCTGTTCACAGATTTAATCTGCTAGATAAATCTGCTAGTGAAAGTAACTGGTGCTTTATTCTAATATGAAAAGCAAGATTTAGTTACTGCAATCATCTAGAGCACTAACTGATAGTTTCTTTTTGCTAATCATGACCTGCAACTAGACAGCAATCACGTGAACTATCTTCTTCGCCATTACAGACTCACAGTATTCCTAACTCTAAAAGTACAAATTCACAGCGTGTGTTCCCTCCCCTCGAAACCTACTGTATGCAACATCTTATGGACTATGGTTCAGCATCTGGCAATTGTGGGTGTGTGGCCACTGTCCTTCTGTAATTGCCAGCCTCTTGGTCAAGCAGCGAAGTTTCTACACTCTCTTTGCATCTGCTTCAGTCTGCCTTCCTTTGCAGCCCTTTCGTGATTCCTTCCACAAGTTATCTGGCTTCGTCATTATCCACTCTTCTGAAACCTTTTTGAATGAGTATCCATTATTTTTTGTGTGTTTTTCCCGAATTCCATGTCAGTTGATTTTCATTCAAACAGGAAAGGTAGTGTGTCGGCAATGGCAGAAGTAACGGTTGTGTGTTTCATTCTTTCTGTTCATGAGGAAAGATGAAGATGTAGAATGGAAAGTTAATACATAATTTTTCATTTTCCAAATTGTCAATGCTGCTTATACTCTGATGCGCAGTCCATGGGGACCTCAAAGACTCAGGGGGTGGGAAAAATTATATCATAAAAATTATTTCCTACATACTGTGCCATTTACTCTCAGGAAAGAGGGGTTTCGCATATTGTAACGTGAGGACAGAAAGAAGATTCGGCGGGGGTAGCCGAGGGGTTTAGGTTAAACAATACGTCTTGACAGTTATTGATGAAATTTTGTTTAAAGAAATGCCAGTTGCTTTGTGCGTCGGAAGAGGTATTTGGTAAATAGGTATTTAGCCTTTTGTAGTAGACCTCTTTATGAGTCCGTACCTGGAGGGTAGTCAGCATAAAAGGAAAAAACACCCACCTCCGTGAACGGATGAATGGGTTCATTTCTGTGTGAAAGGAACCTGCTCAGATTTGTTCAACCCTTAAAGTTTAAAAAGACACCTGAAATTGAAAAAATAAAAGGAGAGGTCTTTTAAATTCAACTGTCTGCAGGTGCGGATGTCACGAAGTGTCGTCAGTTCCTTACATGCTGAAGATGCTGATTTAATTCTTCTATATTTCGATAGTGAACCTGGCTCAGTGCAGACGGACAAGCCTTTGTGTATAGTTGTGTTCAGCGTGGACTGTACGTCTTTGCATGTGGAATCGACTTACATGCCATTCAAAAGGTGGTGTGTGTGTTAGTCTGTCACCGTGGCAATGAAAATGAAGACCACTTTGATTATAACTTTGTTGGATTCTGACTGCAGTGTCATTTTGTTGACTTCAAACCTCTCTTACATGTCTCCTCAAAGCGAATGCATTATTACTTCCATTTGCTAAGCTCTATTTTGGTACTTTTAACACTGTACCTGATCTACCCACTCTAATGCAACACTGCCCCGTCCTACTTCCAAATCTGAAAGGTTTAACCTGTGGTGGCTGTCTGAGCCCTAAAATCTTCCATTTTGGATTTTATATCAATTGCTTCATTTTGGTGACCGATCCTTTGGGTTACCTATCAGTAATAGGTCTATCTCTGTTACATTTTTGCAGATTCAACTGTGCAGAAAATATATTGTACTGTACTAACTGTGCTCCTCACTTACCTATCTCCACATAATGACTGCACTCTTTATCTACTAGATGCTAGTGAAGGTGACTGTCAAACAATTGACACTGTCAACAAATTGCAGGCTAGTGTCACTCAGGAGAAGCACCTTCTCATCTGTCCACATTCATAGCTTTTTATATCTCAGTGAATTGGTCCTAGAATTATACAAAGTTCTTTGTTTTTGAGGAGTTACAGAACAGGTAAAGAGTTGATGTCCAAATTCTAGAACAGAAGTTTGTTGAGCAAGTGTAAAATACAGTACAGGTACCTGTACCCTAAAATGTAGAGTATTGACCATATTCGAAACACTGAATTGAGCTAGGATGGGCTCGTTCAGCTTAAGCTCCCTGAGAAAATGCTGAACTGTCAGGTGGAATTGGATGGTAAGGATTGCTAATAATCTGTTGCATCCACTCTATGATTAACAAACAATGATGCCCGCCGTGCATGCAGGAGAATATCTCGTATGGTGTTGTGTTTGACTTCAAAACATTTAATACATGGGGTCACTATAAGGTAGTCACGTACCGTAGGCGAAAGATCTCCCTAAGATGTGAATGTCCAGTAAGAAAACTATGTCCAGATGGAGCTACTCAAGTTTTGCCACATGTGTCTGCTAGAGTTAATGTTCTGGCCACTTCCTCATATTGAAATGCTGCCCTTCAGAAAATTTTACTCCCACCATTATCTCCTGAACTTCACCTCACATATTTGGAAGCCGAGATGTGTGGTATGGTAGGTCGGAGGAGACAATACAGTTCGAAGCGATCTTTTTCTCCGTTCTGTTTTGGGAAAACTTGTGAAAGGAGAACACCAAAGCAAGTGAGGGTACTCCAAGAAAGGGAGATAACATCTTAACACTTTGTGACATCCTCCAAAAAATGGATTTGACCAACGTTGACCAACAAATGTCAATCTAGATACAGTGTCTGCCTTCTATTACCATGGCTTTACTTGTTAATGTTTGATCTGTTTAATTGGAAGATGTCACCAAATGTTTGCAATCTCCCTCTGTTAGGTCATCCTTTTCGTCTATTATGGTTTTCTCCTGTCACTAGTTTACCAAAATGGAATGGAGATAAATGTCATTTTGAATCGCATAGTTTCTCCCTTTCTCACAACTCACTGCAATTCTCAGCTTTTGTACACGTGTGCCTGCTCGAGTTCTTCCAAATTATTAATAGCATTGTACAGTACACTGTGGACTGGTAAGATGATCAAGAATATGATGCTCTGTTTCAGGTGGACTTGCTTCATATTTTAGCTTTGCCTAGCCATCTACAAACAGTCTGTATTTTAAAGCTAACGGTGGAGTGGTGTTTATGGTGTTTTGTTGCACGCTAGTTTCATTGTTGTGAGCTTTTGTCTTCAGCTCAGCTAGTAAACGATCTTTGGAAACTGAGAGTGTAGATTTCCGTAAGAATACTAAACGAATATGACACATGTACTTACATGATATTTTTGTCATAAATAAGCAGTGGTAAAAAGTGCAATGCTCCTTAAGAACTGTTTTTCATCCACTTGGTAGATTAAAATATTGTGTAGTATCTGATATGAGAAAGAAAAAAAAAACAGAAAGAACAAAGGAAAAGTTGCATCATTTTCTCACACACATTTTTGCCTGGTACTACAATGCAGTCTTGATCAGGTGAATTTGCCTGAAACTCTGACCTCACTCGGATGTTTGCTCTGAAATGAAACCAATGAAAGGCTTCAGTTGCGGGGATTGTAACATCTGTAACAGCGTCTTGTTCTTGCAGGATGTAAAGCAGTAACCCACCGTTTGATGCAAGTTGCACATATCAGAACTTGGTGTGGAATTTGCCAACGACCTGTTCTGCTTTCATTTCATTTCAGGTGTTTTAACGAATATATAGGAGAACGATGCGAACACATCAACCCCTGCTCTGGTTCAACACCAAAGTGTTTTAACGGAGCTACTTGCTTACCAACACTCAAGGATGATGGGAACAGCCCTTCCTTTATCTGCCAGTGCGAAGTCGGTAAGGAATCACCGTTTTACCGCCGTAATGGATTTGGTAGTTTCTATCCACACAAGTCTTTTGAGTTCAACAAATGGCAGAATTCATCTGAGAAACTCATAAAACATGATATCAAAGCAGACGTTGTTTCATTGATCTTCTATTACTTTGCATGGCCCATGATAGCTCCTAGCAAGTATCTAGGATCCTTACTGTTGTCAACTTAACAGAGGAAAAATAGTAACAACAGGAAAAATAGTATGCTGTAAATATTTAACACAAAAATGGCCATCAGCTTCATTTGCTTCTTTCCTTTATGCAAGCAAAATACCTTGTCTTTATCATATTTGTAGTGGATGAAGGGATTTTTTCTGAATCTCATGCTCTTCATCTGCAGGGGGTATCATAAAAGTCACTTGCTTAAGTTTGCTTTATCATAGTATTACTATAGCATAATTAAATCATTCAAATTATCAATCAAATGAGTATAATTTAATCATTATTATTATTATGCCTGAGTTTGTCAACATATGACAGCATGATGAAAATTATGCAACTTCACACTCAAGGTATGTGGGAAGTTGCATTCAAAACTTCTTAGGTTTTCCCTACCAACTGAAAGCTGGTGTTGTGACAAATTTAAAGACGCCCCATTGACTTGTTTCGTGGAATTCACTAAATTTTCTAAATTCACATCGTAGACATATACTTACCCCTTGCCCCACTACTGCATCAGTTTGACCTATGCTCAACTGCCCTCGAAGTCAATTCTGACACCGCCCCCTCTAAGGCCTAGCCCGCCCTCGTTTGCCTTTCGTTTGAGTGCCTTCTCAACGTTTCAATTTGCCTCGCTGTTTGCCTCGCGCAAAGGTGGCCTTATCGGGACTAAACCTGAGTATTCTCGTTTTTCGTTCCTTTATATTCATTAGTCATTCTGTCTGATATATTTTCCCCTTAATTTACTCTCGCTTCTCCGAGAAATTTATCGGTTAATATTTTCAGTTGGTGCAGCGTGCCTGGGACAGATATCCTATCGTGCCGCTGCACTAGTTTTCCACTAGGCCTTTACTTTACGTATATTTTGCAATCCCCTTAAGGGAATTGCGCAATCCCCTCTTATGTTGTGTTCACATTGTATCTCAAGTGTAACGTTACGTTAGCATCCTCGTTTATCTCTAGCATCGTTATTTTACGAGTTTGCTTGCTGTTGTTCCCCCTTAGCTCCCCTCTTTTATCGTTTTGGTATTTTTCGGGGTGCTAAGTATTTTTGGGTTCGTAAGAGTGACACCCCCTTCGGACTTGGCATGTCCTCCCCTAATCCTGGCCCATGTTTCTCCATCTGCAACCAGTTCCGGCCCGGTAGGGACTGGGATTTGCACTCAGTGTGCCCCCTGTGTCATTCCTGCACACGTTCCAACCCGTGCGAATGATGCATGTCCTTTTCCGCGGCCCAGTGGTTGGAGATCTCCTCCTGGCTGCAGGGTCGCCGGGAAAGGCTTAGGGGGCGGCTGGAGGCGGTCCCAGATCCCTCCGTGGTGGCCGGTCCTTCGGGAGTCCAGGCTCCCGTGAGACTGGCTGCCAGGCCCAAAGGTAAGTCTTCCGCCAAGTCCAAGGGTAGGAAGGTTAGGCCAGCAGAGAAGGAAGGGTCGGTCCCGAGCAGCCGAGCCTCGAGCTCTGGCGCCCGGGAGACCGACCCGGAGCCCGTGGCTTCGGCCGCCGAGTCGTGCTCCGTCCCTCGGGACGTAGAGCTGTCTCGGCCGGACTCCGACCTTCCGCGGGAGCCCGTGGTTGAGGACGTTCCTCGGAACGCTCTCCCACTGGGTTCCCGAGATGCTGGGGGTTCCGGAGGCCGGTTACAGGAGCTGGCTTCCCAGGATTCGGCCCCTCGGGGCCCGGATCTTGCTGGAACCCAGGGTGGCGGAGGGCGGGCTTCGCCGGCCCCGGGTCAGGGCACCTCGGTGCCCGCCGGAGCGGGTGAGTCCGCTCAGGACTCCCAGGGCAGCGGCTCGCGATCCCGACTCGCTCGAACTCCTCGCCTCAGACGAGTTTGACGACAAGCTCGAGGAGATGGAGGAGCAGGCGGAGGAGACCGCGCCGCCGACTGAAACCGGGGAGGAAGATAGTACCCCTAGGGGCACTGATCTTCCCCCCTCCCTCCTAGCCTCAGTTGTGGAGATCCTTTCCTCCAAGCTGGGCTACGAAGCTCCCGCTCATAGCGAGGCGGGGCCCTCGGGGTCTGGCCTGTCGGCTACGAACGAGGAGGAGGTTTCGGGGCCGCCCCCGTTTCCCGTCAGTGAGCACTGTCTCAAGCGACTGGAATCTCTTGCGGGCAGGTCACCCTGGGCTGCCTTCCCTGCGACACAGGAGAGGGCAGTCAGGGTACCTGAGGGCCACTGGGAGACCCTGTTCCGCCCGCCCGTCTATTTCAGACGAAACCTGAAATAAGGTGAGGTCGGAACAGGGTCTGGCCTCGGGGATGTTCAGGGAGTCCCTGTGGAAGAGAGCTGAGGAGGACTGGTACCAGGCCGACCTGGCTGCCAGAGCCGGTCTAAAATTCTCCTCGGTCTTCCTTCTCGTAGCGGAAGCCCTGAGACGAGCCCACACGCAGCTCCCGGAGGACGACATTCAGTTCTCCAGAGCTGACGTGGGTAAACTGATCTACTTGCTGGGCCCTTTGTCCTGGCTCGTCTTCGATCAGTTTGCCAGAGTGGCGCTCAAGTCCGTGCAGGTGCGCCGAGGCAATGTCCTCGACGCGTTTGCATGGCCATCCACCGAGGCCAGGAGCAGGTTGGAGAACCTGCCGGTTGTGGGCCCTGACTTCTTCAACGGCCAGTTTTTCAACAAGCTGGTCGAAGAGGTCAAGAGGCACGAAGCGACGGCTGCCGCCCAGCCCTCCCCACGTCCCGCCGCTGCGGTTTCCCGAAGGGTGCGGGTCGTGGAGCTGCTTCCGGAGGTTCTTTGACCTCTGGAAGGGGCAGAGGAGGTAGGGGCGGTGGCTCCCAACCAGCGTGGGGTCGTGGCAGAGGCGCTGGCGGGGCTGGAGACCGTCCCAAATACGGTCAACAGACCTCGATGCAGTTCCCTGCGCGGCCCTAGGGGTGCCCACCCTACTGTGCTTCCGGCAGTAGGGGGGAGATTTGAGGAAATTCAAAGGGGCCTGGGAGTTGTTCTTCCAGGACCGGTGGGTTCGAAATGTCGTGAAAATGGGCTATGAAATCGAGTTCACGGCCGCGCCGCCTCCATTCGGGGACGGGCGGTCTATACCAACCCCACCGGACCCGCTCCACCGGGACATCGTGGAGAAGGAGCTCGACGACTTCCTCAAAAGGAGGCCGTCGTAAGGGTGACGGAAGAGGACGAACCCCTCTTCCGGTCGTCCTTCTTTATGGCACCGAAAAAGAACGGCTCCTGGAGACCCATCCTCAATCTCAGGCCGCTGAACGCTGCCTACTTGAGGCCAAGGAGGTTCCGCATGGAAACCCTGGCCTTCATCATCCCCACTCTACGGAAGGGGATGTGGGCAGCGTCTCGCGACCTGAAGGATGCGTACCTACATGTTCCAATTGCTCCGGCATCCCAACGCTTCTTAGCGTTCGAGTACCAAGGGGAGAGGTTCAAATTCGTCGCCCTCCGCTTTGGTCTCTCGACCTCCCCGAGGGTCTTCACCCGGGTCGCGGGGGCAGTCATCGCCGAGCTACGGCGCCGGGGCGTGC
Source organism: Stichopus chloronotus (assembly GCA_021234535.1). NCBI lineage: Eukaryota > Metazoa > Echinodermata > Holothuroidea > Aspidochirotida > Stichopodidae > Stichopus > Stichopus chloronotus. The sequence continues at coordinate 13,905,855 of CM037838.1, read as the reverse complement.
TGCTCTTCGCGTACCTGGACGACTGGCTAATCCTCGAGGACTCCGTGGCCCAAACGCAAGCCAACGTCGGACCAAGGATCTCCCTTCTCGAAAGCTCGGGCTGGGTGATCAATTGGGACAAGTCGCATCCCACCCCTTCACAGGCATTGGTCTATCTGGGGGCACAACTCGACCTCAGTCTGGGCCGCGCCTTCCCCTCGGGGGAGAGGCGTGCAGCCCTCAGAGAAGCAGTTTCGCAACTTCTGGAGGCTCCGGCGAGTACCTCCGGAAGTTGGCTTCGGGTCTTGGGTCTACTGGCCAGCTTAGTAGACGTTGTGCCCCTGTGCCGGCTGCGCATGAGACCGCTGCAGCTTCATCTGCTCTCCTTCTGGAGGCCGGCGTCCAGGGACCTCCAGGTCCCGGTGCCGCTGTCTCCCTCCGTTCGGCCCCACCTCCAGTGGTGGCTGGACGACTCCAACCTCCTGGAGGGGGTCCCTTTTGGGACCCAGCGCCCCACCTTGAGCGTCACTACAGACGCGTCGCTCTCTGGGTGGGGCGCCTTCTGCGAAAGCAGGACTCTCGCAGGGACGTGGTCAGCAGAGGAAGCCGGGCTCCACATCAACGTGCTGGAGCTCGAAGCCGTCGTAAGGGCCGTCCAGGCCCTACGAGATCATGCGTGCGGCACGAACTTTATGGTCTTCTTGGACAACTCGACAGTCGTGGCCTACATCAACAGGCAGGGCGGGGCGAAATTCCCCCGGCTCTGCCTGAAGACATGGTCCTTCCTCCTGTGGTGTCGCCAGCACGACATTGTGGTGCGGGCGTCCCACGTGGCGGGGAAGGACAACACGCTGGCCGACGCGTTGTCCAGAGGCCGAGCGAGTCAGGGGGAGTGGGCCCTGGATCCGGGTTGGGCGGACTGGCTGTTTCTGCAGTTGGGACGCCCGAACCTGGATCTCTTCGCAACGGGGGAGAACGCAAAGCTTCCCGTCTTCTGCTCCAGGTCCTCTCACCCGCGGGCCTGGGTGGTGGACGCGCTGTCCCTGTCCTGGGACGGCCTGGACGCTTACGTCTTCCCCCCGTTCGCGATTATCCACCGGGTTCTGCTCAAAATTCGGGCATCCAGAACCCGCGTGCTGATGGTGGCCCCACTGTGGCCCCGCCAGCCGTGGTTCCCACTCCTCCACCTGCTGGTGGGCCTGCCGGTAGCGCTCCCGCCTGTCCCCCACCTGGTCTCCCAGGACAGGGGCAGGGTGTTGCACCCGCCGGTCCAGGACCTTCACCTGACTGCCTGGAGGCTGTCCGGAATTCCCTCAGAGCACAGGTAGTTCCTGAGGACGTTGCCTCCATGGTCGCGTCAGCGAGGAGACCCACCACCCTCCGCACTTACGATTCTCGACTTGCCAAATTCCGAGGGTGGTGTGCAGACCACGAGACTACTCCGTCTGAGGCGTCCGTGGTCCAAGTCTCCTCGTTCTTGATGGCCCTGTTTGACGAGGGCAAACAGGTTAACACCATCAAGAACTATCGCTCGGCCATCGCGGCGATCCACCGTGGGTTCGTGGATGGGTCTTCGGTGGGTTCGAGCGGGGTCCTTACCCAGCTACTCCAGGGGTGGCCAACAGGAGGCCAGTGGTACGGCGACTACCACCGTCCTGGTCCATCAACGGGGTCCTGCGGGCTATCGCCCATGCCCCGTACGAGCCACTGCATTCTTGCCCCCTGGAGTACTTGACTCGCAAGACCTTGTTCCTCATCGCGGCAGCGTCGCCGAGACGGAGGAGCTGTCTTCAGGCTCTTTCGGTCAAGCCGGGCCACTTAAGGTTTGAGAACCAAGGGGTTCGCATGGTTCCCGACCCCTCTTTCGTGGCCAAGACCCAGACACTCACTTTCATTCCCGGGGATATTTTTATCCCTGAGATATCCTCGGTCGCCAAGGACAGAAAGTGGTGTCCGGTCAGGGCGCTGAAATGGTATCTACATCGGACAAAGGACATCCGTTCATCCGATCGCCTCTTTGTCCTCCCCCGCAGGCCGCACTCGGCTGACCGAGGTCATTGCGCCGCATGCCTAGGGACAGGTCAAGGCTCACGAGGTCCGGGGACAAGCGACGTCCAAGGCGTTGTTTAGTGGGGTCCCAGTGGAGGACATCCTGAAGGCGGCAGCCTAGAGGTCCCCCACGACGTTCGTCGCTCGTTACCTCACGGACACTCTCAGCGCCGAAGCGGCGTTTGGGCGTGCCGTCCTCTCCTCCCGGTGATCTCCCACCGGTTTCCTTCGGTGTCACTCTGATGCAGTAGTGGGGCAAGGGGTAAGTATATGTCTACGATGTGAATTCCCCACAAGTCACTGGTGTGGGTATTCACGAGTGACTATACGTCCCCTTGCTGCCTCCCGCCTCCCACCCCGCCGAGGCATGGGGGAACCTCCTATTGGTTTTCATGCTGTGTAGGTTCTCCTCGGAGGAGGGAGGGTTTTTCCCCTTGTACATACTGTATGTATACTTCCTTCAAAAAAGAGAAAAACCAAAAAAAAAGGAAAATGTAAATTTCTATGTGTCTTTCTTCTGGGGAACGGCGAGCCTGAGGCTCTGGGGGGTCCCAAGTGCGGTCGCTGCATGGGGCGCAGCGGGGGATGGTCCCCCCGCACATCGGCACTCGGGCGACGCCTTGGTGGCTTATGTGGATCCCGTGCTAAGGTAAGTGTTCACAGTTTGTCCGCATACGTTGAGCACCTCGCTCAGTCCTACGAGGGCGGGCTAGGCCTTAGAGGGCGCGGTGTCAGAATTGACTTCGAGGGCAGTTGAGCATAGGTCAAACTGATGCAGTAGTGGGGCAAGGGGTAAGTATAGTCACTTGTGAATACCCACACCAGTGAGTTGTGGGGAACCTGTCAGATTTCATCCACATACTAGTGGCAAATGATAAAGCCTAAGAGTATCTCCATGTGTCACATACAAAGAAACATAAATAAGTGACTTACTACCAATTTGGCATTTGAAAATTTGAGAACAGACACTTTTAACATTAGTACTATATTCACATGCATAGAACCGGTACCAAAAAACGTAAAAAATTGCATTCGATGTAGCTGTCGCAAGAGGCGAGTTTCAAGTACAGTAAAAGACGCATTGTTAAAGGCCAGAGCGAAAGCCAAACGAGGTCGAGCCTAGGAGTAGAGGGTGAGGTGTCAGAATAGATTTCTGTTTCACTTTGAGCTAGGTCAAACTTATTGCATGAGTAAGCAAGGGATGAAATCACTCCTGAATACCCACACCAGGAGATGTGGGGAATTCAAATGCACACAATCAGCACGAGGAACGGTCAAAAATTCAAAAATTTTGACAGTTTTCATAACTATGCCATTTGAAACTTGACTAGTTATGCTAGTTATAAATATTGTCATGTATTTATACCTTTAAAAAATCATCCCAAAGTTATTGATATTAACTCCATGAGCCCCTTTAAGCTATCAGTCTACAACAATCTATTTTTAACTGAATTGCATCGTACGAACAATTTATCTCTCATTGAAGAATTTGCTGTAAAGTTTTCAAAACTTGAATCACTTTTTATAGTTGGCCTAGTGCAAGATTTGGTTTAATTTCCTGATTCTCTTCGATTTTATTCATCAGGCTACACAACATCGACGTGTTCGATAGAAGTCTCACAACACGCATGTAGGTCTAATCCTTGTGAAAACGATGGCAGATGTCACCTCACCACATCCGTGGATGACTATCGCTGCGATTGTCCGACAGGGTTCACAGGTACGTGCAGACCTGTGGTCATGCCTCCTGTGTACATGTAAATGGATTTGCTGATTTTGGTCCAGTTTTCCTGATGCATCTTGGGAGGTTGATTTAGTTGCAATCATGTTTCATTTCCATCAGATGATTTTGCATGCAGCCAAATGAGAACCTTCATTGATCACTACATGCATGGCAAGAGGTAAAAATTGTATGTGGTTTTGTCAACATTTTTCAGTTGATGTTCATGGTTGGCCCAACAGCCAAACTTCACTGACATTGTGGTCTTTGGCCTTGCCCACACTAAAGAAGGCACCCTTACTTCAGGTCCTCAAGGGCCATTTATTCTTGTTACTGTGGATGCGCGAGTACTCTTACTTCAGTCTGCATGTGTTGTTTGTGATAGTCCTCCTTTTGGGATTTCTTCAATCCCTCTTGGGTTCTCAGTAAATATGACGTGAATGCTCATGGACCCTGATGTTACCCTCCTTGCAGACTCATCAGCAAGTACCAGTGCACCCATAAAAGTTAGCAAGCCCCATGAAACCTTTTTGTTAATGGTGTCAGTAATGAAAAACCTCCTTCCATAAGGTTGACAGGGTATGTGTATATTGCAAAGAGCATTATGGGTCATCATTGTACATGATTAATGGTGGTTTATGTGGCATGTGACAGCCAAGCTAAAGTCAAACCGTTCACACTTGTCTTCCATGTTTTTTCTCTCTGGCTGAGCATGTTTTGTTACTGCTTGCCCCACTTGCCATGTTGAAGCCCCCTCATATAGTTTACATTATGATTTTTGTGTTGTTCCAGAGCGATTTTTATTCCCAGCCACACGCCAGCGCTGAAACATTTCAGCCTGTATCATATATGGCATTTCTTTACTGTACCTTTTGATAGTTTATTGTGTCCTGGGTAGCAGTTCCACTGGCAGGGTAATTACCAAGGTAGTTACTTGTTTGGACCATGAGTAATTGGGCGAACTATTAACAGTGAATGAAATTGTGCATGCACTTTTACATGTGGAATGTTGGCTTCCACCCCCCCTCTGTTTTGTTGTTTTCTTTTCTTTTTTTTTTGTTGTTGTTGTCATGCACTTTAAGTGGGTTGAAGGAAGCAGTTATATCAGCAAGGGAATTAAATTTGATCCTCTGCCTAATTGCAACAGGAAACTTTCAGGTCCCAGTGTAGTAGTGAGTGATGGAGGTTACTTGTACTGTGCATGTAGTTGAAAGATACCCACAGTCTATATGCAAACAGCATGGTTAGGTTGAAACAAAGGATCTGTTATTGTACCGTAGGAGGAAAATGTTGCCGAGAGGCAACATCAATTTAAGCCCACCAGATCTGTAGTGGCGGACTGCTGCATTAAAGGCGACTCGAGCTCTGAAGTCAGTCAGTTGACTGCACAGGACACAAAGCCTCTAGGCATCTTTGAACACTATACTTTCACAGAAGGCATCACTACATACATGAATGTGCTCTTGTGACAACATTGTGCCAGGGAAATAAAAGTTTTCTGTTGCGATATATATTGCACAAATGGCAGTCAGTCTTGTAGCTTACTTTATCTTTAGTTTTGAAACATGAATCTATCGAACATTTAATCTGATCTATGCATTTAATGTGTCCACGTTTGTACTTGTATTGGGATGTAAACAGTTTTCTGATAATACTGAACCATAAAACAAGGACAACAGGGACAGTCTATGATGTAGAAATTGCTGAATTCAAGAATGAGGTATTAATTCAAGTCAATTGATGCCATAATCTCTCAGACAACCCTTCTCATTTTGATCAAGTTGATTTTAAAGACATTAGTTCCTCTACATTAGTTTTCAAATTAACATTTGCAAGTGACATGCAGATAATTTTCCACTGCCGTAATTAATTTTTCTATTGTAAGGAAACTATGTGTCACAAAGTGTAATTACAAGACAGCCAAATGGGATGAATAGGAGATATGAGGACAAATTGAAAACTACTGCGGTTGTAAGAAATGAAAGTCTGACCTGGAAGGCAAAGAAAGAAAGAGAAGGAGAGAGAAAAAAAGAAAAGCAGTCATCAATTTTGAAAGTAGGCCTCATGAATTGGTTTCACTGTTATATTTGGTATTGTATTGCAGAGAGACAAAATTATTCAAGAATAGTCACAGGAATCAGTAGATCAAAATCCTCTCAGGGAGCTTGTTATTTTGAAAAGTTTATTTCACCCTGGATACTGTATGTATGAGCTCTTCGAGGATGGTAAATCCTTGCACGGTACATGTAGCTGTTGGGTGTATGCAAAACTTAAGTAAATAAGTTACGAGGGCAGCCAAAAATGGTATGCAGTAGCAAGTCACCATGTGCTCATTGAATACCTGCTAATAGTTGTCAATTCTGAATTTACTCCACTCCTCTTCTTTCCTGTCTCCTCAAAAACAAATGTACTCTGTGCTTCCATGTGCTAAGCTCTCTTTTGGTACTTTTAACACTGTACCTGACCCACCCTACTTCACTGCAATGCTCCCCTTTTCCATCTCCTTGCTTCCAAACCTGAAAGGCTTTTAACATTGTGAATTTTTATGCTCTAAAATGTTCTTCCATTTTGGATTAAATTTTATCCCTTTTGGGCAACCTATCTTCATGACTCTGGATGACAGGATAGCCTCCCTAGGAATTCTATTGAGTGTGATAGGTATGATCAAGTTTTACCTCCCTTTTGTGAAGCTTTCATTTTGTGCCTTGTCTAGACCCTCAGGACACTTGTGTTAGGCAAGTGCCCTACCACATAATGCATACTGTATAATTCTGCTCTTGCATGGTATCACCCAAAATTGAAAGCATGCTGTAAAGGAGAACCGTTTGTGAGTGACACAAACTTGAAACTTCTACGTCCAGACAGTACATCTTGTACAGATGATGAATAAAAACCGGGTATGAAAACACTCAAAACTTTAAGAAGAATGTTCTTTCAGCTGACCTAAAAAGACAGTTAAATGTTGATGTTAGTGCTTTCACTCGTAAACGGGTATCCTTACAGCATTTTACTACCCGGATCCAAGATTACTGCCAAGTTCCTTTATTACATGAAAAATGACACAACCTCTGTGTTGAGCACACTGTGTCAGATTACCAGATTTCCCCTACAGTTCACAGCAAATAGTTCAAAATGGAATTTGCTTCTTTTGCTCTTGGGAAAATCGTGGGTCCTATTAAAGAGTGGGTGTAGGCACATGTATATAGTATACCAGTTAGATGTCTTCACACAAATGTGATGAACAGTATTGTGAAAATGCCAGTGTTAATGCTACAGCTGACATTTTACTCTGGGAATGGGGTATAATTTTCTCCTCATATTTTCTCCTTGATTTTAAATTCCTACTTCCTTGTGTCTTCTTAACCTGAATGTTTGCAGGAGGGGCTTTATTTGGTCAGTTTCATACAGTTGCATATTATATCCCTCTTATGGATGAGTGTACAGATATCGTGTTATAGTTAAACCTTCATTGTGTTTTATTTTGTTTATTTATTGATTCATTCATTTATTTACGTATTCATTTATTTTTCAGGAACCAGATGTCATGAGATCGACCACTGTACAGATGACCCTTGCCAAAATGACTGCCACCTGTGTATCTGTAGGAGACGGCTACCTATGTAACTGCACTAGCGGTAAGGGGAAATCAAAGTTAACAGTTACTCCATTGATTTGAACCTGGGGGGCATTCTCAAGAGACAAAACAATGTCAAAATTATGTGCAAATAAATCTGGATGCAGGGAGGGGGGGGGGGACCAGTACTTGTCGAAGCGGCACTTCTGTCATTGTAATACATAATTTGCAACTTTAGATGATCTATAAGTAGGGCTGTTTGATATAAATCAAGCCGATTAAAATTGCGATTAAAATCATGGTTTTATTTTTTTAAAAAAATCATGATTTAAATTGGTTTATTTGATTTAAATCACTGATTTAAATCATGATTTTTTTTCAAAAAAAAAATAATAAACAACCCTGTCTGTAGGAGGGAATTGGCTAAAGGTCCAAGGAGACTGCACATGCTTGATACTGAATTCAAGTACACTGCAACAAACAGGCCATGGGTTAGTAAGTAACTGACAGTCCTTACAATAACTTTCCCTTACACACCCTCTTAGTTTGAAACTTCCCAATCAAATCATATGCATGCTCCGTAGTTATTCTCCCTCTTCATTCTACATATGTACCCCTTCCCCATTGTAAACACCATCATCCTCCATTGCAGAGTCATTTCCCATCCTGGATACTCACGTCCCCTTCTCCACAACCCCAGAATCCCTCACACATTCCATTGTCACAGTACTGGGTCTCCCTTATCCAAACACCCTTGTCCCCAAGTTTACATCAAAGAATTGCTAATCCTAGCATCCCTCTGCCCAGGCATGTGATACCAACTCTTCCTCTTTTTCAGGCTACCAGGGAACTCACTGTGAAAACGACATTGATGAATGCTCAGTGTGGGAAACTCCCTGCCAACATGGGGGCGTCTGCTCAAACCAAGAAGGAAGTTTTACATGTGATTGCCCGGATGGTTATGTGGGGAAGCAGTGTGAAAATCTCTACATACCGTGTGAGCCGTCTCCTTGTCTTAATGGAGGTACCTGCAGTGTCAGTGGAAGGGAACAAGTTTGTACTTGTGCACTAGGTATACTTACTTTCTTCCAGCTTAATTTGTTTTTAAGGTCCTTTGCACCATGGTATGCTTACTTTTATCCAGCCTAGATTTGTTTTTTAAGTCCCTGTGCACCAGGTATGCTTGCTTTCATTCATCTTAGGGTTGCTTTTAAATAAGCCCGCTACCCCCAAAAATTGTCCTGATGGATATTTGCTATTCAAATACTTAGTCATTTCATCTGGCCTGCCTTCTGACAGCCTTGTTTTAAATTATTCACCGTGATATGAGCGATAAAGGGAGGGAAGCTTGTAGAGGCATGGTCTCCCATCAGCATATGGCATTGTGAAAGTAACGTTTTGCCACGGACTTTATGTTGTGAAGTCGTAACAGAACGTTTTACATTGTGAAGCTATAATAGAGTGTTTTATGTTGTGAAGCCATGGCAGAATGTCTTACTTTGTAACATCTTGTATCCTACCAGCGGGCATGAAAATGAAGTTGCATCCAAGCTGATTTTGTAGACATACAATGGACGTTAGTGTAACACTGGATCAGGGGCAGCAATTGTCAGAACTGGCCCTGATATATTGGTACTCGGTGCAGAGACTAAGAGAAACCATTTCAACATGGAGGCAGCTTACCTTACTAAGTTATTTGGCAGCCGCAATAATGTGCAGTGATTTCTACATCATTGCCTTCCCCTTCCTCCTTTTTTGCCAAATCTACCAGTCGATGACGAAGAGATTTTTTACTCCTCTTGCAGGTTTCGAAGGCACATACTGCCAGGACAACATCAACGACTGTTTCAATAATGACAACTGTAAGAACGGTGGTGTGTGCGTGGATGACGTAGCTGGCTACAACTGCGTGTGCCCCACTGAATTTAGAGGTGAGCGTCACTTTGCCAGAGACGACGGCAAACATCCTGCAGTTTAAGGAATGGAGCTTATTGAGTTTGTATTGTTTATTGTGTGACATAGGTGGAGGATAATGTTGTATGCCAATACTTCAAGTTAACGTCAGTAGCCATGATTCTATTCCTACACTTACTGAAAATGTTAGGAAATTGTACATTTTTGTGAACATAGGTCGCCAATCCTTAACAGTCGTGGTAAAAAGTGTCTGGTTACAGATTTGCAATAGATGATGTATTAAAGGAAGCATCACAAATCCAACCTAAGATCATCTCAGAGCAAGCTGTTGCTGCCCATTGTAATTGGAGATAGCAACCAGAGACTAGTAAATAGCCCTGCTCAAGTACACACATCTCCTGGCATCCCAGAGCCCCCCACACACAGACTGTGTGCACTCCAGCTTGTGGGATATACAGATTGCACAATGAGCAGCATTGTGAAGTTTTGTGAACCAGAGATGATCTTCGGTTGGATTTGTGAGGCTTCCCTAATTAGACTATCATTTAGTTACTCTATCATTGCTGCTTCAGTCGTGTGTCAGGTGTTGAGGATCTCTTAGTTTCACCATTTTCCATCAACATATGAGTATATAGTACTCCGCAGGTTTGACAAAGTATCATGAACTGTGTTAACCAGTGAGTGATCCTGTGTAATTGAACAACAAAAATTCTTCAAGGCAATCTATGGTTCTATGAGATACTTTGCCTATCCAGAAGTGTGTAGTAAGTTTGTTGCTAAACCATTGTACAACCACCTGCTGCTGCTGTGGCATTTCCGATGGAGTACTTCTGAGAACTGTGGAAAAAGAAGATAATCTCGTGAATATTCGATAGTAGTGTTTATTTTGCAGATGTGGTTCTCACGTGGTCATGGAAGATGAGGAAATGTTTGATGCAAATGTCATGACAAATCTCACATATTTGATATGTGTATTAGAAGTGAGAAATATGTTGCAATTTTCCTTCCAGTCTTTGAGTTGAGGTCTTTTTAACATCTTTTTGTTGGCGTATTTTTCCAGGAAATCACTGCGAAGAGGACGTGGACGAGTGCCGGAATCCAAGCCAGTGTAAGCACGGGGCCACCTGCGAAAACACCGTGGGCGGATTCTCCTGCTTCTGTTCCCTTCGGTTACGCGGGACAGTTTTGCGAAAACAACATCGACAACTGCGAGGCGTCCTCCTGTTCCAACGGGGGAACGTGCACCGATGCCATCGAGGCATTCGTATGCACATGTCCTCCAAGTTTCACAGGTGAAAATAAATATCCAGTTGCTTGCACACCATCATAGCCAGACAGTTTCTTGACATGTTCACAGTTTGCAGAATGCTTCATTGACAAGTTGGTTTTAATTGGTCAAATTTGTGTACCTCTTGGGTTCTGTAGGAACTGCCACCTTCAAGCAAAAGGCCAGGCAATGTTCTAAGGCCAGATAATGCTCAAAAGATTTCCATGCAATCCATAATAGTAAATGAAACAACAGGCCAAAAGATCTCAATCTATTGTGAATCTTTGTTTGTAGATACGCATCTTTTGAAACCACCATTGTTTTTTTAATAGACTGCTCAAGCCTATGGTTTTAAAGTTGACACGGTGACAAGAGCACAACAAAAACTTCCTGCTACTTTTATGGAAGTGCCTTGTATGATTGAAGCTGATTAGTTCTCATTTGTGGCTGGAGTTAGGGATTGCCTGGACTAATTCTTTTCAAAGGCTGTGATTTTCATGGACAGTTGAATCATTTTGCTGTGCAAACTGTGAATGACGTCTTTTTTCAGTGGGACAGGTAAATTACTCTACATGGCATTGGATAGCTGGCTGGTCATTAGTAACTATATTTAAAAGGAAATAGGGCATTTCAAATGCACCAACAGTGCATAGGAACAAAATGGATTTATTCATCGGTATATAACATAACCAATAAACTGATCAATCAAGATCTGCAAATGCTTCATCTCTTCAAAGCATTGTTCATATCATGAGTTCCGGAAGATGCATCATGTGAAGTTTTGAGAGTTTGGGTGGACATAACTTGGTTGAGCGACAAATAACTGAACTTCTATGCTTGAGAGACTTAGTGCTTGAAAAGAAGGCCACCGTCCTTCTTTATTTTCAAAAGTGTATCATTCTGAATCCATAAATATTTGTTTCAAAATTATGTACTTTTTCTGCCTAAGTAGTTGATGGCTTATTTCACTTTAATACACAGGAATTGTCATCTACTCAGATCTGTCTGAAGTCTCAAGCGGCTGTTAGTGATTGTTGTTATAAAGTTGCCCAAACTTGTGACTTTTTCAGTCCTTTTCAATAGTTATTGTGACGTGTGAAATTCTGTTTATACCATGCAATCTTAAACAGATCTTAAATTTCATGTCATGTCACGTTTGTGACTCTGATGGGGGGACACCCAGGTCCGACTCGTGGATTCAATGACAGCCAATGCACGTCTGGGAAAAGCAAACAGTCCCTTTGGGAGGAAAGGCTGTTGTTTGTTCCTACCTCACAGAATCTGGGGTTTAGCAAGATACCCCTGTCTAAAACAAGCGATCTTGACGTGGGTAAATCGACAAATCACGGCGTTTCCCACGCTTAGTGGCCAGGCCAGACAATGCCATACCTGTGGTGCTGTCTAGTTCTTTTGTATGGCAGCAGTACCTGCAGTGCACCATATATAATAGCATAGTGTAACCAAAGGTTCTGGTTGGCTGGTGACATTGTTAATGCTTTGGTTTCTTCTCAATGCCTTTGCCTATATATTCCCATGACAATGATGTAGTGTGTTGATTAATACATATTGTGATCTGCTGCAGTTGAAGGTGGTTAGATCCAAGCCTGGTTGTGGTAATTTGTTGGCTTTATGCCAGACAGTTGACACAACAAAGGATTGTGCAGTCACTCACTTGTTATTAGGTCTTGTGTTAGGACAATGGTCGTTTTCTTCATCCAAATTTACAGTTCTAAATCTCCGTTCGTCACTGTTCTCCATCGCATTGTCATGTTCCTCAGAGCGTGTTTACGATTGTAGGTGAAATTAGGCCATATTCTGTCCAATAATGGAAGGAACCAATCACATCACCACAAATGAGAACTTGAATATTCATTATGATGTGGCAAATTTCAGTTCACAGGTCATGTCACTTGCCATAGCTCAGATCGATTTTACTGTGTGTTGCATGTTGGCAGCATGTGATTGACACAGCGTGGGTATGAATAGTGAACGTATGGGCTGAGCTTCTTGTCGTTAGGTACACGCCAAAGGATATAGGAGCTATATCCAAGACTTAGGGGACGAAAGCGATCAGATGATATACAGTTCATAGCAGAGCACTAAGCAAAAGGTGGGCAGTATTTGGGAGTAGCGCTACTTGGGAGTAGCGCTACCAACAGAAAATATGGGTGTTGTGGGAATGTTGAAAAGGAAGGGGAAAGATTCACTAAGTCTTGACCAAGACTTCCTTGTTGTTTGCCACTAGTAACATTGGGTACATACATTGCTTTCAGTTTCCATGTTGCCTTTTGTTCAACTTTTTTCTTATTACTTTGTAGTAATGTATAGATCTACATTAAATGAGACAAACAGAAGAACATATTAATACTGTGACTTTAATATGGTGTTTCTGTTTAATGGTTTTTCTGTTATATGGTGTTTCTGTTTTTAGGTGTTTCTGTTTGATGTTGCTTCTACTTCGTTGAGTGTCTCTTTTATTGGGGTTTGTAGTTGATGCCTTCAATGGGATTCGGAATTCTAATTACTCTGGGAGATCGCCTGTTTCTTTCTTGTTGGTTTATAGACTCTGTATTGCTCACTGAACAAACAAGTTTTTTATGGATAATGTTGAGTTTGGTTTGAGCCCTGACATGACAACGTTTTATTATAGTTGTCTTTGAAATATTTGTTCATGACAGAATTTGGCCTTAAAGGGCAATAAGGCACAGAAAAAAAAAACCTGTCGTTTTAGAACCAAGAGTTACGGACACGGAATGATAGATTACGTAGAATAACAGAGGATAGGGTCTTTCTTTGCCAAAAATAAGTTTCTCACTGATAGAAATTCAGTTATTCGTTGCTCGAGAATAGTTTATTCACCCAGAAGGTTCAAGTGATGCATATATTCTGGAACTCATCATGTGCATCATCTTGTAGGGAGATGGAGCTATCGCTGATATTTATTGGTGAATGGTCCTGCAATGATTAAAGCTAGTTTCTTGTAAGTCATCTTGGTGCGTTGTAAACGTCTCCTATTTTCCCTCTCAAGTCCTACTATTTAAATACCTTTAAGTGTAAAACAAAGCAAGAATTCATTTGAAATTGTAGTATCATTCCTACGTCACCTTGCGTCTATTCTCTCGTTCTTTCCTTTGCAATTCACAGGGAGCTATTGCCAGTACGAGAATGCCTGCATGAGCAACCCGTGCCATGCTTCCTCGACCTGTCAGACCGACCCGTGGACGGGCGCCGCCAGTTGCTTATGCGCTCAAGGTTACTCAGGCCAGAACTGTTCAGATGACATAGATGAATGCTTTTACTGGTAAGGCCCCCACATACTCAGAAGAGGTGGCTCCTCCTACGTTTTCCTGGCTCCCCTAGCCAATCTGATGGTGTTGCAAACTTTTGTTAAGTCAGAGGCAGCATTGCTTCACTGATCTTGTTGTCTCTCAGTGTAGTTGACATTGTCAAAAAGGTTCATGAAAGATCTCGGGAATTATTGCTAACTACACCTCAAACTGCTCGTTCACGTATAATGTGATACAAAGACGTAGTTAGTCATGGAAACGTTGAAGTTTATAAAACCATCCTTAACTTAGATCAGTTGAAGCCCCTCCTGAACTGAGTGAGATCAGTTGAAGTCCCTTCTTAACATTGTCGGATCAATTGAAGCCCCTTGTTACCTAAGTCAGATCAGCATCGGTTGAAGATTTTCCTTCATTGACAAAGTGAGATCAGTTGAAGCCCCTCCTTAAATAAGATTGATTGAACCCACCCTTAACTTAGTCAGCTCAGTTGAAGTTCCTTGTTTACTAAGTCTGATCTGTTGAGGCCTCTCCTTAACTAAGGTAGATTGGCTGAAGCCCCTCCTTGAAGGAGAGTTCCATGCAAGGTACATCTGTTCTGACTTATTTCAGCCTTTTTAAATCATTTTCATTCATGTTTTTGATGGTTTGAAATGAACTTTCATGGGTAACACATTATGTTCAAGCGCCCTGCCCAACAGGACTATGACTATGGATATGCACGAAGGGTGCGACCACAGTCAATATCTATTCATTGTGGGGTTATTTGGCCTTGTTAAGAGGCATTCACCGACTGTACGAGGGGGGCGGAGGAGCACTGATGCACTTTGCAAGACTGTTGTGCCAATAACGCCAATCTTTCCTTTTTTGATCTCGCACGATTTTTAGAACCATGCACGTTTGGCAATTGTACCAACATAGAGGGAAGCTTTTACTGTGAGTGTGACGTAGGCTTTACGGGGGAAAGATGCGATGAGGACATGAATGAATGTGAGTCCCTACCTTGTATGAACGGTGGCACCTGTCTGGATGGCGAAGGGAAATTCACCTGCATCTGCATAGATGGTATGTATTTTATTTGTACTCTGATTACCTTAAAAGAGCCTTGTGAAATCATTGGACCAAACCAAAAAAATGTTTTCCTCTTAATCTTCCCTCTAGGTTGATTTATTGCCTGCATGTTGTTTTCTTCTTCGTTTTCAATGCATTAAATTTAGTCCCTTTGCCAAATGTGATTGTTGAGATGCCAGAAGTGTGATCGGTCATCACTCGATTGAATCTTGGTTAAATTTGTTTACAAACTCTGTTAAATCCATTTTCTCTGTGTCTTCCTGTGTCATAATAAAAGGTTTCACTGGTGAAATGTGCAACGTGAATAGGGACGAGTGTGCGTCTGAGCCCTGTCAGAACGACGGAGTGTGTTCTGACCTCATCAACAACTACTCCTGCACGTGTCAGAGCGGCTGGGCAGGACGCAACTGTGAGATGGACATCAACGAGTGCGACAGCAATCCCTGCAGGAATGGGGCAACGTGTCAAAACCTGAAAAATGAGTTCAATTGTACCTGTGCACCAGGTAATATTGTGCAAACCTCCCCCCACACACAAAAGGAAACCCCCTAAAAAATGGCGAAGGGTAGGGATAAATCTCCATTGTGACTTGGACTATTCCATCGACAGTTTGAGGGGACTTTTCATGAAAGAGAATATTTCTTGACCAAAACAAGGAACTCCAAACCTCGCACCAATTATCTTGTTCATAGCTATCCCTCTGGTCAGGGCTGTTGTTCCGGTGACTCAAGTTACAAAAAGTTATGTAACACAAATGGGGAATTACTGCCAGATTCTTGGTTCTCTTTGAAATCATAGGATCGTTTTTAAAGAATGACAAGAATTAGACTGGAATTATTTATAAATTAAAGAGGCTCATTGAGTTGTTTTGTGAAATTCACTCAATTTTTCTAAACCGGTCAAGTTTCCTTCACAAACTAATGACAAACAGTCAAACTAAAAGGATCCCAAAGTTTTACATACGTTGGAACATTAATGAGTGAGTAACCAACGATTAAATTTGGTTTTTGAAACTTTGTGACCAGACATTTTCACATTAGTACATTCACATGCACATTCACATGCACACAATCAGAGCAAGTAACGGTCAAAAATTCGAAAAATTGACAGTTTTCATAAAACTATTGGACGTGAAACTTGATTAATTATGCTAATTGTGAGTATTGTTGTGTGTTTGTATACTTCAAAATCACCGCAATCTTTACTGATATCAACTCAATGAGCCCCTTTAAGCCTAAAGGTTTGTGCAACTAAAAGCCTTCGAATTGTTGAAATATTGTACAGATTCTTTTACGACAGTTGAAGATGTAAGGTCATGCAAGGAATTTTGTTCAGTTTGTGTGTTGGGTATTACACATTCCATATTTTCCATAATGCATTGTACCACTGGGACACAGAATTTTTGTATGAAAATCTCCAACTTAAACAGAGCATGCAATCGAGATTTGATTTTCTTCCGTAAAGAGAGAAATAATTGCCTCAGTACAGTGGAGGACATAAGGGGACTTATTTTGGTAGAGTAACATGTTATCACAATGAAATTTTGCAAATTCATGTTACCAACCTACATTAACTGTGCAAATATTGTCAAGTTATGTAAATGTTTGAAAAACGTTATCTGTACAATTTACAAAAGTTTGTTGAGTCTAATTATTTGTAACATGTTTTTTTTGCAACAATTTAACGTTTTCCCAGATGTATAGTTAGTGTAAGTAGATATTGCAACAATTTGCAAAATTTTTTCAAGGTAACAAGTTATTCTAACTCAACAACTTTGCATCTTGCATGTCCTCTTAATTATGTCCTCCATAGTTTCTGGTATTTCAATGTTTGTCACTTGTTGAATCCCTTGAAATCAGCACAGAGTTGCCAATATTTTAGGGTTCCTCGGAATTTAGACAAATCATCGATTTTAAAAGACAATTGTTTTTAGTTTTGCACAACAAGTGGAAAGCAGTGGTGCTGAATGAACTGGAAGCATGGGGGATTGCATGTTCCCCAATTATGTTTTGACCAAAGAAGTAAATTAACTTAAAAATTAGCTTAGCTTTCTTTCAGATTTTGTGACAAGTGATCTTTTACCTTACTTTCACTTAGCTCCACCACTGAAGAAGAGCAAAGGTAGATAACCAGGCTATTGCCAGTGCAAGTCATGTTCCAGCTTTAGGCTACATTTATCTTGTGGTGTGGGCTGTTGGTTGTTACCAATGTACAGGAAAATTTGCTTGGAAATGCCATTTCTGGTGATCTAGAAGTTGTTTTTGGTAGAAATATTTCCAAAACACCTGCATCAACTGGTGGTAGTTTTCTGTGCAGATAATTGTTGTATTATACATATATGGCAATGTGTTCCCCTCTGCAAGCATTAGACCATGGGGTCCCCTGGTGGGGGAATGGTTCAAGTCTGTAAGTCAGATGATAGCTATCAAGCTCTTGCTCCCTCTGACCTTCTTTTTATCACCAACAGGGTACAGTGATTATGACTGTGGAGTGGCAGTGAATCCATGCGAGGGTGACCCCTGCCGTAACGGTGCCATCTGCAACGTAATAGAGGAAAACTTCTATTGCCATTGCCAGCCGGGATTCATCGGCCCTGTATGCGAGACCAACGTCGATGAATGTGATTCCAATCCATGTCAGAACGAAGGCGCTTGCAGGGACTTGGACAACGGCTTCTCCTGCGACTGTCAACCGGGAACGAGTGGTAAGTGGTCCGCATTGGCGTTTGTTTCATCTCAGCCGTCTCTCAAAAAAATGAGTTGCCGTTTGGAAGTCATCAACGATGAGTTAGCAGCGAATTATCTTATGATTTGTGGTTTTCTGTTACCTACTAAAAATATTCATCATCGTGTCTTTATGGAGGACGTATGGTTGTAGGAAAACTTGTGGATACAACACTAATGCCAAAGATATATGCCATGATCTCCACAGGTTTCCATTACGAGGAGGAACAGCCATGGGTAAAGCACTTATGGGATCTCAAAGCAATGGGGGGGGGGCTTAGGGGAGGGAGTTTCAACCTTACACCCCCCTGAAATTTTGAAATTTTGATAATTGAAATTCTAAATGAATTAAAGCGATACTACTTAGAAGAGATGATTTGTTCAACTCAAAACGACAGAATCCTATTGCCAACCTTTGTTTTGGCAGAGCAAAGACTTTCTTCGGAAGAGGAGGGGGGGGGGGGGAGAACGGCTTGATGACAGCATTGTCCTATATTTGATTTGATCCTTTCCAGAAAAATAGTGTGGGATGTAGATTCTAGAGTGCTTTTATCACAATTCCAAAATCCGAACAGATTTTACACAATTTACACATTGTAGAAAAAGAGTGAAAGATGGAAGAACCCCCACCCCCACACATTCACAAGTCCTTTAATGCACAGGGGTGCTTTGTACCTTTTCAGATGGAAAATGTTCCTGAAAGGCATTTCTTAATTACTACCCTCATTCATGGATTAATACCTCCCCAGTCCAAAATATGTTTGCGGAACATCTTCGAACGCTGCAAATCTTTTCCGTTACAATATTTTATCGATATCGGTAACAAAGCAGTGCATCTTTCACTTTCATTGGCCTGTCTTTCAACCGGCGCTTTTGCTTTTCAACAGGGGTCCAATGCGAGGACAACGTCAATGAGTGCGCAACGAACCCATGCGCGAATGGTGCCACCTGTGTTGATGGAATCAACAGCTACCATTGCCAGTGTGTGAGTGGCTATGAGGGCACCGACTGTGAAGTCGACGTAGATGAGTGCAGGAGCAACCCGTGCAGCAACGGCGGCACCTGCGTGGACTTGATCAACGAATTCGAGTGTAAATGCAAGGATGGCTACTCCGGAGACTTCTGCCTCCAGGACGTGAACGAGTGTGACACATCACCATGCAGGAATGGTGGCACTTGCACGAACTTGGAGAGTTCTTTCAACTGCACGTGTCCCAGAGGGTAAGGAGGATGTGCCCAGTCTCTTACGAAAGGGAAACAGCACCAGAATCTGCCGATAACTGAATCTAGACAAACAAGTCTAAACTTCAGAAATTGATGAAGATGGGTGCAGATTATGCACTATCCTCTCATCGGCAGTTTCTGTCCCAGGATGAGAGCATACTCTCACCACGGCATACCACTGAAATTCTCTCAAGCGTTTCTCTGCATCCCGTTGTAACGGGATGTAATCCCGTGGGTATCAGGAGTTATTCATTGATACCACAAGCACCGGTCAGAGGAACCAACAATGAACTGTGGTAGTTATAGCCATGAAGGACTGGACATAGGCGTGATCCCATTTTGTGTCATGATGGTTAAAACTACTGCTTATAATTAATCCTCCAGGCCAATTTTTCACCACATGAAAAACATGGATGACCAAATCACAACTTGTCCTTGAAGCTGCCTTTGCACTAGTCTTGGTGATGTCTGCGAACTGTTAGACTCGAAAAATAAGTGGTTTCTCTCCACGGAAATATGTAATTCGATCTCACAAGTTATATCTGCATGTACCCTTAGTAACTTTGGCTATTTCTCACTGATAGAAGCCAGAGTCTGATTTCCAAAAGTGTCAAAATTTTCCCGCTTAGTGGAGAATTCAAAAAACATTCTTCTGATGTACATTCAATAGATCCAAAACTAATAATCAGTGATGAAGTTCCAAATTTTAGTTGGAAGGATTTCTCCTCCACAGTGGCATGGGTGTTTTGCTGTCGCCTAACATGTAAATGTAGTTATACTAGGAGCCTATCCTACATCTGCGAATAATACTATGTAGAGCTCCTAATATACCCAGTTGCAGGTATGCAACGTATATTTTAGCTTCAGAAATGTATGTATTAAGGCTTTGTTAACATGAAATTTGCAACATTTTGTTGGGTATTCAAGTTTTGAAGCAATATTAATGATTTTAATTAATTTTTCCTGGTCGAGCCTTACCCTGCTGAAATTGCTTTTCGTCATTTGAATTTCATTGTGTCTGTTTGCTTGCATGTGTTTGTGTGCGAATAGAGCATAATTAGTGGCATGTACTAGGCATTCCACAAAAGTATTCAGTGTCACATCATAAGTGTTACGTTTTGGGTTAGGCGTTAGGTTCGTGCAAATAACAGAAGTTATTCGCCTGTGCTTTTTGCAAATAAACCATCATCCTGTACGTCAAAATGTTGGGTGGCGTTACAGCTGGGAGCTTGATCGTAACTCTCTGTCAACTTTTGTAACAAGCGACTAGGCCTATGCAACGGTCGACAGTCAACAATTGAATTTAAAATCCTTTGCTGTGATAATGTGGTAGAATAAAGATGAATTTACAAGAATCAGCTGCGTTCATTGTAGCATGCCAGCTGTGGGGCAATATCTAGAAAGCTTGGACTACCATCTATACAAATATCACAGTGTCGTGAATGGTACGAGGAAGTGTTCAAACAATTTAAAATTTTTGTTAAGCCAACTGCAGTAGTTTGTACTTGGTAGCTAAAGACACGTATCTTAGTGAAGTCCTTGCTATGGTGTCGAATTGAAAACCCTATGCTTGTGCATTTGTTGCCAAGTTATTCCGTTAGTCTACTACTTTGGTCATAGTATATCTCTGTATTTCACCCCGTAGGTGTGGCATCAATTGATCTGACTTGCTTGATCCTCACCCTGAGGTTTCACATGTCTTTTCCCCTTCACTCGCAGCTTTACTGGAACCCACTGTCACCGGGACATCAACGAATGTATGTCTAATCCCTGTAGGCATGGAGCCACCTGCACTCACGGCATAGATGTTTACCACTGCAGTTGCCAGCCCGGCTTCATTGGGACCAACTGCGATGTCAACATCGACGACTGTGCAGACGACCCCTGCCAGAATGGAGGCGCCTGTGTCGATGAAATCAATGAATTTAGATGTGTCTGCATCCCACCATACTCTGGCGACACCTGTCAGGAGGAACTGAGGCCTTGTGACGGGCACAGTTGCCAGAACGGTGCCACCTGTGAGCCCACAGCGAACTACGAAGACTACACCTGTAGATGTGTGAATGGATTTACGGGTAAGACCCATCATTTTTAAACCTTTTTTGATTTGCGTTAATCATTCGTAGCAGCCAAGTCCTTTCAAAGTAGAGTCAGTTTTGTCTGGATGTGTGTTTATGAAATGCTTTGTGTCGGAGATGTGTCAGTGTAGCTCCTGGGTAAATTTCTAATCACGCGTCATTTGTAGTTATGAGGCTTTTGTTCTTAGGGAGGTGGATCGGTGGGCAGAGGCTGCAGTCTGGAAGCCTTGTGAATTCAATGGAAAAGAACATGAATTTCCTCCCCCCCCCCACTCCCTTGGTGAACTGAGCATTGCACTTGGCTGAAAAATGAAGTCTCAAAATGGAATGACTCAAAACATGACTGTTTACCCTTTGGTACCTGTCAAGTTTAGTTCGATAGTAGTCAGGATTCTGTATGAAGCAGCTGCAAAGGGGCACTGAGAGATAGGTTGTGAGTTGCAGCTCTTGTAGTCTTCTGCTTAAATGTAAATTCTCTCTTGTAGACAGACTGGGTTTAGTGGAGTCCTTTATGTGCTCACAGCTTCATCCCATAATGAGCTAACAAGATACTTTATGTGTTACATAATAGTCATATGTTCACCAGAATCAATATCAAGAAAGGACAATTACTCATTCCAAGCTGTAGAAGACCGCTTTTTGAGCCACATGGTGTGTCGAGTGAAACAACCTATACCTAATGGGCAATTTTTTGGCAAGAGTGTAAAGATATGCCTGGCTTATTTTCTTTGATCATTATAACAATTCCTTGAAGGAAAGGTGTATATATTTACATGTTTGATACTGTTTTTGATGGCCTGTCGATGCAAGGCCCTTTCCCTTCTCCTTATCTTTTACATCCTTCAAAATTTTGTTTTTGTCACGACAAAGGTATCCGCTGCGAGGAGGATCGTGACGAGTGCTCTTTCCGCAGGTGCAGAAACGGTGGCGCGTGCGTGAACACATTTGGGGGATTTGAATGCCACTGCAGAGATGGCTTCGAAGGAGACCTATGTGAGCACAATATAGATGACTGTGTCCCAGGTAAAACAATCGATTCCAATTGTGAATTTTGATAAAGAGTATGTTTGGTAGTCTCTCTTTGTAGGCTCAAGGCTCAGTAGTGCTGAATGAACTGGAAGAATGTGAAAACTTGGGGTAAACTTGGGAGTACCTTTCTCTTCTCCTCTGGACAGCAGCTCAAGTTGGTTTCACTTTCCAATCTTCTAGGCAGTTGAATTCTTTTTGAGATGGCATTTATTTGCAGTGTATTCCATGTTCTGGGGACGAGGTTATTGATCCCCCCATCTTCAGGATACAGTCCCCAATACCTTGTCGTATCCTGGGCCGTATCAGTTTTGGGTTGTATCTTTTCGGCACCATCTCCCATCTCAGACCTCCTATCTCCTATCCATTTGTATTATGGATACATATTTGTGCTGATGCAGGCATTGAAAACATTTTACCTTCATCACTTCACAGACCCTTGCTTAAATGGGGGGGCCTGTATAGATCGAACAGCTGGCTACGAGTGCAGCTGCATGCGAGGCTTCACCGGCCCAGACTGCGAGACCGATGTTGACGAGTGCGCCAGCAATCCCTGCCGTGCCCACGCTACCTGCCATCACTTCGTGGACAGTTTTATTTGCGATTGTCCTGTGGGATACAGTGGAATGTACTGCCAGTACAATGACAATGACTGCAGTCCGAGGTATGCATGTGTAACCTGTTTGTTGTTGCCGTAGATCTAAAGGTATGTACAGCCAACTACGTGGGCTGTTTGATTCCCTGCAAAAGGCATTCAAGGAATCTACACACTGGTGATGGCAACTGTGTGTGACACATTGGCTCGTAAACATAATATCTCAACAAGGAAATGGTACTGGAACTTCAAACTTGTTGTGTTGGTAATCCATTGTGAGTAGATGATCCCTAGTGTTTTTGGTGGACATCAAAGGTCATTTGAGGTCACCAGAGCTTCAAATGTGAAAACCTTTTAAGGGAGATATCTCAGCAGCTGAATGTTTCTGGAACTGTAAACTATTTTCATTGTTAGCACTTGATGAGTAGATGCTGTCTGTCATTTTTAATGGAGGTCAAGGATCATGTGAGGTCAGGAGAGGTCATAGTTTGAAACTTTTCAGATACAGTGGTTCAAGAAAGGTAAGGTGTTTTGAAATTCAAAATTGGTTTGTGTTGTCCTTTTACTTTCATGCCTCTTGACAAGGAATCGCAAAGTCATTTGACTTTCTTTTTATTCCTTCATGCGGTTCATCTCATCTTGAACCACAATTCTCCACATGGGTGTCCACAGAATAAATTTGGGCCAGGGGGGGTGCTTGGACTTTCAGTTGATCAGACCAAGGGGGACGTTGTCACTCTCCAATGAGCTTTGATGCAGTGGCCGTAACTAGCCTTTGTCATCAAGTTGCTAGTAGGGGCTGAATGTGTGGGAAGGGTTGAATGGGCAGCAAGCAGAAATGACACCAGCTGAGCCTGGCACCACCGTGGGCTTGTGCAAAGATGCAGAGGAAAGTTCAGGATGCAAATGCCTCAGATTGTAGGTACTCTTTGGCATTGTAATTGTTAGCAGAGTATTCTTTATTTTAGAAGACAGGTTTCGAAATTAACATCACTACTAACGATTGATGCTGTTTTTTCCTCACATTCTTTTTTTAAGTTTCTGATTTTCCAGAGAGAGAGGGACAAGTCCTTCCCAAACTCCTGTTATTATCTCCTCCCTGCTGGTCTGCAAAAGACCTGTATCATTCTAACCTGTAGCATCCAGTTTTATTTGCCTGTTGTCATTCAGTGCATTAGAAACACATAGGATCAACTTTCAAGTCTTAAGAGTGTAAGTAGTAAAAAGTCCTCCCTAAAGTTCACTCTGTGTGTATGCCCATCTTTCATGTATCCAACACAGTTCATGCCTCCACGGTGGAACCTGTAATGACGGAATCAATTCGTACACCTGTTCCTGTCAGTCTGAGTACACCGGGCCCAATTGTGAACTGGAAGTAAATGAATGCCAGTCTAATCCATGTCAGAATGGAGGAACTTGCAAGGACCACTTTGGTCAATTTACATGCCTCTGTCCAATGGGATTTGAAGGGCCCACCTGCAGTGTAAGTGTGAAACGTCAAGTTCTCAATGTATTTGTAAAAATAAGTTTGTTGTGATGTTTAGAATGTGAATACTATTTTGCACAGGTTCTCTTTTTGTTGTTATTTTTTGGTATTAAAATCTTCATGATAATCAGTTTGTGTCCATTTTTGTTCTCTTAAATGTTCTTAATATGTAACATGTATGTTGCAGCAGCTGTCCACCAGTTCGGCTACATAAATATTTCCTGGATTTACTGACCGTTTCCTTGGCAGTTTTGGAGAGAATGTTTGTCTTGTAATTTGTTGGCGACAAACTGCTGGTTTTGCGGAGATATTCCACCTGTTCCCTTGCTCGTAGTAGTAAATTGTGTTGTGCATGACTTCAATTTTTTTTTTCCCGTTACATAACGCAGTTGATTTTCTTACTGTATTGGTTTTTTGATTGGGGTTGGCTTTGAAGAAAGACCAATTCCTTTGATAATTATGTTCATGAGCTATTGTCAAGATTTTGTAGATAGATTATGTCATGGTTTAATCAGCAGAAGGTCTCAAAGATTAGTAACCAAAAGCAAACTCCCTTTGAGTTTTGCATTGAGACTCTTTACTACTGCCAACTCTACTCTAAAATCTTTTTTGTTTGACATTCATCTTCATTGTTTGGAGCACTGTCCCTTTCCTTAAATACCAAATACCTCTTTCACTAACCTTTCCACCAATGGTGAAAATTATATTGTTGACCAACAAACTTGGATCGTATCAAGTCTTACAAGTATCGATCATTTCTCTGTGCTAGCCTTCATTTACAGTTCTTCTTGTAATCTGTGATGTTTTGTCTCCTGCAGTCTGTGGTGATGTGGTGTGAAAATGAGCATAAAAACCCCTGCATTAACGGAACCTGTCACCAGGAGGACCATCTGTATGAATGCCGCTGCAACCCGGACTGGACAGGGCAAAACTGTGATGTTCCCCGGTCAAACTGTGAAAATTATGCCGATAGCAGAGGTAGGTGACTGGGAGGCATTTTTATTTCTCCCATATGCTTCACTGTCTCACTTATTAAGTGAATTGTATATTAATGTAAATATTTTTGAAGCTATCTGGTGGTTGACCGTGATATTTGGTACCTACGGGGTTTACTCGATGTGGTTTTCCGCCGCCAGTTTTGACGGCCAGTGGTTTGTCACATTGGCCCACGTCCATCTCCCCTCATGAAACATGTTCATTTTGTGTATAATGTAGTTCTGGAGTGCTTTTTATGATGCTTCCAAAATTGTCTCAAATTTTACAAGTATTTTTTATTCATCCTCGAAGGCAGGCAAGGAATGTATCTGATGGTGATGGCATGTGCGTGTATGTACATGTATCGGCCTGATTCAATGTGCAATCTGATTGTTGGTTGATCCCTACTTTCATAAATTACATTTTTTCCCCGGTTATGTGCAAGTGAGGCACACCTGCTGCCCTCACAATCTCAGGCCTCATGGTGATACCAGTAAATCTATGACAACTTAAAATGTAATAAAATTATCATCTGAAAAGCTTGACAAGGTTGAGTCGTGCAAAGTGGTATTAATGCTGAATTTTTCCTGCAAGACTGAGAATTTTGGTAAGATTTCACTGTGGTTCCTCCTTTTTGTGCTGGAAACTCAAATTTTGTAAACTTATGAAAATCTATATTTTAACCCCCTAAAAAAACCCTCTTATTCCTCTTGAAAACCCATAGAATAACCTATATTTAAGATGACAGGTGCATTTAGGCCCGCAATCTCTATGTGTGTGTTTGTTTGGAAGCGTGACACATTTTTCCTTTTATCTTCAGACATAGGGCTGGATGAAATTTGCAACGGCCACGGTACGTGCTTTGATGTCGGTGGCACCCATGAGTGCAGCTGTGCCGAGGGATACCATGGCTCATACTGTCAGTCTAACACCGATGAATGTGCCTCCCAGCCATGCCTTAATGGTGAGTCCACCAATCTTCTCTGGCATGGCTCTACTTGGCTATGTGGTATGATTCACTCGCAGTGCAGTCTTTCAAATTTCTGAGTTTGGATCAACAAGGTCTTTCCCCACAAATGCTCCAAAGGGCATCATTGACCTCCATGTGTCTGTTGCGTTTGTGCGACTCGCGCTTGGGTTGGACTTTCAGTCGCTCCATCGTGACCATTACACGTGTGCCTACAAAATCACTGAGAGTATTTGGAAATGGTAGCAATTACAGCTGAAACATTTTAGCTCATATGTGATGATGTTCAAGAAACAAGAAATGGTAAAGGGGGTACATTTTAGAGACCCTAGTATGAAAAAGTCACAAAAAAATGTCGGCATTGTGAAGACACAGTTGTTTTGAGGAGCAGTCATAAGTTTGAGTCCCTTCATACTCACATAGATGGAGGTTATGCGAGGACCTTCCGTTACTTCTCAGATTTTTGCGTTAGCTCAATTTTGGTTACGGTAATAATCATAAATGTTGTAATCATTCACTGTGTGTGTATGTGTGTATGGGTACGTTGACAATTGGTATCAATCAGGGAGGTGTGTATGGAAACACACCATTCAACCGGGGACCCATCTCAAATTGGGGATGGTCCCTATTTCAAAGTATGACTTAAAATAGGTTTAGTGGGCTATATCATGGCGTCATGAAGCTATCTATTAAATTTGAAGCAATACCTAATAAACCGTCCCCATTGCGATTAGATTGCTTAGTATTAATTGAACACATTTTGAGTGCCACATGTTTTGGTGTCAATGAAATCACAACCTTTGTAATGATGCAGGTGTATGTATTTGATTATGTTTGCATTTGTATGTGTGTTTGTGACACCTAACTTGTAAACACGACATCTCCAGAAGAGAAGCTTAAACAGGTATCATATTTAATTTGTGACTGTACCTTATCAAGTACAAGAAACTGTTTGTTTTTGGTGGAGGTCCAAGGGCATTTGTGGTCGATAGGGGTAAACTACAAAATATGTCAGACTTAGAAAAAAAAGAAATCCTCATAATGGAATCCTCGAAACCACAATGCATTTGTGTGTTTTGGTTCTTTTCTTTTCAGGGGCTATTTGCATCGACTCAAGTCGGTAGTTACACCTGCCGCTGCACGAGCGGCTTTGACGGTGATAACTGCGAGAATAATATTGACGACTGCCAGTCGAACCCTTGTCAAAACGGGGGTAAATGCTTCGATCAGATTAGCAGCTATCGTTGTTCTTGCCCTCATGGTACCTCAGGTTAGTTTGCTGCCTTTACCTCCTTTCACATTGCTTTTGTTTGATATCTTTTGTGCACCCCCTATTACCACCCCACTCAGTAAAATCATCCATTGGCAATGATTTTGGTTTCTTTGTCCTAGAAAATGATTCCATTTGCATATGTCTTAAATGAGAAGTGACTAGATCATTGATTGGTTTAACTTTAAAGGGACTCATTGATTGGTTTAACTTTAAAGGGACTCATTGAGCTATTTGGTGGAATTCATCAAATCTTCCGTAACCTTTCGAGTTCCCTTCGCATACTTATGGCAAGTGGTCAGACTAAAACAGGATTCCCATGTGTCTCATACAAATGAACGTCAGTAAGTGAATAATTGATGATTTAAGTTGGTCTCGAAAATCCATGACCAGACGATTTTTCAAATTAGCACTGGTTCATACACACACAGCCTGTACATGCCAAGGTGAAATGTGACTAATTGTGTTAATTATAAGCATTGCCATGTGGCGGTACCAGTCTAACTCCTCATAAATTTATCAAGTATTAACTCACTGAGCCCCTTACAATCTCATCGGTTTTGTGGTTTGTTGCTAGGTGATCAACTTCCTTGTGTTTCCATACATGCTGGTAGAGAATGTTGTCACATCCTTTCTTTGTTCGAACGTCGTCCATTTGGAAATCTGTTTGCATTTCTCCCCATCAGGCCCCACATGTCAGCATAACGAGAACGATTGTAATGACCTGTCTTGCTGGCATGGCGGCACTTGTATCGACCTGGTCGGATCATTCGTGTGTGAGTGCCCCCTTGGTTTCACTGGCACCCAGTGCGAAGGGGATGTCAACGAGTGCCTCTCGGACCCATGCTCCCTCGAGGGGAGCCGTAAATGCGTACAGGGACTCAATAACTACACATGCATTTGCAAAGCTGGTTACACAGGTAGGTCTTCATTTACCACCACATTTTGATTCGAGTAGTGAGATACTCAAAGAAAACTGTTTGTATGCATTTTTCATCAGGTTTGTGGCACCATTACTGCCCTGCCCTGTCTTAAGTCGTACTAAACTTTTGCATGTGTGTCCTTCACACGTACGTTTGCAGAGCACCGGATTAGTGAGGGCAGTCTTCTCTCTAGATTTGTGTTGGATTTGATTTCTCTCTGTTTTGCATTAGCTACTTTGTAACATATTTGAATTCCAACCCCCTCGTTCTTCCCTTACCATAACTGTGCTCCGCATGTCAGCAAACTGCAGTATGTATGAGGTTTTGGGGTCAAACCTCTCGCAGGGTTCAAAGAGTGAGTAACATCACAAACATGGCCACGGTCACGGGGAAGACAAATTGTTTGCTCTTTGTGATGCACTTCTTTCACTTAAATGGCACCATTCTGTGAACGGAGGAGGCATTCAAACTGACATTGATATGATGAAGGAGGATGGCACGTAGTTGTAAATGGGGTAAACCTAACTGTCAAACATTACATTGCTCTTTCATGAAATTATGATACCCTGTGCTACTTGAAATTTTAAGTTGTGATTGGGTTAGATTTCCTGTTCTCGCTCTCTCCTGTCGTGACCCATTTCTGGCTATCCACTGTCAATGGGGACCAACGACTCCACTTTCTAGTGACACATGTAAAATTTGAAAGGCTACCCATGAGAGATATTGACGGTACAAGTAGATTGTAAAGAGGAACCCCCCCTTTGGTTACGTCGTACATGTGGCCAGTAGGTCGGAACTGTCCAGTGGTGTCACACAGCCTCCCGAGGAGTGCGAGTTGTGGCAGACCTCGCTGTGTAAGCTTTGACACTGTGTAGTGTGCATAGCATCCAAGACATGGGACTATGATATTCTGTTATAGAAATCATTGGCAACCCTTAGAGCTGCTTGTGACCCAACAGATATATCTGGCACCTCACATTTGGGTTTGTGTTCCATCATTTGAAAACCGCTGAACTAGATCGTCATTGTACCAGGGGTGTGTATGTCCACTGCCTAACAGTTCTGAGGGAGGGATCAAGGGAGGGAGGGGTCATCTGAGGGAGGGAGGGATCAGCTGAGGGAGGGACAGGAAGGGTGGGGGGGACTACATCACTGAGGGTCATTAATGCAGGAAAAAAACATAGAAATATCAGTGTGTTGTTCGGCAGTAGCAGTGAACTTAATGACGATTATTGTTGTAATTACCAATTCACGATTTATAAAGAATAATGTTTATCTTTGGAACATGTTTATCATGAACTTCTTCCTCCATAGTTGTACTGACATTTCCATCTCTTATTTTTCCTTTTTCATCTTTCATTTTTTTTCTTCTTCATTTTTCCTACTGTATCCAGGAGTAAACTGTGAACGAATGGTGGCTGATTGTGATCCATTGTACTGCTTAAATGGAGGTACCTGTAGTTCCTCAGGTCCGGGGGAGAGCCTCTCCTGCCATTGCACAGAAGTAAGGCAGTCTTTCTTTTATCCAAGATCGCTCTTTTCACGTAGTGTACACATCGCAAATGAACCTTTGAGACTTTCAACAGTCTTGTAAGCTCTGTCTTTACTTTAATTGACAGCCTGTAAGAGCTTGCACCTGGTATAAACCCTCCCCGCAGCTCCTGTAGTGTTTCTTAAAGAGCTCTTTGATTGCCACTGTCAATGTGACAGTCACATTCTTCTTGAAACATCAGAAACTAGTTTTCCATCTCGGACATAGTGAATGTGGTCCACGTACATTGACGTCCGTTCTACGATTTCTTTTTATGCCTCAGAAATCACCTTTTATTTTGGACATTGCAAACCCAATTGTTGATATTGGACACTGGTTCAACAACTTCACATAAATTATCAAAGTTAGTGAAACGTAGTGTCCTATTTCAGCTTTCTCACTGATAGCTTTTGACCACCCATAGCTTATGACCTTACTCATTGGCAGCAATTCATCAATAATTGCAGGAGAATTTTGCAAATTTAAAAAAAAAAAGAGAACCATGATGAGTGATTTTCACCAAATATCATCTACTAAGGCTCAGTACCATTGCCAAATCAGTGAATGTACCATTTTGGTTTGTTTAATTCGATGGGGTCAGCAATGCAGTGAAAACCTCTGTGACACTGATGGGCAACCTTTGCCGTTAAAGTAACCTCCAGTCTTTATCGGATATTTTGGTAGTCACATATGGGTTCAGATCAGTTTTTGTCCGATGCTTCGAAATGTGCAAGGTTCTGTGATTAATTAGGTTCTGTGTTTGTGGAATTGCGCATTACTTCACGTCTCCGGAATTCAGTTGGATTGCTGTATTTCTCATCAAAAATATCCATCATTTGCACAAACATCGGACATGATGCATTGTTTTCTTTCATCTGCTCTTTGTGGCAGGGTTTTGAAGGCGAACGATGCGAGTACGTACGATGTGACTGTCTGAATGGGGGTCAGTGTAGAGGCGGTACATGCGAGTGTGTGAAGGGGTTCACTGGACAAAGGTGTGAGTCTGTTTTACCATCAACATCTCCCCCAGTGGGTGTCACAGAAGACAAAGGTGCCTGTAGATCGGAATGTGCCGGGCGAAGGAAAGGAGATCCCTGCATGGTAAGTATCATATGTCAGTGTCAGTGGTGATGTGAGGATCACGTGCTACGGCTGCAGCCACGCTATGCTAGGAGACGTACTCCAACAACAGGAATATGTTTAAACGTTTCTCAGTCAACGTAGCAGCTTAACAGTCGGGAAACTGGAGAAATGTTCATTTTGCTCAAAATGTCTGATGTTCAGGTTGGTCGTAGTGCTTAGATCTGGTCACGTCGTCTTTACCACTCAGTGGTGGTCATGACAACATGATACAATGCATATGTATGTAGGTAACATACCCTTATTAATGACCTTATTACACACTTTACTCACCTAATCTTAAAAGTAATGTTGTCTCCAAAGCCTTAAAGGAGATTCCTTTCACATGATCTACTACTAGGTGACCAGTCATAGTACTGTCAACTGTCTTTTGCGGTAGGTTTGTAGATTTTGAGTCAGAGGGCAGCAATTTTTTCCAAAGTGAGTGGAAGAGTCCTTGCACAATGTTATTTCCTCCCAGAGTCTCGAAGACGATGTTTGATGTGACATCTTTGAAATTACATCGTTTTCCTCCATTTTCACACTGCGTGCACTTCGACAAGACTGCTCCAACATCCACGTTCACAAATGAAATCTAACCTATTGGGCAAAATTTTAGCAAAAGATTAACTTTTAGGCACTTTCTCCTGAGAAATATTCCATCAGTTAGACTGGGTATGCTACTTGAATGAAGGACCAGTGCTCATTTAGAATGCTTAATCTACGAAGAAGTACATCATCACAATGCAATATCTGATGTTCGCTGCAGTTGAGGTAGTAATGAAAGAAAAAACCCAAATTATGGTAGTATGATCATCAGTGGTTGTCATGACAACAGTCTATGGTATGTAATTTTGAAGCGTAATCAAAGTCCTATCATGTGGGTTCTATTTTTCTGTGTGTTTGTTCAGCTCGCTTGCAACACCACAGAGTGTAGTTGGGATCATCATAACTGCGTTTACAAAGAGAACAAAGAACAGTACTGCCCTGACCCCTGCAGTGACTTGGAAAACAGTGGCACATGCAGCCAGTGCAGCATCGATGCCTGTGCAGCCAACAGCCGGAGCTGCCCCGGTGACATTTATTGCAAGTAAGTGGACCGTACCGATGGATATCACACCAGGATCCGATATTTTGAGATGTGACGTGAGGTTATTTACTTGTGAATTTTTTCACCAAGTGAACGTGTATGGTGTTAGTGAACACTGACTTATTTGTTTTTGTTGTTGTTCTCGGTAATGAAGGGCTTATGATAATAGAATCTGATATCCTAGGATTTATCAGGCACAGGGTGGTGTGGCGGAGTGGATAAAGATGGTGGCGTGTGAACCAAGGAAGCCTAGCAACTGGGAGGTTCAGATTCGACCACTGGCAGGGTTACAGTAAGATAGGTTTTTCAAATGAGAGAAACCTAGACTTCCAGCCATCTGAGTGGACCCTGTGAAAAAAAAGATACCACATTTGATTTTATATTATTGAGCTGGTAGTCCCATGATGTGAAGTAGTAATATAGAACCACAGACTTTCTCCACGCTTGTGTGGTTTCTTAGCATTGGTACAACATCTGTGGTTTAAGTACTGAAAAAAGGGTCAGCATGATATCTTTGTGACTGCGTTGTTTTCACAACAACAAAATGAGGTTTAGTTTTGACGGTTTGTCACAAAAGGCGCATAGTAAATCCATTTCTTAGTATTTAATGTTGTTTATTTTTTCTATCACATCATCTTTCTTCATGCTAACAGGAACGACTCCTACTGCATTAAACATTACGACAACAACATCTGCGACGACATCTGCAATAACCAAGAATGCCGGTATGACGGCACCGATTGCAGTCCTCCAGAGTTCATCGGAGTCATCATCATCTTTGTCCTCATGCCTCCGGAGGAGCTCAGAAAGCCAGAGATCTCCCGTGAGTTCCTGAGATTTGTCTCCGATCTGCTGCGCACCGTCGTGGTCTTCGTCAAGGAAGATGGTGTGGACAAGATCTTGGTGTGGGATGGAAATGGACATGCGTTAGACTTCAGGAAGAGACGGGCGTCATCCGGCGGGTATGACCGACAGGTTTCTCTTGGGCATGTAGCTAGAGGGATTTCATTTGCTGAGATCTGTGGAGAGCAGGGTGGAAGTGGGATAGGGGATATAAAAGATGGCCAATGACAACAGCAAACATTTGACTCACTCATCTTCTGTGGGTTGTCATGCCTTTTGTCGTTAGTTTCAGTTGCTTTGCGTAGCCCTTTTTGATTCCTTTCTCAAAGGCAGACAGTCTAGGTGT
Organism: Stichopus chloronotus; assembly: GCA_021234535.1. Lineage (NCBI taxonomy): Eukaryota > Metazoa > Echinodermata > Holothuroidea > Aspidochirotida > Stichopodidae > Stichopus > Stichopus chloronotus. The sequence goes on along the minus strand of CM037838.1, from coordinate 13,872,801 downwards.
TGAAAGTTAATAGTTGATGGGTAGGAAAGAACTGATTCCTGATGGTTTCCGAAGGGCTCAAACCTCATTCAACCGCACTAAAAGGGAAAGTCTGTGAACTTTTATGACGGATGACTCACGAAATGACTTCTGTTGAAACTTCACATTTAGAACATCACTAGCTCCTGATTAGTATTTCTGTTGGTCTTGAGGATGTCAAAGATCATGTAAGGTCAGCAGAGGTCTCAGCTAGGACACCTTGTAAACACAGTATCTTCACAAGGGTAAGGCGTTTTAACCTGGAGATTGGTATGTAGGTCCTTGTTCGTTCTTGATGAATATTTTATTATCTATTAGTCACAAAGTCAAAGACTTTCCGGTCTTCTCACCAGGTCTGCCGCATACCTGAACATAGACAACAGCAATTGCAGAGAGAGTGGGTACTACTGCTACGACGACCCAGAGAACGCTGTCAATCTGCTCAATGGGCTACAAGAAACAGGAAATATACCAGACAACAAGTTTGGGATTCGAAAGTATGTTACACCTACATTTGGTATCAGCTGCCCACCCACTGCCTCCCCCTTACCTGATATAGGTTTGAAGTTACATTCGTTTATGGTGGAAAACCAGAAAACTTTTGTTAGTTGGAGTAACACCTTTCTGTTATTGCTTATGTATGTATGTATGTATGTATGTATGTATGTATGTATGTATGTATGTATGTATGTATGTATGTATGTATGTATGTATGTATGTATGTATGTATGTATGTATGTATGTATGTATGTATGTATGTATGTATGTATGTATGTATGTATGTATGTATGTATGTATGTATGTATGTATGTATGTATGTATGTATGTATGTATGTATGTGTATGTGTGTGCGGGTGTATGTATGTATGTATGTGTGTATGTATGTATGTATGTATGTATGCATGCATGCATACATACATGCATGCATGTATGCATGCATGTATGTATGCTGTTATGACACTGGCACCTTGATTTGGTTCTGTTCGAGAAAGGTTGGTTATTTGGGTTTGAGAATGGTTTAGCATGAAACTAATGCAACAACAAGATAAAATTTGGTCATATTTAAAGAGAAATAGGGCCTTTAAAATGCACTAACATGGCTCATATAGAAAACAGCTTTAATCATCATAAAACCATTCATCCTCCTCAATAAACATCTGCAAAACCTTTACTTAAAAATAAGAAAAACAAAACATTATTCATAAGTTAAGTTACAGAAGATGCATCATTTGAACTTTTGAAAGTTTAAATGAACATGTTATTTCTTAAGCATCAAGTTACCTATCTTCTATCTGCCAAAAATGTAATTTCAAAAACACAATTTCTCAACATTTCCCGTACCTTTTCTTTTTGGCATTTGTCCAGGGACATTTTTTGCTGTACATTTTTTGACATCCAGTGTAAACATTGACCTGTAGGACGTGAAACGGAAAACTGTCACCGGTTTACCCGTCTGGCTCTGAGCAGCCTATGATTTCATACTTTGTGGAGGCACAGTGTCGTCCCTATGGTGGTAATGTTGTCTCGTGTCAATACTGAGTATTATGACAATGTCTCAACTTCTTGTTTTGTGTCTGTAGATTCTGCATCTGAAACTGACCCTCGAGGTCCTCCGAGTATGGCCTACGTGATAGCTGCGTGCGGGGTCATAGCCATATTCCTAATGGGACTGTTCTTCGGCTCGAAGCGCACCGTTCGCACAAAGTGTACATTTATCCCAGAGAATCCCAACGACCCCTCGCGGACCACCAAGAGAAATGGTCCCTACGGGATCGAGGGCGCTGCCCCTCCCCAGTGTGACGGCCACATTGGCAACGACTTTGGTAGCCAAACAAGTCTGGAGTTTGCTCAGCCTGATCGAAAGAAATTCAAGGTAAATGCTTTTCTTTCTTCCTCTTATTTGGAGGAGATTTTTCTCCCATGACTTCTTTTGAGTTTGATCTGTCTTTGTGCTGATGCTTGATCTGTTGTTCCCTTAGTGCTTCTTCAGGCAGCTCTCTTCCCTTGACATTATTGGAAGTAACCGACGTCATTGCTGGCATCATTTCACCGTCATTCATCCGTGATTAAAAGTTTATGAGAAATTGCGCGGTATAGAGGATATGTAAGCATGGTGGACTACTACTGTGTAGTTGAGAGCAAAACGCTGTCACCACTTTAAATTGATGAATACTGGTCGTGAGCTAATGACCACAACTCTGTAAGGAAATCACGACTTCTGATATTTTGGCCAAAAACTCTGTCAGACTGAACTTGAGTCTCTGAGGTGGATAAGACTTAGATTTTGAATGCAGTCAAGATGGACTCCCAACAATCACTGAGGAGTACTTGATTGCCACCATCAGCACTTATCCATCTCCCTGTGGTACCCATCATCTGAATCTTTGGTAACTCACTGTACGAAGTATTCGGTACTGTCAACCTCTGCATGCTCTCTGAACTCTCTTTGCCAGAAATGATTATGTTAGGCACATTTTGGAATATCAGTTGTGTAAACGTGCACAGTAACCTTGGGATGCAGTGAGGAGAACTGCACATGACAGACTGAAGGGTTTAGGTATATATGTTATTTTGGTGCAGGAAGTCTGGACCAATGGAACATCTTTCATGGAGGGTTTTGAAGACCGTGTCGGCTCTTGGCCTGTGATGGCCTATTTATAGCTGGTGATGGTACAGTTTTACTATCTGCAAAAAAAGAAGAAAAAACTCGTCTCCAAAATGGATTTAAGACGTCCAATGACATCATTCTCATTTAGTGTACAAACACACATTTTTATTTTCAGTGTTTTGTATCGCTAGTGCGAAGGACTTACACAGTGCCGGGGACCCCTTTTGTGATGGTTAACTCGGGAAATAATCTCATATTTCAAGTCTAATAGTTGACTCTAAGTCCTCAAGCAGGTGTGCATTTTCCAGTGAACAAGCTGTCCTGTACAAGAACCTTGGCTCCAGAATATGGAAAATATATTCTTTCACGTCATTGTAGATGGTGAATTGTTATGACTTTTTTTTGTTGTTTTAGGGCTAATTTCTGTTCCCTAGTGACCAGCGTCGCTGCATTGCCTTTCCTTTTTTTGTTTTGGTCAGTGGCCATTGTCATTGCAGTGACATATCATGTGTGATGATGTCAAAAGTTGTGATTCATTCTCATATTTTAATCGGATAAAGCATATTTACGTACTTAATTTCTTATCTCTCCAAAAAGTCTGCCAGAGGTGCAGCAGTCGCTGTGGAGGATGGGATTATAGCCAAACCCTGGTCTGCGTCCTCCTTAAATGGCCAGCCAGGTACCCCTCTCACCCCACCAGAGACAGAATACGACAGAAGAACGTATCTCGAGTTACGGAGGGACCCTGACATCAATTCAGGTAGGATGTGGGCTCTAGTGAAAATTATTGTTAATTAATCCACTCATGCTACCACTTGGTTACAAGTTACAATTGCTACACCTAACTTGCAATAGCCTAAGCTGACTTAAACTGCAGTAATTAAGTTATTATGTTATTAGCAGCCTTCATTCCATATAAGGGCCTCATTGAGATTGTTTTCACAAAATTCCAGATACTTTGTCACTTCTGTAGGGTATAACTCAATATCGAATGACCAAACTAAGAGATTCTGACTATTTGACATGCAAGTTAGAAAACAGGGATAGGGTAACTAAAGACTTCAACCACTTATGGAAAATCTGTGACCATGCACTTTTTACCAGACAGTTTACTAAGCATAGGCGACTCCCGTTCATAGAAAGTGCGATTTCTCACATTTTCCAGAGAAGTAGGGATGGATACTTGATGCTAATTAGGCTGATTAGAAGTATTGGCATGCAGCTGTTTCCTTCAAACAGATACAAAAGTAAGAAAATCAACTCAATGAGCCTCTAAAACTAAAGAAAATAACAAGGAAGAAAGAAATATCCCCTGGATTCAGCAGAGTCACTAAGTGACACACTACAAAAGATGCAAATACAAGGTGAAACCTTCTGAAGTTTCTCCTTAACCTTTGTTGAAATAGTTCAGCTTGTTGGACCAGCAGTATGTGAAACAGTATTCACACATCACACCCCAAGAACCATGATGAACACATGCGTGCTGTTCTGGGGTGCCACCTCGACGTCACTTTCGAAGTTCCCTCGTTCTGTAAAGCAGGGAAATAGCAGGCTACACAATGTCATTGTAAAAGTAACTTTAATTTCATGACATTTGGAGAGAGGTAGATTGGCTCAATTATTTCACAGAGGGTGTAAGAATAATAGTCTCTCCTATGAGCTCACAGTAAAACCGAGGGGTTTGTGTCTCCTTTTCGCTGCTTCATATTGTGACAAACTTAGAAATGGAAAAGTTTAAACTTTGCACTACTGGAGTACTTGGTAGACCTATATTTTGACATCTCGTTCGTGTTCCCTTCTCTGCTTCTCTTTGTAGAGTCATCCTCAGATAGTGAAATCTCATTCCTCCATCCTATTGTTTGGAGCTGCCATGGAGGTGGGATGAGCCAGGAGGCAGCGGTCATGGAGATTGAGAAGCAATTCCGACAGAAGGTAGACGTGAATGCGAGGAACATGCAGGGTGACACGGCGTTGCACCTGGCGGCCATGTACAATCTGTCGAAGATATGCACCAAACTCCTAGAGAAGGCAGACGTGAACGCCGAGGACGATACCGGCAGGACTGCGCTCCACAAGGCCATCGAGACAGCTTCACACGAGGCATTCACGGTACATTAATGGTTCACACCACCTACCTTTGCTGTTGGCCCAATGATGGTGAAAATTGTTCAGGTTGTTTAGCAGTGTTGTAACATGTGGAGACATTCAGTGGCTTACTGTTGTTGTGAGGCCTATTTCATTCGTAGTTGTGATAGTGGCCCATGCTATCAGTAAAATTACTTTTGTTTACTAGTAGTAATTAACACATTGTGATATGTGGTAGTACTGCGTGTTGTTCGGCATGCACTAGTACAAACTACTTGTGGTACAAATTGCTAATGGTAATTGCTGCTGTTATTCAGTACCGGGGTGAAGCTGGTATTATTCTTTGTGGTCATTACTAGTATTATTTACTACATCCGGTATTTGCTTGTAGTGTCACTTGTGGCTGTTAGTACTATTTACCCCTTTTGGTAGTTACTGCTACTATTTACTCTATTACTTGTGGTGTTTACTAGTAGTAATTATGTAAATACTATCGTATATTTATGTCTACCTGTGAAAGCAATGATAAAAAGAGGTGGTGTGCAGTTTGTCGACCTCACTTGTATCGTGACCTGTGACAGATCAAGTGGTGTGCATGAGAGGTCTGAAATTGTACATGGGTAGTAATCTCTAACACTTGAGGACACTTGAGGAAAGCAATTCCTGCTGAGGAAAGCGAATTTAACTAAAGGAATCAGACACATTCATGAGTCGGTTGGCTAAGAGATAAAATTACAGAAAGGCAAAAAAATGGAAATTGATCTTCCAAGACATCTGAATGTGACAAATACTCCAGCATTGCCAGGAGAGCAAGATGGCCCCAAAAATTCAAGGCCCACTTTATCAAGTCTATCAAGTGAATAAACGATCTTTTGAAATTTCAGTTGCTATGTGACCCACAACTATGGACGCCGATTCCACATCAACAACTGTCTTGATCTCTTCCCTTGCTGCTCAAAAATGCAAAAATCTTCCCCCAAAATGCAGATTTTGCATCCCAACTCGTGAAATATTTCATGCTTGATCTCCTTTCCCCACAGACTCTGATAAAACAGAGACATACCTGCGTGGATAAGAAAACCCACAAGGGGATAACTCCGATGATCTGTGCAGTCAGGCTGTCCGATGTACCGATGCTGATATCGTTGCTCGATGCGAAGGCAGACACGGAAATAGCAGATGCTAAAGGTTTGTTTTCATCATCTCGGTCACAATTGCTCTCTCTCTCTTTCTCTCTTTGGTTTTATCAATTCTTTGGATGTCACTTTTTTAAAATACTTTTGTCATGGTAGATGAACAAGACCAAAGGCAGTCTTTGATTTATCTCCTTCGCAGGCAAGACGGCACTCCACTGGGCTGCAGCTGTCAATAACCATGAAGCTGTGAAACTGCTGATAGAAAAAGGAGCCAACAAGGATGCTAAAGACTACAGGGTGAGTAGTTGGTCACATTCTGATCACACACAAATCACATGTTTATCACATGTCTATGTATTCAATTCATCCTGACCTCCATGGAAGGATTGATTGGTTTAAGCAGCTGATCACATGCTGATCACATATTACGTAAATTCCAGCATGACTTTCTAACTCTTAAAAGCACCATGCAGTAAACTTACCGTGCTGCAATCTTTTGATATTTGTTGTGTTGCTATCGATCACATTTTTTTGGTCAATCCATTTTGGACTATACTTAAATCTTGAAGAGTTGTGTAGTGTTGATAATCTTGTACTGATTCCATGTTAATCACACACAAATATTGACCATCAGAAATACATAGAATGTTGACCGGTTTTGAACTTTGGTACTGAAGTGCCTACCTTCTCTCATCTGCATGTGACAGCTTTAATTGAAACCTGCGTCTTACTGTTTTAACCCTTGCAGGACCAAACACCGTTGTATCACGGAGCAGCAGAGGGCAGCATCGAATCAATTCAGCACCTGCTTCAGCATGGAGCCAATCCCAGCATCCCCAACGATATGCAGGAGAGTCCCTTAGATGCAGCCATTCAGAGACACCACAGTGACATCGTTAATCTCCTCAACCAGGTTGGCCATCATCCGGTGACGAGCGGTCGAGCGAGCCAAATGCTCGATCCATACAGCCGCAAGAAACCCAAAAAGACCAAGCCGCCCGAAGGGGTCACAGGTCCGAGTCAAAAGCCGAGGAAGAAACGCAAAAAGCGCACAGAGACAGCTGAGGATGCGTTGACTACGCTGTCTCCACCAAACTCGTTGGATTCTCCTCAGAGTGTGAATCACACCCCTCCACCTCTATACAACCAGAGGTTGGTTGGGCACAACTTTGACCGGGGGATGTATGGGCCCATGATCCCCATAGAGTTCAATGATAGGCATGCTATGGGTCCAGGGATTCAGCACAGCCCTTGTAGAGAGGCATTAGAATGTGAGAGCCCGGAGGGACACATGGCCAATTTGGGACAAATGGGATGTTATGGGAGTGGCAGGCCTCAGCATATGGGGCCTGATGAGAATGGGTTGATGTATACAGACTCTGGTATCACCCAGATGATGCCTCAAGCATCAAGTGCTCAGTCACTGGTGTTGAGTCCAAGCAGAAATGACTGTGAATACAGGACTCGTAGAAGCCCTAATAGAGGGCAGGCTCCCCAGCCACCATCTTACCAGCAGCCACCCTCTTCAATGCAGCCAAGTACCCCTCACTGTGAAGTGCCTCGGGCCCAAGCCAACTCCCCAGTGGGAGGCGGAGGGATGAAGCAAATGAACAATCACGTGTACGTGAGCAGTCCGCTAACTGGGCAGACCATCTTGCACTACCCTACTCCCCCTTCTAACCGTAGCATGGGAGCACCTATGAGTGGTGATAACAGCCCCATGCAACAGCAAACTCAGCAAGGATACCCTGAAATACTAACGCCATCTCCAGAAGCAGTCGACAGGTGGTCAGCATCACCCCACAAGTCACCCATGGGGGAGTGGACAGGGCCAGAGGGCATCTCCAGCTCTCCCGCAAGGGGGGAGTGTCCGGTCGTGGACAGGGCCAATTTACCATACCATCAATATAACCAACCGAAGACAGCTTACATATGAGAATTATCCGCAGCGAAAGAAATGTGTAATGTGTTGATGAAGTCATCCGTCAGGGTCGATTTAGTCATCCAATCTTGTCATCGCCATCCTTTCCGTCATGAGAGACGATATCTGACCCTGTGATTAGTAGCACGGCTCAACGGAAGCCGAGTGCGACAAGGATCCTGTATGCCATGAAGAGAAGCACTTTCATATCTGGGTCTAACTGAGACATAGAAAGCCATGATGTTCGTAGCACATCACTACTTTATGCAAGTTGGTTGCCGAGGTGTAACCGTGAAGGACATCAATAACGACTGTTTCACCGAGATAAATATGTATTGAGTTCTAACGAGACGTGCCTTATGAAGAGATGTTGGTGTGCTGATGGTTGATCAGTGCCACCAAGCAAGAGGCTGGCTGGTATGAACCATCACTTTATGCAGATGTTTTTTTTTTTTTTTTGCAGCTATTGTTAAAGGAGAAAGGAAAGATAAGATAATGCCGGTGTCTGTTGCTACGGGTTGCTTTCACACAGTGCCTTCAAAGATCTGCGAGTGGTGACTTAACATTATTCTGAAGATGTAGAAGTAGTCGTTATAAAAATTGTAACATCATAAAAAGTGTTGTCAGATTATACTGCAACTGAAAAGAGAGTTCCTCACAAATTCTCTTTTCACATCCCTTATCATCTGAGTGGCTTAGAAATAGGAGAGACTTAGGTTTGGGGGTGTACGCAGGGGCTCTGAAGTACTCACAAGGAACTGTAAAGTGTGTGCCCCAGGTGAAATTTTCCCTTGAGTTTGGGAGTGTAAGTTCCCTTTGAGTATGCAAACTTGTATTTAGTTCATTCCATAAACTTCCTCTCAGAATTTTCTTTAGTATCTGGTATAGCACATTCCATAATATCCACTAAACCTATTGAATAGGTGACCAGTCATATTCACAGCATAACTGAGAAGAGGTAAGACGAAGAGAGGCAATTCCTGTGCGGGGATGGTGGTTTGGGGAGGCAACTTCTATGTGGGGAGGGGTGGGGTGTAAGAGGACTTTTATGGGCAGGGGTATGGTGTGGGGAAGGGGTGGTAAAAGATGTAGTCGGGTCAGACGGTGATCTGACGGTGATGTATGATATTATATAGGCCATGCATACATATTGTAATCAACCACGAAAGAAAAGACTGATAGGGATGATCAGTTGATATTATTTTCATCCCATTATCCAATGAAGGCATTCACATAAATTTTAAACCTTTCTTTGTTCTTTGATCACTGCCTTACCATATGTTATTTTGTATTTTCTAACGTTGTGGTTCAGGGAAGAAAGTGTATAGTTTTTTTATTTTTCCCCTTATCATGATGAAGACCAAACTAGTATAAAGAGAAGACCAAACTAAGTATAAAAGGCAGACCAGATGGTTTTATTTTGAGGAAAGGCCATGACAAAAGGTTTGGGAAGAGAGGGAGGCAGTTTGGGTGGGCGGTTTGTAATGTACGACTCCTGGCAACTCGAGCAACTCTTCTTCTTTTTTTCTAACCCGTTGTGAGTGCTAGCTGCTGCATGTACAGTATTTATTTTAACATTTTGTACTTTTTATGGCATAAACCATTGTCGAAAGAACAAAGGAAGAACCGCAAAGTAATGTACATAACAGGCCTCCTTTATCATAACTTTGATGATTTTCTTGTCAGTCATTTTTTAAATTTTTTCTCCTCAGTTGTTGGTCGTCAGTGTTTTGTTTGATGTTATTTTCCCAGAAGGTGCGTTTTGTTTCTACTATTTACCAGACAAGGTGACGAGTGGTAACGTCACACGTTATTGATTCGTAACTGGGGCAGGAACTGTGGGGGGGGATTCATATCGAAGGTCAAGTTAAGATAATCTTTCAGTTGAATGGAGCTTTGGGTTGATTCCAGAGTCTGCCTTGTTCCCCTCTCTTTTAAGATGAACAAAGTGTCTCAACTTTATTGGTTAGTAGATATATTTCTTTTATTGCTTTATAAGATGATTTAGGTTGTCATGATTCAAACAGTATTGTTTTATTTTTTTTTTTTTGTTCCTAGGTCCTGTTAGCCTGGATTCTTTCCATTGTTACATGCCAAGTCTCATATGTACAGTTTCTCCTTATAAGAGTTTTGTTTTTGATTTTTACTTCTTTTTATATTGCTTGTAAAAAGATAAATAGGTAACATTATTAAATATTAGACTTAACTCTAATTTGAGATGTTTTCATTGACTTCTTTGCTTTGTTTACCCCAATATTTACAACTTCGTGAAGAGTGAGTGGTTGGAAGGCTATGAGAACAAAAAGAAAAAAGGAAATTGACAAAGGAAAAACAAAAAAGGAACAACTAATTACCAAGACTCTAGTTTTCATCATTTATTCTTTATTCAGTGGCAAAAATTTGATAAAGTTGAACGTCACGGTTACGTGAAATGTGTGGGTAGATAAATGACCCTAATCCGCCTCACAAATGGTATAAGATGCATCAAAACAATAGTAAGTCTGGGAGAAAAGTGATATGATATTTAGTAAACTTGGGACATACATATGCAGATGTAGAACCATCATGTATGACAACAATTACTAAGATGCGGAATTGCACATGACACTCAAGTACATGAAATTAAGGAGTTCATGCTTAAAAGCCTATCAGAACACAAAAAGATATATGTTGGTAAATGTGTCTTACAGCTGCTGAATTCTGGGAGCTTCTCCCAAAATATCAATGTAAGAACTAGTACAATTAATATAATTATATTAGAATGACTAATATGATGTTAGAAAAGGTCAATTTTTTTCACTAAGAGTTGTGGTATATGAAAGTGAAAACTTTTCAAATCCCATCTGCCAACGATCACGCAAACTCCAACAGCAAGGTGGAGTCAGCTCGAAGGCAACGTTTCTGTCCACCTTCCTTTCTAAATCACTCACAAATATTCCAACTATTGCTCCTCGAATTACAATGGTTTGCCCTTCAGCTGAAGATCATTTTTCCATTCTCTAGAAGGACAGAAATATCTCTATCATGAAGAAAAACAAAAGTCTCATTTCAATGTTTTATCATTTGATGTCCTCGGAGGAATCCACCCACAGCTTTCTCCGAATACCTTCCTTGCAATTGTGTGGAATCAAACATTGACGATACTTTTTGACATCCGAGCCTCAACGTCTTGAAGGGTCGTTGCATGTGTCTGACATGATAACGGAGAACCTTCCACCCAAAATAATTTGATGTGAGGAATGATTCGAACAAAGTATGCGATGATAAATCAGCCTTGACGACAAGCAACTTGAGACAGGTGAAGCGTTCGATCAGAATACAAAAGCGAAATGTCCCTCCTTTTGTGCAATGGAAGCCCAAAAAAAATATCAACTAGGATTGCTAGATTTAGTATGGGCAATCAACATCTCCCATCTCAACGTAGACACTCTTCAGCTGGGAGAAATGGTCTATAGATGCCCTTGCATTCTCTCGTCCGATTCCGGAGTGTTTGAATCCTCCAAACGGTAGCCCCACGGGGTTCAGGTTGAAGTTGTTGATCCAGACGTAACCTGCTTCCAGCTTAGCTGAGAGGCGGTGGGCTCTCTTCAGGTCGCTGTTGATACCAAGAACAAATTTATGAGGAGGTTTTTTAGGGTGAAGGGGGGGGGGGGGCACAGACCACACAGCTACTCCCAATGAGTATACTTGCCCATTAAAATTGTCGGTTTGGAAAAACAATTAACAGTCAAAAGATGAAAAGAGAACATTACAGAAGTAATGAACCTTGCTGTATACTAGAATCTTTCCTGACTTAGGGCTTCTGAACAGATCATTATCAAAATAAAACAACATTCATACACCAGCAGCTATTTCATCAGTGGTGCAGGTTTAAGACTGCATCCTCTCCATTTGCTCTCTTTAAAATGGGGTTGGTTTTATGAGACCACAAAGTGGTTTTAAGTACACCACTGCATACATACCTAATTAACTGTCTGACACAACTGAATAGCTCCCTGAAGGTAAAATATGAAGAATAGCAGCTGCTTCCTTTTTCAGGCAGCAAATTCAACTTTCGCAGAAATGGCATCAAATTCTTTGAACACACACAAAGTGAGCACAAGAGAATTTCCTGTGTACACTCACAAATAGTCTTGCTTAACCCTAGAAATGTATCACAGGCACCGTGCTTCTTTTGTAGAGAGCTGACTATGCCCTCTGCTGTTCCTCAGCGATTTCTGCTTCACACTAGGGTCCTGTGCTTTTGTTTCCAACTATCTTAACTTTTTATTTCATGGCTTTTCTGTATTTGCTTCAAAAAGTGAAAAAACAAATTAGATGTGATCATTTAGTTCACGCCCTAAGATTTCATGTTTATTCATGATTTCGTTGGGGAGAACAACCAACCAGGGTGAACAGTGAAGAAGCACTTTGTTGTGACTGTGTGAGCACAGTACACAAGCGACTGTGTTATATGAATAAAGACCGAGTGTCTTGCACACGGCTACACACCATTTTTGACAAGCATCCAACACATAGTGTACGAATCTTCGGATATGCTTAATTCGGTTGAGTATGAAGCTCACGTATAAACAGCTGATGAATAGGGAACTGTTAGAATAGCAGTGCGATGAGTATGTTGAAAGCATTGCTTGTGGAAACACAAAAGTTACAAACATCTTGGCCAAGACCAACTCACAAAGGGCTCATAACCCACGCATCATTGTCGACAAGTTTCAAGCAAATGCACCAAACATTGTTTGAGAGTAATTCATAGCAACTGTGAACAGACAAAGTCGATACACAGAGAGCTGAAAGTCACATCACAATTACAGCTCACACAAGGTAGGTAGTATGGGTAGGTAGTATAAGTCACAAACGTATAATTACCTTTTTATTTTGCACTACTATATAGAAACCCCCTTGCCCTTACATTAAACATTAATGGACCATACAAGCATCCATAGCATGAAAGGAGAGAAATTGCCAGACAAGCACCTCAACATACACAGTGTACTCGGAGATCAAATTTTACCTATATTGTGGCGAATGGAGTTTCACGCAAAAGTGGTGTGGTAGCCCCAGAGTACCATGATATCACTGTTTATGGCTAAAACAGGCCCCCTATCCTTTGCCTCTTGATTGAGCTCCACCGAAACAAATCAAATTTATCTTCTCACAATAATGCATCCATGCACCAAATATAAAATCTTTCCAAGCTTTCTACCTTGAGACATTGAGTTGAAAAGGTTTTCAGAGTTTTGTCCCAGATGACCTTTGACCTCCACCAAACAAAATAGGGCACACCTTCTCATTATGGCAGATATAGATACTAAGTTTGAATCGCATCCCACTGTCCCCTCATTGAATTAGAGCATACCCAAACAACTCACAGACAAACACACACACACGTGCACAAACACACACAAATGCCAACCTGATTGGGTAAGTTCCTTTGCTGACGCAAGGAACCAAAAACATACTTTGTAAACAGTCCAGCAGCAAGTCCAAAGGTGGAATCATTTGCTCTCCTCAATGCTTCTTCCTCAGAGTCAAAAGTGAAAAGAGACAACACTGGTCCAAAGACCTCTTCCTTAGCAACTGTCATGTGATCTTCCACCTGATCTAGGATGCACGGTGTCATGTAGCAGCCACCGCTAAGGTTTGGATCGTCGGGTGTAAAAATCTCTCCTCCGCAGAGCACTTTGGCCCCCTGTGAGGGGTTGAATGAAAGTAGATCATGCGGGTTAAGTCCCATTGGTGTAAGCAATGAGATGCCAATGACGTAAAAGAAGAAGAGGAGGTGTCAATATAACAAGATTCCAGAAAATCTGGTCAGACTCAAGTGTGTGAAAAGCAATCAGCCTGGCTGGGGGGAGGCTGATTAGCAGAATATGTGCAAGTTCAAATAGAAATGAGGACACTATAGAACAAAATGTCATATTAAAAAAAAACTGCATGCACCAAAGCAGTCTAACACTTCAAAACTCTGTAATATTTATTGTTTGCACCATGGAAAATATTTTAAATTACCCACTCTGCTTTTTGGCCCATGGTGTTCTTATTTGACTCTACCAATTAACTAGAAAGAGGGGCTCTGTTTTAACTTTGGTCTATTTTTTTTCAATGATGATATCGAGCCAATCCTAACATGATATCATACATGATAAGGTTTCTTCGAAAGAACAAACCCTAACCATGGTGGTATCTCTCGATATCACCTCATGTTCTATCTATCATGCAGGAAGGGGTATTCTTGAGACAAGATTTTCACAAACTATGGAAATTCTGTGAGGACTATGTGCAACATCTGGTGCATGAGCCAACAGAGTGCAACAGGAAGAGAACAAGGTCTACCAGTTGAAGTGGATCAGACAATGGTCAACTCTTAATCTGAATCATACTCACATAAACAGTACGTGTAAATGAACATACACTGACAGACATTTAAAAGTATGACAGAATGAATAAAGAGTTCATCCTTCTATGTGAATGAAACCAATGTATGACATTCCGGAGTATATACTTATCATGTGAAACACCAGGCCCAGGTAATCAATGGTTGCTGTGTAAATCAACACGATCACCATAGACTTTTGTAACGACCCGGTGGCTGCTCATGCGGGCTCGGTTTCTGTTGCCATATCATAGTATCATAACAGAGCAAGATAACAGTCACTAAGTACTGTCGATGTAAACCAACACAATGTGGAACAAAGAGCACAGTCATCAATGATGTGAGTCAAAGGTCAAGGGAGACGGTGAACCAGACACTTGAGGAGCAATCTATAGGAGACATACCCAACAATTACTTGGTCACAAAGACTACACAAACTGGCTGTAATTGGCAAATTCACACAGATTCACCAGCATACCTTCGATCCTTCTCAATCCTGCTAAACACCAAGTACAAATCTTCTCTCCAAATCCCTGTAGTTTATCTCGTTCAAACGTACTTCGTAAACACAAATGAGCGTTCAAACAGATACGTATTTAAATTTGGGATTGGCAGGGGCAACTTGACACAGTTGGAGTAAAGATACAGTGCACAGAGCCTGTACATTCCCCAATGTGCACAACTACATGACCATCAATCTAATATGACGTATGGCATCGACTGAAGATCAAAGTGTACCTGCTTCTTTGCTCCTTCGATGTAATTTAATACTTTCTCTCGATGCTCTTTATTGATGACCGCCCCCATCATTGTGTCATCCTTTGTTGGGTCTCCGATCTTTAAACCTTTAGTTTTGGCCACAAGTTTCTCGACAAACTCCTCTTTGATGCTCCTTTCCACGAAGACTCTTGTGCCGTTACAGCAAACCTGAAATCATGTCGAAAAGATGGATATCGAGTAAGAAGAGGGATGTAGTACGTGGCCTCTTCGTTCTCCAATTTGCACAATTACATTTACCATCAAGCTAATGTGACATAAGAAGGGTGTGTAAACATGGAGGGAAACACTAAATGTAGGGACTGCCTTCTCTTTACCTTATGGGTGGACTAATTCAGAAGCAATGCTAATTATTCCTTTCTTTTGCATATGAAGATAAAGGAACCTTTAGAACTTGACCTCTGCCATAGCAAGCATTTTGTGGTATTAAACCTGGTTAGTTCAAGCATTTGTACATTACAACATTGTTCTGAAATGCAACATCCAGAAACACAATGGGCTCATGTTACTTTTTCAAGGGAATTTCGATTCATATATGTCAGTTATCTCAGTATAATTGTGAAATACTTATATCAAATTGGCAATTATACAGTTAGCTGACTCAACAAGCCTTCAGACCTGTTCAGATAAAGTTACGATGGGATAATGAAAGGCTAGTTCATGCTGTCTATATGTAATATAAGGTACACCATTTGATGATAGGTATCAACTTCAAGACCAAATGTTGTCCTTCCTGAAGTACCCACCTCTCCCTGGGTGAGGAAATTCGCCATCATGGCTCCCTTGACTGCGTTGTCCATGTCTGCATCAGCAAAGATGAGAAGCGGGGACTTTCCTCCCAGCTCGAGGGTGACGTGTTTTATCCCAGAGGCACAGTCTGCCATAACCTGTTGAAATGGAAAGCATCAAACGATTTGCTGACAACAAAAATGAAAATAATACCGGCACACTTGGGAATAGGATAATTGATAAGTGAAGGAAGGAAACGTTGTGTCAAACGAACTTTCAACACGTACAGACAGACAACAAACACTCTCAAGGAAACAGACGAATTAGCACAGTCACGGAACAGTGTGTACTGTACATGGTCAGCAATGTGGGTCTGTTTGTGAGCATTATTACTACAACAGTGTCCCTTAATTTAATCCAAAAAACCAAACACACTTCAAACTGTTGTCTACATGAACACATGGAAACTAAAAACTATATAACATATTTATATGTCATGCAAAATGATATTTCAGATAAGGATACATAAAACTGCCAATCAGTCACATCAATTAAGAAATTTTTGATATTTTAATGATCACAAAATCCCTCTTATCACTTTCACCAAGTATTGCAACGTCAGGTAAGCATTTCACTAACCTTTACACGATTGATTGATCGATCAATAAACCAAGTCAATCATATGCATACTTATCCTATTACAGACTGCTAAAACCAAATCCTCCTCTGATACAGTATGCCTTAATTTAATCAAACCAAACACACTTCAGACTGCTGTCTATATGAACACATTGAAACACAAACCTGTAATATATATTTATGTGTCATGAAAAATGATATTTCAGACAAGGGTACATGACAGGACTAGCAATCAGCCAAATTGGTTAATTTGTCATATTTCAAAGATTATCCTCTATATTGCTTTTCCTATCTGACGGAGAATCCAAGATACATATTTCTGCAAACATTCGGGGAACAATGCTTACCTTTTTGCCGGTTGGCACACTTCCGGTGAAGGACACTTTATCTACGTCGGAATGGCAAGTCAGGAACCGTCCTGTGTCACCTTCCCCCTGAACCACATTGAAGCACCCATTAGGGATACCAACCTCTGAAAAAGAGCCACACATTCACAAACGCAATTACTGCCGTCTCGGTATTAGCCACAGAAACACACTATGAATGGATTGAGGTATAGTCAATGACATCATGGATAATTTGCATATTGATCGTGCATTTTATCCTCTCAATATTTTGGGTCACCAGTTACAACAGACACATGCTGTGTGTATTTTTACTTTCACTCAGTTGGTTCAAACGCCCTGTACAGTATGCTCTGAAAAGAAAAGTGAAAATGCGTGTGACTCTCCGAGCGATGGAACTTTCCTGGATGTTTGTCAACCTACAGAAATAAAAAAATCTTTCTTCAGCAAAATTAAGTAAATAAAAAATAATGAAAAATAGCAGTTTGGTCAGTCTAACTTTTCTGAGACCGTGAAGACCAAAATGCAACTAAAGCACTGTAGCTACCATATGAACACTAGGACTAACATATATGAGAACACACAGAGGTTGTTAGTTCATGTCTGATGAAAAACTGGTGAACAGCAGATGATTTATACTTGATTGTGTGATTATGTATCACAGTCTCTTAAGATTATAAAAGTACAGCTGATATCCAGAAAAGTTCACAGTACAATGATGAACTACCTGTGTAGAGCTCTGCCAACATTACTGTGGTGATTGGTGTGAACTGAGATGGTTTGTACACCATGGTGTTACCACATGCCAGGGCTGGTGCTGACTTCCACCCAGCCATCTGTAAGGGGTAGTTCCACGGTCCGATGCCCACACACACCCCGAGGGGCTCCCTCCTCACGATACCAAACGATCCTCCTTGGAGGGGTATGTGTTCACCTAGCAAAAGGATAAAAAGATAAATACTTTGAATGCAACGATTGAGCAGATTTAAGTCAAACCTTATGCTTACTCAGGGAGCTGTTATTCAGATGGAGTGAGTACCCTTGGAGGTGAGGTTTATGCCACCAAGGTCACACCGTAATCTCTTCTTTGTATCGTTCTCGACAGTTCTAAAGACTTATACCGGATTAGGAAGTGGACACAATATTGCATTTCACATCTGCTACAGCTACAGAATTTTGCTCCTGCTACAGCATTTACATTTGTCAAGTAATAAAATAACTTTTCCACACATTTTTTCAATTTAGGGGGTTCTTAAAATGTTAGCAGTCACTTAATTTTCCAAACTGTTGCTAATATCAGCTGGAAATTAAAATCAACTTGCTAGCATTGCAAATGAATTCTGATAATTTTCTCTGGCAATACACTGTCACATTTTTAGGCCCCTCCATTCATAGCAAGAAATTTCGGGCCTCATACGTCTTTCTAAAATCTAATTGAGAAATCACTACATAATGTTCTGCTGCAAATTAAACAAATTTGTAAACCAAAATCCCAGCTTTGTTGTACTGTAAATAGTGAACTGAATTGAGCAAGTTACAACTTGATGCCATCATTGCTTTGCATGTGTATTAAAAACCATGTTTGACAACATACATACTACAACCCTAGAACAAGATTTTCAACAAAGTCTTTTTCTTTTCAACAAAGGCAATGTAAAATACATAATACTCTAGCACCAGCATATGTTACTGCAAATGTGTCTTCCTTCTCCCCACCTTTAATGATACTGTACAATACAGTAGACAATCAAAAAAGAAGATAAGGTCTAACAAATGTAACAACAACAGAACCAATCAAGATAACTATCAAAACAAACAACGTTTCTAACATGACAAAAAATTTCACATTTTGGCAATATTTTGAAAAGATGGCAGCCAATTACAATGGTTTGGTTTGATTTCTTGCCATGATAGGTCTGTATCCTGATCCAAGAGAGGAGGGAGAAAGAGGGCGGACAGACTGATGTCAAAATTTTACTGCGTTGTTGTACATTTGACGCCTCAATCTTACTCAGAACCTGAGCACTGACTGATAGTGTGGCTGGTTGAAGTCGTGGTCAATTTTAGTGAGAGGTAAACACATATAGCATGCCAGTCCAGATGGGAGTATTAAATTTGCATCTATGAGCATTGTACTCAACGAAACAGAAGCATACTAGATCAATGTCTACATCAAATATTTGATCCAAATTTATTTCATCTATTAAACATTGAGTGATTAATTTTGGTTCTGGTTTATCACTGGCTCCATAACACATTTGCTCCAAGTTTGAACCTAATGCACTAAATGCCGCCTCCAGAGTCGGACACCACGATATTTCATGTAGTGTATAAAGGAGCCACATCAACAGTATGTGGCCAACATTATCTAGATTAAAGCTGGATCTTATAGGAAGGTTATGGTTCTTGAAACACTGTAGATTGAGAACATACAGTAGATGTACATGTTTTTTAATATCAACTCCTGATTAAAAGTCTGATCCTATAAGTACTAAACACTGCCAATGTTTGCATTATATTCACATCGATGTTTGAATTGAATGTAAACTGATTTGAAACAGAGGGTTCTATTAGCAAAACCATTTAACCTTTAACACATCTGAAGGTAAAATGAAAAATAACAGCTGATGACATATCAGATCATGATATAAGATATATCTAATGTGAAGATAAGCAACTCAGACAGTTCAAAAAACATTTCACATGAATCAATGTTGCCTAGTGTCATAAATAACGTGAAACGAAATCAAACATAAGCTGGATTCTATGGTTTTGTGACATTGCAGCATATATAGATGTGCACAACGGATGGCAGATGATAGTTGTATAGCACTGGGTCTGTTTGCCCTTCAGGATGACTCAGGCAAATATGGTTGCTGAGATCTTCTGAACCAACACACACAGTCAACAAAACTCAGATTCCTATCACAAAGAACAAACAGCAGCACAAGGGATAAATATAATCTATTGCAGTCTCTTCGAAATGTCTGTAAATTGCAGATGTTTTAAACCTGTCCATGGCCCAAGATATGCATGCATTTATTCCATCAACACATACTGCATATTGCATATGGTAAATTGATACTGGATGATTTCCAAGCTAATATACTGGAAGTCACATTCTGCAATTCTTTCCAAATCTTTAAAGGTTGTGTGATGAGCTTTGATGATAATAGAGTGCTCTGTGAGTCTTACTGTTTCATATATGTGGACAGTTCACTGAACAAGCTCAGAGATTATTAGTTGTCCCTTCAAGAAGTATATATATGCATGCAGCCAAACCTGTGATAGCTGGAGCCAGGCCACCAAAGTACTCCAGAGCCTCGATGACCGTCTCCACGTCATAGCGAGACTCCCAGACCGGCTTCCCTTGATCCAGACTCTCCATTTGAGCAAATTCTTCCTGTCTTTCCTACGGAGGCGACAACAAGTGTGAAGTCATTGAGCATGTACATCATAATTGTCAATGGCTAAAGACAATCAAGACTGGGAACAGACACATAGAACAAGATTGACATAACCAAACAGTCTTTTTTATATTTCTGCTAGGTGACTGACATGTGAGCATATTGAGAAAGACATTAAGAAATTCACTAAGAAGTGTTACAATATTCTCACTTTCTATTTGCCTAATGCCTATATTACCAGTTTGTGGGCTACCATGTGTCTTTGTGTTTAAAGCTTAAGGAGGGTGATTCCACTCAACTTTTTGTTTTGCTAGTTGCCACAGAGTCCATGAATGACATGTAACCTTCTATCTTCATGGGAAAACAATACATTTCCATTCAATGTACAACACCAAAGTATGTACAGCAGTCCAAGCTTCCTCCGACCAGCAGGTAAGGTCTCCACCAGAAAAAGGAGGCTTCTTGCGCCCAGTGTGGCACCTAAATATATGTGCACTTTCATCCATGTTTGGTGAACTGAATCTGCTGTAAGGGCCACATCTCAATTGACAAACCCAGCATAGCAAATCTGCAATTGCACTTGCAGATTTCTGAAATGTATGTACTGTTGCTATTCTCACTAAATTACCAAATTGATATCGTTTCTTTCACTTTCCAATTCTCCATTTGGATTCCAAAGTGCTGTCAGTAAATGAAACATAACCAACCACAGAGAATGATGGCTTCTACAAGTTAAGTTCACTGTCTACTAGGGTTGGGCAGTATCCTGGTACCAGTATTACCGGACCCGGTTTTAATTACTATCAATTTAAACCTCAAGACTCCACGTAAACAACATCGGACTACAGGATACAATATGTACTTCAGGCTGTCTAAATATCACCAACACTTGTTCTTGGTAATATTACATGTACAGTACAGGAAGGATCCCTAGTATGCGTCCACCAATTGTGTTTTGGCCAAACAGTCTAGAATTAATTTGGTTAGGTGCATGATATACAAAAATATAGTAGTATCCTCGCACACTACAGTACTTCAACATTCACATAGAGGTAGGTAAACTAAAAGATAGCTATTCACACACTTATGAAGTCAAATACAATTTGTGGTGTCCTTGTGCTGTGTTAAAGGCAAAACAGTCCCGCTCCATCCCATGCATTGTACCCAATATGCCTCCACTTCTTGCTTCCAGCCCAATATCATTCTGGTGTGTTTATTTCTATGGCTCTAAGCTGCCGTAGTTACGGTTACACATACTGTAAGATTCAGTAGGGCCCATGCACCTTTACGACAGGCCTATCAAGAGTGGCAGAACTTTATCAAATTAATTTATTTCACAAACAGGCAGTATATAATTTATGTAACTTTTGAGCTATTTTAAGGTGTTAGGATTACTCTGTATCAACCATGCAAAGTTTTGCAGTATTATTTATGACATTATTCTGTAGCTGACTCACCTAGCACCACAGTAACATTATAGCCTAGGTGCCTAAAGTTGGTATAACGTTAGGAGATAAAGTATGTTGGCCTATGTAATTTCACCAACTTTTCAAAAAAACAGCAGACTGCATGCTGCACATCTATATTTTGCAAAAATTTGTTTCTCAGGATTTCTCTGCTTTAATGAGAAAACATTTTCAGTGGTTGTAGAAATGCAAGCTACGTGATTAGGCAATCCAAAGTCACTTTACAGACAGACTGTATTTGCAGGCCTAAGCTTACATTTTTCCAATTGAAACTGAATGCAGGATAGGCAGTGCGTAGAGTCTTGTGGAGACATATTAACATTTTTTTTTCTTATAACTTAAAAAATATTGAGAGTTCGTAAGAAATAAGGCCAATTTTAACAAGATGAATAATTTTACTTCAACTTTCGCTAAAGATTGGAGGTGGATGGGTGACATGTTTGAGTGGATCAATTCATGACTTATTTTCCAAGTTCACATTTTAGAAGTGCACGTGTGCACGGAGGACTGTACCGTCACTGGTACCGATATACCGGTACTGAAGCCGGTATCAGTACCGGCACTGGTTCTCACTGGTACCGCCCAACCCTACTGTCTACTTTCATCTTCTTTTTTACTCTTTACACTCAAGTTGCAGATATAACATCAACATTTGAAGTAATATAATTTGACTAATAGAGTATACTCCATGTGGTCATGTTTTAAGTACCAACAGCTAGATTTACGTGGCTCCATTATGCTGTCCTGGCAGCAGAATAACACCATATTATACAACTACTATGACTACTTTCTACTGTACATCAATTCACTTTCAACATGTATAGCACACATGGCTAGTTCTTGTCGTGTATAATTGATTAACTGTGGAGTTTGTGGTTTTATACACTTTTGATGATGCAGCTCTCCTTTATACTTCTTTGACTAGTACTGTACAGAAGGATATGGCCATACCTGTACATGTAGCACGGAAAACAGTTAATTTTGTTCATTGCTTCAAACAGAATAGTCTTAAGTACACTTATGTTGCATACACAATGATTGCTGTCTCACTGCCTGATGCCAAGCATGGATTAAAATCAGTGGCACATTAATTCTTGCATTGTGACCTGCTCAGTTGGGGATAAACACAATACTGTAAGTTTATATTCTCTGTTACTAGGAAATATTGAAACTGCTTGAAAAATCAGAAACAAAACAAGCTGCTAGAACTAAAACAGATGTAAAGGGAAAATTCTTGTGTAGGTTTCTTGACAATTCCCTTGAACACTCACCCGTAACTTCACAGCAGCCTTTTGAAGGTAGCGTCCTCTCTCCAAACCAGACAGCAATGACCATGACTTATACGCCTCTCTGGCAGACAGTATAGCTTTGTTCACATCTTCGAGTCCAGAGCTTTGACAATCGCAGAGCTTATTACCTGAATTAAACAATTGAATATCCCATTACATTGAAGAGCATCCATTGAATATAGAGAAAAAGCAAACACGAAAAGAATGTACGAATCAGTAAACCCCTTCATGAGGTCTGTTCGATGCATCTGCCACATCTTGGGGTTTAAAAGTCCATAACAGAAGTGGCAAAATTTTGTACAGGTAAAGCATTAATGCTCAGTTCATGGTGTGATTGGTACTGTAATGATATTGTATACAGGGATGTAAGTGCAGGGTAAAAAAAAATACTGAAAATAGATTGTACAGGTGAATGCCGTCCTGGGGGTGGGGTATAAGGGGTCCCCCTCCCCATTTAAAAATTTTTGCTGTCAGGAGCGAGCTGAGGTGCAAAACACACGATTTACAATCTTGACGCAATAAGATACAGAAACACTGTGTAGTTTGCAGTGTTATTTTTACGTGTTTTCCGTTTGAACTGAACAACAAAAGTTCCTCAAATGTGTTCAGATAAATTTCCATACTTCCAGTTGGCAAAAAAACGGTTGGAATACAGGGGAAATACGGAGGTATCAGCCAATCTTTAAAAAATACAGGATACGTATTAATACGGAAAGCTTACATCCCTGTGTATAGCACTACACTTGGAGATGCTACATCATTATTGTTGCAGAATTTACATTGAGGGATTCGTACTGAAACATCAGGGATCGACAGATCCGTTTGAGTAATCAACACATATTCCCGCTTAATTATATTCCTAAATCTGTCCATAAACTCCACTTTCTAATTTCTTCCACATTTCCTCAGGGCTGGAACTTTACTTTGATTCCTAATTTTCTCTAGTATCACACAGGAGAGTTTTTGTTTCAGCACATGCCTAGGTGTCTGGGTAAAAACAGAGATGCTTCACTGGATAGTATTGTGTCAGAGTTAGGATAATTGTGTTAAGCCTGTTAGACCTAAACTATTATTACACTGATTAGATGGCAAAAATTTTAAATTAGCACCACTACTGCCAACTTTAGACTACACAGAGCATGCAACTTGTATAGACTCCAAATTAAAATACCTATTAAAGTAAGGCACAACGAATTTGACGAACCGCACGGAGGGGCGTGCATGTTTGTAAAATTACACGCAGCAAAATATACTGAACATGGGTATCAAAATATACTTAGGCTAGGCTACCTGTGAAAGTAAAAAGAAAGAAAACCGCAAATGACTATGTTACAACCATGTCTATGGTCTAATAATTGTTATGTTAGACATTGCCCAGGTCTAAGTTACAGTACAGCCTATCAACAGAACAACATGGTTATATGAGCCTCAATGACAACAAGTATTCAGACTTTCTGATCCTCAAAATTTTTAATTTCCAGAATTTACCAGTAGCAGGCTCATCAACGACAAAGCTGTGGGTAGGTTGAGATGCAGCGACACGAGCTACCGTCGACGAAATTCAGAGGTTTTTCGAAAAACGAACTCGCGGCTCGGGTGACTTCTGCGCGAACATTTGCCATTTTCAAGATTCTGATGTACTTCAGCATCGTTTGGAAGATCCCAGCAGCATTCAGCTTAATGTTGGCAGTCCTCAGACTTGAAGACGGTCTGTTTGCACGTAACCAGAATGGAAATTTCTGGGAGCAATTCGCTAACCTTCCAAACGGGTGTTGGTATGAAGTGTTGTTTTTTTTTTTAATGTACACACCACACGAATAATGTCATAGCTGTTACATCAATAACATGAGCGTCCGCTGTGCGGGCTAATTATTCACGCACAGTCGTTGGTGGTAAGGTCAGGTGACTGACACATGCGTTGCTAGCTTTCACCACAGAACACGGGAATCACAGCGTACCTTGGAAAATCATAGCTGTTCCGAGATGACGTTTTTTTTTAGGTGAAAGGTAGCCCGGGACAGATGTGCATTACTCATGCGTCAGTTCTGACTAGAATGCTTTCCTAATACCAACGTCCACAGCGCAAACTACCGATGGATTCCGCTATTTTGAACTCATGTTGCGATATACTTACACTCAGTAGCAGTGCTGTGGTCGAGACCACATTTTCCGAGTCCTTTGGACCCGAGACCAAGACCGAGTCCTTGGCATCCGAGTCCGAGTCAAGACCGAGTCCACATAATGCGAGTCCGAGTCGAGTCACCGAAACCAAAAAAAAAAAAAGAAGAGAGAACAACCTCTCTATTTATTATTTGGAGCATATACTGTACATTGTTCTTTCTAGGAAGCAACAAGTATACAGTGAAACACAACATCGGCTCACAGTAATAACTAAACTTCAAAACGTTACAATTGAAAACAACACTAAATAAATGTACAGTAAAACTAACTATACTTTTATCTATCAAAGTTTGTTACAAATATCATTATATGGTTAAACTACTGCTGAGTTATGGAAGTTGGTGATGGTAAGCTACATTGACCAAGACAGCAAATGAAACAGTAAATTGCAATATATGCAAACCATAAGTTGCCAGATACAGCCATTAATGGCAAAGTGAACTACATCATTTTGCAATACCAAAAACACACATTACTGCTGTAAGTGATATGGGCCAAATACAAAATCAATACAATTTATGACAACATTTCTACAAACCATGTAAACTGTCTAATGCAGTGCACTGTGTTTAAGAAGTGCATCCCCACTGAAGATGCTGCACATAAATAGGGAGCTACACACTTTTACTTACCTGCAGAAACCACGTGTTTGACAACTTTGCTAAGAATACACACTGACATACTGTGAGGAAGGGCCATGTTGAAGGCATGTGTCTTGGTAAAAGTTGCCAATGCATTAGGTGCCCCCACCCCTCATTACCAAACTAATAAAGTCAAAGGTTTATG
This sequence comes from Stichopus chloronotus, assembly GCA_021234535.1. Classification (NCBI taxonomy): domain Eukaryota; kingdom Metazoa; phylum Echinodermata; class Holothuroidea; order Aspidochirotida; family Stichopodidae; genus Stichopus; species Stichopus chloronotus. The sequence continues at coordinate 13,847,039 of CM037838.1, read as the reverse complement.
CAACACTAACTACCCTAAGCCTCCGATACTTGTGGTTTAAGCAAAATGATCATTTCAAGCACGGTATCAATAGAACGTTAGGCCTATAGAGGCCACAGAAATCGGAATACTAATTCAACTAAAGTATAGGATTTCGATGATAGAGGCCAATAGACTATACAATAGGACAACATGCCATTGTGCAAGCTGGTTAAGTTTTGACCTTTTTGCTGTATTTGTCTATGCATTGCAATTACTAAAGTGCACAATTATCTGTACAAAAGCCAGAAGAAGTTTTTTTTTCGGGTCTCGGGACTCGAGACCTCGAGTCATGGCACCCGAGACCAAGACCAAGACCTAGTCATTTCGATTCGAGACTAAGACCGGGCAATCCCAGACCGAGACAGTGGGTCGAGACCGGTCTCGAGACCGAGACCGGTCTCGGTGACTACAACACTGCTCAGTAGCACTCAATACAGTCTTTCTTTCACTTTTCCTCAGTCTAAATATTCATACTCTTTTGAGGCAATCAACAGACTCATAGAGAGACCTTGGGTTCTGGGTGAGACAACTTGATCTGCAAATGTAAGTTCGCTATGGCATCCTTTATTTCGTCACCTCTAGTCACCTGTGTGCCACGTACCTGCAGGTGGCCGACGTGGAAGGGACCTTCAAGACTCAGATAAACCCCCATTAGTCTTCGGCTTTAGAAAATAAGGATTTGAATGTGTTGATGGATTTACATTCCACAGCTTCAGACGGTAACTAGTTCCTGATGTTGATAACTCTTTGAGTGAAATGATGGTCTGTAACAGCTTTCCTCCCATAAAATATGAAGAATTGGGATTACTCCCACCAATATGAAGCACTTTGCATTTATCAACATTGAATAACATTCGCCAGTCCTTTGACCATTTGCAAATCTTTCTGCAAACAAGCAACATCACCTTCACAATGGACCTTTAAAAATAATTTAGTATCGTCAGCAAACTTAATAATACTTCCTGCAACGTCATTATCAATGTCATTAATAAAAACAGTAAAAAAAAAAAACTTGTCCTAACACTGACCCTTGGGGTATACCACTTCAAACGACTGACTAATCAGAAAAGGCACCACCAAGTCGCACCCTCTGCTTTCTTCCAGACAACCAAGCTTTAATCCAATCACTCACAAGTCCAGACACACCATGCCATGCTTGAAGTTTGGCAAGAAGATAAGAAACTTTGTCAAAAGCCTTTGGGAAGTTTAAATACACATCTACCGCAAGCCTCTGATCAAGATACTTGGTTACCTCATCCATAAAAAGGAGATAAGCAAGATTTACCACTCATAAAGCCATGCTGCAGGGAGGAACCAATTAGCTTATGAACACTCAGGTGAATAACCAATTCATCCCTAATAATGGATTCCATTGCACCTCGCATACAAGAGAAGTAAGAATCACTGTTATTACAAATAATTTCCAGCTCAAAAACTATATTCTTTAGTTCCTCATTCTGACTTGCCACAAAAATTTGCCTAGCTTTAGGCAGGAAATCTCCTGACTCACTCGTAAAAGCAGAAGCTCACAACATTTGCAGCAGTCGCATTATCTGTAATTGTGACACCATTTGAGTCCAAAAGTGGGCCAATTTTGTCTTTAGTTTTCAATTTGGATCCAGTACATGAAAAAAAAAGAAGATTCGGCATTATCTTGAATATTTTCTGCTAACTTCATTTCAAAGTGTTTTTTCCTCTTTAACTTTTTTCGTACACTGAAACTTTGCTTGTACTTGTAATAATTAGCATGTGTTCTGAAAGTTCTTCAGTAAACAATACTCTTTGAAGCCCTCTAGAAAGCTTTAGTCATACGTTTAGGTTTACTGGTGTAATTTTTTGACCTCATTGGAATACATTTTTTGACACCATTTTCCATCAAAATTTTAAATATAATTTTATTTTTAATTTTGAAATTTTAATATTTCAATCCTGATATTCTTTTGGGGTGTCTTCTCCGTGGGTATAAAAATCAAAATCGCCGCCATAACGTCACTTTGGAATAAAATAATACCTTCTCCGTTGAACTCATTCAGCGTGATATCTAAAACATCTAGAATGTTAATATCGAGCCCATTTTGGTGCTTTGTGTTGCGTCATAAAAATCCAACTTGAAAGTGGCTAAAACAAAATAGCTGTACCTGCTACGACCGTCGGTCAAACGAGGCTGGATTAAGTTGGCCGAGGAATAAATAGCACACGTCGAATTCTTGTGACTTTTTCGGTCGCCTCCTATGAGGTATAAAAAATTCCAGCTGAATACTGTTGTGTTGAAAACGGTTAAGTCTGATGCAGTAAAGTCCGGAATCTGACGTCCCCCGTTGTAAAATTCGTAACTCTTTGATCTGACATGCAACGAACAGTATGTTTCGTATGTAAAATAAACATTGCTAACAAAAATGCTATTTTCAGGACGATCTGAAGCTCGGATAGGCTTTTTTTTTTGTATTTCGCTAAGGATTTTACCTGTGACTTCACCCAGGGACTAACATGGACTTATAAAAGATTTACATCAGACGTTGTCGGTTACAATATGATCGTATGGGACAGCTTTATTCTCAGTCGACTCCCAGCCCCATCACTCGGCCCATGATTACAGCCACAGTCTGCATTAGAAACCAAGAAGAATAGGTGCTGGACACTTTGTTGAAGAAATCATACGAGCCTATGTGATCGTTAACTATACAGAACTGGCAGTATGGAAATTATTTTTTGAATGCATGAATGGAAAGGGGGTGGTCACGGTGTGGGAATATAGGAATAGCCATTCCTACATTTGGAAAATGGTGCCTCTATGGGGTGGGTTGAATGACCCCCCCCCCCCCCCGGAGAAAAATACGTTTAAATTACATGTGAAAGGAGAAATCCAAAAGTAATGAAGGGGTATTTCAAGAAATAACGTTCTCATTTTATGATATCCTCCTAATTAATGGTCGTGACCAAACATTGAAACATTAGTCAAGCAGTGGCAAAATGTATTAAGCTGTTCTACGGTGGTTTTAGGGCCAAACAAATTCCCATTGGTTCAGAGAAAACAGTTATAAAGTAACTTGGAGGGCGTACCAGCGTTGAATTAGGTATAGCTCCAAACTAGGCCGGTTCTCTGTATGGGAACCCTGCAGTTGGCTTTTCCCGCACAGATACACGGTAGACCATGCCATATCAAGATTTTAGAGGCAACTTCAGTCATTTTACCGTCAGAAGTAGAAGCAGGCCTCAGGCTTCGTCAATGGCAAAATAGTAAGTCTTGACTCCTTGAGTAGTTTGTTACAATTGCAACGCTAGTAGGAGGTTGGCTTAAATGTTAAAGATGAGATCGATATTTCTTGAAGTACCCCCTCACTTTTTTTTGGAACGTCCCTTTCACATGTTTTCGACAAACGGGATAGAAAAGTTGATGGTTTACGAGCATTTGGATTACTCTCACTGTACCTCTCGGCTTCCGTAGATAATAGATCAGAATTCACAAGTGTTTAGGTTCGTGCAAAATCACTTCTGGCGCATAAAAGATTTAGACTTTTTGGTTTCTTCAGCTACAAATTAAGTCACCAGGGACCTAGTGAAGGATTTGGTTAAAGTGACTAAAGCAAATTTTGAAAGGAAGCTGAATAATGAGGTCAAGTTAAATCCCAAATCTGTTCTTGCGTATGTTAGGTCTAAACAGAATGTGCATGGTGTTGGGCCTTTCAATGGCAATGGGGGTACTTTAACTTACAGTGATCATCAGGATACGGCTAAAGTATTGAATGATTATTTTGTTTATGTCTCTACCAATTAGGTGTCTTCTGAAACAGGTTTTTGTAGAGATTCAATCAGATCTGTTTGCATGGATGATTTTGTTTTCTCTGAGTAACTGGTTTGCAATAAACTTAGGAGTTTGAAAACTGGCAAGTCCCCTGGGCCTGATGGGATCCACCCTGTCATAATGCATGCATGCTCAGAGATTTTGTCAGTTCCTCTGTGTATCATTTTTTAGAAATGTCTAGACTTGTGCTACGTTCCAGATGACCGGCGGATTGCTAACGTTACTCCTATTTTCAAGAAAGGGGATCGGAGCTTGCCTTGCAACTAAAGGCCTGTTTGTTTAACCAGGTTAGTGCGTTAAGTCATGGAGTCTGTGGTCAAGGATTATGTGCTTAAAGTGATTGCGTGTGGAAAAAAGGTTAAAAAAACATTGAAGTTCCATCTCCAAAAGCTTGGCAAGGCTTTTAATTGCACCATTCAGACAATCTGGGAAAATAAATAGGTCTCAGATGGTCAATTCTGCCTTGTGATTTCAAATTCTTCAAAAGCAACGACGAAAAGTGTAAAATACGATAATGTAGTGGTTGACAGTTTTTATTCAAATTAACGGTGTGCTTCTTTGAACAAGCCAATGGAAAGTATACTAGTATTGAATGTTGCAGGTCACAAAACAGCTCAGGTTCACTGACGCAGCAATGTTGTGATCAGTCCGTAGGTTATTTCTAAATACAGTGCTTCCTTTCACGAAATACTGAAATTCCCGATACCGACCAAGGGAATATGTTTGCAGGTTTTTAAATTTCTATGTGGTAGGACATAATTCTCTGTCTAATTGTGATTACTTAGAGGGCCTAAAGTTCCCGTGTTCGTGGTCATTGTAAGAAGCTGGTGAAATGCTTCTCTAGGCTTGATGTGAGAAACTTTAGCTTCTCTCATAGAGTTGTCATGATGTGTGGAATAGTCTCCCTGATTGGGTTGTAAATTCCACTTCAGTAAATAGCTTCAAAGGTAACATTGATAAGTTTTATTGTGACTGTGGCAGAATCTGATTATGCTGGGCTATGTTGGATTTTAGTTTCGAGTGGGGGGTCTGGATTACAGGGCATCTTATGGTGCTTTTGCCTTCCTTTGCTCTTAAACTTGTTATGTTATGTTATGTTATGGTAAGTCTTGTTATTGGCGGTTTTGAATGGTATTGGATCGTTTGGCATCCCTTTTTTTCGCTGGTTTTTGGGTCGTTTTGGATTGTTTCAGCTAGTTTGGATCGTTTTGGGTCCTTTCCAAACTTTCAGAGGAAAGAATACAATATTTTGTGCAACTGTAACTTCGCCGTCGGATCCTACGGTGATAGACGGAACGAGGGGAGAAATAAAAGCGGTGTATGGATCGATCGAGTGCGCGTAGAGACAACACAAGCGAAACAGTAGTGGCAAAGATGATATGTGCATTGCTCTTCATTATGATTGATACACCCTCGGCTCGCGGTGATTGTAATCAATCAATGCACAGCCCAATTGGAATCAGTATGTAATGTAATCATTCATAACACGTACATGTAATAATGTAATATGCGACCGTTGCAGGCAGGCGGTCCGTCTCCTCCAAAAGCGATAGACTTTGCAAAGTCTTTCTCGGCGAATGAATTCTCCTCCTTTGATACATTCCTCACAATGAGCTGCAGCCTACTTATACCCAACCGAGGATATGTACTCATCTAGTAATCGCGTTTCCCTGTGATCGCCGTCCGTCGGAAAGAACTTTGGACATTCGATATAATTATGTACAAATGTATAGTCACGTTTGACGTTACGGTTAATACATATTAAAATACTACACGTTGGTCTCATGAAATGAGCCAATAGCAGCGATCGAACAATGAGAGAAAATACAGGCCCGTATCCGGGGGGGGGGGGGTTCAGACGACCCCCCACAAGATCTGGAGTTCCGCTCAGCCTATGATAGTAGGCCTACATTAGCAACATACATAATGAGTTTTAATTTGTCGGTCATAATTGTCAGGTAAATGTTCCACTGTGGTAAAATCGAACCCCCCCCCACTGGAAAAGCTGAGTACGGGCCTGAAATAATTGTACCTAGGCTAACTTTCACCCTATCACCAGATTTGCCCACGGCAGAAATAGGATATCGCTAAGGGAGACCTAAAACAGTTAAACAGAGTATAATATTATCATGATATTTACGTAACTAATCAGTCGTTGGTCCTTTCCCCATCATCACTCCCATCACTTCTCACGCCGATATCCGTGATTGGCTTCTACCGAATTGATAGCGAAAAACAATGGTTTCAGTTAAAAGTTGTGCGCATAATTAAAACGAGTGTCCAGAGTCTGCGAGCGCAGCGATCAAGGGGAGGTGTTATTAGATGGAGATCCATCGGATACTTTTATTTATGCTAATCCAATGAGATTGACCTTAGAGTAGAAACTTAATCCTTTAATTGGGGATTATTGAACTAAAAGGCATTGAAAAAACTTTGTCTAATATCTTGGCAACCTCATGTACTCATTCATACCGACAGAGACCCCAACAAAAAGGATTATTTAAAGGAAGGCTTTAATGTCTTACTAGTTGCCGACAGTCAAGTACGAAACACTGTTCGAACATACCAAACGAATGTTATTGCCATGAAACCTAATGATGCTGGCTATAATCCAATGCTCATGATCTATGCAAATGAACAAAAGAAGTATAAGACTAAACTTTGCCGTCAGTTTTTGACTTATTTTCGCATTCGCTCGCATGATCTAAAAGACAATCTCATTTTGAGCAAGTTGTAGGGTACTAGACAAGTATGTTATAAATAGCGTCGAAACGCGTCGAAACCCTCAAATTAATTTACAAATTAAGCGACTGGCAATGTTAAGGCAAGGGGAAAATATAGTGAGCTGCTCATCGAGATGTAGCAGACGACATCTCCCACTTGTACTTAGTTCTTAACCAAAGAACTAGAGAAAACGACAATGACGTCACCGTAACTAGTCACACACTGAAAAAATGAAGCCGAACAATAATCAAAAGGACCAAATGGGAATCACCAAGGTATTTCAAAACGCTATCCTAACTCTCTATTTCTGAGAACCAAAGTGTAATTACTGCAATAAAGTACAAAACACATTTTATTTTAGGCATTTCATTTTTACTTTTGTTTTAGTCATATAATTCCATTCAAATTTTACAAGAGCCATATTTTTCAATTTCAGTTCAGATACAAATAATAATTTCAGCTTTTGTGATAAAGTCGAGATAATTATTAATTCAGTTATTTGATAATTTAGGATGCCTGATTTTAATGTCTGTTTTAATTAATTTCGATTATTTTAGTGCGTCGGTTCTTCTTCCTTTTTCGTTTCTTGGGTAGGTTAGCCTGGTGTTCTTGCTCAGCTCTTTTCTGAGATTCAACCTCGCCAGCGAGGCGGCATGCCTTTTCCCATCTTAGTCTGTACTCTGGTGTGTCCTCTTCAATCAAGATGGTTCTGAATGGGACAAGGTATAGATTAGATATTTAGCATACAGTAAGAACAAACGTTACTGTTCTTCACATTAAAGTAAATATAAGACTATACAAATTATGCCTAATGTTTTCAGACTTTTGGCCACTTTTACTTTACTCTAAATTTGAGACTTTAAATTAAAGTTGTTTGGATCAGTAAACAGTAACTCACGTGTATTCGGGCATGGCCTCGTTGAATGTTGTTCGGTATCCAAAGTACGCCTTGTTTGTTGCAAACATATCGGTTGCTTCCCATCCTTCGCCCTGTTAATGAAACATATCATTTATTATTAATCATTTGACTCAGCTGATGTATATTGATGGTTTTTATTACAAAATAGGGTATCACTTAGGGTACTCATTTCATTTATTCATACATACATACATACAAACATACATACATACATACATACATACAAACATACAAACATACAAACATACATACATACATACATACATACATATTAAGATGAAAGATGTAGTCGCACAATGTAGTGGAATAAACAAGACGCAAGAAATCAGTAAAAACTAGCCACCTTAAAGAAAAAAAGAAAACCCAAAAAACAAAAACAAAATTAGGCGAAGTTCTAAATTCAGCAAACAGCTGACTCCATCAACCTGACTTCTTACTCCAAATATCCAAATGTAAATGTGTACTTCTGGATACATGTTAAATGGCTACATTAAAAAGTATACAAAGCACAACTTCACGAACATTAATCTCAAACATTTACCTGATATAAATCAAGGCCACTGTCAGTGACGTCACTTGGTTCCTCCCACTTGATTAATTCTCGAACTGGGGCGTACATCTTTGGCCCAGTAAAATCTTCATCATATAGGAAGACTGCATGGATAGGAGAATTCAGATCTATCAATACGCAAGACAAAACTTTTACACAACACCTAGTCCTTACAGAATTTCTGTAATGTGCTAAAATCATGTCTCAGGAACAAACTTTTCTGCATGATAGAACATGAGGTGATATCGAGACATACTATAATGGTTAGGGTTTGTTCCTTCATGTGTTATATCATGTTAGAAATTGCTGTTACACAAATATGGCCACACACAGCCATGACATTGGCGTACTTTTTGCTGAATGATGTCATACTTTGAATTCAGTGATATTATTACTAAAAACCAAAGAATATGTTTTTAAATAACACATAATAATAATAATAAATTTCATTTATAGAATCATGTGATTAAGAGTTTTACTCTCTTCCTGACTGAAGAAGTGTAAGATAAAATAAGTTAAACAATTTGTGTCATGGAAGAATAATTTTAGCTTACCTTGAGAGCACTGGTCATTTTCTTTTCTCGACAGGGATGGGTTCAGTTCAGGGACATCCGTCTGTTGCTGGCAGCTTAAAGGTATATGAAACACAATGCAAATCTCAATTATAATATAATTCTTTTGGAAATGTTTGATTCTGTATAGATGGATATGACTGACTACACCATTGACAACAAGCTGAAGTAAAATGCAGTAATATTTGTACGTAATTTAGTTCACCGTACTCTATTATGACGATACAAAACAGTAATCTCGGTTTAAGATCTCTGATTCAGTGGCGGTGTTTTGGGGGGTAGGGATGTATCTTTCTTTGGGTGATGGGTAGGGGCGAGGCTTACTGAGTGGCACCCACGATCACATAGCACACTCTACTTAGGTTTTCGGGAAAACTAAGCGCAGCACCGTCATTGGATGGCGCGGAGCGTACCAGCAACTTTTGGGATGAAAATTACATTGCCTGAAACAGCCTTCAATTGATTCTCACAGGCGCCCTTAAACACTTCGGCTGCCGGGGACCCTAAGTCCACCAGTAGAGTCGCCGCTAATCTGAATTGCACTCTGTCTTCAGTCTAAACAGTAATTACATCTTGCCATTCTTTTGTCTTCTCAGATATAATTAATCTTCCCCTTAAATCTTATACTCCATTAATAGTCCTATTTAAGGAGAAGGTTATCCATAACAGTGATACACTATTTGATAGGGTAGTCTAACGTTTTCGTCAAACGGGTATACCAATGCTAATTCACTTTCATGAATAGTGAAAGTCACAGTTGCTCGTTGGAAATTTTTAAAACGGAAACCGAGAATCAAGTGATAATAGACTGATGGCTAAAGACGATGCAAAATGACGTTACAATCAAGAAATAAAGTATCGACTATTAAAAGGATCTGTAGCCTCCGTTAGAATGAAAGAAATGAAATCTATGGTGTGCGCCATTTACCCACCTCACACTGATGGTTCCGTCAATAGATTCATCGTCGCCCATTTCTGTTTTATCAGCGACAAGCTGTCACAGAAGATGATAAGTAGACAACATCGTAGTTTATCTTTCCAAACAATTGGGATCTCATTTCATCTTTGCAGAGCAATGAATCATGAAGTAAAACAATATAAAGAAAATACACCAAACACGAAAAATTGTCTTAAGTAGGATTAAAATGTGATTCTTATGCCTATGAAGGTGGCACATTTAAATATTTAAATTGTCTAATATAGCAATTTTTATTTTGAAAGTATTTGATAGTGTTATGTCATACCTTTACGTCTTCATCAATACCAGCAACAAGCTCTAAAGGGACGTGCATGTATGCAAATCTTTTGTAGTGTATCGGTCCAGCAGAGGTTGAGTTGCACATTCGTGCAACGTCACATGCAACTGTAGAAACAAAAGAGAAAACATAATTAGAAACACTGTAATCGGTACAGAGTCACACAGATGGCTTTGACCTGTTTAGTCGATTTCAAGCCCCTTCTAAACATTTCTGAAGCAGATTCAGGCATCTGTTTAATAATTAAAACTTTTCCAAAAATGAATTGATGGAAAATTGGTGACGTCCAAATAGTCGTGGAGGAAAACAAAACGATATGTCCATTCAAGAAATATACAGGCTATAAGATACATATGAACTCACTTGTGAGGTCAAGGGTCAACCCGTGGAAGTGCTGCGGCCGATACAGAACAACTTCCATTCCTGTGTTCAATCCATGTTTGATGTCTCGTCTAGGGTATTCAAAGTATCTTTGATGGTAAAGACACGTGTTCACAGCTGAAATCATGGTTTGAAATACCCGAGCAACGTGAGTGGCAGCTATTGAAAAAGAAAAGAAGCACAGAATTGTAAGTGCCATGGTCTTGAAGCAAAATAATCATATTCATTAAACAAATACTAATGAACACAGAATTATAGAGTATTCCAAATAAATCAAGATGGTAGTCTTCGTTCAAGAAATAAGTTTCCGACAGATAGAAATTCAGTTATTTATTGCTCAAGAATCAGTTATTCACCGAAACTTTTCATAATTCAGCTTTTACCCTTTCCTCTTTTTAGGAGATAAAGGTCCTGCTGATGCTCATTGGTAAGACTGATTAGTTGAACAATCATTAAAGTTATTTTCTTTGTATGCCATGTTGGTGCATTTTCAACTTAATATTTCCTTTAGAGATCGTCATTCTTTTATCATTATCCCTACTCAGTCTCAAAGGCAACCCACTTGTAACAGATTCATTTATGGAAGAATCTTGAAATGTGGAAGAAAAATATTTTTTTCATTATCTTAGCGAATTCGACCCAATATTGACATTAGAAAGAAAAATATCTTTAGTGAAGTTATCCCTTCCGGGTTGCTGTACTATTGTGAGTTCGATAAATTCAATCAAATTACCAGTGACGTCAACTTTGTAGCATGGAAGGCCGAACGCAACTGTGTTGAGAACATTGTTCAGTTTTGTGTCCGGTGAGTCCCTGAAAATAATCAGGCAAAATGTTGTTAGGGGGTTCATCGTATTATGACGTGGACATGCATTATTTGGACATACATAGATGTTAATGAAAAACAGTTACAGTTTCATAAATGGAACACACAGTGAAAGATACTCACGTGGTCAAGGTCAAGCAAAGGTCAGTATCATGGGGTTTAGTCAAGTTGTGGCTGAAAATAAGGTTATTTTCATCTGCAATCTGGTCCTAACAGAAAATAACATATAAACAAGAGAGTTAACACTGTGAATTATTCGACTCAAGAATGTTTCTACTCAAAATTATTTTCTCTCAAAAGTAGTTTCTGTTACCATTTTGGATTTGGATTCCGAAGTTAATTCACGAACAACCGTGTAGGAATCTGCTCGGTTAAATTCAAATCACTACTCACAACGTTTAATCGAAGTAATTGAGTTTTGTTGGGTTAACATGGTTTCAAGGGCGAGGGATTTAGAGTTTGATCTTCTCACCTTCTCGGTGTTGGTCTCTGCAAGAGGACGCTGAGTCAGATTCTTTTGTCGAACAAGAGTGTTACCTACGGAAAGAATTGATAACGGTAATGGGTAGTTAATAATTTCTAACGTTTTTTTTTTATTAAATGTTGTCACATGGTATGATGGCATCATATGACAGGAACGGGAAAACAGCAAAGGCAGGAAACAAAGATTAGACTATTTATGTCTGTTTGAAACGTCACTATCACTCGATGAACAAGAGAGAAATTACCTTCAATCAGTTAGCAGTTCCAGTGGGTGATATGTTCTAAATTGCTACCTAAAACAGTATTTTGAGGAACTTACTCCGTCTGATCTGACGCATGAGTCTTCTTCTTAACGTCCTGTTCATAGTCTTGAGGTGGACGTTTTCTGCAACGAACAATAACACCGTCAGTTCATTTTATTACCAGCAATAATGATTCGCCAACTAAGGAGACACGAGTTACTCGATCCTAAGAGACGAGCTGGGAAGTATAATTTACGGATACCCAGAGTTGCCTGGCCATCCCAAAGAAAACTTGATACCAGCTGTGCTATTTAGTCCATTATACTACTTTAAGGTGATATAAATTGTAATCAATGCTATATTTTATATTGATTTCTGGCCACCCCATTTGCCGCTTATCGTAGTTGGCAATTTGGTGTGACAACTGTGCTTCACATGTGTTAATTTGTACCTTAGTAGACGGATGTACGCAGCAAGCGGAGAGCAGGCTATGGAAATGTTAAATGCTCATTTGGAAACTAAAACACTTTTTTGTGTCGAATCTGTATACTGTGACTAGAGTCTTTGAGGGTCTTTGAGAGTCTAAATGAGGGTTTTCTGTGCATGATAATGACCTTCTTATGAATAATTGCTGTTACAAACATGGATAAACAACCTCACAAGATCGAATCAAGAAAGTTGCTTTGTTTGATATCTCCTGATATACGAGGATGTAATAACTGCAGTATGCAATACGAAGTTCGAGATTATGCCCAGATCTAAATTTATTTCCACACGACATGCGCATCGACTTATAAGCTTTACGTAATCCACTCAAATGACACAATACACACAAATAAACTGTAATGAAGTTGACAAAGGAATAAATAAACCAACCCCGTCGAAGCTGACGGATGAGCTTCTTCATCGTCCTCTCCAAAGCCTCCTCGGAGACGGCTCCTATAAATTAAAAGTAACGACGTCATATATTAGTAGTAGTTCAGGTAGTCGCAAAACAGAACATATAATGTTCTCAGTTTAGAGCCACGTACGTTAATAGGATATTGGAAATGATCGGAGAAGAGAGGGAGGAGGGGGGGGGGGGGTTCTGGCTTTCTCTCCTAAAGTGGCATAACCAGATTTTTCATGGGGGGGGGGGGGGTTTATAGAATCCTCAAATTTCAGGAAATGGCACTCTCCAATTCCTCTGGCCTTGCAATTTCATCTGAAAATCATTCTTTCTCCCTTGGAACACAGAATGGTGTACCGTTTTTAATTTTCAGGTTACAAAGAGTGGGGGGGGGGGGGGAACATAATATGTTGCAGTCTACTGTATAAAAAGAGAGGTCTACGCCCCCACAAACGCCTCCCAAATGTGTGAAGCCATCCTTTAAGTTTCTGCGAAGACAATGATGGAACACCTGTGTAGAAATCAAATTGACGGTAAACATATAATCCTAAGAATCCTTCAATCTACCCAGAATAGTTAAGTTTGAATTTCTTCCACAAAGAACCAAACATAAAGGAAGCTTTGGTTTTACTCAATGGTATCTGTCGGTGTAAAGTATTTTGCTAAATAAAAGCAGTTAAATCATCATCTCATCTTCATCACCATACAAATTCCATGTGCCACGAATCACTGAGCCCGTAGAGTGAGGATGGGTGTTCGTCTATATCCCTTAAGAAGATAACACATGGCCTATGGCCTGATTTATTGCAATACTCTTGTTCCATTTCAGTTATAACGTCGCAAGTACAATTGTAAAATAGTTTTCATATTTTGTCATTATTGATGGTTCGCTACATGAATGTTAAAACTTAGACTTTCAGAACAGCCCTGACATAGTAACGTGTATGAGGCTGACACTATAGATTTCATGTTCGAGAGATTAGATGCACTAATCCTAAACTCGGATGTAGGAGTGGACTTTTAATATCAATCGCTGTTGCAAACATATCCAACTAGGCTATTCTACAACCGGTGGCTGGGGCAATCGTGGAGATGGGGATATCATAAACAAAACGTAACCTTTTATTGCCATGTCCTGTTAGAAAAGAGCCAGATACTTACCGGCTTCACTTCTTCTCCCTCGAATTACTAAGTTGGCAGTCTCAAGGAGAAAGTAAGAAACGTCAGCAATTACGAATAACCAAAAATAAAGCGGGAACATTGTTCCAAATTCTTCGCGTAGATAATACAGCTTGGTCGTTGTATGTATCGATATGAAGTGGTTGTACATTAACGTAGTCACTCTCACTTTGTAAACAAACCAAACAATGTTGTGTGTGACGCAACAGAGGTGTTTACACGTAGAACAAATGAATGCGCGCTTTGCTCGATGTGCTGGCGCATTAAGCCTCCTGCTGGCCATCATGTTCCACTGATGCAAACTGTTTGAAAACCTTGTTACAATATCAATATACCACGAATGTGTGAACTATCGAAATGAAAACTTTCATTCTATGTTCCTTTAAGTTGGTCACTTTTAAGTGAGAAATGAGACTAACATAATGCTCTGAATTACCCGATATGTTGTGATTAAAAATGTTATATCTTGGCGACTCTTCCTAAAGGGAGTTTCCAGCAGTGGTAGGGATGTAAACAGAGGTTCCTCACGGACATAACTGCGCTGTCCGCCTCGCCGTTCAACAACTGTAACGGACGCCGCGTGTCGCGCGCTTGTATCAACAAGCATCTTCTGCGCATAGCTCAGTGATGTACATGGCCAGTAAATTGAAACCCAGTGACGTCACGTAAAGAACCTTAGCAAGGAACATTCATAAATGCCGGTCTGCAACATAATTGATCCCGGTTTCTAATGGGATTAGAAACTGGTCAGTTTCAGTGAGAAGAACAGCGCCATGATCAACGGAACTTGCATCTGTATGTCACAGAAATGGTTACTCTGGTAACATACAGTATGAGGTATGGGTACTATACACTACACTTGTACTGTACGTGTGAGTCACATATACGTACGCTCATTCAGTGCAACAGATTAGTACCTTGGTAACATTCCAACAAGTGCCCCATGTACTAGGTGAATCCATACATGGGGCCATATGATTTCAGGCCAGTAGCCAGCCCATGTGGAGGGGTGGGTCTTTTTTCCAAGATGTGGACCTCTTTCCAAATACGGAAGCAGCTGGTGCGTGCCGTAAGCATGCAGTTGCCAGGTGGTCCGGGGGCATTTTTCCCGGATTTTTTAAAATCTGGGAATTTCCCGCAACCTGGAGCATCTTAGAGGACTACAAAGGACCTTCTGTCGTAGACAAATTACAAAGAAGAATATGCCAAGGGGGGGGGGGGGGGGGTGCGAACTGGTGAAGCTATCTAAGCGGAGCGCCACCATCGGTTGGCGCGGAGCGTAGAAGAAAATTTTGAGTTTTACAAACCCCCAGACGGCAGGAAATAGTTTTTTCCAAGTCTTTTCAGTTGCATGAACCCAGCTTTGAAATCTAGATCTCATGTCTACGATTTCTCAATTACTGAGAAAACAGTTAGTCTGTGAAAAATGATGCAATGCCGAGATGAGCATTCAAAGAAACGTTTGTCTTTACAAACCACTCAGATAGTAGAAAACGGCCCTTCCTGGGTGTTTTACATACATGCATACATGCTCCCAATCCTGCATTCCACCCCTGCCATGGTAAGCCTGCCGCATAAATCAAGGGAATTACTATTTAGCGATATCGCTGGAAAAAAAGCGAAAATGAAATCAAGCAGGGTCGCCCTATTCGCTCTCCTTTCCCTGGCCATGCCTTTGCTCCTGGGTATTTCTGGGTAATTCCTAAAAAAGTACCACAATATGGCCATGGGGGGTCGCCTCTTTCGCCCCCCCCCCCCTCCCCTTGGCTACGCGCCTGAGTAGACACTCTTTAGAAGTCCTGGCGGTTTGAACAGGGCTTAAAATGTACCGACTGCACCCGACTACAATTGAACATATTTAATCGGGCCCGGCGACGGCTTACGACACAACTGAACTCTAGTCGTGAAACCGCTCACACCGCCACGACTACAGCAGACGCTTGGGTGGTCGCCGTCGCGTCACAGGTTGTCGTGGCAGTGTGTCCCGGGCTTTGTATTGTGTCTAGTTCAATGGTACCCACTTCCACAATGACGTAACCATGAATGCGCGTTTGAGCTTATTATCTCATCACCCCACACAGTATACGTACCTGTATGTGGTGATGAGATATTTTTGTCAGTTTGGGCCTGTACACATTTTATGACATAAGTGGAAATGTTTTATCTTACTACTAAAATGGAACGGAAATTCGGCCTCAATATGTCAAGATAATATTTCATAGCTGACACTTCAAACACAGGGCTGGAAAATGGACCTTCCTCAAATTGGGGTGGGTCGTTCGACCCCTCCGACCCCCCTTGGCTACGGGCCTGACAATGTAGGATATTGTAAATGCAGCTGATATCATGTCTGAACATTTTCAAGCTGGCAGCCTGAGAATAATGCTTCATTAACAATAACCCGACCGTGCTATGTCAATATTCCAACCACCACGCTGGGGATACAAACATTTACTCCGGCCATCTATCATTGAAGTCACATTTATGCTTTTCCTTCAAACATGTCATATTATACTACTACTAACCTTTTTTTTCCCTCGTGATTAGATGGTCGATGTAACGGTGTATCAGCAGATTCCAAAACAGACAGTTGTTTGCCATCAAGCTTGCTCTCGCCTGAGAAAATTTTACAACGTAGTCTCTGAAGAGCTTTCATCACGATTCCAAAATTATCGCAAATTTACCAGGTGTTAGAAAATTATCTCAACGTGATCAAAAGAGCCCCTTTGTATGCATTTTTTAAGGGTTTTTATTTTTATCTTTACCTAGCCATTGTGGGCAATTTCTTAAAGAAGGAGAGTAGTTATGACGTATATTTTAATTAACTGTTCCACGTTCTTTCTCCTTAATGTCTATAATAATATGTTCTTAACAGATTTGTGGGAAAAATATGGCACAATGGTACAATCTGTCATAAAAAGTCTTAGTAGAACGAAAAAATTGTGTTTTTCTAATCTCGATGTCTCCTAGATAATATTCATGGGCGTGTATTTTATGCCTATTCCTACTTATCTGAAATAATTAATGTTGTCTTGTCAAAGGTTATCTTAACTGAAGTTAACTCTGTAGATAAACGCTAATGATCTTCAACCAAGAACAGTCCATCTGCAAAGCTATGGAGAGGCACGAGACACTCATGAATATTAGCTAGGGGACGTCAAGTTAAGAAAAATTCAAAACTTAAGTTTTGTTTTCTTTGTGTAATACATGCCAAGCTCCTCTTCTTGAGATATCGTATTTGGCAAGGAACGCGATATGGGGGGGGGGGGGGGGTAGATTGCTCGTAATATTAGTTTGAGTAGATTATGTATTCTTACAAAAAAAAGAAAAGAAGGTCACTCGCCTTATCGCCAAGTCAGGTTATAAAGTCATACGAATCCCATTTTCGAGAAAACCGAATTCTTAGTTCTCTGATATACACAAACTGCGGGGGCAGGAGGGGGTCGGATACGATAGTCTTAGCCTCTTTGTTTCTCATCTTTTTGTTGTTTTTTCCTTTATTTTTTTCTTTCCTGGTGAACCTGTTTTGTAAAATCTTTAGCTTGTCCAAGCTCTCCATGCTTGATTTCTCTTTATCCTTGTTGATATCCATTCTGTGTGTTCTGTGTTTTCTTCTGTTTTTTTTTTAAGAAAGCGAAATCAACAATCACCCACACCATCAACCGATTCGTTTTTTTTTCTTCACCTTTGGCGTTCCATAGCTAGCTACCAACTGTAATCTTCCATGGCCAAGTTGATTCCGTGGATGGCACGTACGGTGAGGCTGTGAGGACCTCGATTGCAGAAATGTCCGAAACTAACGTTGCTCGTTCCCCTCAAGGGGAGGTAAATGACTCGTCGGTAATTATTATTTAGTTGTTTTTGACAACTGAATGCCTGTGATATTAATAATGAATATGTGTCAGTTTTCTTCGTATTTACAGTACCGTACCCCTTTGCGAAAGTTTTACGTACTGTACATGGTACAGGACGCGTAGTTCTGTGCGAAGTTAGTGCTACTATAGTATAGTGTACTGTATTGTCCTACTCCTAGTACGTATCAAGTGAAGAAACAGTACAGTATACTGTACTGTAGGCCTAAGGGCGTAAGGCTACTACTAGTAGTACTAGTATGTAACACAAGTATACAGTAGTTGGTTGCTTTCAGTTGTAAAACAAAAGAAGTTATTTTCTGATACTTTTTGTCATTTAATTCAGCGGAATTTAAAAGGTAATGACTAAATGAAGTGAAAAAATAAAATGAATTACTAAATGTAATTTAGCTTTATTAATTAAAGAAATAATTTTTATGTTGGCTAATTTAGCTTTTTTGAATTAATGTAATTTGGCTTAAATGTAATTTTTCTTAAGCATTGTGTAATTAGCGTTTTGCTATGTACCATTAGGCCTACTGTATTTCCAGATAATGTCCCAATTTTAAAGTATGTGAGGTAGGTGTGTTTTTCCTATGGTAACAATTCACTAGCTGGTAAAAGCTATGCTTCCATTAATTTATTTCTACTTTCTCTTGTACTTCATGTCAATGGAATTCCAAATATTTACCCCACAATATAATATACAGAGCTGGGTTTTTTTTTTCGTTGTTTTGACCTGATTTTACAGTACCTATAATTTCACTTTGCTTGGTGTTGTATTTGTGATTTGAGACAGCTAGACATAACTTTGAATATTTCCAGGCAATAAAGTTTGACGTACAGTATCTTATTTACATGATGGTACCCATTTTATACTTGATTAACTGAAATAAAGTCAAAGCTTTCAACCTTTGAGACAAGTTACAGTATGTGTATGGGTCGGTGGGATACAGTAGCATGGCACGATCAAATGCGGTCAAAGATTGATATTAGAGCCAAGAAGTTGGTATTAAAGCAAAGAAGAAGCACTGTATGTTAGTGTTAAAGCAAAGAAGACTTTCATGTAAAAGTCTCAAGTACTTCCTCAATTTTAAATCGTATGCTTTTACAGTCTTTTAATGTCATTGATGAATTTTGTCATTTGATTTGAAGCAATAATCTAAACAATAACTCTGTTGACAGTATAGCAGTGATAGGAGAGCTTGGTGGCATTCGCCTGTATTTTTAGCATAAAGGTTGACATTAAAATACTGAAATTTGAAACATGTGTGTACCAGTGCAGGTGTGAACATTGAATTTTGGAAAACCTACATGTTCTGTATTAATGTTTTGTTTGCTTTCTATCAAACAGTGGAAGTAACCATCAAGACAGAAGACCCTGATGACGATATTCAATTAGATGCAAACAACTCCCTAGCAACAGCTATGGTATCTATGTAATGTGTATCACAGATCTACCTATAAAAGTTTGTAATGCTCACATAACATGTAGTGAGACTAACCAACGTTTGTTCCAAAATTTGAGAACTGCCATTTCATTGGGGTCACCAGAGGTCAAATACAGAACACCTTGTGCACACGATATCTCCAGACTGGAATGATGGATACTATTTATACTTCTTATGTAGGCTTGTAATATCAAGAGGAAGAACCATATTGTGTTTGGTGCAGGTCAAAGGTCATTTGGGGTCACCAGCGTCAAATACTGAAACCCTTGTGCATGTGATATTTTCAGATGGGAATCATGGATACTCTTCTTGATATGGAGGATTGCCATATTGAGAGGAAGGAGAACCTTATTGTTTTTTGTGGAGGTCATCAGGGGTCCAATTGTGAAAACATTGTAAACATGATATCTCAAGAAGAGAAGCTTGGACAGATCTAATATTTTGTATGTACAGGTAGGTGTACTACATTGAGTAGAAAAACCCTGTTGTTTTTTGTTAGAGGTCAAAGGTCATTTATGGTCAACAGAGATCATATTTTGAAAACCTTGTAAAAGTGATATCTTGAGAAGGGATGCTCAAGGGGAGATCTCATCTTTAGCATGTATGTGACCAAATTGAGTAGAGTAATGCTTTTGTTTTTGGTGGAGGTTACAGGTCATTTGGGGTCAACACTTGTCAAAACTTGTAATCCCTTTATCTCAAGAAGGGCAGCTTGGACAGATCCCATATTTGTATCTCATGAGTATAGAAGAATTCTGTTGTCTTTGGTGCGGGTTTATGGTCATTTGAGGTGTATAAGGTGAAATTCTTCTAAACATAATGTGGGAAGCTTTGATAGGTGTCATATTCAAAATGTATGCGTATCTCAATGAGTGCAAGAACCTTTTAGTTTTTAGTGGAAGTTAAAGATCATAAATTGAGGTCAACATGGGTTAAACTGTGAAAACCTTATCAACATGATCTCAAAGAAGGAAGCTTTTAGAGATCTCATCATTGATATGAAGCACAGGTACAGTAGCTTGGGACACATCCTGGTGCTGCTATAATGTCAGGCTAAAAAAAAAAAAATGGTCATCATTAGATCATTGAAACTACAGTGCATTTTTTATTCCTTGCCGAAGGCGGGCAAGGAATCATTGCGATGGTGATTCGGTGTGTGTGCGTGCGTATGTGTGTGTGTATGTATGTATGTGTGTGAGCAAAATCTTGTGAACACTCTAGTGTTTGAAGGGAATGTGCAAGGTGGGTCAAAGTTGGTGTGTTGATAGAACATATGAAGATCTTGGCTGGGATTGTTTTTGGTGAAGGTCAAAGGTCATCTGAGGTCACCATCAGGCAGAATGTGTACAAACTATGTTTGCAGTATCTTGGAAACGACAAGTTGCATCATTTTCAAACTTGGGTGGCATGTACTGCCCTGTAAGTAAGTGAGATTGTGAGGGCATTCTTGTAGGTCAAAGGTCATCTGGGGTCACCAGAAGTCATAACGTAAAAAGCTTGTGAACACTATCTTTGAAGGGAATGTGCCAGACAGTCCAAATTCAGTGTGTGGGTAGGACATTTAAAGATCTTGACTTCGACTGATTTTGGTGGATGCCAAAGGTCACCAGAGGTCATCTGCAGGCAGACTATAGACAAAACATGTTTGCAGTACCTCATGAACCGCACATTGCACAAACTTCAACCTTCGAGGGTATGTAGGACTTTCTAAGTAAATAAGATGTGGGTGTTTCTTGAGATCAGAGGTCATGTGGAGTCATCAGAGGTCATAACATGAAAAAAACTTGTAAACACACTATTTACAAAGGGGAGATAATTTCACAATTTAAAAAGGGGAGACAATTTCACAATTTAAAAAGGGGAGACAATTTCACACTTTTTAAGTTGTTCGTTTTAGATGGAGTATATAAATATCATTATTGGTTTTGGTTTTTATGTGGGCCAAAGGTCATCTGAAGTCCTTGAGTACAAAGTGTTAAGACCTTTGCTGGTGTTGTTTCACTTTTCTGTCTTTTCCTATGGGTAGAAGGTATTTGAGCTCCCTTCCAAGCAAAGACTGGCAATGCTTGCAATGTAAGAAGTTCCAATTTGAAAACTTTACCTGTCAGTTAGGTTATACTGCAAAGTGTACAATAGTTGCTGTACTAATTTCACAAGTCTTTGACTTTTAATGATAAAACTTCATCTGTGCATCTTCAGCTGGCATTATGCTGGTTTCTGATAAAATTCTGTGTGTCTGAAAGCATCTATAAAGTATCTAAAAGCCCAATTTGGTTGATTAAGTTCAG